>OX243817.1:5985247-6277747 GCA_945859605.1 Lumbricus rubellus | reverse complement strand
CTCTTCAAATGGCTTATAGCCTTAGTGGTCGATATACAACTATGTCGAGTTCTTTCTGTTTATCTTTCTTTCGTTCCTTCGCTTCTTTGCGAGATCCATGGTAGGCCTAGACCCACCCACCACCCAGTTATCGGCTCTGGGTGGGTGGGGGTAGGAGGACGTTTGTCTGATAGACATACTGCATACAGCCTATGATACAGGCATATATATACAAAGACACTCGGCGAAGAATGGATCAGACATTTTTCGACGAATATTCTACCTCTGAGTAGGCCTACATCAGACCATCGGAGCCAAAATTGAGGAACTCAGCAGCGCAGCAATGACAATGCATGCCGATCATGAGAATTTTTACAGGCTGTATAATGAATACAGTAGATTGTATTTTATGTATGGGCCTATACAGGGGCGGATCCAGGGGGAATCCGGCCATTTATAAATCACTTCGCTAATCGTATTTGCAAAAAATTGTCAGCAATATAATAGGTCTATGCCTATTTTTATTGCATAGCCTATATATATATAGCCTATACTTTGAAGTGTAGCCTATAGGTTATAGGCTAAGTCTCAAGAAGAAAATATTATAAGGCCCATAGCACTGGGAATGTCGGCCACCAAGTGCACATGTGCCCCAAGCACTGCAGAAAACAGTGCAGATAAATAGTGACATGCATAGGCCTACGCCTATACGAACTCATACAATTGGGTTGGTTTGTGGGTATACTTTTCAGAATCAGCGTTTATACAATGGAAGTTACTCTATTACAAACACCAGACTTTCCTGCGATCGTCCTCACAAATAGATCTATAAATAATTATTATTATGTGTGACTCGTGTTTATGCTGTCAGTATTCATCCACATGTCAATCATGATGTTGCCAATAGGCTCAGGGGCGGATCCAGGGGGGGCCAATCCGGCCATGGCCCCCCCCATTTAGAAATGCCATATATCGTGGCCCCCCCATTTGGTTTCAGTGGCTGCTGAAATGGTATGATTTTCCCGAAAATTTCGCCGGATGACTAAAAAAAAAAGGTCATCAACTTTTTTGGCGGATGAAATGGTATGATTTTCCCGAAAATTTGGCCGGATGACTAAAAAAAAGGCATCAACTTTTTTGGCGGATGAAATGGTATGATTTTCCCGAAAATTTGGCTGGATGACTAAAAAAAAAAAAGTCATCAACTTTTTGGGCGGATGCGAATTTTTTTGCCCCAGACCCAAGGTGTCAAGAATTTTTTGCCCCCCCCCGTCCAAAATTTCTGTATCCGCCCTTGAATAGGCTATACTGAAAGTTGCTCAGCAGTTTATAGAGACGGTAGTTTTTGTCGGCAGCATCGTCTACTATGCATGGTCTCTATCTATACGCGCACTTGTGCAATCGTTGGTGGAACGCTCTCTCTGTCTTTGTCTGTCTGTGTCACTGTTTCTGCTTCTGTCTCTGTATCTGTCTGTCACTGTCTGTCTGTATGCTTCTGTCTGTCTGCCTGTGTGTCTGTCTGTTTAACTTTTTCTGCTTCTGACTGTATTTGTCTGTCTCTGTATCTGTCTGTCTCTGTCTGTCTGTCTGCTTCTGTCTGTCTGTCTGTCTGTCTGCTTCTGTCTGTCTGTCTGTCTGTCTGTCTGTCTGTCTGTCTGTCTGTCTGTCTGTCTGTCTGTCTGTCTGTCTGTCTGTCTGTCTGTCTGTCTGTCTGTCTGTCTCAGGGCATCATCCACTACCCCCACACCACTCCCTTCACACTGAGGAGAGAGAGTCTTGCCTCAGGAGCCGCGTAAACAGCCCGGATGACCGAGCTTTTCCTCGTAAGTGTGAGTCACCGCCCCCCCCCCCACCTATCGAGGCAAGAGTAGAGAAGAGAGGAGAGCAAGAGAGGGAAAAGAGGCGGGCGGTGGTAGTTGTGATGATAATTGGTGACCAGCAGTAGTGGCTGATTGTGGTCCAACGGTTGCATACCACGTCTGACCGCAAAAATGTTTTCGGTCTCTGTTCTCTGCAGAACGCCAGTGGGTGTGGGCGTGTGTCCGTGTGCGTCTGCCTGTGTCACTGTGTGTGTGTGTGTCTGCGTGTGTCTGCGTGTGTTTTGTGTGTGTCATGAGAAGTGGAATGATTCTCTTTGTCTGGTATGTGTGTGTTCATCCATATTCAAATGGAAACGCCTTTGCCTCTTGTCGGTAGCATCGTCTGCATGAGAGGCATTCACACTTAGGTTTGATCGTGTGTCAGTCAGTCAGTCTCTCTGACTATCTGTGTGTGTGTGTGTCTGTCTGTGTAAGTTTCTGCGTGTCTGTCTGCGTATCTGTCTGTTTGTTTGTGTCTGTCTATCTGTCTGTCTGTGTCTGTCCGTGTGTCTGTCTGCCCTTCCTGTTCAGATTCCTCCGATCGGAATGCTTGAGATCGACGATGTTTTTAAATTATCTAGGCCTACAGGAACATTCATATCCTGTGTATACATGTATACATGTGTGTGTATGGGTGTGTGTATGAACCATCTCTGTTCTTCCATATGTCTGTCTGTTTGTCTCACTGTCTGTTTGTCTCGCTGTCTGTCCGTTGATCGCCCTGTGCGTGTACGACTGTGCGTGTAAGGTCAAACAAGGTCATTAAAATTTAAATGGTGGCTAAAAACCGTTCTTTACCGATTTATAAAATAAAATAATATTTATGTCAATTAAAGAACTTAAAAAACATTCTCTCCTTCTCATCGATTTATAAATAAAATATCGGTTTTGTCGTCGGCTGTCGAAGACCGTCCACAGTGCGAATCTCACGTGCTGCATGTCGTCGTCATCATCGTATCGTCGTCATCATCATCATCGTCAGCACCACCACATGTTCGAGATGCGAGCCACATGGCATTTATGGATGCAAACAAATTAATGACCTTCATTCTTTCGGCCATGGATCATCCCCCTCTTACTACTTCAACTACAAGACTTAGTATACTTAAAAGCCTAAGGCTTCGTACCAGACAACGACTTCCAACTGATACTCCAGTCGTCCAGTATAAATCAGTCTCTCGTGCAGAATACTTCTATAATTAATCATTCTAGCAAACGTTGGAATGCCTTCTTCTAATCTTTTGTTTTTTTGGTGACCTCACTGTGGATAAAATGACGCAATCAATTATATAAATTATAAGCTGGTCTCCTTCAAGTGGATGTAGTGTGTAGCGCTGATAAATTTCGTAGATTTAACTTACATGTACAATAAACAGCACTTTGGTAAAAGAAGTGGGTGAAGTAATTGTATGTACAATTTTTTATATGTATGTATGCATGAATGTATGTAGGCTATGCATGGTATGTATGAATGTTTGTATGCATGTAAGTACACGCATATGTGTATGTATGAATCTATACTATGCATAACATTGCATATGCATATGTATGCATGTATCTATGTATGTCTCATGCAATATTTCTATAGATGACATATAGCCTACTATTCAAACTGCGCACTAACAACTCATGCAAACCATTTAATATATGACATGATCGTCGTAACAATAATGCTAATCAGAAACATCATAATAATTCAAGATTATATCAGTTAATAGACTTTCAAGAATCAACGAAGAAACAAGATGTTTATGCAAAACGAGACATAACAGCCACCCAGCCAAGCAGAACCCCAAGAATTCCGTTCAGCATCTACTGTCGAAAATGTAGCTGCACTTCCCAATCGAAATCCTTCAGTTACTAATTCAGGCTGAGATGAGTCGTCAGTACAACTGGAGCAACCTCAATGGGATGTCCATTCTTAGGAAACATCCATGGAGGACGTTCACTCGCGTCCGTACTCCGCACAGAGAAAAACGCGGCCAAGGGAGCAGGGCTTTTTTTAGCGTGCAGTTCTACAACAAAATGTGCAATTGTGAGTGGATTTGTGCACTTTAGAAGCACTTCTGAGCAGTTAAAATAAAAAAATGTCATTGTCATCCGATAGGGAGTAATTTACCATGGAGGATGCACGGTAAGAAAAAGGGGTTGTGCAGTTCTTAAAATTCTTTTTTTTTAAACATGAAAGGAAGTAGGGTTCTGCTCAAAGAGAAAGGACGTCCACATAAAAAAAATTTGGCACATAATCGTATTATCTGTAAAGCTTTATAACATCAACTTTGGCGGGACAGAAGATAGCCTGTTCTACATTCAGTGGTGGTGGTGCCATCTACAAAATTTCAGATCAGGGTCACAGGAATTATTCAGCAGGTAGAAGAAATTAAATGCAAAAACACATCGCAAATTCCAAAGAATTTCTGGCAGGTCATTATTATAAGGCAGGTCAAGAATAAAATGTACAGTATGTCAAATGCCCATGGTAGCACCACCACTGTTTGCAGTTGATCCAATTAATGTCCCTTCACTCAGAGTGGCAGCATCAAGATGCCCTCCCCAACCGCAGGGTCATTCGAGATAACAGCATTAAAGAAGTAATTGAATTAAATTAGACAATTAGAACAACAATACCCCAATTTTAGGCCCAATGAACCTTAACCCATTCCCGCCGGAATTGTTCCGATACCTATTGGGTTAATCGGGTCACCCGCGACCCGATCCGGCGGGAAAGAGTTAACAGGAAAGCGAGTGCGGCCATTTAAACGTAGATAAGCGGTTGCTCAAAGATGTTCCTGGTGTTTAACCCCTTAGAGACCCTCATCAACGGTACTTAAAAAAATATAACCAGATCACCCACTTAGATAAAAAAAAGGTGCCAATCATTGGACCAAAGCCAACCACCAGTCTCAGTGTTTCAAATGCTGGAATACACAACTGAATAATAACAGCACACGCTGCAGACACGCACGCACACAAAATATTCAAGGCAACGTATGAAACAAAACACTTAGCAGTACCACAAAACTGTGCTGGTCCCACTAGACATTCGTAAAACATGCAAAATGTCGACCAAAATCTGCACAGAAATAATGCGCAATCCGTTCAAACACCAACAAAGAATTGCTCTTAGGTTTTTACCTTCACAGAACGTCCATAACCACAGTTCAAATATTAACAAGATTTCACAAATAAATTCATCAAAACAACTTCGAATTTCCATGTATGAGAAATTCATGCAAAAAAATTGTCTCGAATGTCACACGAGGGAAACGATACTTAGGCACGTAGTCATGGGCGCCGACTCTGCGAGGCCCGTGAGTGCTCAGCACCACCAGAAATTGGCCATGCGAGGCCCTCCTGTGCATGGGCACCACCTGAAATCAGCCGGCAAGATGTGCTTTTTAGATATTTTTTCTCTGTTGGGATTGCTTATCTATAAAAATCATTCCATCTTTAGTATACTTTTTTAAATCTCAGTTAGTTTACCTTACAATTTCTCCAGTTTTATCCCATCTGGTAGTGTGAACTCCATTGGTCCTAAGCCGATCAGCGAATGCGAGGAAACCCCGATATCTGCATGCTTATTCGATCCGCTTCCGTCATTTTTTTATTACGGACGAAGGCGGCGATTTGAATGACATTGTTTCTTTAGGCCTATATTGTATACATGCTCAATAGTGTTCTTCAGTGCTTGAGGGTCACCTCCCAGCATCATAAAAGCGGGATATTGTTTTGTCTTTAAAAACCACTTGAAATACTATTTAAAAAACTATTCCACAGTGTTAGCCTAATATTGGCTCACTAAACAGTGGCCAATTGTCTGATTTCTTGTGCAAAATTTGAGTATGTTGACCTAATTGAGGGAAAGTGCTCCAAGACGCCCATGAAAACGAAGATTGTGCTTTTCTTCGTTGTGGATTCCAAGAGAATTAGGCTACATCAAACACAAAGAATGATCAAAAAAATTTAAATTGGGAAGAACATTATTTTATTGAAGTTTTAAATCATGTCTTTATGCAATTATATAACAAGAAATTTTGACAAGGATGTCATGACGTCAAAATGATAGCCAAAGGTTCTACCATCGCAGTGTGACAAAAAAAATCGAAAATGGGGAGGAGCACATCGATTCGTTCCCAAACCCCTTCCCTGCTCGGCGCTGTGCTTCTCGGCGATCACACTTTGGCCAACCAGTACCAAGTCTCCGCCTATGTGAACAGTGTTGATTTCCATAAGTCTCCTATAAAAAAGGGTCAAAAAATTTTTCGCGCGCTCGCGCGCGCATATTTTCACATTCTTTTGGGCACCCCCACTCTTCGGGTCAACTCGGCGCCTATGCACGTAGTAGAGACCGGGCACTGTAATTTTTCCCATGGTAAATTCGTAATAAATAACATGGTAAAGGGGAACAACAATTGTGGTTTTACTGCGGTAATGGATCTAATTTCGTGGAAAAATTGCAATAATTGCAGTAATCGCAATCCCGAGGGCGGACAACTTAACAATGAAATGGTTTTTAACAAGAATGCTTTATCTAGTTTAAATGTCATAACCATATAAACCAAAGTGCAGCATAAATTGTTGGTCATTAAAAGGACATATTTATATTGGATTTAGGATTTTGTGCTATTTTAAAACATTTTGACATTGATTGGATATAGAAATGATGTACGCTAATTGTTTATTATACCATGTCTGTACACCAAAATGCGGATAGCAATTGGTCTATTAAAAGAATATTCATATCTTATCTTATAATGGAAAATGAGACGGTGATAAAACCACGATAATAGTCTTTAATGTCGAAGTCACTAGTTATTCTTAGCGCTACAATCTAAAATCTAGTACAGGGTAATTTTGAGATGGAGACAAGATTTCCTGAAGCTGCGAACACAAATAGTCAGAAATACTTAGAACTTGGCTAAAGCAAACTTTTGATAGTGTAATCATTTTGTAGGTGTGTTGTATTAATTCTATCAGCTATACAATAATCATACTGATAAAACTTTTGTTGAAAATGGGATGAAGTACTGTGGGAATAGGGGGCAAAGTCTGTAGGGATGGAGAGAAAGCATGTGGGGGATGAGGAAAACTTGCCAAGGGAATGGGATGAGATTGTGTCACTGGGTCACCCTTAGCATGCAGTTCACGGAACTAGTTAACACTTTACCGACCATAGTGTAGTAAATAGCATGCGAAATCCCATACCTTCGGTCAGAAAGGGGTTAATAGCCTCAGTCTGAGTTTATTTCAGCATACAGCCTCAGTTTGAGCTTATTTCATCATACAGCCTCAGTTTTGAGTTTATTTCATGCAGCCAACATAATGCAACGTTCAAATCATCTTAAACAATCTGCACCGGATATACTAACTAAACTGAAATGCCCACGCACCACGATACACAACATCAGCATTTTCTCAACACTTGAAAAATCCGTCGGTCGTCGAACTCTCCCTCACCGTCACTGTCACCTCGTTCGACGTCACGTCCGTCACGCAGACCGTATTAAAGACGACTTTGCGGTTCACCGGCGCCCAGAGAACCACCTTATCTTCGGTTTCCTCTAATTCATCGATCATTCTGCCTCTGTCTTCATCGTCAAGGTGTTCCGACTGCGGATTAAACGTTTCGGAGATTGTTGCAACGTTGCTCTTTCTGTGAGATTCCGTCTGCTTTGCGTTCCCGTCTGCTCCTCCGGCCTTCTGCGCTGCGTGACTAGATGGTGGAGCGGGTTTTTTCGGCTTCTTAACCGGAGACTTGTCGTCGACGGTAGGCACGGCGGACGCTTTCTTTCGTGGCGGTTCCGAGAAGATGCTGCCGCCTGCTTTCGGAGGTCGGCCTTTCCGTTTTACGGTGTTTTCCGCAGTGGTTTTCGCAGCCGATGGTCGTGGCTTGTTGGTCTGTAAGACGTCGACCGATTTTCGAAGTTGTTTCGAGGAACTGATATTATGTCCAAGTTTCGGCGAAACTGAACCATCTTCGTCGTCACTTTCGCTTGAACTGGATTCCTACGACATAAAAAAAACATGAATGGTTCATACACCAAACTCTACACTCTACAGCAATCTAACCTACTGTTTTTTTAGTACTCAACGTACCAATTGGATCAAACAGGACATCAATCAACAACTGGAAGAGCACAACATGATGATGATGATGAATGTAATAATGATAGTGCAATAAAACTTGTGCAAGTTTTTTTTTATTAACTTCTTTAGTAACTGTTTTGGCCTCGGCCACACTAACTTTTCAATCAATTGATCGCTTGAGATCCTTCTCCATAACTGATCAAGGGAGGGGGCCGGTAGCACAATGGATAACACGCTGGCGTAGAGTGCGAGAGGTAGTGAGTTCAAGCCCCCGTTGGGCGGATTTGATTTGTAGGCTGCTATTAGCGCCATGTAATTGCAAAGCTGTTAGTAGCCTAGTTAAGTTTAGTTAAGATTACTGCATAACTTGTAAATGTAAAGCGCAGTGCGTCTTGCAGGCATTTCATTAAAGAAAAGATTATTATTATTTATTAGAATGAGTGCCACACTATTTAAATGTACAGAATGGGAACTTGTCTTCACGAAAGGGTGGCAAGAGCTGACAGGGGCAGCGGCCATAACACTGCAATTTCCCAACAAGCTTTCATTTTCATTTAAATTAATAAGGGTTCGATGCCGCTGAAAATATTATACTATAATTACAGTTCAGTTCAAAATCGCGTTAGAATAAATTCAGTAGAGAAATTAATTAATTTAAAAGACACGAAAATGGTACCAGTTCAGTGATGCATGTCGTGAAGCCTTTCTACGTTGTTTCATTTATCGGCCGAAAGTCTCTCTCTCTCTGTACTGTCTGGCTGTGGCAATTCTGAGGGCTTTTCTCAAACTGGTGCTACATAAATGCTTGATTACATTACATGTAAATCAAACGAATGCAAAACCTTTCGATGTTTCTTCTTCTTTATCCCGGTTCTTTTACCGCCTCTTGATCTTTCGTTTCTACAACATCAACAATTACAGTCATGAGTCAATTAGTCAACTATCTAACTACCGCTACCAATGCTATAGCAGCAACTGAAAATAGTAGTTTTGCCACCAAAGGGTGCTACGACATGCCAACATTTAAACCCAAATTTAAAATCAGCCTTTGAACAGAAACCTCATTCTAACAGAACCTTGTTAAAAGAAGTAAGTACTTCACATTGATTCAAAGATGAAAACACTGACAAGTTTTGGCCTTTAAATCACATCTCTATAATGACTTAATTTAATTTAATACCCAGCTTGAAATTCCTCGATGAGCTCGTCATCCAGGATGTTGTCTTCCGGCTCCCAAGAATTGTGTCTGAAACAAAAACAAAATAAAACATTGTAGACGTTATACAAAGAATAAAATACTAGCCGCGATACTCCTTAACAAACAGAAGGACAACATAACAACCATCCAGAGATTAGTCTGAGTACCCCAGAAAGAGTTCCAGATCACCTTGAAAGACACGACTCACTTTGCTGAACAAATCAAGTTACACTGTCACAACAGAAAGAGCCAGTAGCAGAGAAAAAACTATCATCAAAGCGTAACTTCATCCTTTTAATGCCTAGATCATATTTCACACTCGATCTCAGCACAAAGTCAGGTATAAATGATGCAATCACACAGTTAGAGGGGTTAAATCACCATTGACAATTTTCAGATTAACTAGGAAATGGGAAAAGTTTACACTTCAGAAAAAAAACCAGTAACCTGCTGCTCCAGCCCTTCCATTTCACCAGGTATTCCAACTTTCCCTGAAAAATAAAAATATCCACAATTATAATATGAACATTTAAATAACAACACTTGTCTTGTCTTGAACCTTCCTCGGTCTGAGGGTTGGTCCATCTTTTAACACCTAACCACTCTAAAAACCTGCAAAATTTCCAGAATAAATGGACTCGGGTTATTATTGGTATAGGCCTACTAGGCGAAGGGGAATTAGTGAAGAGGGCTGAAAAATGGTGACTTCTCTAGGTTTTTGAACAATTTAAGGTTAGGCAATGAAGTGATAAAAAGTGCATGAAAGTGTTAAGACAAGACCATTACACAAGGCTATCGAATCATAGACTTCAAAACCTCGTCGTAAAAGCGAATCAACAAGTAATAGGTTACAAGTGGGAATTCTGTATTTTATACGAGACCTAATTGGCAAGAAGGCATGGCGACAAAAATCGATGGAAACATCGAAACAAGCGTTACCTTGCGCACCCTCTGTTTCACTATGGTCTCTACTTCAAAAACCTTTTCGCCGATTTCTGAAAGTTCCATCCAATTCTTATTTATTAGTTGTAAAAATGTAAGTGTTTACAACCTCTGCATCCCGCCTCCGTCTCCAAACTACGTAGATGGAATGCCACCAACTCGCTACATATCCCCCCTAACTATCCGCTAGATATGTCGACCTGTTGACGAAACCAACCAAGTTTTTTCAATCGTAATCGTAATCGAAAGTCCTAAATTTCTAAAGTGACACTCAAAGTCAAGCGCAAAGATACCAGCTTATTCACGAGCGCTGCGGCGAGTCAGCGGGGTTGTAAAAAAGATATGTATGGAGTGCGGTTGCAAGATGATGAGAGGGCCAATACAGTGGGCACTTTTAGGCCTTAGGCCTAATGTAGGCCTAATCGTAATCTTAATCTCAAACTTTTTAATTTCCGCACCAAGAGAACCGCTCATTTTCCAGGCACTAAGCAACATGGGCGGAGTTTATCAGGGGCTAGGGGGCTAAGCCCCTCCAAGAAGGCCCAAATTCAACTTTTTTACCATGAAAATGGTAGGCTATCCTTTTTTCGGGGTTAACCCTCCCCAAAAGGCCCAGACTCGGGGTTAGCCCTTCAAAGAACGGAAACCAAACTTCGCCCATGCTAAGCAAGGTCAAAGAAACTAATGCAGAAATTAGATCGGCCTTGGTCAAATCGTAAATTTGGGAAGTTAGAAATGTTTGCTGGTCGATCAGGCCTAGCCTAGGCCTATGTCAAAGATTTTACGAATTCTGACTGGTCGGACCATTTAAAACGTTGTACGAAAATAGTTCTGGCCCCTATTTAATTTAATGTAAATGTAGGCCTACTCTAAAAATGATCTAAGTTTCTTAGTGGCCATGCATTTCCAGGCAAAACAGGACAAACTAGCTGCACTAGCAATTATGCCTAGTTTTTTTAAAACTCCAGTGTGACATCGGAGTAACGATGCAAAATAACACCTGGAAGAAATAACAAAGTAAAGCAGGCCTAGGCTAATCATTATCAAAGAATAGCAGAATTGAAACGCATTTTAATGGGTGTAAAGCATCTTTGTAGGCCTAGGCCTAATGAATGCCGATCTTTTGATGAGGCCGGAATGTGTAATTTTGCTATCTTCAGAGTCAACGTGGGCAAATAGCGATAGATCTTTTCATAACAAAACTCCAAGGTCCTATTGCTTCAACCTCGGCAGATTTGAAGCATAATAATAGAATGGATGGTAAATTATTTTAAAGGCGTGTTTATTATTTTTGGATAAATCAGGTCAAAGTGCGAGTCGTTGTTGACATGACTCGACCCAGTTATAACCATCCAATCAGAGAACGCTTAGAGTTGCAGCGGTTCTACGATGTCAATCCGAGCGATAATCCGTTTTCGACGGGATTCAAGGATCGTGGCCGGCGTCGTGTCCCTGTCCTCGATCGGTTTCCGAGGATCTATATTCAGTTTTGGCAGCCTCTCCAAGCGAATGTCAGCTTCAGTGGGAATTCCGTCGTGTCCGACGAAGTCATCTAGGTCGATATATTCAGTGGTTGAGCGAGGTTCTCCCCACACAACTAACTACAAAGTCTTCATAGGTAGGCCTGCCTCAAGCTGTCTTTAGAATTAAAATGGAATTTAAATATTGTGATCGTTTTGTAGCTTGTATGGTTCCTGTTCGTACTGTAAATGTTAGAGATCAGAAGTTTTGGATGACATTAAAACTGGTAATATCGATTGACCTCATTTGCTAGTTCTAGTTGCTGCCCTCCTGGGATAACGTTTGCAAGTAGTTTGAGGATGGCATCTACAGCACTTTCTGTCTGAAATTGCTTGTGTAGTATGTCAATTTTATCAGTGCTTCTTTGCTTGGATTCTAAACTAAAGTTATTTTGGGAACTGCATGGCTCCTTCCTTCCCTTTCCATTGTCCAATTGGATGACAATTACATTTTTCACTATATATTTAACTGCACAGAAGTGCTTTAATATACAAATCCATTTATTACTGCACATTTTTTTTAAAGAAGTGCATGCTAAAAAGCCATGCCTGCTTGTTCACTGTTCAGCCTGATAGCAGATACAGAAAAAATGAGTTAGAATTGCAACTTGTACTTTTGGCTCAACCTCAACGTTAGAGATGTGCTGTTTTGTATTTTACAGCTGGTCCAAATGGTTTTGTATCCCCATTTCACGACATACCGATGTATGCAGATCAAGAGCTGAAAATATTTAACATGGTCGTTGAGGTTCCTCGTTGGACCAACGCGAAAATGGAAGTAAGTTTATTGAAGAACACTCAATTCAAGTATTTGATTTAAGGTCAGAATTTATTTAACCGAAGCAACTTCGATTTGAGTGGGATTAAGGATGAAGGAATGCTTATGTTAGAAAACTAAAATGTATAAAGATTCGTCTTGTTAAATTTCATCATGGTCTTTATGAAGGCAACGTATGCATCATAGGGATATCACGTTAGACTCTCCGAGAGATTATATCGATTCACGAAATCATGTTACATTGTCATCTGTGCAATTTAAGTGACATTGACTTCTGACCTTATGTCATGCTAAAACCTCTCCCGACTCGATATTGATCTTGCCATCTACTTTGCGTTGAAATCTCTTTTGAGTCAGCAGTGATTTACGATGAGTGGTCCGAGCAGAATCCCTGTACAGCATTGGTCAATAATGGTCATGTGACTCATGTCCTCTGTTGCCATGGCTCTCTTTTTTTCTTCATCAGCAATATGCAAGAGCAGCGATTTGCTGGTGCTTGATCTGACATCAAAGCATGATGTCAGACCAAATCAAATCAACCAAATCTGACATGCTGACAAAATCAGTCAGATATGTCAGCATCCTCTCTGACACACTGACAAATATTGATGAGATGTTGGCAATCTGTCATTGCCAGCATACTGACAGACAGCTATCGCTTGTGAGTATTCCTTTACAGCAGGGGTGTCAAACCTTTTTGAGTGGCGGGCCAGAGTGAACATCTTCCAACAAGTGGCGGGCCAGGGTGTCGAAGCTCCTGAGCACAATTGGGTATAGTGATCTGAGAGGGAGCTCCGGGCTTGGTCAGTCAATTCCCAGAAAATTTTTGTATAAGTAAATCTCAAATGGTGCAATTTTTGCATACAAAGCAGCCAAATAGGGAGGCTTAGCCTATAAATTATAAAATCTTAATTTTGACTTTCATTATCAGTCGTGGACATAACATGGAACTCGTTAAGCTTTTGGCCTAAGCCTAAGGTAATTGTATTCGAGTTTCTAGGAATCTGGGCATTTTCATAAAACAAATGGCTCACATTCTACCGGTAAGCTCGCAATAAAAAATTATCACCTTAAGTTTAAGTCTTGTAGGTCTATCCCTTCACAACGCTGACAAATTAAACATAGGCCTGCTGGATAACTGTTGTATTCAACAAAGAAATACATATCCATCCAAATATCGCGAAAAGGTCTTGATTCAATGTCCACTTCCATTTCTTATTAAATTTTGACAACATTTTGTTTTTAAATAGGCTATTATAAGTGTTTCGTAACTTTCATAATTTTTTAACAGACAACCAAACTGGAAACCATAGATAGGCTACACCAGTGGTGGCCAACCTGCGGCACGCGTGCCACTTGTGGCACGCCGGCCTATGATGAGTGGCACGGAGGACCATGGAATTTTTGAAAAATATTTATGCTATGGCTCCTAGTTTGGAATGTTATCTCTTAGGCGAATCACAGGTGCCTCTGTAACTCCATAGCTGCATGCAGTGACCAGGGCAAGGTTAATTAACTGCTGACGGACACAGCACAGGCGCTCGAAGTGAACTGAGGCCAGACTCATCAGTCGGCTGACGGTCAAAGTCCACACTCTCCACAGCATCCATTCAGAGATAAGAAATTGAGCTTCACCCCACTGAAGGGGTGCAGGATAAAACAAAGGAAGAGACTCCTGTTGGTTATGTCTTTAGCATTGCTATTTTGCTGTGTACTGCAACAGTTGTGGTGCACGCATGTAAATAATCAACATTGAACTTCACTTCAGTGAGTTACAGGGAAACTCTAATGAAAACTACCGGCCTAGGTAAGCTATCAAGACTAATTTTAGAGAAAGAACCTTTTAGGCAGAACAGTCATTTTTTGCCGTAGCAAGTGATGAATTGATAATGATGGTCAAACTTATACGAGTTAAGTCTGACATCAGCATGAAAGAAAACTCATTCTGATGGCGAGTAAAGTCTTTCTCAAGTTTTGTAAAGGTTCAAAATCTAAGCAATAATAATGTCTAACATTGCCGCTATGAACACATGCTTTGATGAGACCGGGAAAAATTTCATATATATATATATAGGCACAGAGGACCATGGAATTTATATATATATATATATATATATATATATAAATGTCATATATATATATAGTTAGGCCTACTTTATGCAAGTGCAAGTTTTAAATTGTAACAGGTTACAATTCCTTTCGTCAGGTATATGTATAGTGGCACGCGGACGGTACGGGCGATAGTTTGTGGCACACTGAGTACAAAAGGTTGGCCACCACTGGGCTACACAGTCTACAAAGAGCTGTGCGAGTGTGCGTCTGATCAAAAGTGACGTCAGTAAGAAAAAACCTCCATGTATTTGGCGCTGACTGTAAAATATCAAAATTTGAACTTTCATCCTCCAATTTTGTAATTTTTAAGGAAAGCTCCGCGGGCCAGAAAAAAATCGTCGGCGGGCCAGAAATGGCCCGCGGGCCAGGTCTTTGACACCCCTGCTTTACAGACTACCCGGTAACTGGTATTGCTTACAGAGTAGCCCAGTGGTGGCCAACCTTTTGTACTCAGTGTGCCACAAACTATCGCCCGTACCGTCCGCGTGCCACTATACATATACCTGACGAAAGGAATTGTAACCTGTTACAATTTAAAACTTGCACTTGCATAAAGTAGGCCTAACTATATATATATGACATTTATATATATATATATATATATATAAATTCCATGGTCCTCTGTGCCTATATATATATATATATATGAAATTTTTCCCGGTCTCATCAAAGCATGTGTTCATAGCGGCAATGTTAGACATTATTATTGCTTAGATTTTGAACCTTTACAAAACTTGAGAAAGACTTTACTCGCCATCAGAATGAGTTTTCTTTCATGCTGATGTCAGACTTAACTCGTATAAGTTTGACCATCATTATCAATTCATCACTTGCTACGGCAAAAAATGACTGTTCTGCCTAAAAGGTTCTTTCTCTAAAATTAGTCTTGATAGCTTACCTAGGCCGGTAGTTTTCATTAGAGTTTCCCTGTAACTCACTGAAGTGAAGTTCAATGTTGATTATTTACATGCGTGCACCACAACTGTTGCAGTACACAGCAAAATAGCAATGCTAAAGACATAACCAACAGGAGTCTCTTCCTTTGTTTTATCCTGCACCCCTTCAGTGGGGTGAAGCTCAATTTCTTATCTCTGAATGGATGCTGTGGAGAGTGTGGACTTTGACCGTCAGCCGACTGATGAGTCTGGCCTCAGTTCACTTCGAGCGCCTGTGCTGTGTCCGTCAGCAGTTAATTAACCTTGCCCTGGTCACTGCATGCAGCTATGGAGTTACAGAGGCACCTGTGATTCGCCTAAGAGATAACATTCCAAACTAGGAGCCATAGCATAAATATTTTTCAAAAATTCCATGGTCCTCCGTGCCACTCATCATAGGCCGGCGTGCCACAAGTGGCACGCGTGCCGCAGGTTGGCCACCACTGGAGTAGCCGGTACTACGCTACTGAGGTACTGATGTGTATTGCCAACATACTGGCAGGTATTGCTGACATACTGACAGGCACTGTTTAGGTGTTTATAGATTTGCAGGTATTGCTTACAGGCTGGTAGGTATTGATGACATACTGAATATTACTGATAGGTACTGCTTACGGACTGACAGGTATTGCTTACATATTGACTGGTATTGCTTATAGAGTAGCAGATACTACTACATGCTGATGGGTATTGCTGACATACTGACAGGTCCTGCTTATAGATTGACAAGTATTGCTTACAGACTGGCATTTATTGCTGACTGACTGACAGGTATTGCTAGCAGCATTTGATTGGCATCATGAAGGTGTGCATAAACCAAATGCCCTTTATACGTTGCAACGGCAAGCACTCGTGGATTTTATTGATCCGATATATCCGATCAATATTGCTCGGATCATGTTGTGAAAATGCCGCAGCATCATTCGTTCTGTGGTCTTTGGATCGTTATTTGCTGACTTCAGATTGATGACTGCTGGTGCTGCCATCTTGAAAGTAATACCTGGAGAGGTGGATTCTAATGTTGCTTGAATTACCTTCGAAATCAATCGTTTGGTTGTACAGAACATATTTTGCCAACTGGTATTGACTTCCATGGAGACTCTGCATTCTGTGGCCATGCCATAGACGTAGGAGATGGGCTCCATGAGGGCAAATGGCCCCCACCCTCCAAATTTCGGGAAAGTCTGATTTTTTGGCAAGCAGACCCGAAAAAATAAAATTAAAAGTTTTTAAAATTTCGGGAAAAAGTACCGGATAACTAAAGAAAGGTCGTCAGAATTTTCGGGTAAACGTAACGGGAATTTTTCTTAAGGTTTCGGCTGGATGAAAAATTTTTTGGGCAAAAGTCTCATGATTTTTGCCCCCCCCCCCCACTGCTGAAATGTCTCATACACCTATGGGCCATGCTGCCCACGATTCTTGAAGTCGAGGGTAATAATAAAAGTAGTGCTATTCCAGATCAGTTTTGCATATTTTCTCCAGTAATTTTTGAGAATCCTGGAAAGAAATAATAATGATGAGAACTTGCTAACACATCAATGGAGAAGATGTCAGTGTTTGATGTACGACTGTCTGCTTAATCTGGGGCTTTACCGTCACGATCAGATTGCTCCAGATGAAGTTTTTTTTAAGCGCTACTTAAAACACACCCTAAAAGCTTAATTGGGATTGTGACCGAGCATTTATATAGCACCGCTCAAAAACGAAGCTGATCAGAGCACTGATCTCTGTGCTAGTGTATAAAATGCATAAAATGTTAAATGCCGTTAAGGACTTAATTTTTTTTATCATTTTACAAAATGATGCATTGAAAACTGGAATTCACGTGCTGGTGTGAAATTGTTTTGAAACATTACATTTGTAACATTTATAAAGTACCAGTACATGCACATTGCACACAGAGCCCAACTAATAAGGTAATTCAGTAAAAAAAATAATACCACTACTACTAATAATGACTAGTTTTTGCCCTCTAGCGCTTCATTTCCCCAGAGACTTAGAGATTATTATTATTTCTGGAATAAACTTCTTGTGGGTCAGGCTTCGTCTTCAGGGTGTAAGACAGAAGTACCTTTGAATGTGACCAGGTTGTAACACTGAATACAGATGGACAGACGTTGAAAAAGAAAGATTGCTTCACGTCCATCAGTGGTGATGGAAGAGATGCGACTGCCAATTGATTATAATGATTAATTATAATTGATTATAATGATTACTTATAATTGATTATAATGATTAATTATAACTGATTATAATGATTAATTATGATTGATTATAATAATTAATTATAATTGATTATATAATGATTAATTATAATTGATTATAATGATTACTTATAATTGATTATAATGATTAATTATAACTGATTATAATGATTAATTATAATTGATTATAATCATTAATTATAATTGATTATAATGATTAATTATAATTGATTATAATGATTAATTATGATTGATTATAATGATTAATTATGATTGATTATAATAATTAATTATAATTGATTATATAATGATTAATTATAATTGATTATAATGATTAATTATAATTGATTATAATGATTACTTATAATTGATTATAATGATTAATTATAACTGATTATAATGATTTTACTGCAGTATTTAAGTTTCTTATTGACTTTCCATGGTATGAATTTAGATAAGCAGAGACGAGAAGCTGAATCCGATTGTGCAGGACGTAAAGAATGGCAAGTTACGATACGTAGACAATTGTTTTCCATACCATGGTTACATCTGGAACTACGGAGCCATTCCTCAGGTAGGTTGGCGGCATTGCCATGACATCAGAAATGCTTAGCATAACAAGGATGCCAAGAGAATGATGTCATACTTCTTTCCAGTGACTGTTTCGTAGAGTTGACTTGACAGACTGTTCTTCTTTCTCTTCTTTCACTTAGAAAAGTTTTCAGTTTTAAATGAGTTGTTGACTTTTGTAGCATAGTGTCAGAGTTCAAACCTCCGAAAAATTCCCGGTTGGAAGATGAGACGGCGAGGAAGAGGACTTGCCACTGAGGCTAAGAAAACGAAGTCGCTAACACTGTCTTCATACCCGTGGTTGCCATAGGGATTGCTTAACCCTTTAATGCTGGGGGTATAGGATTTTGCATACCATTTACATTCTTGGCTTTAAAGGGTTAACCCTCGGGCTACCAGGGGGGGGGGGTGGTATCCACCCCCCCCCCTAGGTTTTTCCCAAATCAATTTTTTTTCGTTAGGAATAAAATTTTGACGTTTTAGGTAGCTGTAGAGGATTCATTTGCACACATTCTGAGCTAAAATGTGTGATGATATACCATACCATTCAAACGTTATACCCGATATACCCGAGGCACCAGGGGGGGTGTGGATACCACCCCCCCTTAGATTATCGGCTGTATCTTATCCGTCCTTTGACATGAAGAGACACCAATTACACCATTCTGTAGAGGGAATGTGGGGCTACATTTTGGTGGTCACGGAGTTGTCTTTTGACAACCGGAAGTGCTCAAAATAAATTAAAATATAAATAAAGGTGTTTTATTTTCATAAAATTTTCATGTTTTTCCTATTAAAAATTATTCATAGTTTATTTTTTAAGAGAAATAAATTATGTCATTCTATAGAGTGCAATTAGGGCTATTTTTTATACCAATTAATTTGACATTTGATGACCGGAAGTGCTCAAAATAAATTTAAATGTGTGAAAATGTTGGGGTTTTTTTACAACGCAAACCGATAAATCTGCGTAAACGTTTTTCAGCATGTTTTACATGTTTTTTCTCTTTTTATTGTAACTAAAACTAACTTATTACTAGTTTTTATAGTTGAATATTGGACTTTATTATATGTAAACTATTTTTAATTAAATAAATTATGTTAAAACACACAGAATCTAATATTTTGCTTATGCGAAAGTATACATTTTGTGGAATCGACGGGTGCCTACGGTAAAAAATTCATAACTTCGGGGTGCTTTCATATATTTTAAACCTAAATATACCATTTTGTGCAGAAATGAATGCTGAATCCATAGGTGTATTACAAGTTATGATATCTCAAACCAAACCCAAAATCCAGGGGGGGGTGGTAACCACCCCCCCTTGGTAGTCAGTGTTACAAAAATAGCGTGGTAGCCTGAGGGTTAAGGAGTGGTTCTTCTGCTATTCTTAAAATCATTTCTGGTTTGTTTTTTTGGTAGACGTGGGAGGATCCAAATCATATTGACGAACACACGAAACAGAAAGGCGATAATGATCCTATTGACGTGTGTGAGATCGGCTCTAAGGTAAGCATTGCAGTAGTGCATCAAATTGTTCATTCATTCATTTACTCATTCATTCAAGTACCGGGAGACTAACAGCACGATCAAAAACAGTTTTCTAATGCATATAGAATGTTTCCGAGAGTGACAGGCTATTCCATACTGACGGGCCCACCACAGAAAAAGCATGACTTTGCATAATAATAATAATAATAATAATTACGAAGATTTATATGGCGCAGTAACACAGCCATGCCATGCCGTTACAAGGGCACCTCCATGATGGAGGTACATGCAAATGGCAGGGAGAGCACTCTTACTCCAGTCGATTATAGGATCGGTTAGTTTGAGTTCCCAGCACAGGCTGACAAAGATCAAGTAGGCCTAGGTAAGTTGAAGCAAGACCTGGCTGGCATCGCCATACCAAGAAGGCAACTCTGTATTCAAATGATGGACATGATCCGTCCGCATATTCAATACAGAGTTGCCGCCTTGGTATGGCGATGCCAGCCAGGTCTTGCTTCAACATCGTCATCATAATCATCATCATCATCGTCTTCATCATCATCACCATCATCATCATCAACAACATCATCACCACCATCATCATCATCATCATCAACATCATCATCATAATCATCAACATCATCATCATAATCACCACCATCATCATCACCATCATCATCAACAACAACAACATCATCATCAACAACAACATCATCATCAACAACAACACCATCACCACCATCATCATCATCATCATTATCCACACCTGTCTCGTTCGTTATCTCACCTGTCTACGTGTTTCAGGTGCACAAAAGAGGAGATGTTATTCAAGTGAAGGTGCTGGGAATCATGGCGCTGATCGACGAAGGTACTAATTAATATTGTTCAGTCAACATAAATAAGAGCTTGAACACGGTATTGAAACTCCTGCATTGTGATAACAAAAAGCTCATAGTGAATACTATGACTTGTAATCAAACTGTGTTGTGTCAGTTTGAAATGAAGAAAAAAATTATTAGTATTATTTTAAATTATCCTAAGGTAAGCGCACATCCCTCAGGGACTTCAACGCTATCTATAAAAACATTATTACTATTACTGATATTATTATTATTATTATTATTACCACCTCTTAACCAGTTGAAAGTTTCACCATACTTAAATTATATTGTGTCTGATAATTTTTTTTCTTTTTAACCAGGAGAAACAGATTGGAAAGTTCTTGCTATTGATGTCAGCGATCCCTTAGCAAAGTGTCTTAATGGTTGGTGTTGAAATGATTTCAATTCAAGCTGAGATTTTATTTTGTTATTTAATGAGTTAATGAGATGCAGAGAATATCTTGGCAAGAAAAAAGGACAAATGAGTGGGTGCGCACAGAAATTGGTATCGATATGGATGAGTCGTTACAACAAATAGTGCTAAGAAGAAAGTTGGTTTTCTTTGGTCATGTTATGCGTTCAAATGGTTTGGAGAAAGATATGATGCTGGCATGTGGTGAGGGAAGGAGAAAACAAGGGTGACCAAGGAAAAGGTGGTTGGACGATGTTCAAGAAACAACAGGAATGAATCTGGAACAACTAAGAGAAGCGACATCAGAAAGAAACCAATGGAGAAGGCTGGCCATGACGATCGCTAGAGTTCAACGAACTGACAGCACAAGGTGACAAGGTGAATGAGTTAATGAGTAAGTAAGTTTATTTTACGTCTGACAAGCGCACATACCTTACAGTGTATTCAACTTTTATGTTCGTTTTAAAATAAACTATGTTGATGCAAGAACTTCTACTATATAGGACTTCTATAGACCAAGTTTAGTAATATTCATTCATCTAAAGACTTATATGGTGCCCCTTCAAAAAACTACTCAGGAGCACTCCCAGCCCAACCGCGGCAAAAGAAAAAGGATGAGGGATTTATGAAACAAAATTTGATTGGTCAGATATGCCCAACAGCATCAGCTAATGAGAAAACTTGTTGGCTAACTGTTATCTGAATTGTATTTCTGATCCTGATTTGTGTGCTGGAGTACTTACTTACTTATGTTCATATTTTCATTGCTTGTGATTCTTGTGAAATATGTTTGCTTTAAATTAATTTTTGTAATTTGATTCTTACACCACAAAATAATTTAAAATGACCTTACACCGTAAAGTAATCTTAATGAAAGCATCTAGGTAGGTATATGGTACAGGTCTGCTTTTGATTCCTTCCGCCATTTTACCACCTGTGTCTTTGAACCATTTTACCACTTGTGTCTTTGAACCGTTTTACCACCTGTGTCTTTGAACCATTTTACCACCTGTGTCTTTGAACCGTTTTACCACCTGTGTCTTTGAACCGTTTTACCACCTGTGTCTTTGAACCGTTTTACCACCTGTGTCTTTGAACCATTTTACCACCTGTGTCTTTGAACCATTTTACCATGTGTGTCTCTGATGCTTTTTCAGATATTGGTGATGTAGAGAAGCATATGCCTGGGTTTCTGAAGGTCAGTAAACTTTGTGCTGGTTTGGTCGACGTTTAAAATCTTTCTTCTTGTGCCTTTATGCTCATTGATTTCAACAATTTATACAGCACCCCTCAAAGAAGCACTCTGTTGCCCCTATCTAGCTGTTCAGCATCATGGGTCACTACCCCTCAGCTGCACAAGCGGGGTTACTTGTCCCCGCTGTTCGTGGACTGTTATCCTACAGTGCCACCATGTTTTCTGTGTCTGGGCCAGTGACCTGGAATGGGATTCCAGTGGCATTTTGTGCAATGCTATAATTAGGTCAATCAGCTATGTTCTGGTTTGGCCTCATGGTTGTCTTGTTTGACTGAAGTTAAAATGGGAGTGCTCATGGATACACTACCTTGAAGGGCACTATATAAAATTACTGCAATATAATAATAAAATAAATTCTAACGGGGTTACCATGAAAACTGATTTGCACGTCTGTTCTATCGCTGCTACTGTCACAGAATCTGTTTTTGCTCGTTTCTAGGCAACCAGAAACTGGTTCAGGATTTACAAAATACCGTCTGGGAAGCCGCCGAATGAATTTGCTTTCGACGGAAAACCTCAAAACCGGGTTCGTCTAATGTTTTGGATTCTATGGAACGTCGTACAGTAACTGTTGTTGCTGTTTGGAAATTTAATTCTCAATGCAGAACCATTAAATGAATTTCAGAACAGAGTTTCTCTCATCCATATCAATTGGCAATTAAATTTTTCACTATAGTCTACAGTAAGTGAAACAATATAAGTACATTCTTAGTAATATGTGACATCACCGGTAAAAGTATGTTGAGTGCAGTTGACCCCCCCCCCCACCGGTCTTATCCAGCATTCTGCCCTGATCCAGAACTGACACAACAGCTTGGCTCTTCATAATACAGTGAGCACTAGCCAAAAAGCTGGTTGCCCTAAAGCATCTTATGTTTGATCCTTGTAATTTTCAAAGATTTCAAATCACATTACTGTACGCTCATTCTTACGACTTGCTTGCTAGAATATCGTTGGAAAAATCGTAAATAAAATCTTTAACCCTTTACTGACCGGTGGTGTAGGAATTCCCATACCATTTACTACACATCGGTCGGTAAAGGGTCAATTGTTGAGGGTTTGAATTCTATGCTTTTACCATGTGTTCAGTGCTTGTTCTTTCTGTTTTCGACGCAACTAGTCACTAATGGTTTTTGTTTGTTTACAACTGTTCCTGCCGTAATAAATGGCTATTTGATGTTTCTTAAATTTATTTTTCGTCTATTTAGGCATTCGCTCTACAGATAATTCAGCAGACAAATCAACAGTGGAAACATCTCGTTTGCAAACAAGTCAGCACTGGTTCCATTTCAGTGTAGGTGTCTAATTAACGTGTTGTAAATAATAACGTGTTAATTTCTTCTGTTTAAAAAAAAACAGTTTTCTTTCTTTTATACGTCTCATCATAAGAAGCTGTCGTGTATTAAGGTACAAGGGTGTTTTGTGATTAACATGGATACTGATTTTAACCCTTTGTACCCGGCTGGCCGGTTTTCCGGCCTGTTATCCATAGCGTTACGGGAGCTCCGGGTTCAAAGGGTTAATGTAACTTGGTTAAAAAATTGTAGGATCACTTCTAGGATAGGGTATGTGGTAAGTGAAAGTGTCAAGACTGTGTGCTTAAAGGGATTTTGCGGAAATAGTTGGAGATAATTTGAATGACCAAAAGATTCAGTGAAGTACAGTTCCGAGTTGGGATCTTGAAGGGACGGCAGGGCGCTATATAAATTCTGATCAATTGATTGTTGAGCTTTCTTTGTTGTGGTTTTTTTTATTGTTGTGTTAAAGTATTGTTCTTCACTCTTGTTATTATTTTCAAACCAATTTGTTTTCAAACAACAGGTGACCCCCTAATAGGCAGGACTTTGGTCTTGTTTGTATGTGCACTTGTTATAGCGCCCCTTCAAGCTCTCCACTCAGAGGCGCTCCCGAATGCAGAGCGGACACTGCATCGGAGTTTCATGCCGAAGCGCTGAGCAATTTTGTGAGTGAAGGACTTGCCCAAGGTCCTTACGCGGCAAGGTGGATTCGAACCTTCCGGCTTCAAGGCAACGACACCACCGCGCCCCACTGTGTTGTACCCTGGAAACATTTGTATACTGCATTCGTTTCCAAGGGGAAAACATTAATGAAATGAAATAAAAACGATTGATAGAGAACAGATTTTGATGGGAAACTTTTTTCATCTGAAATGTTTCAGTGCCAATACGACGATATGCGGAACTCCGGGTTACATGACCCAGGACCAGGCAAAGTTGTTCGTTGATGTGGTCAGTGTTAATAATCGCTTTATTTTATTTCAGTTTCTTATGTTGAAACTAATTCAGTAATTAATGTGGTATGCAGATGTGGTATTTAAAAAAATTGTGCCTGGTATTTTTAATTTTTATATTTTTTTAATTTTACGCGATTACTGGGTGGCCCTATTAGCGAGATTGTCCATCTCTTCTGGGTCTCCCATTATTAACCAAATTATGTTAAGTTGTTATGTTCCCTGCCATAATATTGTATTATGTTTTTGTGGTTCAGGAAATAAATATTTGTAATTTCTTACTGATAAATTAGTGTGGTGCTATCTTACAAGTGCACAATAGCTAAGGAATGCAGACATGGAATGAACAGCCTGGCCGAAAACTTTACCTGTTAATTTTTCAATAGAGATCATACAGTTAAACTCAGGACTGATAATATTATTATCGTTAACATTGTATTACAGGCTACTCCACGTGGATGTCCTGAACCAATTCCTTCTGAAGGTAAGATTGTATAGCTGTATTTAATGCATGTTTGAAAACCATTCTATTTAATCGTGGTCTGGTGCTGTCAGGTCAGGAGAGCCTAGGGAGGAGTTTCTTGAAGTGGAGTTATAAAACTAATATGTTAGCATAAGCTCTATTTTATATTGGTTATAATTTTCGCCAACACAAAATGTTAAACTTTTTGATGAAATGTGTGACAATGTTGCATTTGACGTGCCGCATCACAGTGCCGTGCATCCATATCTAATGTACCGCGGGTCAATGACCTCTTGTACACGTACATAATGGGCAGTGGGCACACTGTGTAATGTAGCTTTGTTGCAGTTAGTATAAGTTCATCATATAAAAACGACTTTAACACTGGATTCGATTATTATCGACTGTTCTCTTTAGCCGTGGTTGGATCGGGAGCGCTTCTGAGTAGATACTCTTGAAGAAGCGCTATATAAATGTCTGAAATGAATGAATAAATGAATGATGGTTACGGAACAGAAGCCACGTTTCATTATTATTCTGTTGATTTATTCAGATTTTCGTATATTTAAACAGTTGTTTCTTTTTTCTTGTGTACATGCACAGTTGACACGTGGCATTACGTCTGATGGCAGAGCAAGGGAAACCTCGCAACACACGAAAGAACGTATCTGCAGTTTTTGGTGATCAATATAGAAAGACACGAACTTTGCCGCTGATAACATTGACTGTTTTTCCGTATCACATACGCTGTGGTCAGATTGGAACCACTGTTCCATTGAACCTGTGTACACGGTTCCACCACAGTGAACAATGAACTTTGGATTGGTTGTTACATATGTCAAGTGTGGCGCTAATGTAACAATGTGTTAATGTAACAATGTGTTAATGTAACAATGAATGTTCCGCATAAAGATAGTGTAAAATATTACGCCTTACCTAGTAGCATAGAAATAAAATCTGACCTAACTAAAAATCACTTTGCCGGGCTTGCCAAGTAAATATACATATTATGACCAAGTTTGAGATTGAGGCAATTCAGTAATTCAGTCTATACTCTATGCCGTGGCTAACGAAAAAATCAGAAAAAATCAGATCTACCCTAACTAAAATCATTGAGCCTTGCTTGCAAAATGAAAACAATACTTTTGTTTATCATCGGACACCCACATTGGCTCATTATATACACAGGGTGGTTTACAGCGAGCAATACGACGTGGAAGCCCCACAAATAATGTGCGGTATGTTCATAACAAGCAAGTGAATTGAAATTGAAAGCCCGTATATTCTAAGAAAGAAAAAGTGTGGTCTTATTTCGAGACCCAGTGGTATCGGGGTGCCCCACAGTTCTGATTGTACAGCTGGTGTAGGTTGTCCATCAAAAACTGGTACTGCGGATTCGGAGGAGACGGCTTTGTAGGGTCCTCCAAGAAGAGCAGAAGGTCTTGGTCACTTGGTTTCGTTGGGCTACAATTAAAATGCAGTAGGTCTACAGTTCAAATTCAATTGAATTGAATGTACACCTGATTTTAATTGCTTTTCAGCTTAGCAGTCTGGTTATATTCCAAAATCTCACACCAAAAGCTTAGTATTGATTGATACAAAACCAGTCATTGTCTGCTTTTGTACAGAGCAGGAAACATTAATATCATCTGTACTGGTCACCGATTTCATCTAACTTAAAAACTCGGATCAATTGTGGGGCGCAGTGGTATAGTGGGTATGTTCGTTGCCTTGCAGCCGAAGGGTTGCAGGTTCGAATCCACCTCAAGCCACCTCGTAGGAACCTTGAGCAAGTCCTTCACTTGCAATTGCTCGGGCGCTTCGGCATGAAACTCCGATGCATTGTCCGCTCTGTAGTCGGGAGCGCCTCTGAGTAGAGAGTTGAAGGGGCGCTATAGAAATGGATTTAAATAAATAAATAGACAATCAAGCTCCAAAAAGCATGGCCGCAATCATGTTTCAGCAAGAATGAAGCAGCATCATGGGCGGAGTTTGGTTTCCGTTCTTGGGCGGGCTAATGCCTTCATGGGGTGGGGCTAAGCCTGGAAAAAGATACCATTTTCATGGTAAATAAGCTGAATCTGGGCTTTCTTGGAGGGTGGGGGGTGGGGCTTAGCCCCCCCTAGCCCCTGATAAACTCTGCCCATGAGCATCATCACATGAAAATTTGACACACACACCTCATGCCGCCTTGAAGCGTGATTCCGGAAGTAGAACTGGATTTGTTTTTAGCGTCCGATTTCGATATCATTCGGTTGTACTCGATCTGCTGGAGAAGGCGCCTGGAGCGACTACTCGCTCGCTTCTCCATCAGCTCAACGTCACCATTTGCTGTGCGATTGGAAGGGTCTTTGCGTGCCATGGCGTACAAATCTAGTTTAGAATGAATCCAACGTGATTGCTAAAGCAAAATTTAAGAGACGACATACGATGTAAAACTGAAAATTGAAATATTAAACTTAAGTAGTTTACCTTATTCAACACTATAGAAATTTCTTTGCGTACACATTAAATTAGCTTTACAAGCTGTGCCAGCCAGCATACAGTTCTTCCACTGCTCTTTCAACAGTATGGTTTATCAAGTTCTAATCAAATTATAGGTTTTGTCTCAAGCATCAAAATGACATGTGCACAAAAAGCTTTATTCTAACTCAAGATGTAAGGCAAAAAGTGATCCAATTAAACTAATTAATTAATTTAACAAAATATCCATATAGAGAGCATTAAAATAGCTTTAAAACTTGTCAATTTAAAAAAAATAAACATTTCTGGATTAAATTCTGTACGAAAACCAAAAAACACAAGTTTACATACAATTTCCCTTAATTTCTCCGATATGTATTTTCCATCATAATACCAATTTTGGACTGGACTGCCACATTTAGTTTGCCATTAAATCACAGACAATAGATTAGCTCACTGCAATGTGAAAATATGAAGATTAGCTCACTGCAATGTGAAAATATGAAGATTAGCTCGCTGCAATGTGAAAATATGAAGATTAGCTCGCTGCAATGTGAAAATATGAAGATTAGCTCGCTGCAATGTGAAAATATGAAGATTAGCTCACTGCAATGTGAAAATATGAAGATTAGCTCGCTGCAATGTGAAAATATGAAGATTAGCTCGCTGCAATGTGAAAATATGAAGATTAGCTCGCTGCAATGTGAAAATATGAAGATTAGCTCGCTGCAATGTGAAAATATGAAGATTAGCTCGCTGCAATGTGAAAATATGAAGATTAGCTCGCTGCAATGTGAAAATATGAAGATTAGCTCGCTGCAATGTGAACATATAAAAGACTACAAGTAAGTAAGACATGCTATTATGCATTAGCTAGCAGTAATATTATTACAATAAATATGATTTTCCTTTATGGATTTCCTAGCTCTCAGCAAGGCAAAACTAAAAAAGACTAAGTCAGATACAGGTAAGATACAAACTATGGATTAGCTAGCAGCAATGTGAAACTGAATGAGACTAAGTATGCTATGCCATTGTGGGTTAGCTAGTGCTCATAAACCAGATCGGGTTCTGTCTTACTCGTTGCTTGATTGCAGCAGATAAGAGCTCCATGCATATCTCCAGACAACTCCTTCGCTTCGCTTTGCTCGATCAGTTGGTCGGCTTCTTTCGTTAGATCTTTACCGTTCGCTGTAATTCAGTGCCAAGTATGTTAAGCCGCTTTTACATTGACTTGCATTTAGTTTTAAATAAGCCGTGAACAAACCGTCAAGACTACCTGCAAATAACACCAAGGCTTTACGTCTTTTCAAGTGAAAACTGCAGCAAAAGTTTTAATGGTACGGTAATACAAAGGCAGCAGTCCGAAACATCACCAATAAAAAATTCCTTAACAGATTACATTTACATAAGAAATTGTCCACATTACTCAAAATATTAAAAAAATTAAACTTGGATGGTAAATGGCAATAAGAATTGAGATTAATAATTACTTATGATGTGTTTTCATTGCTGTGGAGATAATTTCTGCCCAGTTTAAAAACAATAAGGTTAGCTAAATCGAGAACATCTGAGAGGCAAACAATATTATTACTATTATTATTAATTTTATTATTTTAACTAATTAAATTTTTTAGCACGTGTATCCTCACACTGAAATGCGAATACGAGGCCAGCTCTTTTTGAAGCAAGGAAATAAATTTTAGCTATGAACAGATTATTATTTACCCATATCATCCAGATACTGAGCATCAGGAACAACGAAATAGCTGTCGGTCAAGCTTTCATTCCTCGCCACCAGAGGGACGCCGTTACCCGACGACGTCGCGGTGGTCGCCGCCTGACAACCCGTCGTTTTCTCGTCGACGCTCAGGATGTCGAGCAAGTTGTCGTACTGCGACGACGCAGAGTCACTGTCGGGACTCGGAAGCGTCCTTGCGTCGATGATGCTCCAGTCCATGAGGTTCATCTCTGAAGTTGGACCTAGAGGAACTGTCGTCGTCGGCCGAACCACATCGCCCGTCAATCTCACTTCGTTAATTGCAACCGTATCTGACTGGTTCCCCGCTTTACCGTATTCTCGACCACTGTCCAACTGATTTGTGACTGACGCGCAGGGAACCGGTGTGACTTGGAAATTAGGACCGGCACTGGGACCGCTGTAGTACACCTGACCGTACCCTAATTGTGGTGCGCGGGGTTGCTGGGTCGGGACTGCGTAACCGCCGTTCGAAACGGTGGCATGACCAGGAAAGTTGTTTGAGAATGAGGGACCTTGACTTGACATGACGGGTAGAACAGTTGTTCCCGGCGGGTAGGGCAGATGATTGAGGGGACCACCGGGGTAGACCAAGTACGCCGGGCGACTGGGAAGAACGTCGTAGCGGTGCTGGTAAGCGACATTCCCGTTGCTCGGGACTACGCTTCTAGCGGGAGAGTTTAACGCGTGGAACGCATTTTCCGTGACGTGTGCGGCAGTGTTCGACCGAAGCTGCTGCTGCTGGTGATGAAGATGCGGATTAAGATGAGATGTTGGGATGCTGGTGTAGCTGCCCGTCTTGCCGTTGCTCGCGAGCAGTTGACTCGAAGGATGATGCATTGCCGCAGAATCCGACGACCGTGGCAGAGAATGACTCGATCCTGCGAGCACAGGTCTCGGCGGCTCAGAAGGTCGCGTGTACGTGTAACCTGACCCAGACGGTGTCGTGGATGGTCTTGTCACTCCAGACGGTGTCGCAGATGGTGGTCTTGGCAGTGCGACACTCGGTCCCGATGGTCTTGTCGATGGTCCTCCAGGTCTTTCGGATGGTCTTGTCACCGAAGGTTTTGTTCCGGATTGAGAGACTGCTGCAGGCGGTGGCACGCTGGGCGTGACTGTCGGTCCTTGGTCGAAACGTATTCCGGACAAAGCATGGACGTTGTTGTTGTTGCTGATGTTGCAGTTTTGGGAAGACTGGTCACTGGATGCTGAACCGTCCTTATGTGCTGCACCGCCGCCTCGTCTTGCTAAATGACAAAACCTTTTTTGTTATTATCGTTAAATAAATTTGTAACGCGTGCAAGGTCAAACTGAAATGTTTAATCTGAGGCGTGGATAGTCAGCCGCTAGGAGAAGATGCAGTTAAGGATCCATGTGATTGGTACGATGTCCCTCTTCTGGCTACAGACCATGGCCCACCCATGTTTACAGGAAGAAAATTTCAGTCATGTGACGTGTGTGTGTGTGTGTTTGGCCTCCACCTTTTCAACGCAACCCTGATAGTTCTTAAAAGGCACTAGTTAGACAAGACAACCAAATCTAACAACTTCTATAGTGCCATCATCATAATCGGTCAATGATTGTTTTTTTCGCATCAAGTGCAATCACATTCTGTTGGGAAAAACCCAATCGAAATACCGTAGCTGGGGAAAACCCGAAGTCAGGGTTTCCCCCCAAGAGAACCAACCATCCGTGGACGTTGCTGATCTGTCTTCACTCGTCAAGATGGTCGTCTTCCTCGGAATGAACTTCTCATCGATCAGTGAAGCGTTCGGATTCTGGTAGAGGAGTAAGAGCGGTTGGTAGCGCCCTCTCGAGCACTTCTCCACTACGTCGGTCCATTTCGGTCCAATCTACAAAACAGATTGAGAGCAATCAGTGCACTGGGGTGGGTGCGGAGATGGTTGAATGGCAACATGCTGGAAAAATATCAAAGGAACACAGGTTTGATACCTGCTAGTTCCATAAGATTGGTTAAGCCCTCAACTCCCTAGGGGCGCGGTGGTGTAGTGGGTATGTTCGTCGCCTTGCAGCCGAAAGGTTGCAGGTTCGAATCCACCTCAAGTCGTGGCGTAAGGACCTTGGGCAAGTCCTTCACTCGCAATTGTTCAGAGCTTCGGCGTGAAACTCCGATGCAGTGTCCGCTTTACCAGTCCGGATCTTAACTTAACATACCTCAATCTATCAAAAAATCACAAGAAACCAATCAATAACCATTTATTAAGAGGCAACAACCATTACCTCAGCCTTCCCTACCATACCATACCATAACTGCAATTCATTACCTGAGTTTACCATACCATCCCGTACTGGAATTTCGAACATCGGCCCTGCATACACCCTTACCATAACTTCGAGACCCTCTTATTCAAAATTCTCCACTCATACGACCAAAATAGTCATGTCAGAGTCTTACGTCGATGACATTGGCGTCGTCGCACGACTTCCAGCAGTTGGACTTGGAGTGTAATAGGAAGGCGGAGTAGTGCTTGCCGTAGTAGCAGACCATACCAACCAACTTGTGCTCCCTCGCCGCACTCGCCCGCTCTGCATCCATCGCCGAATCGAAAAGCTATCAACGGAAGTAACACAAATGTTGGTCACAGGGATGAGAATGATCAATCGAAAAACATCGGCACTTTTTACCATTCAGAATCGTAATCGTAGTCTCCAAATTCCCAAAGTGCTAGAGAGCTAAGCGCGGGGCACCAGCTTGACCACGAGCGCTGCGTTGAGTCAAAAGGGGTTGTCCGTATAAATGTATGTACAGAACATTATCGGCTGCCTTCCTTGTTAATTGATAGTACTTTCTGTTACTGATATTGATTGTTGAAGATAACAAGGGGTTATAATAATAGTTTTAAAAATATAATAATAGTAATACTTATAAAAATATAATAATTAATAATAATGACGTGGCCTACCGTGGTTCTTTTGTCCAACCAGAATTTGTCGATAATTAATTATAATAATAATAATAATAATAAAATCTAGCCTATCAGTCACTATCCAGCGCTACAACGCCGTTGCCTACCAAGGCACCTTGTCTGGTTTACCTGTAGCCATGGACCGGCCACTCTAAGCAAACTGAAATTGATCTGTTAAAACTAAGCCGAAACCTAAACCTAACATTCCAGTTATAATAATAACTAGCTGTACCCGGCCACGCGTTGCTGTGGCAGAAAAGACCCTCCACCTTCTCCTCCCCTTCCCTCCCCCTCCGCTCCCTCCCCACCCTCTTCGTCCCGCTCCCTCCGCTCCTTTCCTCCCTCACACCGTCCCTTCCTGACAGCGGATAGAGCCCAAGAATGGTGAAAGGCCGCTTTCGTTTTTGAATGAACGGAAATTATTATGCGACTCGCTTATGACATCATGGCACGCGACCTCATTCATGTTTCGTCTGGTTACTGTGTTTCGGGACAACACGTTTCTGAAATCTGGCAACCCTGCGGTTTTGTTGAATTTGCAAATGGCGGTCGAACGGATTGCAAAGTTCACTTTTTTAGGAAAAGATTGCGTTTTTTGGGGGGAAAATATCTTAAGACACGGTGCTATTGGAATGGAAGGTTTTTGGTAAATTTTCACAACAATCGGTGCTTAACTTACCGAGAGAAAAAACTACAAACTATTGGAAAGTTTCATTTTTATTTATATAGATAAGAGTAATAATAAGTAACTAACATCGACCAGGCGGAGTTCTGTTCGTATCGCTTCAAGGAATTTCCGGACGTGTTCCGTCGACTGTTCGTCTGAATCCCAGATGAGACCGATGCTAACAACGTCCGGAACATTCGTCAACGTTCGCTCAATGCGTGCGTGTCCACCGCATTTATTCTGGCAGGAAAGAAATTCAAACATGTCATCAGACACAAATCACAAGATGCAAATCATACAGACAACAAATCATACAAACACAAATCATACAGATTCAAGTCATACAGACTAACAAATCATACAGACACAAATCATCCAGATACAGAGCACAAAGACAAATCATACAGTCACAAATCATATGCATGGGAACATGTTGGTTGGTTCCACGCCAGCTGATGTACTGTGAGACGCGCTTTATACACCGATTAATAGAATAGAATTTGGATGCATTTAAAAAGTTTCTTTATTCGTTAACCATACAAAAAAATCACTGTCAAAGTCAGTGCAGATAATAAAAGCTGGTAACAAAGAGGAAACCAAAAGTGGTCAGTGAACCCCACTAATCATGGTCCCTATCTAGACAATGCATCTAAACAACTCAAAAACAACAGCTCTTAACTAATGACTTAACTAAGAGCCCAGCAAAACAACTGAGCAGAAACCGCAACTATCCAATCTGAGGAAGTATTTTGAAGTAGATATATAGGCGAAGTTTATGTTTAAATAATCTAGTGTTAGGTTGGCATTGAAGATATGTAGGAATAGAGTACCAAAGTGGGAGCCAGTATATTGTATAAGTTAGAAGTGAATACACTCTTTCACGGGATTTCATGACAGGATTGAAGCAGCGTAAAACATTTTTTACCGGGCATTGGATCCTGAGATTCCCGCCGCTGTGAGCCATGCGTAGCATATGACCAAAGCTTTTCGTCTTGTCTTTCTGCGACAGATTTCTGCAAAGAAAACAACTTTGCCTGATGAGATGATACATGCGGCAATGTTAGTATTACTAAAGAAACTATCAGTCATTCAAGCCATAATTAAGTCATAATTAAATCATAATTAAGTCATAATAAAACCAAAATTAAGTCATAATTAAGTCATAATTAAGTCATAATTAAGTCATGATTAAGTCACAATTAAGCCATACTTAAGTCAAATCAGAGTGTGTTAATAAATTCACGTTTAAAACATGAGCACAACGAAAATGGCAACGTTGCAAAATGAGAATGAGCAAGGGTACAGAAGGGCAGCAACTTCCACTACGTTTGCAATATGCTAAAAAAATAGAAAATGGGACATGACGTAGTAATAGGTCAAGGGTATCCATTATCTAAACTTGCAGCATTGAAAAATTTGGGATAAATTCATATTTTGCAACCAATTTTGCAGAGTACAAAATAAAAAAAAACTGCTGCATGGCTTAGAAGGAAATGTTTTAACTGATCCAAACATCTTAGCAGCAAGAAAGACGAACTCACATGATAGAATGCGCAGTGACGTAATGGACGAGCTGTACAAACGGCAGAGGCTCTGACGTCTCACCGCAATTGCAGATTACCTAAAAAGAAAAAAAATCTCAATTGCCTGGTGACCTTTCTGGAATATTGCATTGCATTAAAACATTTTTATAGCGCCTCTACTTGGATGAACCGTTCAGAAGCGCTCCCAGTGCGCAAGGTCACGAGAAAAGAAATAGGCTATGAGAAAGGAAAATGTGGAGGAGAGACCACCAGCTACAATTTGAGATAGAGTAGATGTGGACAGCGTATTCCAAAGAGAGGAACTAATTGAGGAGAAAGGTCAGAGGACCGAAACTGAGCCATTGCTGTTCTAGTAGAAAGAACTAGAAGATCAAATCTGTTTGAAGAGCGAAGTGGATGGTGCAAGAAGGCTGAATGAGTCCGGTGAATTACATCAGCTAGATATTTTAAAGAGAAAAAACCTACTGGCAGGACATTGAAAATTTACATCTTCATATTATTATAAGCAAAGATAACTTAAACAACAACTCTGCTTGTGTTACCTGTTCGATAAGCATCATCGCAAACTTCTGATGCGGGATGCAATGCGGCAGCGAACAGTTGTCCTCAACGTCGCCATACGACAGATGAAAATGAATTCGCGTCAGAATGTTCTCCTACGTCAACCACAAAATAAAAAAGTAATTTCATTGTATTGCATATTTACAATGTAATTTAATAATTGCATTGTATTGCATATTTTTAATGTAATTAGTAATTTATATAGTACCGCTCGCAACTGTGGCCAATCAGTAGCCAGTGCTACTAGTTCCAGGTCATAGATTCCTTCGCTCTGCCATGCAGGGTGACCTGGTTGACCCTATGGCTCAAACTTCCACAGCGCTCCATAAAAGTTTTGCTAAGGTTGGTCCATCTTTCTGGAATCAATTACCTAGCAGTCTCCGTAATAAATCTTTTGGTATTTCTTTGTCTCTTTTCCACAAGCATTTGAAAACCATTCACTTTGACTGTGGTTTGGTGTCAGGTCGGGAGCACCACTGAGGAGTTTCTCTTGAAGTGGTGCTATATAAATTCCTGATTACGATTACTGCGCGACCAGAACTGTTCTTACGAAGCATTCTGCAGCGTCATCCATCAATCCGATCTGAAACTTCTGTTGATTCTCGAAGGCGACGGCGAGGGCCTTGCGAAGGGCGTCAGGTGGTAAGACCTTCTCTTCACTGAAGACAAACTGCGTAAATATGACCTACAATGCAGACAACAAACAGCTAGAGTTATACACATGTAGAGTGTAGACATGACACATACCTCCCATCTATTATTAGTTGAGCAAGTATTGTACGAATGAATATAATTATGTATACATATATAAAAACATTTTTTAACCCAGCTAACTTTACTACAAACACAGATCAATTAAGATTAATTCAAACAAAACATATATTTATGTTGCTTATCTAAACTGAGCTCATACACAAAACCTTTGTAAGATTAGTTCTATGTAACATGCTGCGTTCTGTCAGCCTGAAGTGCTGATTAAACGAAAATTGATTGATAAATAAAATTATATATATCAATCAATCAGCTGTTTATTGACTTAACAACAACAGCAGACCTCAGGTAAACTTCGAAATTAAGTACAAATAAAAAAGTTTGAGATAATCTGCAGATATCGTCAAAAGGACAACCCTAAGGATAAGTGCAATTAGAACTGTCAAAATAATAATTTATTCTACTAGGAAAAATAACAAAATTAATTGCAACAGGTCATAATAACCCCATATATTTTTACCAATTCAAAGCTTTGCACTGATCAATTAGGAAGAAAGGAAGAAAAGGAAGGAAGGAAGAAAGGTAGGTGGGTAGGAAGAAAGGAAGGAAAAAACGGGGCATAGAAGTAAGGGGAAGAAAAGACGGGGGAAGAAAGAAAGGAAGGAAAAAAAGAGGGCATAGAATAAAGGGGAAGAAAAGAAGGGGAAGAAAGAAAGGAAGGAAAAAAAGAGGGCATAGAATAAAGGGGAAGAAAAGAAGGGGAAGAAAGAAAGGAAGGAAAAAAAGAGGGCATAGAATAAAGGGGAAGAAAAGAAGGGGAAGAAAGAAAGGAAGGAAAAAAAGAGGGCATAGAATAAAGGGGAAGAAAAGAAGGGGAAGAAAGAAAGGAAGGAAAAAAAAGAGGGCATAGAAGTAAGGGGAAGAAAAGAAGGGGAAGAAAGAAAGGAAGGAAAAAAAGAGGGCATAGAATAAAGGGGAAGAAAAGAAGGGGAAGAAAGAAAGGAAGGAAAAAAAGAGGGCATAGAAGAAAGGGAAAGAAAAGAAGGGGGAAGAAAGAAAGGAAGGAGGGCAGGAAGTAACAAAACAATAACTTTACTTCAATACAAGAATCAAAAAACATACAATCAGGAAACAATTTTTACTATAACTGTAAAAGAATTTTTATTTACCTTCAGGGCGCAGAAAATGCACGAGTTTTTGAGACAGCCGTGATGTGAAATGAGATTGAAATTCTTCCGAAAAACATCCAGATGCCATAAGATCTAAACGAAAAAAAAGCAATTCCCTGTTACCATCGGTTACCAAACATGCCCGTTAAATTCACCTGCCAATATGAGCACTGCCTGTCGGCCTCTCATTGTCTCTGTCTCTCTCTCTGTGTCCGTTAGGGTGCCACTCAAAATAAAAGTTTGTAATTTGTATCTTCTCACCCCCAAAATATGTTTTCAATGTTGAAATAATAAGGCTCACAAAATTTGGAAGCATTCTAAAAAAAATTACTGGTAGCTTGACGCGGTTAAAGTTTTTAGCATTGGACAATGTTAAATTCCATGACGTTTCAATGCGTAAGATACACAACTATCCAGGGTGCTCATTATTGCTAAGTTAGTGATGAGCAATTGAGCCCAGCACTACTGGTGAGCAATAGTAGACTCCTTAGTAACTAGAAATGTCCTGCGGTGCCTCTCAGCAACTTATGACATAAATTTATTCTGTTTTTCATAGTGACCAAGAACACCATTGAATAAATCAGCGGCACTGTTTACCACCATCAGACGCTCTGCCCATATCTCAGCACTAGCATACTCAGAAATGCTCTCTCAAATGCTAGGGTGAAGGTCTTTGGGGCCAAAAAGTGCTGTGATATTCCAATTGCCACAAGAAACTGCTAAATATGTTGTGACAACCACCGAAGCATTTGTATAGCAACAGTGTCATGTCCATGCAGTATAAACTTACAACGTGCCGAGGAGTTTGTCCATGGGTTTCTTTACTTAGGGCTGTGCATGACTATTGCTTCCTTCAAATCCAGAGGAACCATTGTATCAGAGAAAGTGTGACCAATTAGTATTTCACCTAGATACTACAAATGACTACAGAAGGAATTGATTGCTGAATCGATAACAGTTTAGTTGTTTGTCTGTATGCATCAAACTCATGCAGAAGATTCAAGACGTTGCGAGGATCAGGTGTGGCACATGCATGTGTGTACAGACACTGAATGTAAACTTAACAATTGACTTGAACTCTGGGAGAGCTGACAACTCGCATTTGATGAGATTTATTGAGAGTAAAATAAGTATCTTTTAACCTTGTTTGTGACCTTGCTATCCATCTAGCTCTAGTGTGGACTCCAAAGGCATGGATATGCACAGATCTCCCTTACTTTATACTCCTTTTAAGAATATCAGTGCCAGGTAAAATAGCTCATAGTCTTCCTAACAGTCTTGACTGAATATCATATTGAGCTGGATGAACTCGATAAACTCATTTTGCACCAGATCCAAACCACTGCAGTTGCTGTCACCTTTATTCCATTTTCATACCGGTCTGCATCAAATGCATATTATACGTGAGTAGCCTATCTAAATCTTCTAAATATCTTGATTTTGTGCCACTGGAGGTCCCATCTGGTGTTGAACACTTTGGCATCGACTAATTCCATGATTTTGGTCTGCAAACCAAGCTCAGTAGTGTTTTCTTATACACTTTTGTTCAGACAAAACATAGGCACCATCAGGAAGGATTGTATTGCTGGAAGTTGTATGAAATGACATTGACAGTCTTTAATTAGCCTTTTATGGTTTATCCGTGTTATTAGAGCAACATCCAAGAATTGGGAAAGATAAAAAAATTACAAGAAACATTATTATTCTTAGTCAGTATGAACATTGAGTCACAGCACAGCCTGTTCTCTGTAAATATAAGCTATTTCCATATGCGATTTTGAAGAAATTATGTTATACGCTACTATAAACTACTGACGCGCTAAGCTACCTCTAAATGATCTTCTATTGGAATAAAATTTGTATCACGTGAGTTTCTTACCATAGAAAACATTTGTAGGGGGTGAGCAACTGGATCAGACAAAATTATTTTTTGACCATGCATTTGGTTGGCACCCTAGTGTCCGTCTATCAATTCTGTCTGTCTGTCTCTTTATCTATGTCTCTCTCTCTTTGTCTCCATCTGATCTGCCTCTCTCTTCTGCAGCACTAAACTGAAGACTGAAAACCAAACTTTCGAGCAATTACTCTCGCTATAGCTTCTACACAATCCAACAACCAAAAGTATCATTGATATAATGATAGAATGTGCACAGTAACTAAATAAGTGACAACATTTTTGACAGTTTTCATGCTTACGTAACATAGACCAAATGAATCGAGTAATCACAATTAAATTTAAAAGATTAATCAATCAATTTATTATTATTATTATTAAAATCCATTTTTAATCAGTACCAGATCTAATTTAAATCAATAAGGCAGCAATCACACATGAAACAACAATCACTATCTAACATTATTTAAGAACTTTTCATAAAATAATTAAAATGTCCTTCCACATCCACAATTACTTTTGTTCCATCGTACAACAAAGGCATGCTCATTGCTCAGTTTACCTGAAGAGGTACCATATAAATACTTGAACGAATAAATCTCAACGAAAAACCGCATCAGATAACACACCTGCACCGCACTGTTGAGGAAACAATTGTTTTCACCCGCTTTGTTCGACAAGCCCTTCGTCACGACCATCGACGTAATCATCGATCGCGGAGAGTCAGACATCGTCCTCGCAGTGTCGTGTCGTCGTCTGCTCCCGTACAGCAGTTTATTCTTGTACTTATGAAGCTTGCTGTAAATCGAGGAATCCTTCGGAATCCAAGAAGACATCGACCAGCGAAGTCGTCACCCACCAACGTCGTGCTGCAACCACCACACGCGTGCATTTGCAAAACATCGCAAATGAGAAACAGTAAGTTAGCATGTTCGTAATTAGACTACTGGTAGCAAACACAACAAGAGGAAGACCACGACAGATGTTGCTGGACACGCTGATGAAGAGGATCGATTACCAAAGACTAGAGGAGAAGGCCCAGCGGAGGGAAGATTGGCAACATTGGACAGCCGAACCTGCCTAGGGCAGAGAACCAGAAGAAGAAGAGCAAACACATGGTAGTTGATGGAAGAAATAAATAAAAGAATTTAAGAAACATTTATGCAACTTAGTCGTAAAACATTCTCGTAATAAAACTTCTTTTTGCAAAGAAATCAACCCTATGTAGGGTTAGATCACGAGGTCTGGGTCGAGTATAGTAGGCCTACACTAAAGCTAAGCATAAGGCACCAACTTATCCACTAGCGCTGCGTTATGCCAGAAGAGCCGTCCAGAGGCCGTTGTCCAATGGGGGGGGGGTGGGAAATCCTAATCCGGATGACATGGAGGAAGTACAGCATCAAATGTTTGGTTCATTTTTGGAGTAGACTATTGTAGGAAGCAGATAAATGGAGACAGTGACGATGCCCTCAAGAACATCTACCGACTGAGGTCACCTTGTTATTCTCAACGAGGTGACTCAATACCGTACCTATAGTTAAACGAATTTCTCGATACCATATTTAGCTCTGAACGCCTAGAATCGAAAGTCCCTTGGATCTCATAAAATTCTTCGAACTTACAGCTGGTATCAACAGTCCCGTATAGCTGACTCTTCCCCGACTTGTAAACTAATAGCAGGCGACTAATTCAAAAAGTAATTATATTTTATGTTAAAGTATAATGATGATAACAAAATTCCGGAACTTTAAACGGTGTTCGTCGGTGGAATTTGATGTTGAGGAGTGACGTCATTAAATATGTTGCTCCGACTGAGCTAAAAATAGCTTCAGCAGGAAAAAATATATATGCCGCAAGGCAAGATGATACCACGATCGTAAGTATGCAGATTCCTTACTTTGGCACTTACCATTTTTTATTCGTAATAAAATTGCAATCGTAAACTCGGAATTTATACAGCGTCACAATAACTAAGTCGCGGGAACCAGCTTATACACACGCGCTCAATTAACACAAATCGATAGACATTAGTGTCCAATTAACACAAATCGATAGACATTAGTGTCCAATTAACACACATCGATAGACATTAGTGTCCAATTAACACAAATCGATAGACATTAGTGTCCAAATTACTTTCAATCAGAAGGATGCTGAAGTAGGCCTATTTAAGTCATTAGCATCTTTTTCGTCATTAATTGATTGATTTATGCAGCAAGATTAAACATCATAGAGTAGATGATGATGTTAAGTTTAACTGGGGGGACACGGTAGAGTAATGGTTAACACGCTGGCCAAGAGTGCGAGAGGTAGCAGGTTCGAGCCCCCATTGGCAGGGTCGGATTAAGCAATGTGGGGGCCCTGTCCTGGAAATTTTTGTGGGGGCCCTGTCCGGGAAATTTTTGCGGAAATTTTTTTTAAGTCGGGGGGGAAAAAATTTCGTCGGGAAATCATACCATTTCATCCGCCAAAAAAGTTGATGACCTTTCGTTTTTAGTCATCTTACAAAAATGTTCATCTGGCGAAATTAAATTTTGCGGAAAATAGTCGTTTCGTCGAAATTTCCCTCAACAAATTTTTTTTCACATTTTGTGGGGGCCCCCTAAAGTACGTGTCGAAAGTGTGGGGACCCCTGTTCGGCCGAACATGTTGAACATGCCTAAATCCGGCCCTGCCCATTGGGCGGATTTGATTTGTAGGCTGCTATTAGCGCCATTGTAATTGCAAAGCTGTCTGCTCAGGTAGTTAAGTTTAATTAAGATTACTGCATAACTTGTAAATGTAAAGCGCAGTGCGTCTTGCAGGCGTTTCAATAAAGAAAAGATATTATTATTATTATTATTATTATAAAATGCACGGCAACCTGCAAGGTGCTCATCTATCATACTGCTTATCTAAGTATTCGCTAAGGAGTGCAAGACTGAGTCAACATCATTGTACTGGCAGGCGTCAAACCCACACTCTTCTTATCTATATGCTGCCACAGTTCTACCATTCAACCATTTTTGTGTGCATGTAATGCAGGTCTTCAATTATGATATCGCCCCGTAGGAGGAAACATTACCTAAAAACTGACGCTGTGTTCAAGGAAGTTGGGAGATCAGATTGTTGGGTACCAAGCCAGAATCTGGATCTGGACAGGCATAGATGAGCTTTGTAATTTATGTAGCCCTAATAAGGCTACCTACTAACTACTTCCTCTCCCCAATGCCCATACCACACACACACACCACCACCACCACACACACACACACACACATACACAAAGGAACAAACGCACACATACACGAACGCACACACACACACACACACTCACACACACACGAACGCACACTATGAGGTAAACAATCATAAAGTAACACAGACACTTTGTCAACACTGCTTTCTTACAATTTATTGACCATGCGACATTTAAATGAAATTCAATAATAATTGTCCTTGTAGGATTGTAGGAACCTACAGAATTGTAGCACAGGGCTGACATGACTGTGGTAATATCTCTGCTTGGGATTCAGATAATATGCAGCAGGTTGTGCAATACAAGGACATGCGTTTGGTTCATAAACAATAAACATACAAAATAAAAAACCGGACATAATTCAACACTTTCTGAAAGTTGTGATGAAATTCAGTTTACACTGCAGGCAGGCTAAGATCTGGCACATTCCAATATCTCGTAATCAAAAACAACATATTCTGAAATTGAATAACAAGTCTAAACTTCTGTTTAATCTAACATCTGGCATTCAATCAATACACGACCATGTAATTATTAATCAGATTTTAAATAGCACCTCTTCATTAGAGCTGCACCAGTGCCAACGACAGAAAATCTCGATTGAACAGAATGGTTTTCAAGCATCTGAGGACTAGAGAAAAAACACCCAGAGCTCACGTCATAGGCAAACTTTCAGAAAATGTGTACCAACCACAGGGAAGTGTTTATACTGAGCAGTCGAAGTCCAGAGCAACTAGGACATCCAGTGCAGTGCAGTAATCTACAACTACTGATTCATAAATCTGGCAGTAAAAAACTAAACTGACTTTTACCAAAAAGAGATTATGCAACTCCTTGAATGTGACAGAGAAAAGAACCTATTTCAAAATCCTGCTTCTTCCAAAAAGTCGTTGATAATCTAGCGTGCTTTGGAACTTTGATCGGTTTTCTACATAATTTCAATATAAAATACATTGTTGAGGCAGTTGATAGGGCTATGGCAAAGCAAAAGAACATCACCTTACTTACTTTCTTACTCTATATCGCCGTCTTACTCAAAACACGCTCACAAGTGCAGATGTTGCAAATGCAGGGACATTCAGATATGCTACATTCTCTTGAAACTTCCTTGTGCAGATTCACCCTCATCCGTCCTTCAGCCCGTCAGTTTGGCATCGGCGGCCATCTTGAAGAACAGACTGTCTTTGTTTGCGAGCAGAGTTTGAGGTGAGTCGAATTCTTTCACTTTCCCATGGTCGAGAACCATCACCCTGAAACGAACATCCAATCAGCACAATATGATATCCTCACACCTAAAGGCGTACGAAAAACCTAACATCCTCCAATCCCAGTGTGAATCAGTCTTGAAAAAGAAAAGTCTTAAGACAACGAACAGAAACATTATTGTTTGTTTGTTTTGTATGTGCACTTGTTATAGCGTCCCTTCAAGCTCTCTGCTCAGAGACGCTCCCGACTACAGCACGGACACTGCATCGAAGTTTCACGCCGAAGCGCTGAGCAATTGCGAATGAAGGACTTGCCCAAGGTCCCTAGGTATTGACGTGAGGTGGATTCAAACCTGCAACTCTCCGGCTGCAAGGCAGTGAACATACCCACTACACCACCGTGCCCTATTGTATTGGATTGTATCTGACCACTTGTAAAGCGCTTCTCACAGCAAGAGCCTTTCAGAAGCGCTGCCAGTGCCTCCAGCTAATATCTGAGCACAATGTATGACAGGAAGGTCATTTCGCACCAAAGGGACAACAGTGGCAAAAGCACGATGCTTTGCCGTGGTAGTCTGATTACAATTACGTTTACAATTCGGAGTACTTCTCAAGTACCTCGTGTAGTCCATGATCGTGTTGAGTCGATGAGCGATCGTGAGAACCGTACAACTGGAGAACTGTTCACGAATCGTGAACTGGATGAGACTATCCGTCTCCAGATCGACGGACGAAGTCGCCTCGTCGAGCACCAAGACCTTCGACTTGCGCAGGATCGCTCGAGCGAGACAAATCAACTGGCGATGTCCAACGCTAAAAGCAGACGGCGGAAAAAGTTTACGAAGGATCCCAAATCACCAAAGAATGTTATTATCGTTTTTTAAATTTATTCTATCACCATAACCATAAATTTATTGGGCCAAAAGTATACACAGTAATATATATCGTCATATTAAGAACAAGTATGCACAAGGTTAGTGAATCTGAGGTGCAGTAATTGTCCCAAATCACCAGAGAATATAATTATTATTTTTGTATTTATTTCATAACCATAACCACCAATTTATTGGGCCAAGAGTATACAAAGTAACATATATCCTCTATTCTATTCTATTTTGGATTTATAAAGCACCTCTCACAGTACAACCTAATCAGAGGCGCACCCAGTGCAAAGAACTCCTGGGAAAAGAAAAGTCTTAAGACACCTGGCAGGAAAAGTAAAGCCTCCAGACAAAATCTGAGCATGAATAACAGTAGGAAGGACATTCCACAGCAAAGGGCAGACAGAGGAACAGGCTCATACTAGCAGTAGTCCAGGGCTTTTTTTAACGTGCAGTTCTACACAAAATGTGCAGTTCTAAATGGATTTGTGCAGTTGTAGAAGCACTTCTCCGCCGTTAAAACTAGTTTAAAAGGTAATTTTTCTCCGTTTTTGAATAATTTACCATGGAGGATGGGAAAAGAAAGAATGGGTTGTGCAGTTCTAAAAATTCCTTAAAAACAGCCCTGCAGTAGTCTATGCACAAGGTCAGTGAATCAGAGGCAATAATAATTGTTAAAGAACTTGCCCACGGTTCCCCACACAACAGTCGTACTCTATGTGTTTTTACAAAGGGAGAGCTCTAACCGATTTGCTATACAGTTCTTACTGCGTTCCATGCATACAACTTCTGAAATCACAACTGTGCCATTTTAGAAGATTATTTGTTCAGATGTTGACTTCAATTATTATGATAGTGAAGTCATAGCAGTCGCCAGTTCAGAAGCACAATATTCAGCACAAGGTCTCTTAGAACAAAATACATGGTCTCTTTGAACAAAATACACGGAATCTTAGAACAAAGTACATCTTAGAACAAAATACAAACTTTCTTAGAACAAAATACAAAGTTTCTTAGAACAAAATACAAAGTCTCTTAGAACAAAATACACGGTCTCTTAAAACAAAATACACGGTCTGTTAGAACACAACACATGGTCTCTTAGAACAAAGTCTCTTAAAATAAAGTACAAAGTCTCTTAGAACAAAATACACGGTCTCTTAAAACAAAATACATGGTCTGTTAGAACAAAATACACGGTCTGTTAGAACAAAATACACGGTCTGTTAGAACAAAATACACGGTCTGTTAGAACAAAATACAAAGTCTCTTAAAACAAATACACGGTCTCTTAAAAAAATACACGGTCTCTTAAAACAAAACACACAGTCTCTTAAAACAAAACAAACGCTCTCTTAAAACAAAATTACAAGTTTCCATTGTTCAGAAAAATTTCGGCCAGTGTCTCGTACCTAAGATTGTCGCCACCTTCGCTACATTCGTGCGATAGTCCATCGGACAGAGATGAAATGTACGGCTTGAGATGTGCGTGCTCCAACGCACGCCAGATCTCGTCGTCCGAATATCGGCCGAATGGATCGAGATTCATACGCAGCGATCCGGCAAAGATGACTGGATCCTGAAAAAGAAACCAAGTGATCAAAACTATGAATAAAATTCAACAAAGTGAAAACTACAGACAGACAAAGTTGTCCAGATCAAGTACCTGGCAGAGGTCTCAAGTAACTGAATCTTTCTTTCACGCAAACTTCGATTAGCAAATGTTTTTCTTTCGTTTTGTATTTTTAATTTTTTTTATTTTTTTTTAAATTTTGGGTTTTTATTATTATTTTTATTATTTTTATTTCATTTTAATTTAATTTTTATTACAATGAATAAGCAAGCAATAGCACAACACAGTGCAACTGCATTTTATATTGCCCCTCCTAAAGTTCAGATATAGCAAACATAATACCTAAGTATCATAACATCTGAGTATTGTCCTGGAAGAGGTACTATAATATAGTATTAATCATATTATGATTACTTAAATGAATGAATGAATAACTGTCATCTTTATTATCACAAACATTAGGGCAGCGACTGACTCAGTGGAGACTCGACCCTATACCCACCATGTTAAAGGCCAAGTGCTCTAACCAGCTAGTCACTGTACACCCCCCCCCCAACCTCATGACCACGGTTTACACTGAAAGACACAACATTTTATTGCACACATAAACAATGGCACAATTATAGAAGTTCGTCAGATTAACCATCATTATTATTATTATTATTGACCATGCAGTCCAGCGCTGCTGACCTGTGGAATAACGGTGATCTTTGACCTAAGGTCGTGCAGTCCAATCTGCGAAATGTCGACACCATCGATGCAAATGGTTCCAGCTGTCGGTTCGATGATGCGGAAAATTGCCAACGCTAGAGACGACTTTCCGGCACCAGTGCGACCCACGATGCCAATCTGAAAGCAGACAAAAAGGTCAATCAATCAATCAATCAATCAATCAATCAATCAATCAATCAATCAATCAATCAATCAATCAATCAATCAATCAATCAATCATTCATTCATGCATTCATTCATTCATTCATTCTTAACAGAGACTCAAATAGCAGCATGTCAAAACTTACTACTCAAAAGCGCTCGTTCGTGGATTTCTTTCAATAACTGAATCTACTGAAGAACGGTCAAAGCAATGGAAATGACGAAATTACAGCAATAACGAAGATCTAAAACTATTTATGATGCAAATGTGTGCAATAATGAAGATTTAAATCGATGCAGTGTTCCTGCGTATGTAAATATTATAAAAATTAAGCAATTATAATTAATGAAGATAACCACATTTTATGAAGCAATCATAATAATGACGATAATCACAATTATGAAGCAATTATTATAATGACAATAATCACAATAATGAAGCAACCATAATAATGACGATAATCACAATAATGAAGCAATCATAATTAATGAAGATAACCACAATTATGAAGCAATTATAATAATGACAATAATCACAATAATGAAGCAACCATAATAATGACGATAATCACAATAATGAAGCAATCATAATAATGAAGATAACCACAATTATCCCCCAAAATGAAGAAAAATCACAAAGAAGAATGTAACTTGCAATTATGAAGATATCCTAGTAACGAAGATGACCATAAACATGATGAAGATGCTCTAACCTTTTCGCCTCCACTGATGTCACAGTTGATGTTGCTAAGGACCGGATCCAAATCCTTTCGATAGCATGTTGCATATTCATGAAAGACCACATGACCCGCTGTCGGCCAATCATCTCCAGGACGATTATTTTCCTTCACCCAATCCGCCTGAAAAGGATCGCAGTATCCACTTAGAAAATTTTAACAATCAAACAAATAATATTAACAGCAAAATAACAACTGACAATATTGATAACGATATAGAAGTAATATCAGGAAAAATTTAACAATCAAAGAAATACCAGCGAGTCAGAAATGGAGCAAAGTTTTATAGCAGAAGGAAATTAGCAGAGGCATTCGCACCTTTCAAAGGGGCACAACAATCATCTGCCAATCATATATCATATTAAACTATAAAATAAAATAAAAATAAAATAAATAAAAAGAAAATATAAAATGAAAGAAAAAAACGAATTATGAAAAAATGAAAAAATAAATAAAACTATAAATCAGCAGCCTGTTAGTCTCCTAGGGGATTCCCAGTTTGAAAGGAAAATCAATGACTTGCTAACCTCTGTTTCAACCTCAGAATATTCTTTAATGCGTTCGACTGCCACAATGTTTGTCTCCAATTCGCTGCTCATTCGCACCATCCAGTTCAGCGTCTGCGTTATCTGCAGCCGAAAAAGCAAGAATGTAAACACACGAAAGTATACAACTATTTTGACATAGCATCTGTTGAAATCCTCTTCAGAAAGCCGCTGGAAGAAACTAAACACTGTTCTGTCCATATCATTTGACTAAGCCGAACTACTACTAGCTCATCAGTCAAGTATTTACCGTAGTCATATTAACTTGTGCTTTATAAATCTAATAAAACAACAACAAGATGATGATAATAATTATGTGAAAAGACAATTCATCCCAGAAACGTATTCTCCATTCCTTAGAGTAGTTATCCATAACCATCAAATGGCAAAACAATCAAACTTAAAATAACATTAAAAACAGTAGAAATAAGGAATCTGTAAAATATTGAACACTCTGTTTTCTCAGACATAAAATAAATCCATTTTTAATTAATGTTTCACTTGAAGCTACTATCACCTGACCAAAACACAAAGAAAACCATTTACGGTCTAATTAAGTAACAAATACATCTACCGGTATATCTAATAATCAAGAAAGACAGGCCACTGTAAGTTAGCATAAGCCAAATAGCTTTCTTTGGTTCCTGTTGCACACAGTACATGACACTGACTGTAAAAAACCTATTCTGTGCAAAAATAAACAACAATTTAATGTGACCAGATTAGGTAGTAAGCCACTAACGTTGAGGGCATACGTTATGGACAGTCCGACGATTCCTGGGCTGAGATGGTCTCGACCAACGGCCGCAAAGACTGCGGCCGACAGGACGAGACAGTTGCCAACAAACTCCAACCGAACAGCCAACCACCTGAATCGCAGCAGACATCGACACAGTGAACAGGAAACAAGAACAATGCCATCATCTGCAGATGCAAAACTGATGTCAACAGTGACTCAGCTTAACTTAATTATTCATTCAAAGCAATTACTGCACAGTTCATATCCTCTGATTGGCTTTAAATCTTTGCTACCAACGTCATAATTGGCTAAATGCCACAAAGATCATAAGGATGCAGGTTCAAAACCCGCTAGCCATACAAGTTCGACTCAGCCTTCCACTCCCTAGGGGGGGGGGTAAACTGCAAAATGAGCAGTAGGATAGAAGGTCGCCTTGCAGGCAGCCATATAGTTAATTTTGAATCCTCTATCGCCTGTTACTAATGCTTATCACTGCATATTTGTCAGTTTGAATTAATAAACGACTATTATTATACTAGACAACAGTGTGAGAGCAGTTACAAATCACAATAACCAATGACAATAGGAACAATTACACATACCTGTATGAGGCGATTCCAGGATAGTAAGACGCCTGGTTTTCGTCGAGCTTCAAGTCGGACTCGCGATTGAAGCGGTCCTGCTCGTTGAACGCTCGAATCGTCGCGACTCCCTGCAGCGTCTCCGTGAAGTGCGAGTAAACCGGGGAGCGACTCACGGACTCGAGTCGACGCAGCTGGCGAGATGTTGCGATGTAGAATCGCTGAAAAAAAAAACGAAAGATGATTGGTCGGGTTTTTAATCACACACTGAATAAATGGGACAAGAACAGACCAATCAATCAGGTACTATGCCTAGATGTAACTAGTACGCATGTATGTAGAAGTATTTATGCATGTGTATTGTGCATATATATTATATAACATATTATACATATATATACATACATTTTATATATCTATAATAAATAAATACATATTTAAGAAATCATAAATGCGCGTGTGTGTGTGTGTGCAGAGAAATTTAAAAAAACTATCTGTTTTAACAACCCTACCATCATCACGTAGGTTGTGGAGCTGTCCATGTGGAATGACTTCCCTTCAAAGCTATGTTCATTTACATATGACCAATCAAACGTTGTTTTAATAAATTTCTCAAGTCTGTTTTCGTATGCCGTGGCTGGGCTGTGAGCGCTCCTGAGTAGATTTTTTTAAGTGGAGCCATATAAGTCCATAGAATGAATGAATGAGTGAATGAATTTAGGCAGGACAAAATGCAGACCTGCTGTAAAAAGGAGCTATAAAAATCTCCTGGCTAATATACACATGCAAACTACATTACGAAGCATACACTTACATCACTTTAGCCATAACATGCAATCACGCAAACCAAGCAAAATGAGCTAAATAAATTATAAAGCAAAGTCAAATTCCTGAGCAGGTTTGCAATACCACAGTTCATCTACGCATGCATTGGCCCTTCGAAGCTTGCGTTGGATTACATCAATTATCAAATTGCAGAGGGTTTCAATCTTCATAAGTATTAACGAACTTATCCTAAAGCAAAGCAAAACTTTTAACTACCAAACAAATGAGAATCTGAGGAGTACAGAAACCTGAAAAGCTGTAGACTAATCCAAATGCCCTGAATGATTTCAAAGCAAAACAAAAGCTTAATTAAAAACAAGAATTCATATGCGAAAAACTAGAAAAATTAAGAAATCTCACTAAACACAGATGCAACATATTTGGTCTCAGTTAAAAATCAAACCAGTAAAGTAAATAAGAAACTGAATTGTAAAGTAAGCAACACAAAGGCTGATTGGTTGAGCGGAATGTTTCTAATTTCTCTGACAATTTTCAAAGAAATCTGAGCTATGTAGATTAAAGTTTGGAAAGTCTCTAGACCAAGGGTCGATCATCAAAGACCCCCAAAATTTACACCCTTCCCACTTCACTCCCGTAACCCTCTGCAGTTGTTCGAACTCCAATGATGTGCTACTGTCTAGTTCCTGCTACCAATTTACCTTGCAGGGCAAACTGGTTTATGACAGAGTACTCTGTTAATGACTATCTACCAAACGCACTCTCAACCTGATACAAAGCAGTGAGGATTCATGTCTTGTCTGTCTGCAATTGATGTTTACCAAACAGGTTCTACTGTAATAATTATGGTAAAAAAATACACAGACATCCACATTGTTCATAACCTCTGAACTTGTCTGTAGTGTAATCAGATGACCCTTGTATTAGAACTTCTACCCAATGCAGAACTCCTTAAAGAGGAGTCACAATGGTTATTCCACCAAGTTACAATATCTGCAAAACCTGACTGTCTGCCAACAATGAGCTGCTTTGGCTTCCCATTCACTTTTAACATTCCCTCAATGTTACAGTGTTAATTTCCATCAAAATCAAAGTGAGCAACTATGGATGTTAGATTCACAAGTCTTTCATGCATATTCTAACTCTTCAGAGTGCAGCCTAGGCTATCGTGAACGCAAAACAGAAGTGGCAAACGCAGTTAAAAGCATCTAGTTTACAAGTCAGCCACTAACTAAGCCGCCCAAACACACCAGTCAAAAGCAACAGCACAAAAACCTGTCCGAATCGACAAAAAATATCGAAAAAGCCAAAAACGCATAAAATTTAACTCTATCACCAGGCAAAGCCAATCAGAACTGTCTTGTCATTGTAACGCAAGCACAACAATAACACTAATATAAAAAAAACTCAGTAGAACTCAAAACATTTCGCAAAGCACTAAGGTAGTAATTCATACAAAAACTGATGCAGTAAAACGAACAACAATAACACCGACAATACAGCTTTAAGATAAGACAATATAGCTTATAGATAAGACAATACAGCTTATAGATAAGACAAAACAGACCTTAGATATGACAATACAGCTTTTAGAAAAGACAAAACAGCCCTTAGATACGACAATAAAATTTTCAAAAAAGACAAAACAGCCCTTAGATACGACCATACAGCTTTCAGAAAAGACAATTCAGCTTTAGATAAAACAAAAAACCTTTAGATGTGACAGTACAGCTTTCAGAAAAGACAAAAATTCAACTTTAGATAAGACAAAACAGACCTTATATACGACAATACAGTTTTCAGAAAAGACAATACAAATTTTAGATCACAACAGCTTTCAGATAAGTACCTGTATAAAGAAATACATCACAAAGAGAGGCAGTATGGGAACGAGGAAGAACGGGGTCCCGTAGCAGAGCACGAACAGAGTCGCCGCTACTTCCATGGCGCAATTCAGCCAGTAGTCGAGAGTCGGTGGTAGTTGCGTGTCGATGACTTCGAGATCTTTGCTGAATCGATTCATCAGTCGTCCGATCGGAATGCGATCGAAGAAGTCGAGAGCACAGCGCAAGACGTTGCCGATCAGCTCGATGTGGAGTCGCTTGCAAGAGATCGTGCAGCCGTACGCAATCAGAATATCGGTGAGAATGATAACAACCCCTTCACAAGAAGAAGAAGAAGAAGACATAGTAACAGAACGTCAGGAACTACCCTAGTTCATTCATTCATTTCATTTATGGCTCACCACAAATAATTGTACACAAGATAATTTCTAAACAGTTAGGCTTTAAAAAATTTTTTGTGTTTCCGGTAACAGAGCAAATAAAATTGGGTAGGTAGGTCGGAAAGTTTTTTCTTTTGGTAAAATATTTTTATGCAGTGACTATCCGAAAAAGTATACCCCACTAGTCTTTTTTGCACAAAGGTACACGCTGCAACAAAGTACGTGTTCTAAGCAAGTATAAACTACGTATTTCCCGACTGTCTGCACCTAAAACTGCTCTAGAAAACAGTCCTATTAATTTCATTTTGTTGACGTCTTTTCTGTTATGTCAATACAAATGTTAAAAATAAAAAAAATTATTAAAATTTAAATTAAAAAAAAACAAAACAATTTTAATAATTTAAAATAAAAATTTATTTGAGTCGTGGAAATAAAAGAGGGTCGGTCGGGTTACCGGAAACACAACATTATTTTAGGCCTTAGAAACAAAACAAATCATGCAATAAGAGAAACTCGTCATTGACAAAGGTAGGACAACTAGGGCATGGTGACAAGTGATACCCTGAAGGGAAGAAAATCCTGCTGGGTAGTGGCCCTAAGTAAGTGTAAGGCAATCCCTGTAATCCATCCATCAATGAAAATCGGTTAAAGCAGGTTAAGGAAACAAATAGAAACCACCAGCATTAATTTAGATTTCAGAAGCTATTAAAGAAAACTGCTTTCGAACTGCATTCAAATCACTGCATCAGCATTGAGTCTTTCAGAGTAAAATAACAATGATTAATACGAAAAACATCAATTGTTTTCAAGACAAATTGTCTGTGCAGTTCACACGCGCTTCTTCTGTGGCTATTTGCAAAGAAGGAGGTTTTACGCATCATCGACAATTTCAACGCAGTTACAACAAGTGCTGGTGAGTGAAGGCCAAGAGTGAAAAGGCAAAGATAAAGTGCAGATGCAAAGGTAAGTGCAAAGGCAAAGATAAAGTGCAGATGCAAAGGTAAGTGCAAAGGCAAAGGTAAATTGCAGATGCAAAGGTAAGTGCAAAGGCAAAGATAAAGTCGCAGAAGTAAATAATGACCCCATTATCATTACTAAATAATTATTTATTTTCTTTTTTTCCTATAACAACAAGTCTGACACTGTCGCAATTGATTCTTGTAAAGAACGATAAAACATTTAATAGAAATTAATGTTTTTTTGCACTGCATTGAAAGAACTGCTTGTAGTAATAATCACTCACTCAACTTCGTAAATGCCAAAAACTCGGTTCAACCTCACTTGCATTTGACCTAATTTGTCATTTCCGCTTTTCTGTTGGTTCCCACTCAATAAATAGACGAGCTCTCTTGCGAGTCTTGAATCTGAGCGCTATGTATGACAGAGGAGTGAACAAAAGCTCAGAGAGTGTTACAAACAGCTTTTTCCTCAAGCTGAAAAAATAAAATATTTGTCTTGGACGAGTTTTGAAACATGAAATTTGCTAAGCGAAAACTCAACCAATCTGTCCCAACCAACCAGCCAATATAAAACTGAAGAATAAATAAATAAAATAAAAATAACACCTCATATGATGTTGCCAAACGTGAAACTTTAATGGTTAACTCTGAAAGGGTAGGAGGGTTTCATGCTGTGATAGGGTACAAAATCTTGTGAAACCAAATACAGTCAAACATATATACCTGTGTGGAGTGGGGTTTCAAGGTAAAGCCGATTATACAGATAAAATGATAATTTCATTCAGAAATGCCCTAAAAATTCATTTAAACTTGAAAATGTATAAAGTTTTCAACTGAACTGAACTTGGCATGCCAAAAAGGGCAGAAATTATGGCACAATTATAAATAAAACAAACTACGAATATTCTGAATCACACAAAAGAATCTACAAAATGAAAATTTAACTCAGGAATATGACTGGAAATATTACAAATCAACTGCAAATCAAATTTCAAAAGTAGTCATGCTACCAGGGTAGATGGAGTGGTGGAAATTTAAATAAAAACGATTAGCAGAGATTTTAATAAAATCAAATATGAAAAGATAACAGTGAAAGCTGAAAGCATCAAAAGAGTTGGTTGAGCCTGATACTCTGGGCCCATGTGCATGACAACAGCCAGCTAGCTATTCTCAGACAAACTCGAGTAGCGATTAAAATCGGTGAGCACAATAAGGTAAAAACCTATGCCTACATGTCGGGAACACTAGTCGACCTCATAACCAAGTGTAGGTGGACCATTGGACCAGTCTTAGTGTAAATTTGTTTTAAAAATGGCTGCCTTTTGAATTCATATCGATTCGACTGCGTGTTAATTTTTTTATTTATTCTCCATCCATTTCTCAACATTAAAAGAAACGAAACTCAAAGCATAAAAATACTTTCCTTAATTTAATTACAAACTAGCGAGAAATAGTGAACTTGGAGACGGTTTTGAAAGAACATCACTAACGCTTGAAATGATTGCTTCATAAATGCTGTGAATTTTTAATAAATGTCACAAGTGAGAGCAGGAATATAATTATCGCTGAGATAATGTTGACTCAAAGGCCCACTCAACCTTCCATTCGGCAGATGGGGTTGGCAAACTGAGCAGTAGGACGTGATAGCCGCCTTGCATGGCTGCCGACACTCAAATTTGACTCACGTTATATAACCTGCGATCACCTGTTCACAATATGAATTGTAATCATACTGCGTTGTATCAGTTAAAATCAAACAAAGATCATTATTATTATTATTGGGCATGCATGGCGACAAAAGAACCCACATTAGGTAATTATCGGGAAAACCGGCTAATAAAATTAGCCCACACATCTTAGTCTCTACTCGATCGGTTAATTTGGCTTCCTGCATTCCACTTGTTAAAGGCTGCTGCTAGTCCCAGCGAGCTTAGGCATTAGTCAGCTAGTCAAAGACTAACTTAATCCCCACTCATGCATATGGGCCTTGGTTACCCGGCAAGTTACCTGAACAAAGAAGTAAACAATGGCAAGAGGCGGCAGAGCGATGAGGAACAATGGAGACATGAATGCATTGACAAAAACTGTCGCCGCCATCGCCAGCAGCGTATTCATCATCGAGCGAATGGTAAATGGAAGCACGAGATCTATGGTGGACGTGTCTTCGGAAAGCCGACTGAGGACGCGGCCGGTCGGGGTGCGCTCAAAAAAGAGCACGGGGGCGTGCAAGAGGCGGTGGACGAGGGCATGGTAGAGTTTTCGTGAGCCAATGATGCCGCCTAAAGCCATTGTAAAAGCGCAGAGGATTTCGACGACACCTGCAATCAGAATTTGAAAAGGTGTCTCTTGTGAGTCTATCGCAATTTGTAAATATTCTAAACATCCTGTCTTTATTATTGTTATTATTATTGTTATTATTATTATTATTACTATTATTACTTCAATTAAATTTGCAAAATCAAATTTGCAACAATATGATCACACCGAAATTTGAATCTCTGAGGCATGGATATCTATAGTCAGCCACCAGGGGATATGCAGTTAGATATTCAAGTGCTTGAAAGACAAGGAGAAATCTAGTGGGCTTTGAGCCGCTTTTGAAGGAGGAAGTGCATTTGAATTTTAAACTGCAAAAAGAGAGAGTTAGAAGTGATAGAAGGTTGGGAAGTGTGCCGGTGCTGAGGAATTTGTAAGTGGAACAGGTAAATTGAGCAGTGCTGAAAACATTCACAAATACAAGTGCTAATAAAATTTGATGTAACAACTTCTACAGTGCCAATATCATTAATCACAAAGCATCAACTGATCGTGGTACGTTCTAATAAATGCAACGTTTCAGCTTATTTTCTAGTTAACTCCAATCTTAGTTCTTTACACTTTATTTCACTTAACTTTCTTACAACTTCAGCTCACCTTCAGTTTTCTCCAACACTACCCTGTTTAATCTCATTTCCGCTTTAGTTTCACCATAAATCATTTATTCATAAGCGATCTTAAATAACTTCATTTCTCTTATATAGTTTCAGTCAGGGTTCCTCACCAACCCCACAGCAGCATGAAAAGCTATTTCTTCTAGTGCAAGGTCACACCGAAATGTAAATCTGAGGTGTGAATCAACTGCACCAACACTAAGAGAAGCAAAGGACTTATAGTTGAGGATGAGAATTGAGAATATTCATATTTGTACCCCTCACCGCAAAAATGGTGGGCATCAAGAATTAACAGTGATGACATAAGACAATAACCTAAGGGGAAAAAATTGACGCCAAGTTCATCTAGAAAAAGTTCAAAGTTTCATAACTCGCACCAAAAAGAAACTTTGACCTTGACTGACCTTGACCAAAGCCGAGAAGTCCGTAGATTCCAAGACGGAGATCTCGAACTTTCGGGTCGGTCGTTCCGTTTATCGTTTCGTCGTTGCTCCATTCGCTCAGCCAAAAGTTGGCGTAAACGGAGAGCGAGTTATTTACGATGTATAGAAGTAGAACACCGACAGTGACGAGATATCCTATCGACTTGAAGTAGGCAAGATACACCCTGAACTTCACCTACAATTTCAGTACCATACATCTCACGAGATACATAAATAGCAAATTAAATAAATAATTAAAAATTAATATTCAATCAAGGGCATCTTGAGATAGACAATATTATGTGACATCAGGAGAGAGAAGAGACCACTTGTCGAGAAATGGACTTATCAACAGCTTCCATAACGTTGATATGATAAAAAAAATCGTGGTAAAACTTTCATTACGTTTGGTTCAAAGTTTATGCCCTTTTTACATGCATAAGTTGATATTAAAACAGGATATTTCGAAACATCAACTAGCAAACAACATACCTTTCCAACTTCAAGTTTTTCCTCTTCAATCAGTTTATTCTTCTCCTGTTTTTCCTCCGTCGCATTTTCACCCTCGTCCAACTCATGATGCACCTTTTCCACCACAGCCCCGTTCTGCTTGTTCGACTCTTTTGACTTGCAAAGTAGACCGTCAGACACCTGCTTAAATTTAACACATTCATTCATTCATTCGAGTATTTATATAGCACCTTTTCAAATTGCCTGCCGGTAATCCAGCCACTGCCTTATTCATTCATCCATTCACCAATGTCATTACTTAATTGTTTAGCGTCATCACAATGGGGAAATGCGTGTAGTAGGTCGCAAATAAAATTAATTTATAAGAGTTATTTTGATATAAACTTCTTAGGCCTACTATATTCAGGGCCTCCGACAGGATTTGGAGGCCCAGGGCCACAACTAATTTTCGAGGCCTTTTAAAATATATCTTTTGAAAACTCAACAGAAAGGTTCAAAACATCCTTCGAATCATCAAAGCCACAATTTATCGATAATGCTTTGATAATTTAAAGTTCTAGCGATATCAGAATTAATGCTTAACATAGCCAATCCATTTGCTATTTTTTTCAATAAAATTGACAATGTGGTCAATTTTTTCAAATTGTTTATTGCTGATATAGTGTACTGTGTAGGCTACACATTGCAAAGCGAATCGGACGATAAGAACAATATATTTATATTAAATTTAAAAGATTATTCAGGTTTGAGTGTTTGACTTAGGGCCTACGAGTAATGAGCTAGCCTATAATAGAGTTTAGACCAGCGGTTCCAAACCCGCCAGAAGTGGCCCACCAGGCCTAAAAATGGCCCTCATCTCTCACAGAATTAAGAAAAATTTAGAAAAAAATTGATAATTAATTTGGACAGGATAGAACATAAAATTATTTTCTAATGCAAATTATTTTATTTTCAAGTCTATAAACATCAAACATTCTACATTTAAAAGTTTGAATCAATTACAACAATTTTTATATGCTTTTTTAAATTAAATTTTAGCATTGTGGCCCGCCCCCTCCAATGCCTTAATGTCCTTTTAACTAAGAAAAAGTGGCCCTAGTGTCCTCCAACTTAGAAAAAGTGGTCCTACAGTCAAAAAAGGTTGGGAACCAATGGTTTAGACGGTTGACTCTTGCCAAGTCTTGGTGAGTGTTGACATTGACAACTTTTCAATTTTACAACTAAATCAACTCATATTAGATGTAGGCTAAGAATTTTTACAGTTTGCAATTTAGCGTCAACGATTTCGTCACGAAATAATTAGAATTTGTATAGCACTAGCCTATATTTCGATGAATTCGTCATGAAATAATTAGAATTTGTAAAGCACTATATTTCGATGAATTCGTAATGAAATAATTATAATTTGTACAGCGCTATAATTATTTCAATGAATAACTCCTTAATTCCGTAATTCCTCGTTTCCATCAATAACTCCGTAATTTCAAAATTCCGAGGCCCTTTATCAAGTGAGGCCTGGGGCCAAATGGCCCCGGTGGCCCCCCCCTGTCGGAGGCCCTGACTATATTAGTAACAATTTGAAGCACAATTATATGATTGAGTAAACATCTACTCTATAGTCTTCACTTCTGATTAGACTTTAATTGCGTTATGTCGATCAGCATGAACTTATGTGGACTTATGTTTAGAATTTAAATTTGAACAAAAATTCAATGCCTTTAATTTTCCCAATTTCTTATTATGCCAAAGTTATGAGAAAAGAATTACTGTTGTAGATTAATGTCACTAAAAAAATTGTGTTATTTGCCAATTAAGATAATTATTATCATTATAAATTTCAAGTAATACCTTATACGACTCCAAATCATCGTCATTTAATATCATCATCATCACCATTATAATTATTATTATTACTATTATTTTCATTATCATTATAAATTTCAAGTAATACCTTATACGACTCTAAATCATCGTCATTTAATATCATCATCATCACCATTATAATTATTATTAACATTATTTGTATTATCATTATAAATTTCAAGTGATACCTTATACGACTCCAAATCATCGTCAGCATCCTTCTTCATCGGCATCTTCATCTGCATCACAACATCCAGGCTGTCCGTAGATGTTACGGCTCCTGCTGTTGCTTTAGTAGACGACTTAAAGCCGGTGGATCCAACATCCGAAAACACCGATCCATACAGACTCAGCGGACTCTTTTCAGCAGCACCGTCGCACGACTTTGACGTATCAAGTCGCAGTCGGTGGACTCTGTTGCATATATGTACAAGACTTTTTGTTTGTATGTGCACTTGTTATAGCGCCCCTTCAAGCTCTTTACTCAGAGGTGCTCCCGAATGCAGAGCGGACACTGCATCGGAGTTTCACGCCGAAGCGCTGAGCAATTGTTAGTTAAGGACTTGCCCAAGGTCCCTACGTGGTGGATTGAGGGTGGATTCGAACCTCAAACCTTCCGGCTCCAAGGCAACGACGCCACCACTACACCACCGCGCCCCACAAGACAGATCAGATGACGAAGTTATTGCATAGCAGATCTGTTGTTAAAAGCGGTTGTCACACGAAAATCACTAGCAGCTCAATTGTTATGTTGGTATGCAGTTATCGTTAAAAGCACTCCTTAACCCTTTAATGCCGGAGGGTATAGGATTTCCCATACATTTTACTACACTCTCGGCATCAAAGGGTTAACTGAAGCCAGCAACAACAATCCTTTAAATTTTGCACCTGCAATATTGGTATATAGCTAGTGTTAAAATTTTTCGTTAACTGCTATCATTTACATTTTTTAGCTGTGGCTGGACTGGGAGCGCCTCTGATTAGGCTTCTTGAAGAGGCGCTATATAAGTTCTCGAAAAATGCATGAATGAATGAATTACAGCAAGCACCTATAACAGCTACAATGCTGCTATATTGGCTACAGCTATTACCATGAACGGCAGTTGTAACTGCAAGTTGTTAAAAGTAATGACTTGTGAAAAGAAGCAGAGCCGTTACTTTTCAATGGACCTGCGTAGATCTGGTGAGCTGCCGATCTGAGAAAGAATCTCCTCACGAAGTTGGATCTCTGCAAGAATATTAATACAAAACAAATTCAATGTGACAGCAACAACTTAAGACTCATCTGTTTCAGCCTGCTTACCCGCTGCAATTTGACCCAATTTCCTAGACCTATGCCAGATTGCCCACTATAGCCTGACCCAGTTTCCTTCACCTATGCCCACATCATCAAATCTTTTCCAAACCATTTGATCTCATCACGTGGCCGAAGTAGCTTAATTTTCTTCTAGACACTGCAGCAAACGGCAACTAGGAGGAAATTAAGCTACTTCAGCCACGTGATGAGATCAAATGGTTTGGAAAAAGAATTGATGATGGCATGCGGAGAGGAAAGAAAAAGATGAGGAAGACCAAGGAAGAAATGGATGGATGAAATACACGAGAAGTCTGGTATGAGCTTGGAGACGCTAAGAGAGGCGACAAGAGAGAGGAAACACTGGAGATGATACATTGTGACACGGCAGAGCTCCAAGAGCTGACGGCACCAGGTGATGCCCACTATAGCCCAACCCAATTTCTTTCACCTCTACCCACTGCAGAATGAACCAATTTAGCTAACCTAGATACAGCCTGTTTCTTTGGCCTATCCGGGATTTTAACCTGGATTCTCAAATATACAAGTCCTGAAAATAACAATTCTGCTTGAAGTGACCATTAACTGATTGTTTTCGCACATTATGACAATTGTGAAATGGATTAGATCATAGAAGTCATTAATTCAGATACCAAACCTATTTTAAAAAGCACAAATTCCAAACCTATTTTAAAAAGCACAAATTCGACCACTAACCCTCGTTATCGATGCCCGCATTGTCACCAAGATCTTCACTTTCGAGGTACGTGCGAAGAAACTCCGCAAAATCTCCGTTCTGGGTCAGTAGCTCGCGATAGGTTCCCATCTCGGAAATACGACCGTTGACCATCACCACGATGAGATCTAGTTGCGGAAGAAAACTGATCCCGTGCGTCACGAGAATTCTAGTCTGGAAACACGAAACACGCGTTCTCTCAATGAAGTGCAAACATAAAAATTTTGTAACTGCAATCAATGTGAAAAATATACCTTGGTGAAAACCAACAAAGAAAGTACACACTTCGGCGTGAAACTCTGATGCAGTGTCTGCTCTGCATTCGGGAGCGCCTCTGAGTAGAGAGAGCTTGAAGGGGCGCTATAAAAAGTGCACATACAAACAAACAATTAAATATATATATGCGTAATTATAAAGTATATACAGAAAACATATATATATATATATATAACATTATTACATATAAATATATATATACAAAATACATATGGTTTTTCACTCGCTTTGGAACAGGCTCCCTACGTTGCTGCACTTATTTCCAAGGGTCCACTTCGACTCCTTTGCAAATCTCAAAAACTGTCCATTTTAGCTATGCTATGGTCGAGAGTATTTCTGAGTAGTCGCCATGAAGGGGCACAAAATAAATCCTTGCAATGAATGAACGAATGTAAACATAAATAAAACAAAGATTTAAATAAATATGAAGGTTTCCAGCGTACCTTGCCCTGAAGCAAGCCGTTGTTGCTGAGCACTTGGTCAAAGAGTTGTTTGCCAACGCGCGAGTCAACGGCAGACAGGGGGTCGTCCAAAAGGTAAACGTCCGCATCAAAGTAGACGGCCCGAGCAAGACTTATCCTCTGCTTCTGGCCCCCCGACAGATTTATGCCCTGAAAATCAACGTCCGATCATGTGAATAGAAACATAAGTTACCGTAATCTAAAAAAGTGTTACCGTAATTGTAAAATACTTTGTTTTGTTGATATGCAGCACTGGCAGATGCACTGTCTAGAGCTAATATGAATCATACACACCAACACTTTTACTGACGAAACAATAAGTAATTGATCAAATAATTCTATCAAATTAATACTTCAATTGATGAAATACTTCTATCTATGAAATACACCCGTAGATCAATCAATCAATCAATCGATCGATCGATCGATCAGAATTTCTAAGTGAGCCATTAGTGTGGCCCAAACTTACATGGGAAAAATATTTTTTCCAAAATATGCTGCTCCACAAGATTGCCCTTGTTCCACTTGACTAGAAGACTGTGTGTTGAAAAAATTGAAGAGATCTGAGCATGTTTAGAGGTACCAATTTTTGAGAGCTTTTATATAGGACTCACGTAAAATGTGCATTTCAAATTTTAGCAGTTATACATTAATGTTACATTATGAATTGACAGTAGCACTCATGAATTCCAAGGACCATCTTTCTAAATCATATTTAAGATGTCAAGTGTATTTAAATAAATAGATAACTATAAGATTATATAGCCTATAAACAGAAGCTTATTTCAAGCTCTTTATGTTAGAAAGCTGTTGCTGAATTGGAGGTAATTTCAAAAGTTTGCTGCCAACTTATAAAGTAAAGTTTTTCGCTTGGAATATGCTTTTAATACAATTGGATTGTTTACTTATAATTGCTCTTCATACTGCTAATTTAGGTTATTCCAGTAATTTTTACAGTAAGTTGTTAAGTCCACGTTGAAAATGATATGAGATTAATGTTGGTCTTTTGACTTTGTGTAATAATGGCTCATTTGACAAAAACCGCAGCTATTCATGGCATCATCCAGAAGCTCTCAACATTGTTGGCTCTTAGCCTCTTATGGATGCCAAGAACATTCTTTCTAGACAGTCACAACAATTAATGGAGAAATCCTGAAGAATTTCATATTTCATTAAGAAAATGAATTAACAGTTGGTGATGTCACGAAAGTATAGTAGGCTAATGGTTGCTACCTTGGTAATCAGTTTTTAATCTAGTCATCTCCGAATGACATTCCCCTACAGAAAATCTGGAGCTGTTTTTTACATGAATGTGATAACCTCCTAGTGATCACCTCCTCCTATCAGTCTCTTCGGAAGCTTCTTCGTATAAGTTCGTGGTAGCATAGGCCTATCCCTAGATAACTGTTTCATTAGCTAAATGGCTAGGTAAAGAATCTACAGACTTTCACTGTTTTGTAACCAACAACGACGACGTGTTTAAGTCTTCTTATTATACTCCAAAATCCGATGTAAAGTAAAACGATCAGCAACAACACAACAATGACTACACTTGCGTTATCATAACAACTACACGACTACTACCTTCATCAGTCTACTCTATCGCAACTCAACAACAACTATTACAGCCTATCTCAACGGCTCTCAACACACAACACTCCTTCTTCACTTCCACTCCCTCCTTGTACACTCAACGTACGCTCGTCTAGACATCACGCGCTGTCCAGACAATCACCTGTCCAGACGCCGCGCGCCAATTTGCAGTTGGCCTACTTGCGTCGCTGTACGACAATCGTCGTGCACTGATTAAATTAGCTTACATTACCTCCTTCCTTTCTTTTGAAGAGAGCTAATTAATCTTAAAAATTAGCGAACGTATAATGCTTAAACTAAATACAAACAATTCCTATACTAAATGCAATCACAAAATATCTTATACTACAATCTCGATAAGCAGTCCGCTACTACATTCAGCTTTCCCTTCTTATAGTTCAACAGAATGTCAAAATTTTGCAATGATAAAGACCATCGGACTAACTTAGCAGACTTCGACATTGACTCAGTCAAATAAACTAAAGGATTATGGTCAGTGAACACATTAATCTTGGAACCAATAATAATTTCTTTCAATTTGTTTAAAGCCCATATGATTGCATAGGCTTCCTTCTCAATCGTCGCCCATCTCCTCTGGGTATCTGTCAGCTTCTGACTGATAAATGAAACGGGACGTTCTATCCCCTCATCGTCCACTTGTGACAGCACAGCCCCCACAGCAAAATCACTGCTATCACAGTACAAATTAAATGGTTTGCCAACCTCGAACATGTATAAAATCACATTTGATAAAACAATTTCTTTAAGAGAATCAAAAGACTTCTGGTGGTCCTCAGTCCAAACAATGTTCTCAGGTGTCTGCTTGTTAGTTAAATCTGTTAATGGTTTAGCAATTTCAGCAAAATTACAAATAAATTGTCTGTAGAAACCAAAAAATCCTAACACTTGCTTCACTTGCTTCTTCGTTTCAGGGTTTTTTAAATTAATCAAACTGTCAATCCTATCTGGATTCATCATCTTCTTCCCTGATCCTATGAGGTGACCGATGAATTTCACCTCACTCTTACCAAACACACATTTCTTCAAGTTCAAGGTTACATTATGCAGTCTTATTTGTTTCAAAAACAATTCTAAATGTTTCAAATGAATGTTCCAATCATCAGAATGTACTGCAATGTCATCAACATAGGGTTCAGTAAATGCATTAATCGGTTGCAAAATCATGTTTATTGCTTTTACAAAAGTCCGTCCAGAGTTAATCATGCCAAAAGGGACACGTGTAAATTCATACAGTCCATTATGGGTAACGAATGCGGTTTTCCATTGGTCGGATTTCTTCACAGGACATGTCCAGTAAGCACTGCGACAGTCCAAGACGGAAATAAACTTGGATTTCCCGACTTTGCTCAGCACATCGTTGACGATCGGCATGGGATATCGACAATTTTCAGTATATGAATTCACGTACCTGTAGTCGCACGCGAGTCTCAAGGATCCGTCCTTCTTCTTGACGATGACCAGCGGACTTGCCATTCTGCTCGACGACGGTTGAATGATGTTTGCTTTCAGCATCTCTTGTATTTGTTTGTCCACTTCTGCGCGGTATATCAGCGGTATTCGATAAGCCATGAACTCTTTCTCTCCAAAGTCCGGTCTCAGCACCACTTCGTGTTCTACCAATGTACATAATCCAGGTTTGTCCGAAAATCTGTCTACATAACGGTTCAGTACATCCAGTAGCTGTTTCTGTTGCTCGCACGTAAGATGTCCGATCTGTTCATAGTCCAATTGCAGCGATTTCTGTGTCGTCTCTGCATGGTCTTCTTTCAATGGTAGCTCTACCACTGATCCGAATTCGTCGTCCTCTTCCACGATGAGACCACACGATAATGTTCTTGCGATGAACTTCCTCATTTTGTTGGCATGGACGATTCGTCGGCCGTTTTCATTCATGTCCACCAGATACGAATACTTGGATCTTCTTTGTAGCACTGTACATGGACCATGCCATCGTGAGATCAATTTATTGGTTGACGTTGGATACAGGACGATGACGTTTTCTCCTGGTTCGAATTCTTTATCTTTGGCTCTCTTGTTGTATTGACTGGCATATTGTTTTTGCTTTTCCTCTGCACAATTCTCAGCGAATATCAGGGCTTTCTCCATGTCTGCTCTTAAGTTCTTCAGGTACTTTGCTGGTTGTACTCCAATGTTTGGCGGTAGATTTATTTCTTTGGTCCAGCTTTCCTTTAAGATAGTTAATGGTCCTCTTGGCATTTTTCCATACACCAGCAGATATGGTGCCACTCCTGTCGTTGCGTTAGGAACTTCTCTCAATGCCCATACGGTAAACGGAATGATTTTATGCCACTGTCTTGGATTTTCCACAATGACATGATGTACCATCTTCTTGAACGTCTGATTCCATCTCTCGACTAATCCGGCTGCCTCTGGATGCCCCGGTGAATCGAATCGTGGACAGCATCCCATCAATTTCAAAAATTCTCTTGTAAGACTGGCTGTAAAATTCGTGCCTCTGTCGCTGGTGATCACAGACGGCACCCCCACGTCAATGAATAGCTTCATCAAAGCTTCGCACACAGCCTTAGCAGTCAATGACTTCAGCAAAAAGATTGTCGGCCATCTTGTACATGAATCCACTATGCACAAGCAATACTTATGCCCAGCTGCTGACTTCGGTTCTATTGGGCCTACCACGTCCATAGTCATCCGTCGGAATGGAACATCTTCCCTTGGAATTGGTGTAATCGGCACTCGATCCATCACCAAACTTCGTGCCTTCAGCTGACACTTCTCACAGGACTTACAAAATTTCACCACGTCTCGACGCATCTTTGGCCAGACAAAGGACAACTTGATTCTCTCTCGTGTCTTCTCTTCTCCCAAGTGTCCGCCAAATACTGACTCGTGAGCTAATTCCATTACTTGAATTCTTCTCTCTTTCGGTAACACCAACTGGTACACTAGCTGATCCAGCATTTGATGTTTCTTATACATCAATCCATTCACCACGCTAAACTCTGATCCTTTGTCTTCAGCGATCCTCCACCACGACTTCAGTGACTCGTCATTTCTCTGCTGCTCCTCGAATTTCTTCGCATCTTCCAGCTGTCTTTCATCGTTCGAATTCTCTGTGAACAAGTCCCTCATACTTGTCTCCAGTTCAGCGTCGCTTCCGGAATCTTCACTATCATTTCGTTCACATGCAGCCATCTCTTCTTCAGTTTCATTGTTCTCAGATGTTGTTCTTTCGTCATCTTGAATGCTGAGTTCATCTTCGCTGTCCATGTCATCTTCTTGCGAACTTTCGTTTATCGTTTCATCATCTCCGCCTTCGACTTCTGCTCTCCGACTTTGTGCTCTTGTAGTCACATTCGCTTGTAGTTCCCCTTGCAATACACTCACTGGTGGAATCTCTTTCAATTCTGCAATTATCTCCGGATGTAGCAAGAACTTTTCTCTGTTTTCTTTGCACAGATCCGCTGGAATGCTGGCACACACTAAAGTTAAATATGGCGCGATATTTATTGTCCTGTCCTCTGTAGCTGCTCCTTCATTACGACCGCTCATCCGCACTTCGATTTTCACCAACTTAGCTGGAATCGGCTCTCCAGCTACACATTGCAAATGAACTCTGCCGATTTCTTCTACTGTCGTTCCTTTCAGCAGTTCCTCGTTGATTACTGGTATCTCGGTCCCCGAGTCAATCAACGCCTCGACTTGCACAGGCTGCCCATCAGTCCCACGTATCTCCACATTTACATGCTGCAACGATATCTTCTTTATGCGTTGACACTCCTCTTTACTTTTTGTTTCTCGACAAATTTCTGCAATGGAAGTAGTCTTTATCGCTTCTTTCTGTATGGTGAACTGGGTCGTACACTTCATCACTGACTTAACTTCTGTCTCACGGTCGTCCGATTCTTCAAACTGGTCTGGTGCATTCATCACTTGTATCTGGTTTACTCGAAGATTTTCTGCACTTCTGCTAAAGTTCTTCCTCAGATTTGCCGCTCCTGGTGCTTGGCAATGTTTTATTAGGTGTTTGTCAGAATGACAGTTGTGGCAACGTTTCTTTATAAAACTTCTTTGCTTATTGTTCTCCCACTTGTTGTACGGCGTGTATGATGCATTACTTTCTGTTGGGCGTCCCAGCGGCGGAGTTCGATTGTAGGCTTGTCTGTCCCACGTTGACTCTTTCTTATCTTGCCAATACTGCTTTCCAGAATAATTATCTTTCTTTGCATCATTACTCTTGGCTTGGCTTCCGGTGTCTTTGCTATCCTTGTTCCACTTGAATGGCTTTGAACTATTTCCCCAGGGAATATGAAGCATGGGGCCTTCATATTTCTGTTTGTCTTGGAACATCACACCAATCCGATTGTTTACATGTATGTCTGCGAGGTCTGCAACATTACTAGCTTCCAAGCATTCAGCACCTTCTCTTGCTAAGACAAACTGTAGTGGACCCGGTGGTAAACATTCTTTCAGCTTATCCGCCACTAACAAATCAAACAGCTTCTCGTAGTCTTTGTCCACTCGTCTACTTCGGACATAATAATTCAACAGGTTCTTCAGCCTAGCCGTGAACATCGTATACGTTTCTTCGGCTGTCTTCTTGGCATCTGCAAACCTTGACCTGTACTCACGAGCTGTTAACTTGAATTCCTTCAACAAATGCTCTTTCACTGCATCGTATTTATCTAAATTCTCAAATGACAATCGATTCAATACCGTTCGCGCTCTCGGGGTCATCAATGGCAACAACAATTTCACCCAGTACTGCTTTTCCACAGCAAAACTATTGAATGCATTTTCAACTGTTTCAAAATATAATGGCACTTCCATCATATCCTACGGCATCTTCGGTAACACATGTTTCATTGCATCACCTATCTTCTTAATCTTGGACACCATTGTCTCACTTTCTCTGAGTCTAATCTGTTCTGACACTTCTCGGCTCTTACGATCATCTTCGTCTCTCTTCTTCAGTCGATCTTGATCTTCGGTTCTCCGCAGTTCTTCCTGTTCTATCTTCTGTTGTAATAGTTCTAACTGCTTTCTGCGTTCTTCCTTTTCAATAGCCATTTCTTTAAGTTGAGCCTCCTTGATAGCAAGTTTCTTTTGTTCTAACTGCATCTGCTCTTCTCTTTCTCTTTCTGCTTTTTCCAAATTGTCTTTTTCAGCTTGCAATTCTTCCTGACGAATTTCTTCTGCTCTCTCCAGTTCTTGTAAACGCATCTTTTCTTTTTCTTCCTCGCGAGCCTTTTTGTCCTCAATCTGCTGCTTTCGTATTTCTTCATCGCTTTTTCTTGCTTTTTCGTACTCTATCATTAACTCCATTCTTCGTCGTTCTGCTTCGTCACGATCTATTTTCATTTGTTCTAACTGAAGCTGGAACTGTTGCTTCTGCATGTCTATCTCTTGTTGTCTTATCCTTTCTAATTTTTCTGCTCTTTCCGCTCGTTGCTCCTCTTTCTCTTTCTCCTCTTGTTTACGCTCTTTCTCCTCTTGTCTGCGCTGCTCTTCTTTCTCTTTCTCCTCTTGTTTACGCTCGTTCTCCTCTTGCCTGCGCCGCTCTTCTTTCTCCTTTTCCTCGTGTCTAGTGTCTACGTTGTTCATCTTTCTCTGCTCGTTGCTCCTCTCTCATCATCATGAATTGCAGCAACGCCTCCATAGACATCGGTGCCTGTGGCTTCTCAATTGGCTTTCCTTCAGCACCACCAACCGCACCTTCTTCTTCCGCGTCTTTCGCCCAAACCTCCGCCAAAGATCTCATCAAATGTTCCCTCGACATCTGTCCGACTTCTTCTGCGTCAAGGCCTGCTTCGATTAATAATTTCACTATTCTCTCCGATGCCATCTTTTTAATAGTTGCTTGCTTTTGCTCTGTAAGTTTCTCCATCTTACTTCTTTACTTTACTGATGCTCGATAAAATAGTAGGCTACTCTTCAAATGTTTGCAATTGACTGACTTCAATTTTTTATGCACACTTCAATAGACAAGCAAGTTTTTCTACCTTGTAGTCGTTGTGTTGTCGTTTCTCACTGACGTACGGATGCTCGATGTATCGTTGCTTCTCCCGTGTGCTCGGCTCCTCGATAAATTCACAGCGTCCGTTCCTCCACAACGTCTGTTGATTGGATAGAATCCCTCCGTTCATAACTTGGCACGTAGACCCGCCGTTCGTAACTAGGATCGTTCTCCTGCAACTTGGATCGTTATCTCACCGCAACGACACCAAATGTGATAACCTCCTAGTGATCACCTCCTCCTATCAGTCTCTTCCGAAGCTTCTTCGTATAAGTTCGTGGTAGCATAGGCCTATCCCTAGATAACTGTTTCATTAGCTAAATGGCTAGGTAAAGAATCTACAGACTTTCACTGTTTTGTAACCAACAACGACGACGTGTTTAAGTCTTCTTATTATACTCCAAAATCCGATGTAAAGTAAAACGATCAGCAACAACACAACAATGACTACACTTGCGTTATCATAACAACTACACGACTACTACCTTCATCAGTCTACTCTATCGCAACTCAACAACAACTATTACAGCCTATCTCAACGGCTCTCAACACACAACACTCCTTCTTCACTTCCACTCCCTCCTTGTACACTCAACGTACGCTCGTCTAGACATCACGCGCTGTCCAGACAATCACCTGTCCAGACGCCGCGCGCCAATTTGCAGTTGGCCTACTTGCGTCGCTGTACGACAATCGTCGTGCACTGATTAAATTAGCTTACAATGAACATAATGTAATATTTACTTCCAGAGAAACTACATACAAAACAGGTCTTGTTGACATAGGTAAATGTATGTTTATATGTAACATTTCCCGGCAGCTGAGTGCTCATTTGATGTACTAAAATAGTCATCACCTTCGAAAAATATGGTATTTATTATGTATGTTGGAAACTTTTACCAAAGAAAATAGGTAATCACATTTTAAAGCAATGAATTTACTATGCTGGTCGGAAATTTCTACCGGAAAGACTTCAAAAACGTTGCCTGGTAATAATTACCATCTGACACAAACCAGGTTTAATTCGATTTTTTAAAACAAATTTCGTGTCATACACAGTTTTAAAGTGTAAAGTCTCTGCTTTAAAATGACAAACTTTATTGCACTATCATTAATTTTTCCTGTCTATAGGTTGAAAGTAGTTGTAAGACCGTTGTTACTCGGCCAAAACAGACCGTTGTTACTGGGCCAACTCCCCCCTCCAACGCCGTTACTTGTGCGCTAGCCAATGGCAAGCCGCCAAATTGTCACGTGACCTGTCAATCAATTAATTGTCCGTGTGCTTGTCTGTCTGGCCGACTGTATGGATATCCTTCTCTTTGTATGTGTGGCCGACTGTATGTCTGTCCGTGTGTGTATGGCTGTCCGACTATGTGTCTGACTGTATCTTTGTATGTGTGCGTATGTCTGTTGTTAATTAAGAACGAAAGACATGTCGCTGCCCGGCCGCCCCCCGCTGACACTCGTCTAACCAAATTCAACACCCACCAACGCTTGCGGCCGACCACCCGCTGGCACTCCCCCGACCAAATTCAACACCCACCAACGCTTGCCTGATAAGAACTTTATAATTAAAGATTTAGGTGTGGTATACAATAGGTACACAAAACGTGTTGTATGCAACTGGCGTACTATGCAAAAATAGTTCCGTCAGCTTGTGACATGCAAAATGCTATGTGTGCAAACTGTACGCGCGCAGCATTGGTAAATAGCAGTTGTGGGGGGCAGCAGCATCCAATTTTTTCAAAACATAAATAGCCTAAGTAGTGTATAACTATATCTTTTGGCACACATGCATGAAAAAATTATTATTCGTTAAAATTTCGCAATTTCTTCCAAACTGATTGTAAGTATTTGTATAACCAGATGTATTGGTACACATGTGTGTGAAAACGTTTACCAAAATTTAAAGTTAAAAATTGTCATACAGTAAAAATCTGCAATTTCTTCCAAAATTATTGTAAGTATTTGTATAACCACAGGTGTTGGTTCATATAGTTGTGAAATTTTTAGCATAATTTAAAGTTCCTGATTTTTATAAGTGGAAGAGTTCAAATGCAAAAGTGCATGTCACTTAAAAATTTTCCAACCTTTTCAACTTTTTGCATAGAAAAATATGTAAGTAAGTAAATGTACGAAAACAAGTCATGTGTAAATTTCATCAAACTTTATTCTTATGCAGTGCAAACGAATTTATGAACTAAATAATCATTGAGACCAGTGTCAAAAGTTAGCATGTTCGCTACAGCATTAATATTTTTTCCTCTAGCTCTATGCAAACAATAAAGTATGCAGTAATGTCCGCAAAAACGACTAACTACACTTTGTAACTGTCTGTCCGTGAAAATCCAACGTGCACAATGTTTATGTAGAAACGTTCTGAATGGTGCTTGCGGAGGCTCTCCCAAGGAGTCAAAGTATTCACCGTACAACGAACTTTCTATGTAGATAACGATCCAATGTTTCCCAGGATTACCATACGTGTCCGTATTACAGACGAGTATTGAAGGACGTCTTGTGTCCAAAGTTGATGGTAGGCGATCGCATGCAAATACACCCAGAAACATGGTAGAACACTTTGCATCTCCTCGTAGTATCGCTTCTATCATATCACTCTCCATCTTCAATTGGTATAATCGAAAATGACGTTTCTGGATCTGTCGATTTCAAGAATATTTTCAAATTCGGCAAATGCGATGACGTTTATGGTTCTATCCAATGCTTGTGCGAATTTCATATCAACGCGAATATTCCCCGGCTTGATGAGATTAAAATGTCCACCCTCGGCTAAATCGGGTGTCAAGTCAAAAGCGTAAAGAGCGTAACCACCTGAAAAATCTTCTCTGCTTATCTGATTGCCTTCGTCACGCATCCATTTACCGGTGCCCATAAAAAGTGAAGCATAGGCATTTACAAACTGGTTATTGGCGAAATTGGTTTCCAACGGTTTTATCGACTGTTGCTGGCCATCCAAGTATACTTTTAGCTGTGTAAGATTCATATGTTTGAAGTTGAACGGATTTTTCGTATAGGTTCCGTTAAAGGCGTCGTTGTCAACACAACCGATAACTATTCTGGTGGGTATCTGACCGGAGAACAGACTCTCCTGAGTCGCGTCAAGATTTCCACGAGGTACCGTAAAAGTCTTGCAAACCGCTCTTCGAATGGGAAATTTCAAATTTCCAATCTCCAATGCTTTGGCGTGGGCTAGAAACACGGAGGGACTTAACTTTACTTTTCTAACGTATAACTTGCACTCCAAGATTTTCACCTTATATGCTGCACCCTGCACGGATGACATCAAGCAGAATGGATCTTTATTTCTTACGAGACGGATTTTTATATTGATATCATTGGGGAGAAAGCGCTCTTGGAAAAAGAGATCGCTGTGAATTCCACCAACCATATCGACCACGCGTCCTTCCCCGGTCAATGCACTACGTTTTTGAAATCCATCATTCCTAATATTAGCATCGTGTGGGTTGGAATCTTCCATATGTGTTGCAACATCCTTGTAAAACAATGCCGAGGTGAGTTGTGAAGTTTTTGCAGCATTTCCATAACTGAGAATGGTTTCCAGATAGCTACGATAAGCATATGTGTTGTTCGAAGAAGTAACCAATGTATCATTTAATGTAATGTCGACTTCAGAAAACAAGCTGTGCAGGAAGAGATTGATAGGACCAACGTCGTCGCCAACATCAGTGGCATCGTTGTTTGCTCTTACTATGCTCGCTCTAACATAAAGCTGTGTATTCGACAAGTCCAAATAGTCCTGTCCAGCTCCAGTAATACTAAATTCAATAGGTGTTCCTTGCGAAATTGTAGCTATTGGATTATACTCTACGTACGACCCAGTTTCAATACTGGTCTGCGTGGGAGGCACGCTAAACAGATCCAATTCGCTCTTCGTACATTCGCAAGACTGTGGATGAACGAACGCCATTATTTTAAACTTTGCCGAATATGTCTTCTTTGATTCTCTTGATATTTCTTTTCAACGATCTTTTACGTCTTCTCCTACCACTCCCACTTTGCGTTTTGAAATCATTGGAAGATGTAAATGCTTTTATACCTTCAGGAATTCGCCTTTTTGTAGCATCGATGAACTGCTCCCCATCAGCTACATCGTTGGCAATCTGCAACCCTGTTCTCAAAACCTGTTTCCCAACAGCTTTAGCGCCAGACTGTATCAGTGGCCAAGCATTTCTAAACAGTCCACTTAGAAAGCTTCCCAATCCATGACCACGCTGCATGCGCGCACCTTGAAACACTGGCATACCACTACCACTTTGTTGAACATAATAGTCTTCGTAAGCAAGTTTGCTTGCATCACAACAAAAGGGAGTCTTCATTGTAACAGGTAAGGAATTTTGCAATGTCTAAAGTGAAGTGTAACAATCGCCTTGCCGTATTCGAATGGAATAGGGTTTCCAATGTCACTCCTTATATCCACTTCGATTGAGTCGAAAGTCTTCTGTTGTAGTGGTATGTAAATGGGTTTTTCGTAAACGACGCGCACGCTATCACCACTTTTGCCGGACGCGTTTACAATTCTGAGTAATGGTGCTTTCGTATCTCCGACCGGTACTTGCTCCAACACGTTGCAATACACGTATAACGAAGAAAATCCGCGATTTACATCGCAAGCGTTGGAACCCATGAACTCAAAAATGTAATCTTCATCCTCATCGTCATTGATAATGGGATTCTGACGCGCGGCAACACCCAACATTGAACAGATTGCTGGAGAAAATTGCATATTTGCACCTTTGTTTATATCACCATTGAGTCGATTTGTTATAGGATCATACTTAAACTTTGGAAATGAATCCAATTCCATCTCATCCGCAACAAGAAGAATAAATTTGTTGATAGAATCGATGAGCTGGTGCGCAGTTTCGTAGTGACCGGTCGGCAAATGTGTCGTTCTATGCACTGAACCAGGTAGTATGTCGCCAGTCTCCGAATATTTCATGTGTGTATACGTGATTCTACCTTCGTTTCTTTCTAAATTGTTCCACGTATGAGGATACAATATTTCGACCAATCCAACTTCCCAGTCACCGCTTAGCGAAATGTCATTTTCCAATCTCGTCGTAAAATGTGTTACGGTGTTGTTTGGATAATACTGCATGGAACTGTTGCTCGGTAATGTGAGATAAAAGTGAGCCATAGTTTGTAAGAATTAATGTATGAGTCGTGATATTTTGCACTGTCTGAAATGAAGTGTCACAAACGACTTCCCATACTCGAATGGTATCAGTTTCCCGGTGTCGCCCCTCATATCTATTTCTATGGAGTCAAAACTCTTCTGCTGAAGTGGTACGTATATGGCATTCTCGTACATGATATGCACATTGTCTCCGTTTTTACCTTCGATGTGAACTGCTCGAAGTAGTGGCGCTTTCGTATCGCCAACAGGAACATGTGTCAAAATGTTGCAATAAACGAATATGCTTGAAAATGCTGGATTTATATCGCCAATATATTCAGATTCCCATTGCACGATGGGAACCTCATCCCAAACTTCTTTAAAATCGTATTTACCATAATTGATGTTTCGAATAGGATTCTGACTTTCGTGTATACCCAACATAAAGCACAACGATGCTGAGAATTCTATCATGGCACCCAGATTTATTTCACCTTTGAGAGTTTTCGTTATTGTGTCATATTTAAATTGGGAGTATTTAGTAAGTGAATATTCGACAGAGAACTCCACTATGCGCGCATTTATAACTTGCACAATATCGTTCATACTTTCGTAATAGCCGGCCGGTATTCGCCATGTCTTTCGATCGGATGGTCCCGCGAAAACGTCCGAATACCTTCTAGGATTTTGCCAATACGTAAATTCACATTCGGTAGTTGCTATATTGTACCACGAGTGAGGATACTGTATTCCGATCAAGCCAACTTCCCAATCTCCCGATAGTGAAAGTGCATTTTCCAATTTCGTTGTAAAGTTAGCGACAGTATTATTGGGATAAAACTGCATGGAACTGTTACTTGGTAGTACAAGATAAAAGTGAGCCATATTCGAATGCGTACTATGACAGAATGAGCAACACAATTACTAGACGTCGAATATATCCTGCGTCCAAGAGTTAAATTTGTCGTCATAGCCTTTCCACTTAACATAATATTCCATCTTGCCACGTCGCTTACGCGTCTTTAAAACCTTTTCAATGCTATACACGTCGTCTTCTTTTAAAATTCTTTGCAATTCAGCTTCGTAGAATTTACCCTTTATGATGTCACCTTTTAAATCGGATAGTTCGTATGTTACCGGATCGGTAGGTATGCATGCTTGAATCTTAAAAATTTCTTCAGACCAGGACGGAAGATAGCCCTTTTTGAACACTATTCGACCCTTGGCAATTCTGACATTATCACCAACACTATATTTCCACTTTGGATTGCTTTTCTTTTCACCATACAACCGTTTTCTAATAACAGCTTCATTTTCATTAGACACCTGACTAGGTGACATTCCTATGCTTCTGTGATATGTGTTGTTATACGAATGTACAAGATCTTGCAAAACATCGATGTATCGATATGTATTTTTATATGTAAAGTACTTCCACATTTTCGTTTTTAGGGTGCGGTTAAATCTTTCCACTACAGAAGCCTTTATGTCACTATTTTCAGATGTGTAAAAGCGAATCGAATTTTTCCGCAACATAGATTGAAAATTTCTATTAAGAAATTCTGTTCCCTTATCAGTTTGTAAATGAGCAGGTTGTCTGTCTGTCAAAATGCTTGAAAATGCTGCGGTCAAATCCACGCCGGACTTTGTTCTCAAAGGAATTGCCCAAGCATATTTAGAAAACACATCTATACACGTTAAAATGTATTTATTTTTATCATTATGCTTTGACAGCGCAGAAAGATCGGCCAAGTCCGCTTGCCACAGATCGTTTATTCCTACCGAGAAAGTCTTCCTACGTCTAAACACTAGTCTTACTGGCTTATGCAGTGTGTAAGTGTCCTGCTTCGAAAGAAATTTTTTAACATCTTTAGTTTTAAATTGACCATTAAGATGTCTTTGAAAAGAAGATACGCCTGCGAAACTGCCAGGCTGTTTAGGCTGGAAATAGGAATCCATCAGTACGGTAACCAACTCGACTGCATCTGTTGTCTTCCGCGTCTACTTTTAGGTGTGAATGATCGACTTTCTTCCAAAGTACCGCTAATATATTTCCATCGATCTTGATTTCCTATCAACTCGCGAGGAATGTTGGAATCTTTCAAAGCTTCGGCCAGCTGCATCCACCCGGTGGGAGGCGAAGATGTTGTGCGTTTTCTGAGCAGGTCGTTTACCAGATCCACGACATGAGTTTTCGGAATAGTAGCATCTTTCAAAATGAGTTCACCTTTAGTGGTCCAAGACACGTCCGGATTAGATTTCATGTGAGATAAAAGTCTAGATGCTTGTGTTTTCCATTTCTTAGGTACCGTCTCCAAGACTTGCGCCTCTACGGTGTTCGACTTGACACTTTGTGGTTTCTGATTCGCAGGCACTTCCGCTTCTGCTTCTTTAGTTTCGAATTTTGTAACGATGGATGGTTTATCAATGTTCAGATAACGACTCAAGCTATTGGAATACAGTTTGGCTTTATCATCGTCTGCAATATTTCGATGCAGAATGTCGTACATCTGAGTATCCAGTTTAGACAATGTCTTATCCAGCATTGTTTCTTTCCATTTTTCGATCTGACGCGGTTCTACCAGAACCATCTTTTTGGTGTGCTCCATACTATATTTTATTACTTAGAAGCGATCCAAGAAAAGAAACTAACGGAGTAAGCAATGCACCTATGAAACCGCCGCTCTGTATTATACGCTTCTTAATCTTTACTCCAGTTTTCTTGGAAGCCAATTTTCTTAACTTGTGTTTGAAACGAACAAGTCTACTCTTCTGACCTTTTTTCAAAGGTACCTTCCCTTTTAAAATGTTGAGTGCACACTCGCAAAGACAGCAAAGCAGAGACGATTTACATTCTTTCAAAATCTCTTTCCGAACCTTGGGTGAAGAATCTTTGAGTAGTTTCAACTTTTCAAACTTATCCTCTAGCGACGAAGCCATTATATACGAATGATGGTAAGTATGAATACACGTCCTTATATTCACTTTCTTAGGTATACGTAGTGTGTCTCACCTGGGAAAATATTGGTTCTAAGTCTACATCGTTCGTCGGTTTCAGGTTTAAGATCTACCAAAAGATACCCGAATGGCGCCATAGTCGCATCTGCAAAAGCCTCTATCATGAAATTCGACTTGCCTGGGAACATCTGTCTAGCCAAGTTGGCTATTTGCGTGGAATCTCTGACATTTTTGAAAAGAATAAAGTAATGAGCGTTCAGACTGATGGTTCTTGTATGCTTGCCTTTGTAGAATAGGTTCTGAGTAAGGTATAGTATAGAAACGTTCCTATGATGACTTATTTTTGTGAATAACATTGTAACACGTTCGTCAGTCTCACTCATGAGATCGTCCAACACCAGCAGTGTTTTCTGCTTACCATCAAAAATATTTAAGTCTGGTAATCCTTCTTGAAATTGAACTTGACTATACTTGTCGAATATTTCTTGATATATTCCGTAACACCAAATAACTTTTTCTATCTCAGGTTTGACCATATACTGTAAATGATCTATAAATCGTAAGGTGAATTGAGTTTTTCCGCATCCAGATGGGCCGCTAACTATAGCAGAAAATGGATGCTGCCAAGTTGGATCCATGATGGAAACTGAGTCCATACATCGGAGTAGTAAGCTCTTATACCATGTAAATTCTCACTGTACCTAATATACGTTCGCTGCATATTGGACAGTCTTTAGCCTCATCTGCGCATGGATCGCACATGTTTACGTGAGCACATGGAAGTAGCAGAGCTTCCACTTGTTTGTTTTTACACACAACACAAATAACAGCTTTTGCAAGTTTTTCGTTCTCTGTTTTCAAACGTGTGATGCGATATTTCGTTGATTCTTCCTTCTCATCGGAAGAATTCTCAATTCCGCAAAAGTCGCAGTCGCATTTGTAATTACCACATACATCCATTTCGCATTTTACATTCGACGGACACATATTTCCACAAGTTGTGTGTCGTTCGTAAAGACTGAAGAGCAAATGATGGTGAAAAATAAAATTGGTAGCTTTTAATAAGAAGAATGTCTTGAAGAATATTTACGCTGTAGCGAACATGCTAACTTTTGACACTGGTCTCAATGATTATTTAGTTCATAAATTCGTTTGCACTGCATAAGAATAAAGTTTGATGAAATTTACACATGACTTGTTTTCGTACATTTACTTACTTACATATTTTTCTATGCAAAAAGTTGAAAAGGTTGGAAAATTTTTAAGTGACATGCACTTTTGCATTTGAACTCTTCCACTTATAAAAATCAGGAACTTTAAATTATGCTAAAAATTTCACAACTATATGAACCAACACCTGTGGTTATACAAATACTTACAATAATTTTGGAAGAAATTGCAGATTTTTACTGTATGACAATTTTTAACTTTAAATTTTGGTAAACGTTTTCACACACATGTGTACCAATACATCTGGTTATACAAATACTTACAATCAGTTTGGAAGAAATTGCGAAATTTTAACGAATAATAATTTTTTCATGCATGTGTGCCAAAAGATATAGTTATACACTACTTAGGCTATTTATGTTTTGAAAAAATTGGATGCTGCTGCCCCCCACAACTGCTATTTACCAATGCTGCGCGCGTACAGTTTGCACACATAGCATTTTGCATGTCACAAGCTGACGGAACTATTTTTGCATAGTACGCCAGTTGCATACAACACGTTTTGTGTACCTATTGTATACCACACCTAAATCTTTAATTATAAAGTTCTTATCAGGCAAGCGTTGGTGGGTGTTGAATTTGGTCGGGGGAGTGCCAGCGGGTGGTCGGCCGCAAGCGTTGGTGGGTGTTGAATTTGGTTAGACGAGTGTCAGCGGGGGGCGGCCGGGCAGCGGCATGTCTTTCGTTCTTAATTAACAACAGACATACGCACACATACGCACACACAGTCAGACATATAGTCGGACAGCCATACAGACACGAACAGACATATAGTCGGCCACACATACAAAGAGAGGGATACGCATACAGTCGGACAGACAGACAAGCACACGGACAAATAATTGATTGACAGGTCACGTGACAATTTGGCGGCTTGCCATTGGCTAGCGCACAAGTAACGGCGTTGGAGGGGGGAGTTGGCCCAGTAACAACGGTCTGTTTTGGCCGAGTAACAACGGTCTTACAACTACTGTTGAATCAAAATGTGATTCAGCTGTTCAAATTTGGCTATAAGAAAAAAGCCAAGTTTGCATAATTTCTGGAATGCAAAATTCCTTAGTAACCATGTCGAGAATTGAGTGAAATTTTAAAAAAATAAACAGGCTGCATATTTTGCATAATAATCTAAATGGAAGTCTGGTTTGTTTAAATCATACCTCACTGCTATGCTATAGCCTTATGCCAAGTTTGGCTATTCATGACGGGGAAAATGGCAAATTTTAGGAAAGTCATTGAATTATTAAACCATCAGCCAATAAAAAATTATCTAACTGTCATTAAAATTGTTCACAAATTATTGTTTTAATGTCATTAAACAATAATCATTTATAATTTCATCAAAAACTAAAAGTCGGGAAAATGAGTCTTTTCACATGTTGGTCATTAGATATAACTTGGAAGCACGTGTTGCAACATAGGCCTATAGTTTGGGGCTATCATGGAATGCCTGGACATGAACTCCTCTAATGGAGATGTATGTCACAAAGAGATCTCTTTAAAAACTGTTTGACCTTCTTACTACTCAGGGTCAAGAATTAGCCAAAGCCTGCATATCGAGCTTAAATCAAAAATTGTAAGAATGATTAAGAACATCTAAAATATTTCATGTTATATTTCATATTCAATTTTTGTGAGACTGTCATTAATTCTACATTAGCTTAATAGCTTTAATAGAGTGATTTAATAGACACATTTTTTTATGACAATGTATGTTTAAAGCTGATAATTGCATGCCTCTTTGTAGTATGGTCGAAAGTGATTTTTTTCAATTTTTCGATGCTTAATTAAAATCTTGCAGAAAATTGGTACCAGTAAACATTGCTCAATTATGTTGAAACTTGGCAAATAAATCACTAATAGCGTATGGAACAAGGGCAGTCTTGTGGAGAATTGAATTTCCAAATTTTATATTTGTGGGCCACCCTAGTGAGCCATGCTGTCCAGTGTATTTTGTCACAACTTGCAGAGAGCCCTTTGCTCTGCCGCTCTGCAGGGAGCTTTTGATCTCTCATGTTGGAACCTCAACCTGTCAGCGTTGTGCGTTCTCAATTGTAGGTCCTTCTGTCTGACCCAATTGCAAATAGTCTCCTTAAAAATGTTTGCATCACCGTGATTGGACAGGGAGCGCCTCTGAGTGGCCTTCCTGAGGGGGCTATATAAATACTTGAAATGAACGAATTTATGCTTTTCACCTTTTCTCCTATCTCAGTCTGATCACCGGCTGGCAGAATCCGTAGGTCTTCACGCAAGGCGCAGGCATCAAGCACCTTCTCGTAGAGGACTCCATCCTTCGTTCTACTAAACAGAATGTTGTTCTCCACCGTTTCATTCTGAATCCACGCCTGCTGAGCAACGTATGCGACGGATCCCTGTAAACCAATTTAAGAATTGGTAAAGTAACATACTGCTACAGCCATAATGTAACGCAGTAATTTACATACATACAATAAAACCTCATGACATTGAGAATCCATAAGTTTTAAAGCAAAAGATGATTTAAATTAGCAAATACAATCAAATACAGCCATACTGTTTCTGGTAGCAGTATATAAATAAATAAATATCATTATATCAATCAAGGCTGAAGCGCAATTGGCAATAGATCAACAGCCAAATAAAGCTTACCATATCAATCTTTATTTTGTTTAACATTATGCTAAAACATTAACTAGTGCATGTTAACTTTTGACTTTCAACTGCACCAGAACATCAGAAAACTGTACTGGAAAGGGAGATACTCACATCTGTAGGTCATTACCAGGGTATTTCCATATATTTCTAAATTGCATTGCATTGTATAGTATGCAAATACTTCTAAAGTGCCTCTCGAAGTACAACCCAATCAGAGACACTGACAGTGCGCAATATATCATTTCTATATTATGCCACATTATAACTAATAACTATAGATTTAAAAAGCACCAAAATTTTAACAAAATAAACCACAATCAAACAGCATTGTGTACAGTGCATTAAGGAATTGCTCAAAGGCCACACATATAGTAATTAATCTATTGAAGACTCAAACCAACAACTCACCATTATAAGGCAATCCTTCAGCTACAATGCCACAGCAACATACATTCATGAGCAACTAATACACAGAGCAATTTTCGTCATGTGTAAACCTAAGGAGCCACAATTGTTAGCACAGCGTACCTTGACGGCAACGCTACCCTCGCACTTCACGGTCTCGCCCAGAATTGCCGACAGAAGCGTTGACTTGCCGCAACCAACTTGCCCGACGACTCCGATGAAAGAACCAGGCTTCACTCGAAGATTTATGCTGATATATTGAACAACAATAATGAATTTGAAGGGCATGAATAATTAATAATAATACTTGAATTAATTAATTGATTTAAAAAAACGAAAATGAGTCAAACAAGAGCAGGCACAAGGCATTAAGGGTCCCTTAATGTGGAATCACCTTCCATCTGGAATTTGTGACAGGATTCTGGTAGGAAATTCACCTGCATCTTTTCGCTGCATTGAAAACCTTTTCTTTTCAGGGACCTGTCACGCTGAGAGCGCTTCTGAACAGCTCTGCTATGAGAAGCGCTTTACAAATGTTTTATTAGATTAGATTAGACTTAAGTCAAACAAGAGCAAGAACGAATTGCTAAAGTCAACATCTACGTTTCAGTCATAATATAAATTCCATAGCTTTTGGTCAAAGTCTAATTCTAAGTCTCTAAAGTCTGCTGAACGCAGCTATCGCATTCACTAACCAACAACTTTCACATAGAAACTCGACTCAAAGCGTAAAAAGAAAAGCCTACTTTTCGAGGGTAGGTTTCTCGTCTCCATTCTCCCAACTGAATGTCCCATTCTCAACGACAACTGCATCATCTACAGTAAAACAGTTACATGCAAAAGTCAAGGTAAATGTAAACACAAATGTACAAGTAATGCTACTGATTACACCTTTGTAAGGCATCAAGACCTAACTTTAGACCCATTAGACTAACTTTAAGACCCATTAGACTAACTTTAAGACCCATTAGACAAACTTTATACCCTTTAGACCAACTTTAAGACCCATTAGACAAACTTTATACCCTTTAGACCAACTTTAAGACCCTATTAGAATCTAAGATAAACTTAGGACCTATTGGATAAACTTAAGGCCCATTAGACTAACTTAAGACTCATAAGACCAACTTCAGACTCATTAGACTAATTTAGAAATAGTGTGAAATTTAGAAATAGTGTGACTAACTTCAGACTAATTAAACTAATGTCAGACTCATTTTTTAGACTGACAACTCTGTAGACGACTGGTAACTTAAGATTCATCTGTTTCAGCTTACTTTTCCACCTGTAGCTAAACTTATGGTTTCTACAACTCATCAGAATATGACTGGGCCTCTTCAACAAATTACAAGGACATAGAACCATGGTTTAACCTGAAGTGGGATGTCTAACAAGTCCTAAATAGTCTGATAAATCTCAAATTAGTCTGACAAGTCTTAAATTAGTCTTAAAAATCTTAAATTAGCCTTAAAAGTCTTAAATTATTCTGACAAGTCTTAAATTATTCTTAAAAGTCTTAAATTAGTTTGGCAAGATGTCATTAGATCAGACTGCATGCACTAGTTAGAATAATCAAATGGTTACAGCACCAAAGAAAGAGAAAAGACTTAATAGGTAAAACCAGATTGCAAATGAGCAATCCTTACAAATAATGAAGCTTTACCGCATCATGACCAAAATGTCTGATTGCTGCCTACCGATGTCTGATGTCCGGTTAACATTTCCCAAATCCAATTCCTCATTCGACAGAAACTTCTGCAGTCTCTTGATAGAAACACTCGTCTGTCAGAAACAAAACAAAACGATAAAACACACGGACTGATTTCAAGTGGCCCACCAAAGCTAGTGAAATTCATGCAGATTGTGTCAGTATGAATAAAAAAAAGCACAGACCTACGGTACTTGCACACATGGGCGGAGATTTGGGGGGAGGGGGGACGAACGAGCGGTTGAAGGAAAGACGCGAGATTTTTTGATGGACGAAAAATTTTGACGACCTTTTTCCAAGCAAAAATTTTCTACTTTCCCCGCCAAAAAGTTGACGACCTTTTTTAGTCATCTGCCCAAAAAAGTTAAGAAAAACTTTTTTTCACCGAAAAAGTCTAGAAAAAATGCCTATTTAAAAATTTTAAAAAAAATGTTTTAGGCCCATGCTTGCATAGCCATTTGCTGGCAACTAGGCTTATTATTTGACAATGCGAGCAGAAAATTCAATTTCTAAAAATGCTTGCGTTATGATCATGGCCATTTCAATAGTCAATAATTTCCAGTAAATTATAATCGCTGCTTTCGAGTCTATATTGGGTCAAAGAAGTTCATTGGTGGCCCACAGTGTAAAAAAAAGTTGAACAGCACAGCACTGCACCACAACAGCCACGTGTAAAACAGGTATTTCACCATACTAGCAAAAGGGACTTTACCAAACTTGCAACAGGTACTTCAACATACTAGTAGAAAGGACTTTAGGAGACTTGCAACAGGTATTTTGTAACAGGTATTTCACCACACTTGCGATCGGCATCACACCATACTTATGAAAGGTGTTATAGTAATGTTTACCCATATACCTATACCCGGTAGTATGCCATGCCAGACATATAAATAGGCATATGACCATATTTAAATCAGGTTTTCACACTAACAATTGGAGAGCTCATACAGGTTGTTTGTATGTGTACTTGTTATAGTGCCCCTTCAAGCTCTCTCTACTCAGAGGCGCTCCCGATGCAGAGCGGACACTGCATCAGAGTTTCACACCGAAGCGCTGAGCAATTGTGTGAGTGAAGAACTTGCCCAAGGTCCTTACGCGGCGAGGTGGATTCGAACCTCGAACCTTCCGGCTCCAAAGCAACGACGCCACCACTGCGCCCCACAAATACACATATTAATTATACATATACATAAAGTAAACAAGAGAATAAGCAAAGAACCTGGACTAGATACGCAATGAGCATTGGCAACATTGCGAGAGGGAAACGAAGAATGTTGAACAGCGACAGAGCGACAAAAGCTTTTTCCGCATCGAGAATGTTGTGCTCCGACGAAAGAACATAGACGGCAAAAGTCGTCAGAGACACCTGGAAACAACGGAAAAAGACAATGCCAGACGATCAATTAGTAATCACTTCAATTAGTAATCACTTCAATTAGTAATCACTTCAATTAGTAATCACTTCAATTAGTCATCACTCCAATTAGTAATCACTTCAATTAGTCATCACTCCAATTAGTAATCACTTCAATTAGTAATCACTCCAATTAGTAATCACTTCAATTAGTAATCACTTCAATTAGCAATCACTACAATTAGTAATCACTCCAATTAGAAATCACTTCAATTAGTAATCACTTCAATTAGTAATCACTCCAATTAGTAATCACTCATTAACCAGTTTAAAATCGTAAAAAGAATTTGTGCACGAAATTTCAGTTGTATCCATTCTATAATCCGCTTAAATCAAACAAGGCAAGTTAGGGCAAGTTACCAATGTGAGGCAAGTAAGTAAGAGCAACGATGGCAAGATAGAATATGTGGGGTGTAAATGTTGCGTATGGCAAGACAAGGCAAGGAAGGTGAGCAAGCCATGTTAGCATATGACAAAATAAGTTCGGCTTTTTCCTGTTCTACACTTGTCACGATGTCCAAGAAACGCTAAACAGAAAAACAAAGCAGACCCTTAAGTTGGCCCTGAGGCAGCCATGGTAATGAAGTGTTAGCGACTTCATTTTCTTAGCCTCTGCATACGAGAGTGAATGGCCAGTCCTCTCCCTCACCGTCTCTTCGTCCCATCAACAGTGTAAATTCAGTGTACTCATCATAACTGAGTTGGCTAGGGGGTGCAGATGGAAAAGAAATCTTGACCCAAATTTTAGCCCAGGATATGGGTTTGAGCATTCTCTTAGATAGCTCTACTGTGTAGTTATCCTGAACAAATCCTTCACTTGTTTAGCGCCATGGATGGCTGCCTGATCATTAGACAACAGTGTTTATTTCAGCCCAGGTGAGATTTGAACCCCCGACCTCTCACTGGACCGTCCAGCGTGCCAACCACCAGACTACCATGCACACAATTGTCTGCTAAATTGCATACGAAAAAAAACAGAAAAATAAAAGCAAGGCTGAGGTTGCTCGTACGAGAAACGGTGCACACGTCCACGTAAAGGAAGTCGCAGCGTTCAAGTACGCCTGTCTCCTGAGCACCGCGAGCTCCTCGCTTCTGATGTCGAGTACTTTCTGCTCAAACGTTGGCTCCCATGCATAGAGCTTCAATACCTGAAGAACAGACATAAAGAGTAATGATCAAACATCCTGGTGAATGACGGAAGTTCAATCTAAAATGTATTCATAAAATCATTAAACTTTGAAATGCATAATGCAAACAAGAACCGTTTTGCCGACAGCAAAACTGACTGAATCAGCTTGGTCCCGAATTAAAGCTTATTAAATAAGATAAAGATAAATTAAAGATTATTAGGATTATTGAATTGATAAAAATATTGATGGATTTCTGCTGAGCATCACCTTAATCCCGTTCAAGATTTCATTCATTAGTTTGATTCTCGAATCTTTGTGCTTCATTTGGACGACCTTGAAAAAAGGCAGACAAACAATGCTGATGACATGGAAGAAGTGGCTTCACGTTTAGCAACTTAGGCAAAAGGTTCTTAAAAGACACCTTACAAGTAGCCAGACACATACCCTTACATAGCATATATACAAACATATGCGCACACAAGCAGACACGTACGCCTCACATGCATACACATACATACACACAAATATAAGCACACACACACACACATATATATATATATACATAAACACAAATACATATGCACACATGCATACAAATCATACATAGTATATACACAAATAGAAAAACCAAACATAAAACTGATCAGGAGCACCAGTGAAGAGTCTCTCCTTAAGTAAGTAAGCATGTAAGCAAGTAAGTATATACTTTAATGAGCTGCCTGCAAACACACTGCGAGAACATCGAAAAAGTTAAGAAAAAGCTGTGAATACATATAAAATTATATACACATTATACATAACTAAATAATCTCAAGTGGTGCTAAAAAAATTTACAATTCCAATAAAAACTTCAGAATACTCGCACCTCAAAAGACGCTATATAAATCAAGCGCTCTACGACGCACGTAAACCACAACGACTCAACGCCCAACCTGGAGAGACTGCGCCTTCTTAGCGAAGACCGCGTTGACCGGGATCATGAGGGCCATGACTGCGACCCCGGCGAGGACCGAAGGACCGAGGACCATCCAGAGGAAGTAGAGGCAGACGCATATCTGAAACGGCGCGGACCAGATCATGTTGAGGCTCGTCGCCAACTCGATGAAGCGTTGCGCGTCAACGGACATGAGGTTGACGATCTCGCCAACCGTTGACGTCCGTCTCGCAGAGTTGCTGAGCAGCAGCGACTTGAAGAACAACACAAGCAACCGATGAAATCGAGCGCCTCTGAGTAGGTTTCTTGAAGAAGTGCTATATAAATTCACGAAATGAATGAATGAATGAATATACTGATGGAGCACATCTGAAAGACTCTTAGTATAGTAGAAGTTCCAGTTTAATGTCACTGTGTGATAACAAAGATCATTGGCGATGCCCTCCTCTTTTATCTAGGCTTGAGGCTGGCACTGGCAGAGTGCAACTAGTGGTGGAGTTGAAAGGTCCTTGCTGTGAGATGCGCTTTACAAATGGTCAAATCCAATACAATACAATCTCATATTAGCATCTCAATTCGAAGAAAAAGCTTATCTACTTTTTTTCCCCGGTAACAAGCCATCTGGTTAAAGCAATACTATCCATAACTCAAACCCCATAACACACGATCGCAGTGTTGGCGAAAGCGGCGATCCCTTCCAGCAACAACACAGGATATGGGTTTGAGATAGCAATCTACTGTGCAAACATCCTGAACAAACTCTTCGCTAACACTTGTTTAGCGCTTTGGATGGCTGCCTAATCATTAGGTAACAGCGCTTGATAAATATTTTAGATAGATATATTGATAGAAAGACAAAGACAGACAGAAATAGACACACAGACAGACAGACAGGTAGATAAAAAGACAGACAGACAAAGAGATACAGAGACAAGCAGTCTGTCATGAACTTAAATAACAATGGGTAAAACTATCAACAATAATAATGGGTAAAACTATTAGTCAAGGGGCCATCTTTCCAACAATGACTGGGAAGGAAGCACCCGTCAGACCTTTTTGTAGATGGAGGCGACCAGAGCAGTGCGTATCCTCATGCCAGCGGTCGTACATCGGTGAAAGTATTGGTGGAGAATCATTGACTGAACGAAAGCCACGACAAACATGAGAGCCGCGTACGTGTAGCCATGCCAAGCCGGCTCCGTTTTGTCGTCGACAAACCCGATCATGGCTCTGATGTAAACAGAATGCAAGACTTGTACAATTTGCAAATACAATGCCATGTTTATTTAGCTGCATCAATATTATTAAGGAAGAAATCTTCCAAAATGCAGAACTACTGCACAGCAAGAAAATGACATTTATGCATGCGTGCTCACTGCTTATGTATATTTGTGTGTGTGTGTGTGTGTGTGCGTGTGTGTGTGCATAATAAAGAAATTATATTAGAATACATGACCCTGTTCCTATTTATACAAGAAACTGTGCTATAACAAAGTATGTCCATCCAGAATGACAATATTTTTTGCATGTTGAGACTGCAGATGGTCGGAGGAAGTACCTACGAAGATAAAATGGGGAACTTGAGATTCGATACAATGCATCAGTACCATTTGTAATTCATTTTTCCATGATGAAGATCATTATTAGATTTTTCTTATTAGTAATTATGCAGGCTATAACACCACCACAACCTGGAACATCAAGTGTGTAACGATGAAAATAAAATTAAAACTATGTCAATCGAGATGCTGTTGTTAGGGAACTGGAAGACAATTATGGATGACTAATTCCGACTTCTATGCAAGGATCTAGGAATGAAAATGGAATTTAACCCATTACCAACCGAGAATACATTTAGAATTTTTCCACCATACCATTTACTAGAATTTGGTCGGTAAAGTGTCAAAGGGACTCACTTGAGAAGCAGTGGACTAACGAACAGCAGAATGTCGTGTACGAATTTGAGGAAGGCGCTAAAAACCCAGATTCTCCAGAACGACAACGCGAGAGCCAGCCAGAGTCGAGGTTTTGACCGCTTTGCATCGTTGAATTTCACCTCGTCATCAACGACCCTCTCAGCACCCAAAGCACCTTTCCCGTTGAGTGGTTTGAGGATGACGCTTCCGTAGGCGTCCTGCGTTGATGCGGGAAAATCGTTTCTGGACCTGCGAGAAGTTCAAAATTACAGCATGCTTTACAAACAATGGCACCAATTGTAAAAGGTGCTATATAAATTGGCAAATAAATTCTTTGTAACACGACCCTGTGTCCTCATCATCCTGTGCCTCTTTGTAGAGAAGACGGTCTTATAATTATTTTCTACCGTACATCAAATTTCTGATGTTTGTGTAATCTGTCACTGCTTACAAGCTCACTATACACCGGAAACTCATTTCCTTACCACAACCTACTTACAGGACCCTACTCAACATTAGAGTTCGAAAAAATATCAGACATTATTATAATTATTACCTAAATTTCTTATGACATATGTACCGTAGTAAGTTTCTCTGAAAGTGGCACCATATAATATATTAGCAGTTACAATTACCTGGCAGCTTTGTTAAGTTCCTTCTGCCAGTATTTCGCAAAGTGAGGCACGACGGTCTTTGACTTGTCCTCTGGTCTAAGGTACCACAAGTCCGATCTAATCAGCGGACGCTTATAGCCCAAAATGACCAACCTAAAAAAACAACAATGAAGTCGCCTTAAAAACAAAACACTAATCAGATAAAAACGACCACCCTTAAGCAAGAAATGACTGTCCACGAAACAAAATGACCAATCCTAATAATAAAAAGTCACTACCGTAACAGAAAAGCAAATGGAAAGCAAATAGAAATCCTCACCATTAAAACAAGCAGAAATGATGACCACCCTTAAACAAACAAAAAATGCCCATCCAAACACACCATAAAAGCCCACCCATACACAAACAGAAATGCCCACCTATAAACAAATCAGAAATGCCCACCTATAAACAAATTAGAAATGCCCACCCATAAACAAATCAGAAATGCCCACCCATAAACAAACAGAAAAGCCTGCCCATACACAAACAGAAAAGCCAACCAATACAAAACATAAATGCCCACCCTTAAAGGCTTAAACAAACACAAATGTCCACCCTTAAACAAAATAAACGCCTACACTTAAACAAACAGAAAAGCCTGCCCATACACAAACAGAAAAGCCAACCAATACAAAACATAAATGCCCACCCTTAAAGGCTTAAACAAACACAAATGTCCACCCTTAAACAAAATAAACGCCTACACTTAAACAAACAGAAATGCCCATTGCCCACCCATAATAAACACACAGGAAATGACCAATGACCAGCCACAAACAATTAACAATGACCAATCACAAAGAAACCTTGAAACAATCTACTTACGAATTGAACCACCAGAACGACAGTATCGAGATAAAACACGCAGAATTCTCCGGACATTCTTTCTGTCAGAGCAAAAAAAATCCAAAGTTACATTGATCAACAATTTTCAACTTTCAGCAATCTCTGCTAAATGCAAACAAGACAAAATCAAAATCATTCTTGGTAAGCTCTGCACTTCATCTTGTAAAAACATAATTCTACAATGTCTATATTTTCCAACAGAAATCTCATTCGTTCGCCTCATTCTGCAGCTTCTCTTTGACCTGTACGCTCTTCGAATTGGACGATCTCTTTGTCGCACAATCAAGGTTCAGTTTGGCCTAAACGTGATCATTTGCAACACCATAGGGCCTGCCCTCTCAAATACCCTCCTCTCCTCTTTACATGTTTCTACTCTTTCTAGATCTGCTCTGTATCTCCTCAAATCTTATTTCTATTTCCTCTCTTGGGATACTTGCAGTGTGGGCGCTACTGAAGGGTTGGTCATTGTCGATAGCGGCACAAAATTCTAGACACTAATACCCATTAGGCCCCAATAGAAACTGTACTGCGTAATATAGACCCAATTTCTATAACGTCAGCAATATCCAGATATGTTGTTAGTTGCTGGGTTTTGACATCGAAATTCCTTGCTAATAAACGAAAATACAACACAATATATAAATTTCTAATTACATTACATTAATAGGCAACTTAGGCAAAACAAATGAATTAAAGCTGGTGTAGTGAACTCAAAGGACTAACCGGGTCATCGCTATATTCCGACTGTTTTCCCGCAGAGTCCACAAAGCAACCGGACAGGACGACCGCAATTGAGACTAGAAGCGTAAAGATGCAAGTGTGAACCAAACGATACGACGAAGAGTCGTCAGGCTGCAGAAAGAAAAAAGTAACCGAACGTAACAAACTACAATGGGTAAATTTACAACGGGTAAAGTTATAATGGGCAAGGTCATAAATGGGTAGATTTACAATGGGTAAAGCTTACAATGGGTAAATTTAAAATTGGTAAAGCTACAAATGGGCATACCGGTAGTTACAATGGGTAAAGTTACAATTGGGTAAATTTAAACTAATGACCGAAGAAAACAAATGCGTTCAATTATAAAGACTGACATAACTAATTGCTCAATTAAATGACAAAAGACTCACCAAAACGAACACGATTTGTTGACAAATGAAAATAGAGGCAAATAAATGACTTAGAGGATAGTAATAAAAATCACAAGAAAACAATATACCATGACAAGGATTTTATCATCTGAATTCTTCAGCATCCAAAACCAATAGCATATTGTGCACACCAAACATTCATCATGGACCACGATCTTCCTCGGACACTACCATTCTGGACGTCGCTTCTGAATAGACACAGCGCTTGTGAATAAGCTGTCTTGGAGACTATGATTTCATACAAACCTGAGAGACTGCTGAACGAATGTTTGACTGTAGGATGAAGATGGCGGAGATGAACTGGAGCAACCAGTAGAGGAAGAGGAAGCCAGTCACTCGGACGCCTCGCGTTCGTCCGAACTGCGTGAGGAGAAGAGCGGTGATCTACGGTTGAAAAACAAGAAAGGAGGTAAACTACATGTATCAACAGATGTTGTAAAAATAGGGAAAATGGCAGAGAGGGAGATAGAGCCAGAGGTACAGTGACAGAAGACACACACAAACAGACAGACAGACAGACAGACAGACAGATAAATAGATAGATATATAGATAGATAGACATATAGATAGACAGATCGATAGACATACAGACAAGACAGATAGATAGGTAGACACAGATAGATAGATAGATAGACAGACAGACAGACAAAGAGAGAGAAACAGAGTGAGAGATAGAGAGAGAGAGAAACAGAAAGAGACATAGAGGGGTGTGAATAGACAGAGAGGTATCAAACCAGACAGCCTTCAAACGATAAGGTTACATTCGACAATAAATCACTATATATAACCAGGTCCAAGCATAATCACATAATTACCATTGCAAGAAAAGTCAGCAACGGTGCGAGCACATGAGCGGGATATGGAGTTTCCGCAATCGTGAAGTCATGAGTTCTGTGACCAGAATCGACAAGAGACAGAACGGCCAAAAGACAACACACAACCTAAAAGGAAAAACAAAAACGTGTCGATAAATCATCATCAAACCAAACACCCCTAAAAGACACATGCTTCCAAGTTTAGAGTTTCACAATTAGCTGCCAACACTGATGCTCGTTGTTTACAAAACAATTACTAAATAACAATTACTACTAAACGCTGGTAACATATCAGATTCCAAAAGCCCAGACACCCACATATCACGTCATGTGATGATTGCATGGCTGTACCGAATAGGTGATTATCACTATTTGGCGGCTTTTCGGCCAAATATGAATAATTGAACCACGTATTCGGCTGAATATGAATTGAACCACCTATTCGGTCGTATATGAGTAATTGAGCCAACTATTCAGCTGAATATGAATAACTGAACCACCTATTTGGTCGAATATGAATAACTGAACCACCTATTCAGCTGAATATAATTGAACCACCTCTTCAGCTGAATATGAATAATTGAACCACCTATTCAGCTGAATATGAATAATTGAACCACCTATTCAGCTGAATATGAATAATTGAACCACCTATTCAGCTGAATATGAATAATTGAACCACCTATTCAGCTGAATATGAATAATTGAACCACCTATTCAGCTGAATAGGAATAATTGAACCACCTATTCAGCTGAATATGAATAACTGAGCCAACTATCCGGCTGAATATGAACAGTGAATAAGGACACCAGTCATATTCTATGCCTAAGAGCGAATGACCAAGAAATCCCCAGATTCGGCCAACAGATTGGTTATAAAAACTTCATCATAAGGATATTATATGAATCCATGGCAATGGGAAAGATCATCAACGTGGGACACATACTGTGATGACGAAATTCACACAGTGTACGGCTTAGCCAGGCCCACAGTAACATTAAGGTGAGTGCCAAGTAGTGATGTGAGCGTGAAATATTTCATTTGAAATATTTCATTTCTGACAGTTTTTTTTGAAATATTTCAACGCCAAAAAAACCCGTTTTTTTACATCTATGTTTTTTTTACATCTCTAGTTGACGATGACAACAAAGATGATGACATGGACGATGATGAATAACAATGAGGAAATCTTGTAACTGACAGATTTTAGCAGTATAATTACTATTAATGATGGTTTACTCTGTCTGACTGATAGTACTATAATACTATTTATGTTTGTGTTCTAAGTTCTATTCTTAGAACTTTTTGTAACATTTTTTTTGCCGGATTATTATTGAGTCTAGTTGACATAGTATTTGCGATTTATAATTTGTCTTGTAAAGTCACTAAAGTGTTTCGAATTCTATACGATTGACTGTGTCCTAGGCTAGCAGAATTTAGCTAAAATCACATTTATTTCATTTTTGACAAAACAAGTGATTAATAATAAATGTTAAGCATAACAATGAACAATAAGGCCTTAAAAAAATGTTGTGTTTCCGGTAACAGAGCTAAAAAAAATTGGGTAGGTAGGTCGAAAATATTTTTATTTTGGTAAAATATTTTTATACAGTGATTATCCGAAAAATTATACTCCACGGCTTTTTTGCACAAAAAAACACGCTGCAACAAAGTACGTGTTCTAAGCAAGTATAAACTGCCTATTTCCCGACTGTCTGCACCTAAAACTGCTCTAGAAAGCAGTCCTATTAATTTCATTGTTGGTGACATCTTTTCTGTTATGTCAATACAAATGTTAAAAAAATATTTTTAAGAAAAAAATTAATTTAAAAAAAAAGTTATTAAAAAAAAATTCTTAATAAATTTTTTCACAAAATTATTTGAGTCGCGGCAATAAAAGAGGGTCGGTTGGGTTATCGGAAACACAACATTTCTTTTACGCCTAACATCTACTTTATTAGATCAAACTGTAATTTGTGACATTTGGTGAATCAAACATGTTTTTCAACATAATGTAACTCTCATAAAAGTCATTCTTAAAAACAGATAATTAGAAATAAATTGAGTATCTCGAGGATGATCATCACTAACACAATAATGCATATAATATGTCATATGAGAAATAAATAAACTGTTCTTATGGTTGTAATTAGTTGTAAAATGTAAAGAAAAAGATAATTTCAAATGTTTAAAAAAAAACTGAAATATTTCAAATAAAACTGAAATATTTCATTGAAATATTTCAACGCCAAAAAAACATGTTTTTTTACATCTCTAGTGCCAAGGGCCCTACACCCCCCCTGGGCCAACAGTTTTGAGGGCCCACAGTTATAAATATATGCCTGGTGGACCAGGGCGGGTTGTCAGAGGAGAGGCCATTGGAGGTGATCACAGGCTCACAGCAACTAGGCCCTCACAAGCCTTAATGTGGCCCTTGGCTCAGCCTTCCATATCTGCTTTTAAGTTTATGCACGTGTTCAAATGGTGAAGTTCAAATGGCAACATTGTTTACATTTTTTACATGGTAATGTTTATATAATAATGTTTAAATGGCAATGTTTAATATATTGTGTATAATTATGGTAATTGCTTATATAACAATGTTTAAATGGCAACGTTTACACTGTTTACATGTTTATATAACAATGCTTAAATGGCAATGTTTACATTGTTTATAAGGTAATGTTTATATAATAATAATGTCTAAATGGCAATGTTTAAATGGTAATATTTGAAATGGTAACGTTCAAGAGAAAATGGCATTGAACGCATAGTTCACCGTTTTCGTGACATTCAGCCAAGTATGTCGAATGTAGTTGTGCGACGAAGTGACCAGCGACCACGCGTAGAACGGTGCCACGATCAGCAAGTATCCGCACGGAATCCAGATCAACACCGTGACCTGGAAGCATTCCGTGAGATCGGGAAAAGTGGAATTTGGGATGGTTTCGTTGAGGTCCTGCAAGAATAATTACGGTATAACATTTGTCTCTTAAGTAGCAAAGTGATGTACATGGAAGTAAGTGAGAACAGCTTCTGTTCAAAGTGGAATTATAGGAGAAGGAAATTTGCTTTCCTCCGTCCATCTCTCCCTTTCCTTCTCTGTCTGTCTGTCTGTCTCTCTCTGTCTCTGTCTGTCTCTCTCTGTCTGTCTCTCTCTGTCTCTCTCTCTCTCTGTCACTCTCTCTCTGTCTCTCTGTCTGTCTCTCTCTGTATGTCTGTCTCTGTCTGTCTCTCTGTCTGTCTCTCTCTCTCTATATATATATATATATATATATATATATATACACATACATACATGTGTGTACAATATTCATTTTATATATATACACGTAAATACTATTCAATTCAGTTTATTTCCTGAAACAGCATAATACAATAATTATCATTGCAATGAACATGGTAATTGACATTGTTTGCAGCAGCCATCCAGTGAGAGCAGACGTCGAATAGATGGAGCATCCACCCAATGATCGTGTATAAATAATGACACAATAACGCCAGTCCATGCAATTACTGGAATACAGATATATTATGCCATATATATTTATACAACTAAATATATGCAGGCATAATCGTAAATCAGTTTTTTTTTAACCTGAGTTATTTCAGATCTATCAGAATTTAAAAACTTAACCAAAAATAAAAATTCCATTCTGGGACTGCAGCCAATCAAGTTGTGGAGTTTGAATGAGAAGATGCAAGCAGCGCAATGGAAGCCAGAGAGAATTTTGGATGCGTCGTTGAAGCATCTTATATACCGGCTTGGAAAAATCAAGGTGAGAGCAGCCCAGAGACCAGCAAACTATGGTCTTTAGCAAGGACAGTCCTTAGTTTTTACCCCTCCCACACCATTTCTCACCTCTTGCGAACCCTTATATGTGTACCTACAACTAAGCTTCTCTACCCCACCCTTCACAAAAGTTAATGAGCTAAAGTCATCAAATAAAACATTCATTTAGCCATAACTGGCAACTATTTATTTGTTTTTTAAACATCATATTTGCAGGCTAAATTTGTTTAACTGTTATGGTTTACTTAAATTACTGTTTAGGTCAGAACATAATTTAATTAATATGTAAACAAATGACATAGGATGAGAATGACTATAGGATAGTGCAGTTATATAGGCCAAAGTGGGTGTCATAATTTTATTACTGTTATGAATGGTTAATATGGCAATTTTTTAAATTATAAATTTTGCGCAAGCCCGTTGTGCCGAGACCCCTCCCAACCACCGTACACAAAATTGCCTAAATCCGATCACCCCCCCTGGGTATGTAATATATAAACAGCCCCTTATATGATAACTTATATCACCCTGCTGTTGTAGAAAGAAGATTTGCAAAGGTTTGTTATATGGGATTGAAATGTCAAACAACTGTCCAAGGGCTTTGATATTCTTTGAACGTGGAAGCAAGGTCGATGCAGGAATGGTGGAAAGAGCACAGACGTTGGCTGAGGCCATTTGAATATGGCCATTAAATCATAACCATCCTTCATGCATGCGCTGAAGAGAAGCATGCTTCCAGAATTGCTTTGCTGGATTGATCAGAGTTGGCAGAGCAATTAAAGGGCTGCAGACTGGGAGTCTACGACCACCCCCACCATGACCAACTACTACTACCACATGCTCCATCTGTCTCCATCATCATAATCATCGTCGTCATCATCATCCTCATCATCACCACCACCACCAGATTTATCATCATCATCATTATAAACTGCCATTACTACTACAGTACTCTTATGACATGTTTCATAACAAGAATTCTGATGCAATGTGGTAATGAACAATTGAACATTGACCGCAACTACAGTTCACCATTGAATCTTGAAGGCAGTTCTTAATGCAGAGTGAAAACAGCAGTCGTGTTATAAACTCAGTGGTTCTGATGGTGCTAAATAATGAGTTTCTGGTTCATATATACGAATGTCGCATATGTATGCATGTATCAAGATACGAAAGAGCGCATATATTGAATATGTTAAAAGACTAAAGCAAAGGAATTAGAGCACTAGGCCAAGTAATTGCCACACTGGGGTGGTCTTGTAACCTGAGTGGTTCTAGAACAGGAACCATTTACAAATTATAACGTCTATAATGGACATGACCAAACATATGCAGTGCTCACTCAAACTGATTTTGAATCTCGGTCATGTGACATTGACAATGCATGCACGTGAGCACACATGTGACATTGTATGCATGCACGTAGGCACATATGAATGCATGTACACCGTGTCTCTCTTCTTAAGAACTATATTTCTCTCCCTCTGGGTTACTGAAATAAGCCCTGCACAAAGTTTTGGTATTCTTTGCACATGTCATCATTTCTGTCAAATTATCAGTCATTCAGTTGGTTCAATGACAGATGCCGGACATTAGAGCTTCAAGGCACTTTGTGATGGTCGAACAATATGTGTATTATCGCAATATAGCTTAATCGACCACTATTCTGCACTATTACAGAATTCATTATTTCAGACCAGACAAGAGACTACTACATTAGATAAGATTAACCATAAGCCTCTTGCCATGTCAAGTCACATCGCCATGTAGTCGATTTCATTAGTCCAGCACCCATCAACCAGGTCCATTTCAGGACTTTGTCGATCCATAATAATCTCGACCCACGTCGTCCCTGGTCCCTTCCACGAGGCTGCCATCACACTAGCCTACTGTCTTAACAGCAGTCTCAAGGTATGCCCAAAATATTGTAATTTCAGAGTTTTGGCCTGAGCTAGCAATTCCCTTTCTAACCTCCACTAATGTGCACACCAGCTCGTTGGTCATCATTTTCGTCCAACCAAGGAATTCTCAACAGCTTTCTGATACACGTGTTCTCAAATGCTTGAATACACAGGTTCTCTACTTCCATCTTCAGCGCCCATGCCTCGCATAGCGAATCCATACGTCGCCAATGTCTTCGTCAACCGAAATTTGGTACTAATACTACTACTAATAATAATATTTTCGTGATAGAAACAATCCGGATGACAGACTGCAACCGGTTACGGTGTACATTTATGCAATTTAAACAATTTACAAGAAGGTAAACTGCCGGAGACTTAAATCTTAACTAATAACAGAACAGGCAGTGTGCAATAAAAGCATGTCCGCCCTACGGGACGCGAACTCGTTGACTCTCGCTCTCTACGCCAGTGTGTTATCCAATGCGCTACCGCGCCCCCATTGATGGACTTGATCAATAATATGGCAACTGTCAATGCTTCGTCAATTTTACCATGAATGACAACACAGGGCCATCTTACGCGTCTTCTAGTCTTACCTGGGACTAATAGGCCTTACGTTAATCGAATAAGCCTAGGTTTCCATTCTTACTAAAAAAATGATCAGAACAACTAACCCAAAAGGCAGAACCGCAAAAACTCTCGTCCATGCTTTACGTTCAATGAATTAAGATTATCTCATGCAAGAAAATCTGACACAACAGTTACTTTCCACACACTTCATCGCCCATCCCTAATTAAATAATATTATTCTTGTAATATAATTTGTTTTGAGCATTGCCCACCGATGGTGAAATTTATTTCGAAACATTTATTTATAGAAACCATAGATTGAGACACGGAGAGAACCAATGAGATATAAATTATTATTTAAGCACTAGAAAGCGTAAGTGCCCTGCAGTCAGATTTGAACAACAGTTACTGTTTAATATGCGTTTAAAGTCACAAGTTTACAGGCGATTTCTCTGACACCATTGATCGGATGAGAAATCCTCTGTGATTGATCGGTGTGACATTTATATCATGCAGAGACGTGATACTCTCTCCAGTGATATATTTATATATTATACACCTCAGTGAAAGAGCACATAGACAACGAGTTCAGCAGAAACTGGGAAGTTCCTCTAAAAAGGAGTATGCCATAAATTGTAATCATAAATCAGCTTATTCACAAGCGTTGGGCTAAATCAGAGGAGTTCATTCATTCACTCGTACGTTCGTTCATTATGAGTATTTATAAAGTTCCCCTTCAAGATTACTACTCAAGATCGTTCCTGACCCAACCTTGGCTAAACCGGACAGTTTTAAGATTGTGATAGAACGTGTCAGATGGGACAATTATTGGCAGCAGGCGCAGGCATAGAGGTAGAGCATTTCAGACTAGGAGATGTCAACAATAGTCCTAGAGAAGTCCGAATTCAATTCCCAGAGGAAGAGAGGTGGCAGGGCAGCTTAAGGTGTATATATTTTGTCCACACTGTAATGATAACATTTTAGGCTGTCATCTCAACAAAATTTCTCATAATTTCATTGCTGAAATACATGAATTAACCCTTTAATGCCGAGATGGTAGTAAACGGTATGGGAAATCCTGTACCCTCCGGCATTAAAGGGTTAAAGACTTCAATAAAAGCATCCTCCCATTGTTTAAATTTTCCATTTCCGCACTGTAATGGTAGAATTTTAAGCTGTCGTCTTCATAAAACTGCGCGATTTTCAATGCTGATAGTCATGGTTTGAGAAACTGTGACTTTTTACGCAGTCACCTTACAAATTATTTGTGATTTCAGTACTCAGAGGCATGGTTTAAGACTTCAATAAACGTCATCTCATATTTAAAAAAAATAATTAACAGTGTAGGCCAATGGTAGAATTTTAAGCTATCACCTCAAAAAAGTTTCTCATAATTTTGTTGCTGAAATACATGTTTTAAGGCTCCTATAACGTTGGCTAATATGGGACTTGTACAGCAAGTGAAACATGCTAGAAAGGTTGAGGAGCTCCCTGCACTTATGATTTAAGAGATGATAATACAAAGTTTTGCAGTGTGTTTTCTAAAAATGCTATGAGGTACAAAAACACGTCAAGAAGTAGAAATAATTGAGAATTCTTTTAATCTGTTCACGATATTAACAATATACAAGAAATAATAAATATACACAAGAAATGATATATTACATTGTCTTTTCTATCTCACAATTGCACTGAAAAATCCCCAAGTTTCACTGCATTGCACTACCTCAGTCACTTTCCAGAGAACTCAAAAACCAATCGTATAACTTCAGTATTACCAACATAATGATAATTTATAATAATACTAATTAGGCAAAATTACACATTTCCTTCTCTCTTGCTTGAGATTTACATAGCCCTGGGGCAGGTGTTCATAAAACACATTAAGCTTGAGCAATTGTTTCTATTTCAATGAGGAAAAGTAATGAAACAAGGTAACGGTAACGTTAGTTGCTCTGAAGCACTCAGATAGTCGTATGCAGAAGAATCTAGAATAGAGGCGTTAGCTCCATTCGTCAGATCTCTCTAACCAGAAAACTGCCTCTGAATAATGACTCAAACTCTAAAATGTGTCTTCACACGTAACATCTAAATTCACTGTCACTTGACTCATGTTGGCAGACTATTCAGCAGCATTCAGCTTTAGAATCTTCTATCTTTACTTATCACAAAACCAACAATCTTTCAGCTTGTCAATACCCTATACGCGTTGACTATCAACTCTTGTCCGCATCCTTTTCTTTGGATTCAGCTGTGCCACAGTGCTATATAAATTGTGTCTTATTATCACATTATGAATTTTTATGTCAAATTTGCTCAAAGAAAGAACCATGATTAAAAAAATTACAATTTATATAGTGTCAGTAGCAAGTTACTTCTAGGTTGTTTCACAATGTCAATCAACTGTCAGCATGTATGTTAAGAGTTTAAAAAAAACTTCAACAAAACTTTTCAATTAACCTTTTACAGGCAAGGATCAAGGTACCAAAAACTTCTGTGAAAAACAATACATCTCGCCGTTAAAGTACAAAGATGACCAGTTAGTATACTTGTCAAGTTTATACTATTCACGTATTTGCTGATCCTTAACATCGCTAAAATATAATGTAAATCTTCAAGAATTTCTCGGTGCCCACAAAAGCCATGACAGGGAGACCAGCTTATTATCACTATATCAAATAAAGTCCGCAATACCCAGAGCTGCCCTTTTCATTCCAGCACCAGGTCAAAATCCAGGGGAGGTCAAGCCGAGGAGACAGCGTGGTGCTACGGTGGTAGTTGGTGATGATGGTGGTACGCAGGGCTCTGCCAACAGCAAAATTCAACTCCCATGATAACTTGTGATCATCCGTTCATTGCTGATTGCAATCATACGGCATCGATTTGAAAAATAAACGAAGATTATCATTATTATCAATAACATAACATAACTAGTAATAACTCAACTCTCATTCACATAAATTCTAAATACAAAACAAAACATAATTATATAAAGATATTATCACAGCAGGATGGGTCCAACACCTGCATTGTTGGTTCAGCCAAGTTATTCAGCACATAATGCGTACAACAGCGCGCTAAAAAAGCCCTGACCATTTGTGGTCAAAGATAAGAAGAACTCTTGACGACAACTAAAAAGATTGAACACAGTATGTTTCTTGCCACAATATATAACAATAAATTGCAGCATCCAGCAGCTTGTACACTTGCCATTCGAAGCTAAATTGCCTAGACTCTAGTGATCATCATAGCTAATCAACAAACAAAAAATTTCCCTAACTGTTCTGAAACCAACAACATTTTCTACAAAGTCTTAATACTGTGAAAACATAACACTGAAGATTGACATCCGCCTGGAGAGGGCAAAAGCAAGGGGCGAGAAGACGCCCTTAAAAGACAGAGATGACCCAGTCAACAGACATTTACCATTAGGGCTCATCCATACATAACGCATGCAAAAAATTGTATTTTCTACCAGGGCCGGATTAAGCAATGTGGGGGCCCTGTTCCGGAAATTTTTCAGGAATTTTTTCACAAATTTTCTGAGAAAATCATACCATTTCATCCGCCAAAAAAGTTGATGACCTTTTTTTTTTAGTCATTTGCCAAATTTTTTGGGAAAATCATACCATTTCACCCGCCAAAAAAGTTGATGACCTTTTTTTTTTTAGTCATTCGCCAAATTTTTGGGGAAAATCATACCATTTCATCCACCAAAAAAGTTGATGTTTTTTTTTTAGTCATTTGGCGAAATTTTTGGGAAAATAGTCATTTCGTAGAAATTTGCTCAAAAAATTTTTTTCCGCGCGTTTGTGGGGGCCCCCCTAAAATGTTAAAAGTGTGGGGGCCCCTGTTCGGCCGAACATGTTGAACATGCCTTAATCCGGCCCTGTTTTCTACCCCTCCCCTGTTGCAACTCGCACCTGTTGTGGAAACCCCTATGCATACATACACATAAGCTTCCCAAACCCAACCAACCCCTCTTACAAAAGTAAATTAGCGAGTCATTTATAAAACATTTATTTTACCATTTAGTTTCGCTAAAAATCCTATTTGCTAGCTAAAATTTATGAACTATTTACATCTGAGCGTAATTTAATTATAATGTAATCAAAATGTCATCGGAAGACTATAGGATAATAAATAATTATAAATAGGCTAATGTAGACATCATAATTAAGCTAATTAATGTAGACGTCATAATCACACATTTATTTTGCATACATACTTTTGTATCGAGACACCTACTCCGCCGTATGAACTCGTACACAAATCTCTTAAATTCGGTGAATCCTGAACGTCCGTGCATACGCAACATATGGATGCTGAAACTTTCTACCGTCTGCAACAGTACTTCACATCACAGACAGCCTGAGAAATGTTTGCAATAATATCTCAAATCTCACCACTATAAATTTAAGTAGTGCACTAAAGATGTAAGTAGTGCACTGTAAATTTAAACAGTGCACTATAAATTTAAGTAGTGCACTGAAGATGCAAGTAGTGCACTGTACATTTAAGTAGTCCACTAGAAATTTGCGACTACGATTAGTATCAGAACTTTTATTCTGACGTCGGATGGTCCAGGGTAAAGATCCCAAATTACGGGTAAGTGGAGCTCCACCACATCAATCAACTCTAACAGAAACTTGACATAATAAGAACTGACATGACATTGTCCACAAGCAGCGGCATCTGAAAAAATGCGAACCGGAGATCAAGATGAGAGGTACGGCAGATAGATTCTAACAATGGGGTGGAGGATAGGGTGAGAATGACCCCCTCCCGGTTGCCGGAATAATAATAATAAGTGGGGGGATGTTGGAGGGTTTAACCCTTTCTCGACAGAGGTCATAGGATTTTTCCATACCATATACAACACTCTGCTCGGTAGAGACGGCAAAAATATAATTATTACGATAATTCATAATTCTGAGTTTATTATATATATGACTAGAGGGGATAGTTCTCCCGGATTTTGGTGGGGGGGGGGGTGGTTCGGTTCAGACGTCATTGATAAGGACGATCCCTGCAACACAAAAAAGCAGCCAATTCCACGCATAAATATGCGTCTGAGCATTGGTCAGGATGAGACCATGATGGGTAAAACGACGATGTCGACAAAGCCGAATGGCAAGAAAACGATTATAAACACCTAGAATTTATCCGCTTCTCCATCAGCAGCAACCGTCCGCAGCCTGCGCTGAACTGGGCTGTATCACACCGCCAACACTATGCACACAGTTCAAACGCAAATCAATCCTTAACCCTTTAATGCCGGAGGGTATAGGATTTCCCATATCATTTACTACCATCTCGGCATTAGAGGGTTAAACATCCGAATAGCATAACGTTGCTCTCAGAAACACAAGATCGACCATTCTTCGGGACGCGCGTCGCCACCTATAGACAATTCATTTCCATGCATTCGCGCGGTAATTCCGACTTCCGGGAATTCCCCAGTGTCGTGCCGCCGCCCGTCGTGACCTTCGACCTGTGCACTATTGTCGGACAATTCTGAACGTAGATAATGCGGTTGTACGCGCGCCATCGCTGGCACAGCTGAATGTACATCTTGCACTGAACGTACATGAACACGAGCCCGCCGGTAAAGCCGATCGCGACGACGATAAGCTTTGTCCAGAACGGCCACTCGAGAACGCCGGCCTTAATCTCCTCCGTAGTCCGATCGATGAGCACGTACAGCGACCAGATGACGCACGTTATCGCGATCATGTGGAATGTCACGGAGCAGACGATCTTTCGCCTCTCCACCTTCGTCATCTCGAGCTTCTGCCACTAAACGACGAATTGAAACACACGTTTCCGAATAAAGAACAAAAGACATTCATGAACTAGTTTTCCAACTTTCATAAGTATATATATATATATATATATATATATAGGAAAATCGCATTTATAATTTTCGTTTAATTGAGACAGATCAGGGCGACACACTGCACCCAGTTACATGTCAATGCATCTTAAAAATAAACAACAAAAGTAATGTGAGGATAACAATGTCATTAATGGACGACAAAGATTACCCTCGGAATAAGGTTTGTGCACACACATATAATATATGTTGCAGGCCCTTCTATGTGGAATGACCTCCCACCCTCTATCCGTAGTAAGATATTATTGATCTTTTAAGATCTTTGCTTCTTATTTCCTTGGGGCCGTCACGATGAGAGCACCTCTGAATAGTTAGTACTGTAAGAGGCGCTTTATAAATTCTCATAATTACACAATACAATATATGCTCTAGTCTTTTAACATATATTCCTTAGCTTTCTACTTACCACACCGCCACACGACAATTTTATAGCGCAATAAGTTCTGAACTAAGTGCAGTTTACAAGAGAACTACGGACACAGCTTCCAAAAGAACAAGACTTTCGCCAATTTCCAAAAGTTGAGACAGTTACCTCCAGACCGAGACAATAGGTTTCAAGACAAAGACATCAAAAAACGAGTCACTGTCTCGAGACCATACAACACTAATTGTGCGCATTTAAAATACCAAACAATAATAATTCACTCAACAATCATTCGCTCGCTCAGTCACATATTAGCTGATTCAATCACTCGCTCGACATTCGTTCAAAAAAGCCGACTTAGCAACGGATGACGACTGGCTACCTTGCAAAACGGTTTGACGCTGGTGGTCATCTGAAAGTCGAGCTTGCACAGCTCGCATGACTTTGTGTTGGCGCTCTTTATCCACTGCTGTAGACACGACTGGTGTACGTACTTCAGCGTTCCCGAGCATGAGCACGGTGAGATGAGCGGTGCGCCCGGCTCTGCCTCGCAGTGGCAGATGCGGCAGGCCTCCGTCATCATGGAAGCCAACGATGCAAATGAGTTGCTGCCGTTGACCGGTTGGGTCGACGCCTCCGACCCGTTGCCACAAACCTCCTATGGGTGGTCAACAACGTTGTCTGATTTTATGAACAACTTAACATGGATAGATAACATCTATCTGGGAGCGATATGTTATGGATAGATAACATCTATCTGGGAGCGCCTCTGAGTAGTTCCTTGAAGCGATGCTATATAAATGATCTGAATGAATGAATGAACATTGTTCGTTAAACATTATATGAGTAGATTAAAATTAGGGCCAAGGAGGAAGATTCAGTGGCCGTTATAACCTATATGGATAAGCCTTGTTAGCTCAAAGTCTCGTTTAATAATATTATATCATAATGTCATGAAAAAATTCAAGAAACATATTATGATTGGCAATAGACTCAAAAAACATTTAACATAGATAAGTAAAATTATCCGATAATAAAATCAAATCATGTATTCTGTGATTAATGAATAAGCATTCAGAATTCGATGACATAGAAAGTACATTAAGTACAATCATATAGGAGACAATGTAGGGATCTTTCAGCCCTGCTAAGTAGGGTACCTTAAGGTAGTGGCACAGTCTTGCGTGCCAAAAAGCTTAAATAGCCCAAAATTAAACATATTAAAGAACAAAAAGGTAAACATCACAAATAGATTAAAACAAATGCTAGGGAGGTACATCTATTTGCTTTGCCTCTTTAGGTCCAAGCGTTATTTAACAATATTTCATAATATAGATAAAACACAGAGAACATGTATGAATTTAGCATTTCCAAGAGGTACAGTTATCTACCAATTTAAGTAATCACCAACAGCAAATTAGCAAAGATAAAATTTCTCTACTGTAAATCTTTATTTAAGTCAATAACCTCATTGAAGCAAACAATATTCAAAATGCACCAATTGCACCAGTTGTGATAATATTGAACAATTAGCACTGGGCCAGATGTTTTGCTCAGGGAAACCTGCTGCTACCACACCATCAATTAACGTAACCTAAAATCATGTTTAAAAATATCATGTCAAATATATGGTCCATGAGATAGAGAAAGCCAATGACATGCTAAGAAGCAGGTCCATGTTTTCAGAACATTTGGCAACATGGCATTAACGATAATAGTTATTAGTACTTAGCCATTTATTGATAATATTAATAATAATTATATTCATATTTACGCATTTAGAGTAAATATTAACTATTAAAATGTAGAAATTATTAAGTTATTTGGTTGCAACTGTTACCTGAAGGTCACCTGGTTGATCAAAGTCCTCATTCTCAACACTGCCTGCATTAACAGACGTGAATGGAACCTGCTCCATCTCTAGTTGCTAATGTTCAATGGAAAGCATTCTGAAAAGAAAACATGATATTTATATTCATATGATCATGCAAATGCTGTCTCCACATGCAAATGCATTTTCATTCAATCCGATACCTTCTGGCTTAAACTGCATCTAACCAATGGTTGTTAAAATTCTGAATTTTTATATTTGCAATCGGTATTCTGTAATTACAGCAACCATATCTGTTGGCCCATTATTTCAGCATCAAACATAAATTCCAACGTTAACCAGAATAAAATTGCGTGTACCTAATAACCAGAAACATAACTACTTAGGATGACACGTAAACAGGTCTTATAAACAAGAATCCAACACTGTTAGAAGAAGTTTTTGGCTAGTTCCATTTTTCAGCTAGCTCAATAAAAGATAACAACTTGGAGAGGGCGTTGGAAGATGACAGCATCAAGAGAGTGATGAGGGAAGAGGTGGAGGGTGACGAAGCCAAGGACGACAGAAGAAGAGATGGATGGATGCGATCAAACAGGACTTCAAACTTCTCAACCTCAAGAAAGACGATACGACAAACAGAGTTCTGTGGAGACAAAGGATCCAAGTGGCTGACCCCTCCCCTGCAAGGGAATAATACCAGCTGGAAGGAAAAGAAGTTGTGAAAATTTTATAGAAGTATCTTGAATATTTCCTGAGTTCTAAGCGATCAAAATGCCCCAGAATTAAGTCGTTCACGAGCTGACGCTACCCCCCCCCCCCCCCCCTATAAAGTGGTCATATCTACAAGACCATGAAACATTTTGAGCTAATATTTTTGCATAGCTTCCTAAGATATGCTGGTTTACAAACTGACCAACTATCATCAAATTCTGAGGTGTGGTGGAGATGTTTCTGAATTGTTTTTGATTTCACGTGGAATGGCCCCAATATGAAATAATTTAGCAACGTAAAATACAGTTTTAACACAGTCTCGATAACGTTCCGAATTTCTTCAGGAAACCTTTCACAATGACCTGCCCATTAACAACTATGGAGCTGCAGCTGAACCTTATGACTCCTGCTGGCGTCGTATAAATACTGCATCGAGTCTTTTAGAAAACACTAAACAACAATGTGCCGATTTAAATACCTGTTTCGGTACAGTCAAAGAACTGTGCTGTAGAACAAAATGTCCAAACATACGAAATACAACATAATCACATCATTAGCAAGTTTAATTTTCTGTTCTCATCCCATAAATTATTCTCCTTGGAGCCTGACGATTTAGAAAGTTTATAATTTTAAAAAACCTGAAATTCCTCCTACTCTGCGGTGAATAATTATTATTATCAAAACCGAACTAAACACCGACTGCCATATCTGACTACATTATCGTCTTCTATCCAAAGACGTTATAAACACAAGACTCCAGAAAAAGAAAAAGCATTGTCGGTGGGCCAGAAGGCCCAGAATATTATAATAATATAATATAATATAATATATAATATATATAATATATATAATATATAATATATAATATATAATATATAATATATAATATATAATATATAATATATAATATATAATATATAATTATATAATATATAATATATAATATATAATATATAATATATAATATATAATATATAATATATAATATATAATATATAATATATAATATATAATATATAATATATAATATATAATATATAATATATAATATATAATATATAATATATAATATATAATATATAATATATAATATATAATATATAATATATAATATATAATATATAATATATAATATCAAAGATATTAGAGTCGACATACATTTTGTTTGTTATTTATAGGCCTACTGTTGTTGGCAACTTGTTGTTCCATGACAAAGATGTCATAAAATGATGTTCCGCAGGTTTTAGCTATAGGCTTTAATGACTGCATTTTGCCCATCCATTTGGAATGACAGCCCTTCTTTACTAAGGCCTAAGCCCTAAGGGGACATTGCAAGAGCAAAACCTAGGATCATGGTCCTTGGGGCTAATCTAATGTTTGTTTGTATGTGCACTTGCTATAGCACCCCTTCAAGCTCACTACTCAGAGGCGCTCCCGACTGCAGCGCGGACACTGCATCGGACTTTCACACCGAAGTGCTGATCGAGCACTTGAGAGTGAAGGACTTGCCCATGCAAGGTTCCTACGCGGCGAGTTGAGGTGGATTCGAACCTGCAACCCTCCGGCTGCAATGCAACGAACATACCCACTAGGCCTACGTACACCACCGCGCCCCACAATGATGTTCCGCAGGTTTGCATTAAGGGACCGTCCATATAGGCCTATTATTACGCGCACCCTTCTGCTTAGTTTGTGAACAGTGAACACTGAACCCTCGAGATCCCCATGAATGATCGAAGCTTCTCTAGGCCTATACTATAATTATACCACCTCTAGGCCCTACAAAGGTTAATTTGATAAAGTCATCTAGACATTCATCATAATATTATATAAATCTTTTATTCGCCAAATAATTGTAGCACAGTAGGCTATCAAGACAAACGAAATAGGTTAGCCTAAGTACCTAGCCTATGTTATAGTCTAGGCCTAATAGATGATCGCCATGCTTGCTTCATTATTGCGATTTTGCCGTTGACATGGGCCTATTATTGAGCGTCAACCCACCATGGTGTAGGTCTATATCATAATTATACCGCCTATGACCTAACCATCTTTCTGTCATGATCATCTGAGCAATGATGATGATGGTGATGATGATGTGGATGATGATGGTTCTCTCCCCGAAGGCAGGTCCTATGGCTTGCGCCACCTGAGGATGAGATGAGTGAGGTGGTTTCCAGTTGCCTTCCCCACAGACAATGATGGGTAAGCAACTTGCCCAAGGTCGCTCCGCAGCAGCTTGCGCCACCGCGTCCTATGCGTGCGAGCCCGAGATATCTAAATCTCTAAATGTCAACTCCCAGCCCGGGGCTTGAACCGCAGTCCGTTGCAACCAACAGACGTATGCCGCTCTCGTTTACCGGTGAAGCTAACTAGGCCAGTTCTGAGCAATATATGAACAGAATTCATTTGTAGGACTAATCCGTGAAAAAGCTGGTGGCCTGCCTTTGGAGTGGAGTTTCGAGTGAAGTTTTAGAAATTTGGAGAGAACTATAGTTTATAGGCTTATTGATATTATTAAAATTATAAATTAAGTCTGCGTTTGCATGTATTATTAGACCCTCACAGTCCCCGCTATATAGGCCTACGTACGTCAGGAGCGGATCCAGAGGGGCCAATCCGGCCATGCTCCCCCTATTTACAAATGCCCATGGCATGTATCGTGGCACCCCATTCGGTTTGAAATAAGCTAGGGCATCAGCTTTTAGGGTACGTTTTCTGACTTTTTCGATCGTAATCGTTGGATGACTAAAAAAATTTCCCAGGATTAGCAAACTTTTTCCGGACCCAAGGTAAATTTTTTTGGCCCCACCCTTGAAAAATTTCTGTATCCGCCCCTGGCCTACGTAACCATAGTTACGCAAATCTCCTAAACAGTGCCGGCGCTAGCACCCCCACGCCCCCCATTTGGGGGGGGGGGGCCCGAGTTTGAAGGGGCCCGAGGGGGCCCCCAAATTTAGCTGGTCATTACATATGCCTATTTGTGACTATATTTCTTAAACCGGCGCATTTATTTGAGGCTCCAGATCCGGTCTGGTGCTTGCCTCAACTAACCATATGGCACTGCCATAGCATGCAGACCTAGAGACCCAAACATTAAACCCTGTGTAGGGTTCCAGATGTCCATGGTACGTGTCTGATCTAAAGTTTGCAAGGGACCTCAAATGTAGCTGGTAATTATACCTTTCATGACGGTTCATTCTTGAAACCACGCAGCGAATTATGTTTTAGCGCAAAGCATACAAAATAATATTATGCAACCAAAGAAGAGACTTGGGGGATATGGACATGGGCATGGCCCCACAAACTGTGGTTGGGATGGAGTCCTTGTATCCCCAATATTTAAGAAATATTTTCATAAGTATCATCCACTGTCCATCAATAATAATCATTTTTTTTAAAGATGACAGCCTATAAAATAATTAATGCTACCATTAAAGTTGGCAAATCGGATAAATTTAAACAATGGAGAGGGACACTCTGAAGTCCTAAACCACGACTAACAGCATTAAAAAATGAGCAATTTTGTAAAGATGACAGCTTAAAATTTTACAATTACAGCGTGGAAATCCCAAAAAATTTAACATTAGGGATGGGACATTTATTGAAGTCTTACACCATGTCTTTCAGCACTTATATTATGAGAAATTTTGATGGGATGACAGCTCATGGTATGGGGGCCTCAAGTTTTATTTTTGGGGGGGCCCCCGGTACCCTAGCGCCGGCACTGCTCCACAGTATAATTAATTATTTATACTGTGACTGCTCCTAAACCCGATCGCCTAGCCTCTGTCCCCTCACTGCACAGCAGTAGGCCACGTGCATCTACATTCTACATTACTACTGGGTGGTGACTTTTCTGGATGATCGAAATCACGTAACAAAATATTAATATAGGCCTAATGGATTAGTCTCGACGATTGCTTTCATAAATGCCAGCATTGTCCAGGTTTCGGGACTATTATTATAGGACCTCTAATTAAATTTCATTACGGCTATATCGAAATTAAAAGCAGTCCACCCTCACAATCGAATGGCTATAATTATATAATACGCTGATGATACCTACAGTGGTGTGAAAAAGTTTTGCATACCTACAGTGGTGTGAAAAAGTTTTGCATCACCCATATATTTTGGGTTTCTATGTATGATTTCGTCTGTATTAAGATGAATAATGTACTTGTAAGCATCAGGGTGTTAACTATAGGTTTGATTATTGTTTGGTTCGAGTTTATAAGCATATTTATGTAAATTAACATGATGAATGTTCGTTTACCACCCCGTTACTATACCAGTACGAGAAGGCTTGTCACACGTTAATGCTTGTTCTGTGCATAGTGCAATGTGTTGGTAGGAAATAACCGGCATGGGTGCTCGTAAGCCCTCTTTATGATTTAGTGGCCTTGAAAAGGTCGTTTCTGTGTGTCAGTGATGCATAAAATTTTTATTGGCCAGCCTTTGTTCATCAACACTTGTCTGCAACGTTGCGGCATCGAGTGGACCAGCTTGACGAGGTGGTCATGGGTCACAACGCGGTTCCAGGCGGCGATGAGCGATTCGATGGGCTCGTGCTTGGAAGTTGGATATCTCTTGGATATCGCCAAGGTTAGGCCTACTTTATGCCACAGCTTCTCTATTGGATTGAGATCCGTGGACTGGGGGACCAGTTCAGCGTCCTAACATTGTTCTGTTTCTTCCAGTTGGTCGCCAGTTTGGCACGATGGCATGGTGCATTGTCACCCTGAAAGAGGAACTGGCCTGGGAAAAGTTGCTGAGCTGATGGCACCATACACTTCTGCAGTATGCTGATGCACTTGGTTGCGTTGACCATTCCATCGACGATTTGCAGACGCCCGACGCCACTGGCAGCCATGCAACCCCAAAGCATAACAAAAAACCAACGCTGGACAGGCCCGCCCAGTCTCCGGATTTCAATCCAATTGAGAATCTGAGGCATAAAGTAGCCTTGGAGATATCCAAGAGATGTCCAGCTTCCAAGCGCGAGCTCATGGAATCGGTCACCGCCGCCTGGAACCGCGTTGTGACCCATGACCACCTCGTCAAGCTGGTCCACTCGATGCCGAAACGTTGCAGGCAAGTGTTGAAGAACAAGGGCTGGCCAATAAAATATTGATGCATTACTGACACACAGAAACGGCCTTTTCAAGGCCACTAAATCATAAAGAGGGCTTACGAGCACCCATGCCGGTTATTTCCTACCAACACATTGCACTATGCACAGAACAAGCATTAACGTGTGACAAGCCTTCTCGTACTGGTATAGTAACGGGGTGGTAAACGAACATTCATCATGTTAATTTACATAAATATGCTTATAAACTCGAACCAAACAATAATCAAACCTATAATTAACACCCTGATGCTTACAAGTACATTATTCATCTTAATACAGACGAAATCATACATAGAAACCCAAAATATATGGGTGATGCAAAACTTTTTCACACCACTGTATATTTATATATATATATATAGGGTGTCCGATAAGTTCGTGAACGATTTTGCTTGCAGATAGCAGAAAAGTTTTGCAACAAACATTAATAATGCTTATGTCATTTGAAAGAGCTTTATGTCCCGAAACCAAAAAGTGTAAAAAGTGTTAGTTTTTTGCAGCGAGGAAGTGACGTCATCAATTTATGCGGAAGGGCTATTTTTAGCGAATTTTATGCAGTTCGCGATCGTTTTTCGTAAACAAACTTGGGGAAAATGGGAAAAATAGCAGACGTTCAGTTACGCTCGAAAGCTGCTATTCTTGATGAAGAAGGATATTCATATTACGTTATAGGCGATAAATTAGGATGATCGAAAGGCTGGGTAGCAAAATGGGTTGAAGGAAGCAAGCAAGGCGAGTTAGGCGATCATGCACGTTGCGGTTGACCAAAGATTTTGACACAGGCTGCTATTAAAATAATCAAAAAGGCGAAATACAGACGAGGACCTGGATTGAGACAGATAGAAAAATCTCTCAAAACAGGTGGACTTAAGGACAACAAAGAAACAATCAGAAATTACATGAAAGGGGAGTTAAAGTGGAGAAGTTGGAAGCGCAGAAAGGCGCCATTGCTAACAGACGCTCAGAGGAAAAAACGGTTGTTATTCGCGAGCACATTCATCTGCTGTTTCGCGAGCATGGCTGAACGAAAACATTCCTAACTACATTGAAAACTTGTCTCCAAACTCTCCTGATCTCTCACCGATTGAAAATCGCTGGAGTATACTCTCAAGCAGTGTCTACAAAGATCATGAACCAAAAACTCCTGCTCAGCTAAAACGTCGTTTGCGAAAAGCATGAAATTCGATATCGGTTGAAACTTTGTACAACCTCATCGAATCTTTACCCAGACAAATGAAAGCTTTATACCCAGCAAAGGCAACACTATTGCCTATTAAATGATAAAAAATTATTGATTTCTGTTGTGTATTTATTTTTTAACAAACTAGCAAAATCGTTCACGAACTTATGGGACACCCTGTACTTAATTGTTATAGTAGCCTACCATCCTCAAGAAGTGCTACTATATCAGTGCCGAACTGGACCATATGATATAACGCAGTGGGCTAGCTGCGAAATGTAACCTGAGCATGAATTTTAAAAACTCAGGAAATGTTAATCCGCCGCCCACGAGAGCGAGGCCGACAGGAGGCCGACGGGAGGCAATCCCAGGCCTGCAGAGGAAGTGCCGGGAATCCCAGGAGTCCATATTAAAGCAAATGTTAATCCTGGGAGTTGTGATGAGTGAACATATGGGCTTCAAAATGCATATAAACCGCATATATGTGTCCAAGCTATTATATAATTATACAGTCGATGTATGCCCTGCGCATCATGACAGCATATTAATTATTGCCTAACAGGATCAAAACTTCATGACGTTGTGAGAATGACAACTGTGGCTCGTTTGCTATAGGCCTAATGCATCTTCGGCATGGTGGGGTTTTGCGAGGCAGCAGGAGCGCAAAAGACTACAGACCGTGATGGCTCGTCTAGGCCTATAGTTAGACATCGCTACATAATAGCCTATACATTCCAGAGGATAGCCAAACATTGGAGCAGCTGTGTGAAAATGCAGATAGTAGCCTCTTCACCGCTGCCTTGACGGACTCGGGACATGTCCTAAACACGCCCCTCCCTCCTATAAGGTCAATCCCCTATTACATGCGCGCGCGCGCGAGAGAGAGAGAGACTATATCTCCCTCCCTCATTCTCTGTCTGTCGCACGCGCTTCTGAGTAGCTTTCTCGAAGGGGCGTTGTAGCAAGTGCACATAAATGTATACATTTCCATGGGGAATTGATGCATGGCTACAAATTATGATCTCTACACTAAGGTCATGAGGGAAATATCAGTCCAACATGATGAGCTCCATCATTTCCATGTCGGAACGCTGGAATTGGAAAGGATAATAAACTTAAGAACACAAAAACAAGTCGTAAGGCTAGAAAAGCAGACAATGTTTCTTTTAGCAGCAAATACCGAACGCAAACGCAAAAACTGATTCGTATACATCTAAACACATGATCTAAATGAAATTATTAGCAAAGTAGACCTAACACGCACATGAGCGAAAAGAATATTCAACAGCGATGTTCGAAGCAGCGAACAGAAAAAATGCACGCCCAGCATCCCACAAGCTTAACGGGCTTAATGTTCAAAAAGCAACCAAATTAACGATACGCTACTTTCTCCTGAGACAGTTACGAAGATGTCCTGTAACAGTTAAAAATCCATTTTCTTCGACTGCATCGCTAGGTTGCAAGTCTATTACTATAAAGAAGAGCGATTGCTTTAGGCTTCAAATCAATATGAACAACACAGCAGATATTCTGGGATCGGTTCAATCAGTTAATACACGTACATGTACATTCTAAATGCCTTGCTGGACGTTTGCTAATGCAAGTGAAAAACGAAAGCTTTAAGTACATTCACAGCATATAAGCCCTATACAAGGGCCTATAGAACTAGCGGTCGTTGCGTTAACATAATTTCACAAATCAAGCATCTTTAGTCCAACCATAGTCCAAACCACCACATTACATCAAAGTCACAGAACTAGAATATTCACAAGCAACATTTCTACCGATCATACACAGTACACTACTCCTACAAGATTAATCTTTATCAAACCATTCCAGTTCGAGTGACAGCGTGGTCTACATTAACCGAGAGCTTCTGACGTCAAACAAGGTGGCAGATAATGGTATATCGTAGGTAAGTCATGGAGGAAACACTGTTGGTTACAGGCAAACTACAAACTACATGGTTTGTAGGAAACACTGTTGGTTACAGGCAAACTACAAACTACACGGTTTGTTACCAGCAAATTCAGAAGACAAGAATGAGTTAAACTTAGTGTATGTTATATTGCCAACAGACTGTACACTACTAGGCCTATAAGCGATTACTGGGTAGCCTTGAAGCTGCGAGCAAATGCATAAATCGAGGCTTAACCAAAAAAGCACAGCTTTATAAAACAAGAACAGTTGCGTTAAACGACACAGTGAACAGACTCTTCGCCGACTTCATAATAGAGGTGAAGATCAGTTTTAGACGCTAGGAAATTATGCAAATTCACATACATAGGCTAATAACGGAAATATTAGCCCAACATGATTGTTCCTGAAAAAATCGTTAATTTTCGTCTATTGCTTTCTGTCACTGAAAGAAAAGGAAATATATGCATTGCACAACTAGAGAAGGTTCAAATATAGGAATGTAATATAGCATAGTGTCTGCTCGACATAGCCCAACTTATATTTTACCATCAATGCAATTCGCCAGCAACAAAAGTGTTTTGACTATATTTTGTTTCACAGATGTTATAAATGGCTTGGATGCAATAGTGTTGAAAAGATTCATAAAAATGTTTTTCATTGATGAGTTCTGCTGTTGACATTCAAATTGCCGCAAGGGCTGTGAATCTAACCCACAAGAAAATGTGGGAGTTATTATTTTATGACTGCCCAATGTACCCAAATGATGCCAAATCACCAGATGTCTCGTAACTTATACCTGAAAGAATATAGCTTTCTACCTGAGAAGAGGTATGCAAATAAAACATTTCACAGTCATAAATTTATTTCTTGTAGCAAAATAATTCTAACTTTATGTGATATGCATTTTGCTGCCAATTACATGAATGGACAATCCTAAAAAAAATTACAACTGCATTAATTATCTTTCTATCATCCATCAGTTTTTGACAGTCCTCAGTCATCAGCAAAATGGTAGCAATCCGCTCATAGATCCATGAACCTAATCCATATCAAATACGAGCAGTGAAATAATCAATATATCAGCTACCAGACTCAAGGCTCAAAGCATACAAAGCACACAAGTACATGGTTCATCCAGGATGATTCAGTCACTAGATAATCAAACCTGCAGAGCTATCAAAACAAGAATTTGACTCCATGCAATTAACAATAATTGTCAATCAATTAAATTTTAATAATAAATTCCTTGAGTCGCTAGTATTGAGTAGAAATAATGTCACATGATGATCACATTCACATCACAACACAGTGGGTCGAAAGATGCTCACGACTACGTGGTCCAGGATAATCGTCACGTTCATTTTCACTGAAAGACATAGAAATGCATGCATTGAACAACTACAGAAGGTAAAAAGATAACAATGTAACATAGGATAGTGATCTGCTCGACCTAGCCCAATTTACATTTTACCATGAATACAATTAGCCAGTAACAAAAGTGGTCTGAATATCCCTTTATTTTTTTGTTTCACAGATGTTTATAAATGGCTTGGATGCAATAGTGGTGGAAAGAGTCATACAAATGTTGTGTCGTCCATGTGTTTTGCTCAGGATGACATTCAAATGACAGCAAAGGCTGTGAATCTAAACAAATGCAGGATTTAATATATTTTGACTGCCCAAGGGGCCAATGCCCATCTCATTTGTAAAAGAAGTTGCATAGTCGCTTAATTTTAAAATACCAGGAGATGTCTCATGACTTATACTTGAAAGCATATGTCTACCTGACAAGAGGTATGCAAATAAACATCTGACACTGACACAGTGACAGTCATAATTTTATTTCTTATAGCAAAATGATTTTAACTTTATGTGAAATGCACGTTGCTGCAAATTACATTTGCCAACCGCGTGAATAGACAATCCTTATAATTTATTGTAGTACTGCAATAATTATATTTTTACCTGAAAGCCTATGTGTACTGACAGGAGGTATGCAAACAGACATCCGACAGTCATAAATTTATTTTTCTTATAGCAAAATGATTTTACCTTTGTCTCCAATTACATTTTCCAACCACATGAATGGACAATCCTAATTGTACTACTGTATTTATTATACATACATACATACATACATACATACATGCGTGCAAATACATGCACACATTCTGCCCAGGTTCCAGTTTGCTTCTATCTAAGCCACTGTATCTTTTTTTACCATCTATCAGCTTTTGCCATAAATGTATGTCTGTAAGTCCTGGGCAATCAGCAAAATGGTGGCACGCAGTTCATGAATCATGTACCTAAACCAAATCAAACATGAAGAGTGAAAAAAATCCATATATGTATTAGCCACCAGCTCAAGGTTTACCAACGCATACAAGTACGTGGCTCGTACAGGATGATTCAGTCACGAGATAATAAAATTTGCACAGACCTCAGTATTGGACTGCAATCAACAATTAATGTTCAATCAATGAAAAATGCAAAATATTAAATTCCTAATTGGCTTGTATTCAGTGGAAATATCATCACATCATATAACACATCGGGCAGGAAGATGTGGCTTTTCTGGGCGAGTGAGCACTTCCACAACATAGAATTATGTCAAAGTACATATGTGGCCCAATTCCAGAACTACGGAGCTGTGCCACAGCATGTGATAGAATAGGGGCTGTCCATATTTTTTACGTACGCATGGAGGGGTCATGGGATTTACTGAACAGGCATTTTGCGTACGGGGGCTGGGGTCGACAAAATTTCTGCATGCAAAATAAATGTCTAAATATGACGTTCGCATTTACATTATTTATAACTGCACATTATCATAATTTTTATAGTCGTCTGATGACATTAAATGTCATCAGTCTGAACAGAATATATTCTGTTCAGATTTAAACTTCAGATTTAAGCAGTAAACCAAAACGGTTAACAAATTTCAGCTGGCTAGCAAATATGATGTTTAACAAAAGTAAATAGTAGCCAGCGGTAAAATACCTTTTTCATAGAAGACTTTAGCTAAACAGCCTTTGTTAAGGGAGGGGTGTAGAGGGTGGTCAACAAAATGTACACGGGGAAAGTTAAGAAAAAAATTGAGTATGCAATATATGGATGGCCCATACAAGACTTCTGCAAAAGATGGCAATACTTGAATTAAATACATTGAACAACCTAAATGTGGGGTGCGATAGTGTAGTGGTGGCGTCGTTGCCTTGAAGCCGGAAGGTTCGAGGTTCGAATCCACCTCATGTCCCTGCGTTAGGGACTTTGGGTTAAGTCCTTCACTCGCAATTGCTCAGTGCTTCGGCGTGAAACTCCAATGCAGTGTCCTCTCTACAGTCGGGAGCACCTCTGAGTAGAGAGATTGAAGGAGCCCTATAACAAGTGCGCATGCAAACAAACAAACAATAAATAAGAAACTCAGAAAGGTCATTTCAATTAAAAACAACATCTGTTAATATTCACCTTTTGTTTTGGGCTCTTCTCAAATAGGTCCATTCCATGACCCCCGGCCCCCCACACTCCACGGCTCACATTATGACCAGCTGAAGTTGACTTGGGTGAGGCCGTGGAATGTGGAGGCCTGCCACTTGCTGGTGACGCGGAAACACGACGACGTGCCACTAAAAAGTACCATTTTGTTTAATGCATATGCCACATATATGTATGTATATATATATATATATATATAATATATATACACACATATAACAATAAGTAGATCATTTGTAGCTGGCTAAAGGTTCATGCTGCCAGAAAATTTAATGTACATATTTACAGAAAAAGACCAATGGCTTCTGTAATATAAAAAAACAGCGTTGTCTGAGGGTGCTCAGGATACATTGGTCGGCTATTTATTTGTCAGCAACATTTTGCATTTCTTACTTACACAATATTACACTCTAATGTATAATAATATATAAAAAAACAGAGAAAAACTCCGAACAGGATGAAACTCATAAGCACTATGTGTTACAATGTGAGCACTGTAAGCGATATGTTAAGAGTTTTAAATAAGAGACATCAGATTTAAACGAAAAGTTAACACTTGATGCGAATGATAGCTAATGGATGAATGACATGGATGAAGAATTTGAAAAAATTTGACGCATATTGGAGATCGTACCAGATTTGAGTGCAGTATGAGAATGGATAAGTTATGACCGTAGTTCTAAGGCTACGGCACCTTCAATCGCCACTGAAGTTCAATCCTATCTCAGACTACCTCAAATTTTAGTTACTCAACCAAAAGCCTAAACTTGGCGCCAATAATCATTAGTATTCATGATATTGTTTGCTGTTCGCAAAATAAACAAATGAACGAAAGGATCATGTTTTGAAACAAAAATTAAAAAGCAGCTTCAAGCAAATTGCTACTGTTAATAACAATATGATACCGGATGCAACTGGTTTAGTTTACTTCTGCTTTAAAACTGATGGAAACCCTAAGTGAATTAAAACCTATAAACATAGCTTATTTGGTTTGGAGGCCACAGGTAACTGGAGGGTATTGACTATCTCCAGCTCACCCTAGTCTTTTAGCATGTAACCTCTGCCCTCACACTTCGTGATCTGGGAGCAACTCAGGGCCAACAAGAAAACTCTGGGCCTCTAGGCAGAGCAATCACATGCCCCTAAACTACCTTTAGGCTTTATAAATTTTTCAAAATGGCATAAATCATAAACTTTGCATATACCGGTACTATCCATCCAAGTACCGTAAAAGTTTCCAGTCCCCTGGCCATTTATCCCTGCCCTCTGCATATTCTTGGAAGGCTATATATAGCCTATAAAAAGATACTCTTGATCCTGAACTTACTTTTTCTCAAACACATTAAAATAGTTGCATGGAAATTATCACCTGCTTCAATCAATTGGTCTCTTGCCCTCATCATGTGGTCTTTGTCTTTGTGCACGTCTTCATTATTGGTCAAATTAATCACTTTGTTCCTTATTCGTGGCTGGACTGGGAGCACTCCAGAGCAGTTCTTGAAGCAGCACTATATATATACATATACCATCTCAGAATGAATGAACGCATTATGTAATTGATACCCAAGCTGGTGAATCTGTGTTGGCAAGTGCACATGGCTGATGGCAACACTGTGTTGCCATCAGCCATATGCACCAGTAACTGGCAGTAAGGCTACGTAAAGTTATCGATAGTCCCTATCTGAAAAGCTAATGAAAGATTAAAGAATTTAAGACAAGCAGTGATTTGGAAATAGGCAAGAGAAAGGTATGAGGATGATTGAGTATAGACATATGATTGACTGGTGAAGAGTTGACAAAGACTGGTGGTTGTGAGAATTGTCAGCACTTTAGTTATTTTAGATAAGGGTCAATGGAAGAACCTGAATGCATGCATTTGAAGAAATATCAACCACAGCACCATTTTGTAAATTAAAAATAATCACCTTAACACCACTAAAATATGTTGCAAAAAGGGCTTAAAACTAGTTCAAATATAGATAATGCCAAATATAAAGCATTGCAGACAACAATTATATGTGAATAAATTCTCTCAAATGTAAAACAAAAACACGAATCTATTTCCCAAAGCAAAAGCACAAAAGAGCATGCCAGAACAGATTCCGAGAAGCCAAGTTGACCAAGCCCCTTTGCATTTAGGAGACACTGCCGAAAAGTTGGTTCCAAAATGTTACTTTGTTTTTGGTGGGCTTCACTTTTCTAAGGAATATTAAGAAGAAATTAGTTATGACATGAAAAATGGAATGAAGACCACATAAAATCGATGGAAATTCAAACTATGTACAGATCACCAGAAATTTAGTAAATTTAAACCAGCACCAAAGTCCCTATGACTACAAATGCCCTAAAAAGTTATCACTCAAATATTGTGGTCAATAATAATTGGACTCCTTGAATGGCAGCATGCTTTCATCAATAAACAAAACACAAGCCATGCTGAACAAAACAGTGAAACGTGAATAAACATATATATATATATAACGTACCTTTCAAGAAGAGAAAATATGTTCACAAAGGCATCCTCAAAGCACACAATCCCTTCAGGCTACCATCACTACACACAGCAGAGATTACTTTTGAGTTAGCTAAAAGTTCATGGTTACGGTACCTAATGTCTTGTCTACAGCTACAGGAACAACCTCTAGGACATCTCGGACTCTCATGTTGATGGCCGCCCATCTGATTTTGGAATTCCTAAGTCTATGTCTTGTCAACCCAAAGTCTTGTTTTTAACAACTATAGAAATGTCTTAGTTGTCTCTGTCTTAAGGCCGAAAAGCTAGACGTCATCTCCACACCAAAGGTCACGTCAGGTATTCCAGTCCTGACACTTCTACTTCACAGCATGAAACTACCTCACACCGAGATTACACAAACACTAAGACCCGCTTCACTTCGTGGTAAGACAAAAAACACAAGAGCAAAAAACAATTAAATATTTATTTTAGTAAAATTTTTGTCAGTGCACAGCAACATAGCTGAAACGAGTTCACAAAACCAGCTCTAGGACATCTCGGACTCTCACAACTCAAGCCATTTGCCAGCAAGCTTCAAGCTGATTTTAACTCTACTCTCCAGTTGAAGTCATCTGTAGCGGTGTATATCATTTTCCTCAAAACCAGAATCTTCGTCCTCCTCTCTTTCTACGGCCACATCTTTAATCAAAAACACCAAATTCATACAGATTAATTAACTATTTTCGGGCACACAGAACTCACACGTGTGTGCATGCAAATAAAACATGTAAACATATCATAAAGACCTGCCACCAAGTTAGTTTTCTCTTACGTAGCCGCTGTAGCCTACAGCATCATCAACCAAAATTATATGAACATATCATAAAAACCTGCCACCAGGTTAGTTTTCTCTTACGTAGCGGCTGTCGCCTACAGCATCATCAACCAAAATTAGTACTTAAATAAAGTCTTAATTCTAATACTGATTAAAAGTGCAAATACAAGGAAAATTAAAAATTAGATTGATATTAAGCATGTCAAATGTTATAATTAATCATGTATTTTAGTTTGTCACTTAAATAACAGGTGCAAGAAAACTTCAAAACATAGTAACACAGAGCAAACATACTCATAACATCCCATTCTACACACCAGGACAGCAAATTGATTGCTGATTGATAGTTTCTTACCAGCACCAGCATTTGGTGGCCTATCGTTCAAAGCCAGTGCCACCATCCTTTTCTCCATGGCACCCATCATTGCCTCCATGGCGGCTATCCTCGTTTCCGTGGCAGCCGTCCTAGCCTCCATGGCAGACATCCGTGCTTCCATGGCAGCCAATCTCGACTCCACGACTTTAAACATAGAGAATTTACAAGCAGTGCAGTGCATCTATTCAAAAGAGTTGACCAAGCAATGCTGTAAGATGTACAAGGTTCAATAGTTGGTAGACGAGAGGTAGAGGCAACCAGAGGGATTCTTAGCGTCTAAACATGGCTTTACCTATATTCTGACCAAGCTCTGACCTAGATATTGATTAAACTCTAACCCAGATATTGTCCCTGGTCAGATCCAGACACTGACCTGCTCTAGATATTGACCACGCACTATGTCAGCTAACAAATGGCAGGCCCGCATTAAGGTAGGTGCTAAGGGTGCTGCAACACCCGGGTCCGCAGCTTTGAGGAGCCGCATTTTCGGAAATGATTACGATGATTCTGCAACATTGATAAATAGAGTCATCGTCGACGAAATTTTCCCAAGTTCTCCTACACATCAGATTTCTTAGCTCGAAATAAAAGTTTGTGAATTGATTGAAATCGCAGTAACTTATTATTATTGTAATTTTACCTTTGGGAAGTAGGCCTAAGACCCTTCGAAGTTATGTCACAAAGTACGGTAGACTACATAGGTCAATAATTTTGACTAGCCTCTTGAAATGGACATAGAAGAAATAAAGTTAGAAGATATTGTTATTGGTTCACTCTTAATTTATGAAGCCTAGGCCAATAGCTTATCATCTTGTTCTCTAGTTTTATGCCTCCAATGTATATGTATGCTGAAATGTCCAACGTATCCATTCATCTCAATGTTGGGTTCTTCTTAGAGCTTTCCATATCCATTTGCCATTATAATAATCCAGCACCATCTGTCATGGTCCTCCTCTTATTCGCCTCTTCATTTTTTCTTCGAAGACCTTCTTAGCAGTAACTCTGCCTTCAGCCTGTGTCCTACACACTTCCATTGTCTCTCTTTTACTGTGTGTACTCTCTCAGGGCCACTTCCTCTCCGATCATTTTGAGACCTTGGTACAAGAAGACCATGACACTCTAAGAGCGGTTTACCAGGATAATATTGGATTCTGTGAAAGAAAGCGGATGTTACATTTTATTAGACCTGAAGTAGGAAATGGAACTTATAAATTTAAACATATCTTATGAATTATGATAAGCTGAGAATAAAAAGTTAACGAGAATCCGATGAACGATAAAACATTGATATGGAATGTGGTGTCATATCATCATATGGACCAGAGACCATGAAAAAATAGGCAAATTAAACGACTGCATAGGCCTTCGAAATGTGGAAATGGAGAAAAACTAAGAATAATTGACTGGATGGATCCAATGGAGCATAGCCATACGTAGGGCAAATAACAATAGGCCTATATTTTACACATAAACAAGTCGCTCGTTCCTTCTGTTACTGTAGACTTACTAATGTCCAAAACATTTCCTTCTAAAACAGATAGGCCTACATCACAGGAAAACATCCTTGGGTTTTAATCGTTAGTACACATGGATGTTTACATGGACAATTAAGCTCCTCGTGGACTGGTTGCTGACAGAACAGGGCCCGCAAGTCTATAACAGCACCCGGGCCCACAGTAACCTTAATGCGGCCCTGAGGCCGAGAGATTCCCAGAATACAAAACACTTATTTAGGATAAAACTACACAGACAAGCAGTTCAGATCAACAGAGCTACAATATCTATAGCTGTTGTGGTAGTCTGTTATTTGGCTCCCACTGTCCGCATCACTTGGCCCACTCTTTGAGTCTACTGTTCATTGTTTTTTCTAGCTGATCAATATCAAATATTTGTAATGACAGAGGCTAACACAGGAGTACCCACGAATAGATCAATCAATCAATCGATCGACCAATCAATCATTTTGTTTATTTGAAGTAGCAAAGCTGACAGAGATGCAACTTAAACAGACAATATTATTCAGGTATTTACAGAGACATCTTGATGAGGCACTATATAAAAGTTCAATTGCATTACAATGACAAATTCTTATTCAAAATAACAAACATCGTTCATGCCTACATTTTTATGAAGCATTATAAAGTAGCATCAATTGATATGAATACTGACATAAATGAATATTTAAACTTCAAAGGCATTTGTAATTTTTTTAAATTCACTTTAAATAAGTGCTCACATGAAACATAATGCATTAACCGTCAGTGTGTGCTTGGTAATTAGGATATTCTCAAACAATTTTACATACCGCATTCCTTTTCAACCATTTTCACAGCCTTTGAAGGTGATTGCAGTGACAATTGAGGTTGTAGAGCAGCCGCTTTAATTTTAAAAAATGAAGCAATTTATAATATGTAGATATTAAAGATATATTTTGTAACAGATTAGGAGATTCTGCATGCTACTCTACAGATTAAAAGTTTTAAATAATTACTTACATTTTGTAAAGATTTTAAACATGACAGGTTATCTATATATATATTTGTTTTATTGAGATTCTCGCTGACACACCGCAGCCAATTACATATTTATAAAAATGATACAGAAAAATCATAACAATTCAATAAAAAAAACGATAAAGAAAAAATCATAAGTCAATCAACTGGACAGAAGTCGGAAAGAGCAGTGGTCGAGTATCTAATCTATAAAGTACTAGAGAAATGTCATTTCTGTCGTCCTTAATTGGTAGTTCGAAATTATGAGGACGAGGTCGAAGATTGTACAGCCTATGGACCCTCGGTGGGAAAATATTAGCCAGGACGTGTGAGTCGAACCGGATCACTCTTCAAAGTAGGCGATTTTCAATGTCATATACAAGAGTTTTGACGCTCTTAATATCAGGGGACAGAAAACCGTAACGTCCCATCTTACGATGAAAACTCTCTAGTTTTGATCGGTCGTCAGCAGTAGTCAGGCCCCACCAGGCAGGGGCAGCGTAGAGGAGGCGCGCTGTAGTTGTAGCTCTAGCAACGCTGTGTAGGGCAGTTGGTGGCAGTCCATGAGCTCTTAGGACGCTCAAGGCGTAGATGGATGAAGAGCAAGAACTCAGGACACGACTGACATGCGACGAAGCCCGTAAGTCACTGCTGATGGTTAGCCTACACCGAGAACAATCATGCAGTCAACCCTCTCGAGGCCTGATAAGGGATGAGGAAGGGCAGCCCCCTTTGAACGCCTGTTGAAGATCATTTCACGCGACTTGGTTGGATTAAGTTTTAAATGGTTCTTGGTAGCCCATATCTCAAGTGCGGCAAGCTCAGTCTTAAGAGTTGTTCGCATTGAAGGGATGATGAGGTAAGTATCATCCGCAAACTTAACAACTACCGGTAGTTAAAAACTAGTCTATGCACACAGTCAATCATGAACACGCTTATACAATTAACTCCAATTTCACAATTGCTTCAGTGCAACTTAAAAACGAAGGAAATGCCTCTAGGAGTGTTTTTACAATAAATGTTCATTTTGCTGTCCAAGTGTCCATATAGTATTTAATATATATTATATATACAATTATACATACAATTATACATACTACGTCGTCTAAGACTCTTATTGATAATATTTTTACTAACTCTGCTGACACAGTGACTGGCTCTGCTATATTAATTAGCGACATATCTGACCATCTTCCCGTAATTACTTGGATGCATAATGAACCCCATTCATATGTCAATGCACCTAAATCAGAGCTAATTAGAACTGTGACACCAGAGACAATTGCTGAATTTAATACCTTAATATCTAAGGCTGACTGGAGTCCAGTAATCCAGCAGTGCAAAGAGAACAAGACTGACTTAGCTTACTCATCTTTTATAAACATCATTAAATCATATTATGACCTGGCTTTTCCTTTAAAAGAAAAACAAAAACTGAAAAAAGATACTTTTCAGCATCCCTGGGTGACCACTGGTCTAATGAAGTCGATTAAAAAGAAAGAAAAACTCTCTATAAAATATATTAAGAATCCTACCGCAATGAATAAGGAGATCTTTACAAAATATCGAAATAAATTCAAAATAATTCGAAAGAAAGTAGAAAGACAGTACTATGCCGAAGAATTTAGTAAGTATAGCAGTGACTTAAAGAAAACTTGGCAAGTAATTAAATCTATTATAAGTAGCCAAGAAAAAACTTCCTCAATCAAAGAATTAAAGGTTAATGAAACCACAATTGAAGACCCCAAACTTATAGCTGAAAAATTTAACAATTACTTTGTAGAACTGCCAAAATCATTATCAATGAAAATTCCTCAAGCCACTAAATCATTTCACAACTTCATGACTCCATCGTCAAAAACAATAAATAGAAAATAAAATAGAGTGCTTCACTGCTTCAGCCTTATAAGCTGCGTCCCATGATGATGATGCTGTGTGCTAACTTTGCTAAGTAAGTAAATACTGAGCACAAAATTAGCATGTGTTCCTAGTAAGTAAATACGACATTTTGTTGAATTACATAATTAAAAAATCCCCTAAAAGCTTAAAAGGGTAAAGATTATGTTCGAAATTCTGTCATTGGAAACAGCCTTTCATGCCATGAGCTTTCGTTTGTATCCGTTCCGAATTAAGGGGGGAGGGCAAAGTGTGAAACACATATCACCTTCTAACTTCAAAAGCACCAAATCAGTTTACCAAGCACATGTTTCTTCAGTTTCAAACTTTCTATTTACTCGCATTTACTGCATATTTCCTCTCATCTATAATATTACTTAGATCTTGCATTGATTACTTACTTAATGACTGCATTGCATCACGAGATGCGGCCAACAGATTTTTTAGCAAAGTCGTTGGCAACCATACTGCTTTGTATACAGGGACACAGTATTTGACTCTTTGGTATTACCAATTATTGTATAAACCTTCATATAGTCCAGCAGCTGAGTGTAGGACATTAATTGCTCATTAATCGCTGGAGGAAAAGCAGACAGCCCCTCCCCCCCCCCCTATTTAGCCTAGGACATTTACCCACCCGGACAAAACCTGTGCAAACAGCCTATTTCTGCAGTCAATTTATTGAACCCATTTCTTCAATTTAGCTTCTATTTAGATAGCATTGCATAGCAACAATTGTTTTTATCAATTCAACTTCTATTTAGATGACAATTATTTTCAGCAATCCAGATTCTATTTAGATAGTGCACAACAATTATTTGTATCAATCCAACTTCTATTTAGATGACAATTATTTTCAGCAATCCAGCTTCCATTTAGGACATAATTATTTTCATCAGTCAGATTCTACTTAGATAGCAACAATTGTTTTAATCAATCCACCTTCTATTTAAATAGATTACTTTCATCAATCCAGCTCCAATTTATGCAAGAATATTTTAATCAATGCAGTTCCAATTTAAGCAAGAGTATATTCATCAATCCAGCGTCCATTTAAATAAGAATGATTTTGTATCAATCCGACTTCTATTTAACGGGAATTCCTTTCATCAATCCAACTTTTGTACGACCAACATATGTACTTTGAACTTCGGACCGCCGTTCGGAGAATAACCGCTTATAAGCAATTTGTTCTATCAGGTTTTTTGTCCATCGACGTATATATTGATATAGGAGCCTACGTCGACGGGTTTGTCCGTGGGGGTTTTTGTTCGGAGAGTCAATGTCCGCTCCCCAGCAACCACCGTATAATGTACAATTTAACTCAGTGCTAAAAAAATCGGGCACGATGGTTTTCGAAAGTATAAAACAAGAAGTGCCTGTACGCCCCTTACCTTTCCACCTATACTGGTTGTGCTGGCCAAACAAGTGGTAGGACGGCGTTCAGACTTGAAAAGAAGTGACTGGACGCTATCAACGACTGTCCAGTCGAACTTTAAACCCTGGTTGCAGGTCTGAACACGATTCAGCTCGACACCGAATAGTCTGCTATGCACGCTCATATAGAAATGCGCACATCTAACTTTTCTAAATATTTTTAATATAGGCTTATACTACTCTGCTCTGGAATAGGCAATAGTGCATAATAGTGGTCAAAATGCGCAAACTATAGTTTCAGGTATTCGAACTCTTGGTAGACAAAAGACAAATATTTTACGAGATATGGAACGTGAAAAATATGCAAACACATATCAATATTTCCAATATAAATATTTTGTTTTAAACCGGTAATGAAATTAACCCTATTATCTCTTCCCAAGTCGGAGAACTTACGCTTTCTGCTTCTGTTATCTTTGTCCATTAAATTTATTCTTCGTATCGATGTGTAATTCGAATTTCGGCGATCGCGCCGTATCGAGAGATCCCTAGAAAAGTAGTCGGAAACCAGGGTTGCCAGATTTCAACATCGTTTTTATGCGAAGTCACGCCAAAATGTAGCCCAAAGGTGGCGAGATGAGCAGCTAAATCACAATAATAAAGAACTATTTATACTGTGGCTAAATAAATGTATGTATATTCTTTAATTCCAAAAAACAGGCAAAACGATGCAGGCTTATACTAGCAAAATTAACAGTATGGCTGCTTAGAACTTATAGTTAAAATATTTATTAGGCTACATGTTTTTGAAGAACATTCTTGGGATAAAATTAATCGAGGCTTTGTTGGGGAGGGCGAGCCCTTTGTCTAAAGTTATACAATGAATCTCGCTGTACTGGGAAGAGGTTACGGAGGACATGAAGTTCGTTTCCCTGGACAGCTTTGAACAGCATCTTTGAACAGCACCTTAACAGCCTCTTGTGTAAAAGTTTCAGCCTTAAGTGTATTAGTGGGCTGTAGGCATACTGTGTATCAGGATGTGTACGTGGCCAGCTCGTCTAGCCTAATTAAGTTTGTTCGTAGGCTAATCGTAATCTCAAAATGTCTGAAGCGCTATGGGCTACTTGAAAGCCAAGCGCGGCCGGGCACCACCTTATTCACGAGTGCTGCATTGAGTAAAAATGGTTGTCCGTAAGAGTGGTGGTCCAGGTCCAGTTGCCATATATAGGGTCAGAGGGGCCTCGGAGTCAGAGGCGGAACAGCTAGGCTTCATCGATGCTAGGCTTAGGCTACTAAGGCGCGCGGGTGTCGTCTGGCACGGGGATTGGAGGGAGTAGGATCAGATGTGGGGGCTACTTTTTAACCGGACACAGTGTATATAGGGCCTACCGTACATGATGCCTACTGAAGATTTTAAAATTTCAATAGATTCAATAGAATTTCATCGCTTATAATATTTCACGCTTTAATTTACAATTGGTTATTTTTTTATAGCCTTTCAGCGCTGTACGCACTTGCGTAAGTGCGTACGCCCAGCGGCGCCCCTGATCTTTTGTAAGCCTTCCTGACTGCCAGCCAACATCGCCTGGTCGTCTGCAAATCTTAGTGCTTTCACCATTTTCCCACCCACTTTTATCCCCTCCTCCAGCTCCTCTAGCGTTTCTCTGACAATTTCTTCAATATAGATGTTAAATAGAATTGGTGACAGGGGGGATCCTTGCCTCACTCCTCTTCCTATTTTTCCCGGCTCTGAGAATTCTCCATCGATTCTTATCTTTACTCTTTGACCCATATATAGATTGCCTATCAATCGTCTTTCTCTCCAGTCCACCCCTATTCGTCTCAGTATTCCCATTAATTTCTTCCAGTCCACTCTGTCAAAAGCTTTTTCGTAGTCGACGAAACAGATGTATATATCTTGTCCATGCTGAATACTTCTTGTTGCTATTATTCTCAACGCTGCCACTGCATCTCTTGTCCCTCTGCCTTTCCTGAACCCATATTGATCCTCTCCTAGGCACTTATCTCTTTCTGCTTTTGACTGCAGTCTTTTTGTCATTATTCTTAGCAATATCTTTGATGCGTGTGTAAGGAGGCTTATAATAGTGCGATGGTCTTCACAGTTTATTGCATTCTGTTTCTTCTGTAGGCCTATTGGTATAACTATGGTCTGTAGAAAGTCCTCTGGCCATTCTCCTGTGTTATATATGTCCTGGCATAGTTGCACCAATTCATTCATTGCTTTGTCTCCTAGGTTCTTCAACATTTCTATTGGGATGTTATCAATTCCTTCTGCCTTTCCGTTTTTCATGTCATCTATTGCAGCTAAGACCTCTTCTTTCAACACCCAAGGCCCAATGGTGTCATCTGTTTGTGCTTCCTCCTGTTCCTTCGCTTGTTTCTCCATTTCCTCCTCAATGCTGCTATTTCCTGTGTACAATTCCTCCACAATCCACATATTCCTTCCATCTTTTCCTTATATCTCCGGAGTCTTCTAGTAGCCTGCCATCCTTATCCTTGATTGTGTTTCCTCTTCCCATGTTCTTTTTTCTTCTAGTGATTTTATTTTCCCATACACTAGACTAGCTATTGATCTGAAACTTTGTATCTAGACAGAGGACCGTCAGTTCCAGCCAGTGGAGGGGTTGGTGAATCTCTCCCACGGTCCCACCACGGGTCCACGGTGGGGTGCGAAAACCCAAACATTTGCTATTTCCATTCCATCGCCATAGCTTCACAGCTATTCACCTGAAAAGTTGCAGCTAACCTATATTTTGTGCCACCGGGACCACCTCGCCCCAAACCCACACCTCGCCCCGCATGGACCTGGTGGGGCAGGGTGCTGTATGGGGTTGGAAAATGTTTGGGGGCCACATTTTTTGCAGTTTTGCAACTATTGATATGAAACTTTGCTTGTAGACAGAGGACCGTCAGGTCCAGCCTGGGGCCATGGTGGGGCGCGAAAACCCAAACTTTTGCTATTTCCATTCCGTCGCCATAGCTTCGCGACTATTTACATAAAATTCCCGGGCATCGCCGGGTATCCCAGCTAGGGGCTCAATAATTATGATCTCTGCACGAGGCCATGAGGGATATAATATTATTAGTCCAACATGATGAGCTCCATGTCTGAATGCTGGCGAGGATAGGCTACACTTAAGAACACAAAAAACAAGTCGTAAGGCTAGAAAAGCAGACAATGTTTCTTTTAGTAGCAAATACCGAACGCAAACGCAAACGCAAAAACTGATTCGTATACATCTAAACACATGATCTAAATGAAATTATTAGCAAAGTAGACCTAACACGCACATGATCGAAATGAATATTCAACAGCGTTGTTCGAAGCAGCAAACAGAAAAATGCATGCCCAGCATCCCACAGGATTAACGGGCTTAATGTTCAAAAGGCAACCAAATTAACGATACGCTACTTTCTCCTGAGACAGTTACGAAGATGTCCTGTAACAGTTAAAAATCCATTTTCTTCGACTGCATCGCTAGGTAATTGCAACTCTATTAGCCTACTATGTAGAGCGATTGCTTTAGGCTTCAAATCAATATGAACAACACGGCAGATTCTGGGATAGGTTCAATCAGTTACATGTAATGTACATTCTAAATGCCTTGCTGGACGTTTGCTAATGCAAGTGAAAAACAAAAGCTTTAAGTACATTCACAGCATATAAGCCCTAAACTAGCGGTCGTTGCGTTAACGTAAAATTTCACAAATCAGGCATCTTTAGCAACCATATAGTCCAAACCACCACATTACATCAAAAGGCACAGAACTAGGCTACAATATTCACAAGCAACATGGGGGTCCTTAACACTTATGAGCACCAACTCTTTTGTGCTGGACATAAAACAATTGCAACTCGTATATCTGACATCCACAGAATTAACATGTGCATAACATTATCATGTGCTGAAGTTAACATTTATAATCGTCACAAGACGACAACGAATCACAAGCATTTCTGTGAGATTTCTACCATTTTACCGATCATACACTATTCCTACATGATTAATCTTTATCAATATTATTCATTCCAATTCGAGTGTGGTGTGTTATCCGAGTCAAACAAAGTGGCAGATAATAGTTATACCATCGTAAAGTCATGGAGGAAACACTGTTAGTTACAGGCAAACTACAAACTACATGGGTTTGTTAACAGCAATTTCAGAAGCCAAAAATGAGTTAAACTTAGTGTCATGTTATATTGCCTACTGTAGTTCTATAAGCGAGCACTGGGTAGCATTGAAGCTCCCTCAAACACACCAATCCCAAGCTTTACCAAAAGCACAGCATTATAAAACAAGACAAGTCTGGTTGAACGATACAGTGCACAGACTTGTCGGAATAAAGGTGAAGATCAGTTCTAGACGTTAGGAAATTATGCAAATTCACAGACGTAATAACGGAAATATTAGCAAGCCACAACAAGCACAGAAAAAACTATTTCCACACCAAAGAAACTGCACACTTTGCCAGCACTGTCATGGTATCATTTGCACCACCTTGAGTGAAACTGTCCATGGTGGCCATCATAATATCAAAGAGCTCGATACAAGTTACTGGCTGGTGCTACCACTTCTTCGCATTAAGCCTACGAGTATGGTGGTATTCCTTGAAAGAGAGGTCCCAACAAATTTCTCCTACAGCATGCTAATGTCAATGACACGCCATCACCGTACTTCTCGTCAACGCTCTCACATCGATTCGTCACCCGAAGACCCGGAAGAACTTCCAACCAGCTCCCTAATGACATCCCTAATGGAATCTCTGAGCTCTTCCGGTTCATCGTCGCCATTGCTGCGATCCAAAAGCGTTTCATCCGTGATGACCGTCTCCTCCCTCCCAGGTTCGACAACCGTTCTCTTATGCACCTGCTTTCTCAGCTTTAATCTAGACAAGCAGAGAAATTCAATGAGGCACATTGGTCACCAAAGCTATTTAGGAGCATTATTTCTAATAAGATGCACACATCAATTTGCCCACTAAACCCTTTCAATGTTTCTGGATCGGATGTAGCCTACATGCTTTACACGGCCAAATTGTGGTCACAAATTTTGCCACTGAGATCCGAATACCTGTCCAGTATGGAAGATATACCTAGTGATGAATAAAGTTAGCAAAAAGCATCTGAAACAAGCAATTTTATCTTTCACTGCAAATCGGAAATTATGTTATAAAGTCTAAAGGATGTGATGTTCACACTGTTAGCTGTGCAAAGGGAAGGAAAATAAAAGCAAACCATATCGAATGAAACAAGTTATAAGAAAATAAACAGCAAGGAATAAACTTCCACCTTATGTTAGCTTCAAGAAAGAGCTCTACGTAATTAGAAAAGCAGTGAAACCGACATTAATTAATGAAAACCGGAGGCTATAGGTCAACTTAAAAGATCCTCGAAACACATAGAAGCTAGTGAAAGAGGTAACCAATTACTATTCTTCACCACAGCTTAGTCCAAAAGACAAAGACACAACCACACTTCAGTTTATTATATGTACAGTTCCACCAACAACAGGTACTGCAAGTACATCTCCAGATATTAGCATTAGCACCACATCGTAGCACTACCCTGATTATAGCTTCCCTAGAAACTATGAAAAGTTCAGACTTCTCAACCAAGACAAAAACTCAAGCCATTTCCTTCCTTCAGGCTGGAAACTCATGGTCAATAATGACTGTTTTCTTGCACACTTACACGAAAAGTCTAAAATGTACGAAATTATATTCCTGTGTTAGAAAACTGCTACTTGTCAAACCTTGATGATCGTTCTTCTGCTTGGGATCGTTTAGAAACTGCAACAGAAATATGCATATGAAAAATAATTAAGATTTTATAGTGTACCTCTTTTGACAAAACAATCAGGATAATTATTTCCATAAGACACCAAATTTTAAATTATTTAAACAGGCCAACTCGATATAGTTAAGTAAACGATAATTATAACATGTAATTGGAAGCTTTTAAAGTACCACTTCAAGGTAAACTCAGTAGATATGCTAACAATATATTTGTGCCAATTGTATATACTTATTGACTAACAGAAAAGCAGCCTACTATACTTGAGACCAGAACATAATTACATTTATGAATACTACGATTTTCGCATAATACATGACAACATTAAAAAATCTTCTGCTTGGTCTCTTTTCCAATAATACAATGTGGTACAAACATATTTAAAATTCCATTTAACAGAAAGTTGTACCATTACTGGTAGGCTAATTATTTATTTAACACGTCAGTACCCGTACTGACGTGACAAGTTTCAAGATTTACGTACCTTTGGATTTGTCTGGCTTAGCATCGTCTTCACCAGCGGGCAGAGCTTTCGCACGTGCTGCATCGTCCTTGAATATCTCACTGAGCGCTTTCTCATCCAGCTTACCACCGAGCACCATCCGTTCCGTCGTCAGTTTCTGCTGCGTGGTCGTCCTGACCCTCTTCTTGACCGCTGTCCCATCGGGTAATATCTCCTCATATTCCTTGAGGTCTGTTTCGATCTTCGGCTCCTGCTTCGTGACGTCCGTGTACTTCGTCAGCTGCGGCTCCGTCGAGCTTGCCCGCTGCGGCAGCATCTGCCTGACCTGCTCCTCGGTGGTGCCCGCCAGTTCATCCTCCGGACCCTCCATCACAACCCGCTTGATGATCGTCTTCTTCTGGGTCGTCTTGATCAACCGGCGCTTCACCAGGGTCCCGTCGGGTAGCGTGTCCTCGAACTCCTGCACCTGCCGGTCGATGATCGGTTCTGTTTCTACGGTGTCCGTGTAGACCCGGATCGCCGGGTTGTCGACGTCCGAGTCGGCGGGTGACACCAACGTCGGTGAGGCTAGATCGTGGAAGTCCGCAATGGCCGACGTGGGACTCGTGACATCGGACAGGTCCTCCTCGTCGGTAAAGACGTCCTCGAAGATCTCGCCGTCTGGACCGACTCGACGGATCTTCGTTGTTACTCTCTTCGTCACCTTGTCGCCCCTGTTCACGGTAAGCAGTCTCATGTCCTTCGACGATTTCTTTGACGATGACGGTCGCTTCTTCTGTCTGTCCGGGTCATCGTCGTCGTCGTCATCACCGAAGTGCGTCCTCCGCTTGATGATCGTTTCCGTGTCAGTTCTCCAACTAGATTCGTCGGTGATGGGTTTGAAAACTGCACCAGTTTCTGGGACTCGTCCCCTTTCTGCGGGCGTCTGCTGAGGTGGAGCAATAACCCGGTGTGAAACAGACGACACTTCCAGTGTCTTAGAGTCCATCGATGTATCTCCCCGAGAAGTTCTAGAATCTGGAGAGTCTGCTCCGGTCCTCGAATGCTGTGTCGGTTTTCTGAATGTGGTAGATGCTTGGGTGGCAACAATGTCCTGCTCCGTGTCCGAATGTCCTGTACCCCTCTGCGGTCTCCTAGACGACAGCGGGGCCTTTATCGTAATTACCCTTTTGGTTACCTTCCGAGTGGCCATACTGCCGTTAGACAGCGTCTCCTGGACCGTACGAACGGTGGTGTCTGTTTGAAGATGGTCACCCTTCGGTTCCGTCACACCAGGTGGCAGGTGCAGTATATTTTCGTCTATGTCCGTATTCACTGTCTCCTCTGCCATGGTGGCATCTGTCACCAATCCGTCGGTTATCACCAGCTTCGTAACCGGCTTAAAGTGTCGTGTCGTCACCACTCTCCTCCTGATCGTACTACCATCGGCTAACGTATTTTCATCCTCTTCCACGTCTGTGTTCGTCGACATCGCACCTTCGATGACCTTATGGACAACTCCAGCTGATTCAGCGGCTTTAGCTCTCCTCTTAGCTTCCAATTCATCCAGGTCTGATCTACCACCAACCTGCAATCCTGTCTCAGAAAGAGATGATCGAGGAGATGTGGCCTCCTGTTTTAATTTGTCATCTGATGTGCTCTCCTTCTTCTCTGGTTGAACAGGGTGCTTCAAGTGCACAACTATCGTCACAAGTTTCTTCTTCGCCGGCGTTCCATCCGGAAGTGTATCGTCGAACTGATCAACAGTTGTGTCCGTTTCAAGGTTACTACCGTAGGGTTCGATCACTCCAGCTGGAAGTTTCAACGTGATCTCCTCGATCTCGGTTCTGATGTTTTCTTCCTTCGTCTCCGACGCAGTTTCGACCCCATCAACCAGGGTGGTGTCCGTCACAGGTCGTATGAATTTCGTGGTGATGACCTTGCGCCTCACCGTGCTACCGTCCTCTAGAATCTGCTGACTTTCTGTTACCTTGACCAAAGAAGATATCGGTCCCTCTTCGAGTCTATGCGACATGTTTGGAACTCCAATCAATTCTTTTCCAGACGGTTTCTCGCCTGTGACTGACACTCGCTTTTCCGCAACTTTCTCCTCGTGTTCCGATGCTTTTAGGAAAACAATCATTTTAACGGTCTTTTTCTTGGCCACTCTGCCGTCTGGCAGCGTAACCTCTGTGCTCTCAACCGATATATCAGTCTCGCAGTTGCTGCCAAACGCTTCTATCACACCCGGAGGCAGCTGAAGGATGTGCTCCTCGATTTTCGTATCGACAATCTCATCCCTCACGAAACTTTCCTTCTCCTTTCCATCTATCACACGGACCTTCCAGATCGGCTTCACGTAGTCAGTCGTGATGACTTTTCGTCGTAACGTACCACCGTCTTCTAGATTCTTCTGATCCTCTGTAACCTTCTTCCTCACCTCAACTGGCTTTTCAAACGTTCTGTCCACGGACTGCTCCCGGTCGCCAGGAAGCCTCAATCTTTCTTCCGACGATACTGACGTCTCAGAAAGTCTTGTCGGCCGAAGAGGACTGAAAACTTCAAGATCCCTTTCCTGTGGCTTCAGACTTACAATCATTGTGACAACCTTCTTCTTAGCTACCACGCCCTCTTCCGGCAGAGCTTCTTCGGAATTCTCAACGGATATCTCCGTGTCGCAGTTGCTACCGAAAGGTTCTATGACTCCAGGTGGCAGTTGGAGGATGTGCTCTTCGATGTCAACACCCAACACAACCTCCTTCGTGCTGGTTTCTGTGGGCGTTCCATCGATCACAGTTATGTCCGTCACTGGTTTGATGTGTTTCGTTGTGACAACCTTTCTCCGGATCGTCTTACCATCCTCCGTGCTCTTCTGATCCTGTGTTTCCGTCTTCCGCGACTCCACCGGACCCTCCAACAGAGTATGCTTCACCACTGGAACCTGTTCCTTGTGTTCGGTCAGTACGGTCCTAGTCGTTTTGCGTTTCGCCACCGTGCCATCCGGCAAAACCACTTCGTCCTGCTCCACGGAAGTCCGACTCTCCAGGTCGCTTCTGCGTTCGTCCCGGACATTGGGTGGGAGTTCGACTACGCTCTCGTCGATCTCTGCAGCCACTACAACATCTCTCGTCTTCGATTTCACCTCGACTCCATTGACCAACGCAACGTCTGTCACAGGCTTCACCCATTTTGTCGTGATTGTTCTCGTACGTATTGTTCTTCCGTCGTCGGTGACCCTTTCATCCTCCTTAACGTCCCTCGAGATCCTTACTTCTCCTTCAATCGTTCTGTGCGCCTCCAGCTTTCGACCCTCGGACGCTTTCAATCTAACGATCGTGCTGACCACCTTCCTCTTAGCCGGAGTTCCATCGGGAAGACTGTCATCATCGACGTTTCTGACGGATATATCTATGTCGCAGTTGTCCGCGTGCGGTTCTATTAGTCCGGCTGGCAGATGCAGGACGTGCTCCTCGATTTCAGCACGCACGATTTCCTCTCTGGTTCTCGCTTCTGTCTCTTTCCCGTTGACCAAAGTGAGTTCCGTGATCGGCTGAATGAAAATGGTGGTCAATACCTTTTTCCTTATCGACGATCCGTCGTCAAGGTCCTTCTGATCTTCAGTTGCCGACGTCTGTGACCTCAGTTCTCCCTTCACCGTTCTGTGGGTGATGTCCTTCGCAGTTGGGACCCTCGTTGGTGACGCAGAATTCTTAGGAGACACAATTGTTGTGGTAGTTGTTCTTGCGACGGGTAAACCATCGGGTGAGACCTCTTCGGAGCACTTAACCGTCACGCTGCTGTCGGTTGTCCCATCGTCGTACGGCTCTGACACTGATGGATACAGTTCCAGAACGTCGGTTACTATTTCCGTGCTGACAAGCTGCTCTCTGGTCTCGCTCTCCATCTCGACACCATCGACAACCGGTGTTTCCGTCACAGGTTTCAAGTTTTCCGTGGTAGTTACCTTGGTCTTCACTCGAGTACCATCAGGCTTTGTCTCCTGCTTTTGTGCAACCCTTACGCGTGGCTGGACAGGTCCTTCTGCAACCCTCTTGCCCACTGCTTTTGGTTTCTCCAGATTTTCGTAGTCCGGCTTCAGTCGCACGGTTATCTTGACTACCTTCTTGTTGGCTACAATGCCATCGGGCAGCTGTTCCTCTGAATTAGTCACGGAAATGTCCGTGTCACAGTTACCGGCGTACGGCGCAACGACGCCACACGGTAGTTCCAGTATGTGTTCCTCCTTGTCAACACCAACAGTAACCTCTCTGGAATGTCTCTCGCTTTCCTTCCCGTTCACAAACACAATCTCAGTCACGGGCTTGACGAATGTTGTTGTAATGAGCTTTCTTTTCAGAGTCACCCCATTGGGTAAGTTTTCCTGTTCCTCTGCCACCTTAGTCCTCGGCTCGACCTCACCTTCAACCAACTGGACACTCCGACCGTCGGGTAACCTGGTGATGGCCTGCGACGTGGGTTTAGCCCCAGTTCGAATGGCCTCACCGAAGCCAGGTTGGAATTCTTTCTTCAACGTAACAATCATTTGCACGACCTTTTTCGTGACGGGTGATCCATCGGGCAAGGCATAGTCGAAATTGTCGACCTTTATTTCCGTATTGCAGTTCTCTGCGAACGGCATGATGTTACCTGCTGGCAATTCCAGGATGCACTCGTCGATCACGGTCTTGATGATGACCTCCCTTACACGGGAATCTGGAGCGGACGCTTCGTTGAGAATCACCTCAGTTATCGGCCTGAAATGAACCGTCGTCACGACCTTCTCCTTCCGTATGACACCGTCATCCAAGTTCCTCTGATCCTCTGTAACCGTCGTTCGAGACTGGATCGGTCCTTCGATGACCTGAGCGGTGCGTGGACCTGTGACTTGTTCTGCGCCGGTTCCCGGTTCTCCAACCGTTGCGACAGTGTTGATCACCTTTCTCTGGATGGGAGACCCGTCGGGAGAGGTGTCCTCGAAATCCTTCACCGTTGTTTTCGTCTGAACGTTGATACCACTGACGTCCTTAACTCCGGGTGGAAGCTGAAGGATGTTTTCCTCGATCTCCGTCAGAATCAGTTTCTCTTCGCGAAGATGTGAACTTGTCTCGACGCCGTTCACGAGAACAACTTCGATGATCGGCTTGATGTGCCTCGTCGTCGTCACCTTCCGTCTGACGGTGCTACCGTCTCCAAGCTTCTTCTCGTCCTTGAACAGCTTCGGTCGCAGCTCCACGGGTCCTTCAACGACCTTTGTCCTCGTTCCTTCGGAATCTACCTCCTTTCTGATCTGGACAACGATTCTTACGAGTCGCTTTTTCGCCAAAGTTCCATCCGGAAGGGTGACTTGGGAATTTTCAAACGAGATATCTGATTCGCAGTTGCTCGCGTCTGGTTCGATGACTCCAGGAGATAGCTGCAGCACAGTCTCGTCGATGATCGTATCGACAAGCTCCTCTCTTGTTTTCGACTCCGTTTCAACGTCATCAACAAGCGTTATATCTGTGATGGATCTGAAGTATTGTGTTGTGATCACCTTCTGCCTCACAATAGTGCCGTCGATCAGCGTCTGCTCATCCTCTTTAGTGGTCGACTTCGGTATTAGCTCGCCCTCAACGACTTGGTGTGAGATCCTCTGCTTTCCAGTGCCATCCAATTTATCCTGTCCTGGCAGCTTAGGCTCGATAAGGTGCACAGTCATTCTTATAACCTTCTTCGGAACTGAGAGGTTCTGGTTCTCGGGTAACACTGTGCTTGAGTTTTCCACCGATATGTCAGTGTCGCAGTTTGCGGCAAATGGTTCGATTCGACCGCACTGTAAGTCGAGAACAATCTGCTTGACGTCACCGCTGACCAGTTCTTCCTTTGTTGTAGATTCTGGAGGACAGTTGTCCATCAGAATTACTTCTGTCACTGGTTTCACATACCTCGTCGTTATCTCCTTTTGCTTGATGGTTCTTCCATCGTCCAGGTTCTTCTGGTCTTCCTTCACCTCCGATTTTGCTTCGACTGGCCCTTCCAGTATTCTCTGAGTAACATCCGGTACTTCGGAAACGTCCTGAGGCCAGAGATTTACTTCTTTCTCCGTCTCTGGTGGTTTTCTCACCACGGAGGCGATTGTCTCGATCACATCCTTATTGACTGGAACACCACCCGGCAACGTTTCGTGAAATTTCTTTAATGACGTGTCCGTCTTAACACCCACTTCGTTGGGGTCGGTCACTCCTGGCAGAAGCTTCAGAATATTTTCAACAATGTCCACCCCGATGACATTTTCCCGCAAAGTCGTTCTCGTTTCCACACCGTCAACATTGGAAATGAGAATGGTTGGTCTTGAGTGAGTCATCGTGATAACTTTACGCTTGATGACGGTGCCATCGTTTGTCTTGTGGTCATCCTCTTCACTGTCTGTTTTCGTTGTTATCTCCCCTTCGATGGTTCTCGTCTCTTCTCCTGGCCTGGTAGGCAACAGTCTTCCAGCCATCAACTGTGGGATCTCCTCTTCTACCAATAAGGATGGATCTTTCAGTTGTACAGTAATCTTTGTAACAGTCTTCCTTGCCAAGCTGCCATCCGGCAGTGCAATGTCCGACGTATTCACCGAGATATCTGCCTCACAGTTGCTTGCGTTTGGCTCGATAACACCAGCCGGAAGTTGTAGGATGTTTTCTTCAATTTCCGTTCTGACCAGTTCCTCCCGGTCTTTTGTCTCGATTGTCAGACCTTCTGAACTGATGATCTCAGTGATCGGTTTAATGTATTTTGTGGTGATGATCTTATGTTTGGCCGTAGCACCATCATCAAGATTCTCCTTAAATTCCTGCACAGTTGGCCTCGCTTCGATTTCGCCCTCCACGATTCTTCGGCTAACCTGTGGGAACGTCTCGCCCTCTGACGGTCTGAGCTTCACTGTCATTTTTGTTGTCTTCTTCGTGCTCGGCACATTCTCTGGTGTCACGTCTTCCACCTTGTCCACCGATATGTCTATATCGCAGTTCTCCGCGTTTGGTTCTATCGTACCACAGGGCAATTCTAAGACGTGTTCTTTCACGTCTGAAGAAACAGTCTCCTCTCTGGTAGCAGACTCCGGAGGATGCCCTCTGCTTAGTTTCACTTCTGTGACAGGTTTCACCTGTCTGGTCGTTATCACTTTCCGCTTGATCGCAGTTCCATCTTCCAAATTATCCTGGAATTCAACAACCACCGACTCCGGCTTAACTTCTCCTTCTATCACTCGACGGACGATACTCGGCTGTTCAGAATCAACTGCCACTGGTTTCTTTAGTAACGTTGCAACCGTTCGCACAACTCGCTTCTTCACCGGCACTCCGTTCGGCAAAGACTCTTCTGTCGCAGTTACTGAAGTTTCACTGTCAGTAATCCTGCTGTCTAATTCAGCCACCCCAGGAGGCAGCTCTAGGATGTTCTCGACAACCTCAACGCCGACCACATTCTCGCTCAGCAGTCGTTTCTGTTCTTTTCCGTTTTCCACGGTAACCTCCATAACTGGCTTAAAAGAAGTTGTGGTAACTACATTGCGATGCACAGTGCCACCGGCATCTGACACTTCTTTGTATTGCTTGGATTCCGTCCTTGACTGAACTGGACCCTCTTGGATATTCTTCGGTGTCTCTAAGTCGGCACGTGCTTGAGGCTTCTTTGCAGCAAAGGCTGGAGAAACCGCATGTCCTCCAGGTTCCTGCGATTCATCTTTCAGCCTAACAACCATCATGACAAGAGCCTTTCTGGCCATGGAGCCATCCTTGAGCAACACTGCAAACGAGTCCACAGATAAATCAGCCACGCAGTTAGCAGCGTTTGGCTCAATTACACCACATGGCAATTTCAAGACGTTCTCTTCAATGTCGGTGCCAATGACCTCCTCTCTGTGTTTTGTCTCAAGCGGCAATCCATCTTGAAGAATTATCTCGGTGATTGGCCTGATATGACTGGTGGTAATAATCCTACGCTTCACCGTTCCACCATCATCCAGAGCTTCCTGGTCCTCTGCTATCACAGACTTCGATTGTATTTCCCCTTCCAATATCTGGCGAGTTACTTCTGATGGCTTTTCTGTTCTCTTTGGTGTAGCGTCAACCTTGACAGTCCCCACTGGCTGCAACTGAATGACTACCGTAGTAGTCTTCTTCTTCGCCGGAACACCCTCTGGAAGGGTGACCTCCGATTTCTTTACAGATATGTCCTTCTTACAGTTGCCCTCGTTCGGCTCGATTACTCCGCAAGGTAGATCCAAGATATTTTCGCTAACCTCAGCGTCCACAATCTCCTCCCTTGTGGTGGACTCTGGTGGGCCATCGTTGGTAAGTCTAACTTCCGTGATTGGTTTAACGTACTTTGTGGTCACCACGACCTGCCTCAAGGTTCTACCATCCCCTAAATTCTTCTCGTCTTCTTCCACCTCCCTCTTCGGCTCGATCGCACCCTCTATGACTTTCAGAATAACACCGGGTTCATCAGTGGTAGGTTCTTCGTTGGCTGCTATCATGTCTGGTTCGGTCAAGAGACTAACCGTTGTTCTCACAGTCTTCTTTGTGACAGGCACTCCCTCTGGCAGAGTCTCGGATGAGGATGTCACTGTCGTGTCTGTCTTAACGTCGCTTCTGCTGATGTCTGTAACTCCAGGTGGCAGTTCAAGAACGTTCTCTACAATGTCCTTGCTGTCGACTTCCTCTCTGAGTTTCGTCCTTCGCTCCGTTCCTCCAACCTTTGTGAGTTTCAAAATGGATCTCACATTCGTCGTCGTAACTATTCTGTACTTCACGAGGCTTCCATCGTTTTCGTTGACCTCATATTCTTTCACATCTGTCCTTGACTCGATGGGACCTTCAATTATGTCGCCAGGCTCCGTCTCGGACTTCCTGCCAGTCTTACTTCTTCCAGCGGCAACTTTCCTACCAGGCTTGTACTTCCTTTTCCGAAGTCTTTCTCTTGGTGGCTTCTTCGGATCCCTCAACCTGACAATCATTCTTGTAACCGTCTTATTTGCAAGGATTCCATCGGGTAGAGGAACCAGAGATTTATCAACGGAAACATCAACGTCGCAGTTGCTGGCATTTGGCTCAACGACCCCAGCAGGCAGCTGCACGATATTCTCGTCAATGTCCGTTCCGACATGCTCCTCTCTGTGCTTCTCCTCCGTTGGTATTCCATCCACGCTGACGATTTCAGTGATCGGCTTGAAGTACGTGGTCGTTACAACTCTGTGCGTAACGGTGCTGCCATCGTCAAGCGTTCTGTGCGATTCGTCTGCTTCCGATCTCGAGTCTACGCTACCTTCGAGTACCTTTCTGGTTAGTCTAGATTCGCCTCCCCGTTTAGCAAAGGTGCCTGGCACGATGTGTTCCGTCTCTTCTGGAACAGTTGCCAGCGATGATGGTCTGAGCTGGACGATCATCCTTGTCGTTCTCTTCCTAGCTGCTGTTCCCTCAGGTAAAGTGACGTCAGATTCGTAAGCGGTAACGACTCTGTCACAGTTACCTGCGAATGGGTCTATTACACCGCAGGGAAGCTCCAGCATGTTTTCGGAAACCTCTGCGCTTTGAATCTCTTCTCTGGTCGTCGACTCTGGTGGAGAACCGCTGACAAGTTTGACTTCTGTGATTGGTTGCACGTATCTTGTTGTTACAATTGTATGCTTAATCGTTGTACCGTCATTCAAATTCTGTTCGTCCTCTTCAACTTCTGTTCTCGGCTCAATCTCACCTTCAATGACCTTATGTGTTACTTTACCAGGAACTTGTTCTTCCGGTATTCCAGTCAATTTCTGGCCTGTTAGAAGAGATGCAACAGTTCTAACAACCTTCTTCACAACAGGCACTCCGTCTGGTGACGTTTCTTCAGAATTTGTTACAGTAGTTTCTGTCCTAACAGCTCTACTGTTGACATCAGTGACTCCAGGAGGCAATTCCAGAACGTTCTCAACAATTTCCTTGCTGTCCAGCTCTTCTCGTAATTTCGTCTTTCTCTCTACACCTCCAACCTTCGAGAGTCTTAAAATAGTTCTCACATAGGTCGTGGTAACCACTCGGTATTTCACCAATCCTCCATCCTTCGCCTTCAGCTCATGCTCCTTGACCTCTGTCCGTGACTCTAATGGGCCTTCAATGATGTCGGGATCAGTCACTTCAGGCAGGTCCTTACCCTTTGCAGCACCCTTTCCTCTGGACTTTCGCTTGCGTTTCGGACGCCTCGCTCTTGGTGGCAACGAAGGATCTCTCAGCTTGACAACCGTTGTAATCAGCGTTTTATTTGCAAGACTTCCATCAGGTTGAGTAACTTCAGATTTCTCGACAGATACATCGATATCACAGTTGGTAGAATTAGGTTCGATAACCCCGGCTGGTAGTTGCAAGACGTTTTCCTCAATATCCGTACCAACAAGTTCTTCCCAGCGTTTAGTTGAGACTGGAACTCCATCTTGACTGACAGTGTCAGTAAAAGGTTTGAAATGCTTCACGGTGATGGTCTTGCGTAACAAAGTACTTCCGTCGTCATGTTCCTCTTTCTCTTCTGCCATCTCGATTCTGGATATAAGATCCCCTTCCTGTAACTTCTTTGTGAGTTTTGGAATCTTTCCATCGCCGGTTCCTGACGGCTTAAATGCGACAGTTGTTCGTGTTGTCTTCTTGTTTGCTGGAATGTCATCAGGCAGGGTTACTTTGGAGTCTTTAGAAGACACATCCGTCTCACAATTCTCTCCATATGGTTCAATAACTCCACATGGTAGTTCCAGAATGTTCTCGCTGACATCAGCTTTCAAAACTTCTTCCTTAGTGGTTGATTCGGGAGGCAAGCCACTCACAAGCTTGACCTCTGTTGTGGGTTTCACGTACTTTGTTGTTATCACATTCTGCTTGATGGTTGTGCCGTCTGGTAAGTTCTGTTCGTCTTCTTCGATTTCAGTTCTTGGTTCAACGTCACCTTCCACCACTTTAAGAACAACTTCAGGTATTTCTCTCGCTTCCTCACTGATGTCTGGCAATTCATCTTCTCTCAGGAGAGTAGCAGTAGTCCTCACAACCTTCTTCGTCACAGGCACACCTTCCGGCAAAATCTCTTCCGAAGATGATACGGTGGTGTCTGTCTTAACATCTCTTCTGCTGACGTCTGTGACTCCTGGAGGCAGTTCAAGGATGTTTTCCACAATTTCCTGGCTGTCCAGTTCCTCTCGCAGCTTCGTCCTTCTCTCTACGCCGTCAACCTTTGAGATCTTTAGGATGGTTTTAACATTCGATGTTATAACTACTCTGTATTTCACCAGTCCACCATCTTTTGCTTTTATTTCGTATTCCTTGACCTCTGTCCTTGATTCAATAGGCCCTTCAATTATGTCCGTTTCGTCATGTTCAGGAGTAACTCTTTCGACACCACCTTTTGGAGTACTCTTCTTCGCTGGTTTGTATGGTCGCTTCTTTCCCTTCTCCCGTGGTGGTTTAGAAGGATCCCTTAAACTGACAACAGTCTTTATCAGTGTCTTATTTGCGGGACTTCCATCTGGCAGAGTCACTTGAGATTTGTCAGCAGTAACATTGATATCACAGTTACTGGAATTTGGTTCAATCACGCCTACCGGCAGCTGCAAGACGTTCTCTTCAATATCTGTACCAACAAGTTCCTCCCACCGCTTTGTCTGCGTTGGAATGCCATCTGTGCTTGTTATTTCTGTGATTGGCTTGATGTGCTTTGTTGTGGTGACCTTCCGCCAGATTGTGCCACCATCGTTCAAGTCTTCCTTGTCTTCAGTCACAGATGATCTTGATTCTATATCGCCTTCCATCAATTTCTTACTGACCTTCGGACCCTTTTCTCCTGATGGAGGTTTTACAGCTACACCAGCTTCTGTCGGTTTCATACTGACCTTTGAAACCTTATCGCTTGATGGAGGATTCAAAGTTACAACCATTCTTGTTGTCTTTGCCTTTGCTGGAACATTGTCAGGTAAAGTCACTTCAGACTCTGTCACAGAAACCTTTGCTTCACAGTTATCACCGTCTGGTTCGATTACACCACATGGTAATTCCAGAATATTTTCGTTCACTTCAGCATTCACGACTACTTCCTTTGTAGTTGATTCTGGAGGAGAACCCTTCACCAGTTTGACTTCTGTGATTGGTTGAACATATCTTGTTGTCGTTTTGTTTTGTCTAACAGTTGTTCCATCATCTAGTGTCTGTTCATCTTCTTCGTATTCAATTCTTGGCTCAATTTTGCCTTCAATCGATTTATAAACCACATCTGGTATCTTGTCTGCTTCACCATAAACTTCTGGTATTTCATTCTTTGCCAAAAGAGTAGCCGTTGTCTTGATGACCTTTTTCGTCAGCGGTACTCCTTCTGGCAAAGTCTCTGATGAGGACGTCACTGCTGTGGCTGTCTTAATGTCTCTTCGGTGGATATCTGTGACCCCTGGAGGTAGATCGAGAATGTTCTCTACAATGTCCTTGCTGTCCAGTTCCTCTCTCAGTTTTGTTTTCTTCTCCACTCCTCCAGACTTGGACACTTTCAAAATAGATTTCACGTATGATGTTGTAACTACATGGTATTTCAATAATCCTCCACTGCTAGACTTCACTTCATAGTCTTTCACTTCTGATCGCGACTCAATCGGTCCTTCGATTACATCTTCTTCCAATTCTGGCTTGTCTTTGGATGGAACCTTCGTCCCAGGCCTCCACTTTCGTTTCCGTAGCTTTCCTCTGGGTGGTTTCTTTGGATCTCTTAAACTGACAATAGTCCTAATCACGGTTTTGCTTGCAGGACTTCCATCTGGCAGAGTCACCTCAGATTTGTCAGCAGATACATCAATATCACAGTTGCTTGCATTTGGTTCAATAACGCCTGCAGGAAGTTGCAATATATTTTCTTCAATGTCTGTACCAACAAGTTCTTCATACCGTCTTGTTTGTGTTGGAATGCCATCAGTGCATGTCACTTCGGTAATTGGCTTCACATGCTTTGTGGTGGTAACCTTCCTCCAGATTGTGCTACCATCGTTCAGATCTTCCCTGTCTTCAGTCACAGATGACCTTGATTCTACATCACCTTCTATAGTTTTCTTCGTAACCTTTGGAACTTTTTCTCCGGATGGAGGCTTCAAAGTTACAACCATTCTTGTTGTCTTTGCCTTTGCTGGAACATTGTCAGGTAAAGTCACTTCAGACTCTGTCACTGAAACCTTTGTTTCACAGTTATCTCCGTCGGGTTCAATAACACCACATGGTAATTCCAGAATATTTTCGCTCACTTCAGCATTCACGACTACTTCCTTTGTAGTTGATTCAGGAGGCGAACCCTTCACCAGTTTGACTTCTGTGATTGGTTTAACATATCTTGTTGTCGTTTTGTTCTGTCTAACAGTTGTTCCATCATCTAATGTCTGTTCGTCTTCTTCATATTCAATTCTCGGCTCAATTTCGCCTTCAATCGATTGATAAACTACATCCGGTATTTTGTCTGCTTCACCATAAACTTCTGGTATTTCATGCCTTCCTAAAACAGTAGCAGTTGTTTTGATGACTTTCTTCGTCAAAGGCACTCTTTCTGGCAAAGTCTCTGATGAGGACGTCACTGCTGTGACAGTCTTAATGTCTCTTCTGTGGATATCAGTGACGCCTGGAGGTAGTTCCAGAATGTTCTCTACAATGTCCTTGCTGTCCAGTTCTTCTCTCAGTTTTGTTTTCTTCTCCACTCCTCCAGACTTGGACACTTTCAAAATAGATTTTACATATGATGTTGTAACTACATGGTATTTCAGTAATCCTCCACTGCTAGACTTCACTTCATAGTCTTTCACTTCTGATCGCGACTCAATCGGTCCTTCGATTACATCTTCTTCCAATGCTGGCTTGTCTTTGGATGGAACCTTCGTCCCAGGCCTCCACTTTCGTTTCCGTAGCTTTCCTCTGGGTGGTTTCTTTGGATCTCTTAAACTGACAATAGTCCTAATCACGGTTTTGTTTGCAGGACTTCCATCTGGCAAAGTCACCTCAGATTTGTCAACAGAAACATCAATATCACAGTTGCTTGCATTTGGTTCAATAACGCCTGCCGGAAGTTGCAATATATTTTCTTCAATGTCTGTGCCAACAAGTTCTTCATACCGTCTTGTTTGTGTTGGAATGCCATCTGTGCATGTCACTTCGGTAATTGGCTTGACATGCTTTGTGGTGGTAACCTTCCGCCAGATTGTGCTACCATTGTTCAGGTCTTCCTTATCTTCAGTCACAGATGACCTTGATTCTACATCACCTTCTATAGTTTTCTTCGTAACCTTTGGAACTTTTTCTCCGGATGGAGGCGTCAAAGTTACAACCATTCTTGTTGTCTTTGTCTTTGCTGGAACATTGTCAGGTAAAGTCACTTCAGACTCTGTCACAGAAACTTTCGTTTCACAGTTATCACCGTCGGGTTCAATAACACCACATGGTAATTCCAGAATATTTTCGCTCACTTCAGCATTCACGACTACTTCCTTTGTAGTTGATTCAGGGGGTGAACCCTTCACCAGTTTGACTTCTGTGATTGGTTTAACATATCTTGTAGTCGTTTTGTTCTGTCTAACAGTTGTTCCATCATCTAAAGTCTGTTCATCTTCTTCATATTCAATTCTCGGCTCAATTTCGCCTTCAATCGATTTATAAACTACATCCGGGATCTTGTCTGCTTCACCATAAACTTCTGGTATTTCATGCCTTCCTAAAACGGTAGCAGTTGTTTTGATGACTTTCTTAGTCAAAGGCACTCCTTCTGGCAAAGTCTCTGATGAGGACGTCACTGCCGTGACAGTCTTAATGTCTCTTCTGTGGATATCTGTGACTCCTGGAGGTAGTTCTAGAATGTTCTCTACAATGTCCTTACTGTCCAGTTCCTCTCTCAGTTTTGTTTTCTTCCCCACTCCTCCAGACTTGGACACTTTCAAAATAGATTTCACGTACGATGTTGTAACTACATGGTATTTCAGTAATCCTCCACTGCTAGACTTCACTTCATAGTCTTTCACTTCTGATCGCGACTCAATCGGTCCTTCGATTACATCTTCTTCCAATTCTGGCTTGTCCTTGGGAGCAACCTTCGTCCCAGGCCTCCACTTTCGTTTCCGTAGTTTTCCTCTCGGTGGTTTCTTTGGATCTCTTAAACTGACAATAGTCCTAATCACGGTTTTGTTTGCAGGACTTCCATCAGGCAGAATCACCTCAGATTTGTGAACTGAAACATCAATATCACAGTTGCTTGCATTTGGTTCAATAACGCCTGCAGGAAGTTGCAATATATTTTCTTCAATGTCTGTACCAACAAGTTCTTCATACCGTCTTGTTTGTGTTGGAATGCCATCTGTGCATGTCACTTCGGTAATTGGCTTGACATGCTTTGTGGTGGTAACCTTCCGCCAGATTGTGCTACCATCGTTCAGGTCTTCCTTATCTTCAGTCACAGATGACCTTGATTCTACATCACCTTCTATAGTTTTCTTCGTAACTTTTGGAACCTTTTCTCCGGATGGAGGCTTCAAAGTTACAACCATTCTTGTTGTCTTTGCCTTTGCTGGAACATTGTCAGGTAAAGTCACATCAGACTCTGTCACTGAAACCTTCGTCTCACAGTTATCTCCGTCGGGTTCGATAACACCACATGGTAATTCCAGAATATTTTCGCTCACTTCAGCATTCACAACGACTTCCTTTGTAGTTGATTCAGGAGGAGAACCCTTCACCAGTTTGACTTCTGTGATTGGTTGAACATATCTTGTAGTCGTTTTGTTCTGTCTAACAGTTGTTCCATCATCTAATGTCTGTTCGTCTTCTTCATATTCAATTCTAGGCTCAATTTCGCCTTCAATCGATTGATAAACCACATCCGGTATTTTGTCTGCTTCACCATAAACATCTGGTATTTCGTTCTTCCCCAAAACGGTAGCAGTTGTTCTAACGACTTTCTTAGTCAAAGGTACTCCTTCTGGCAAAGTCTCTGATGAGGACGTCACTGCTGTTACAGTCTTAATGTCTCTTCTGTGGATATCTGTGACTCCTGGAGGTAGTTCGAGAATGTTCTCTACAATGTCCTTGCTATCCAGTTCCTCTCTAAGTTTTGTTTTCTTCTCCACTCCTCCAGACTTGGACACTTTCAAAATAGATTTCACGTATGATGTTGTAACTACATGGTATTTGAGTAATCCTCCACTGCTAGACTTCACTTCATAGTCTTTCACTTCTGATCTTGCCTCAATCGGTCCTTCGATTACATCTTCTTCCAATTCCGGCTTGTCTTTGGGAGCAACCTTTGTACCAGGCCTCCACTTTCGTTTCCGTAGTTTTCCTCTGGGTGGTTTCTTTGGATCTCTTAAACTGACAATAGTCCTAATCACGGTTTTGTTTGCAGGACTTCCATCTGGAAGAGTCACCTCAGATTTGTCAACTGAAACATCAATATCACAGTTGCTTGCATTTGGTTCAATAACGCCTGCAGGAAGTTGTAATATATTTTCTTCAATGTCTGTACCAACAAGTTCTTCATACCGTCTTGTTTGTGTTGGAATGCCATCAGTGCTTGTAACTTCGGTAATTGGCTTGACATGTTTTGTGGTGGTAAATTTCCGCCAGATTGTGCTACCATCGTTCAGGTCTTCCTTGTCTTCAGTCACAGATGACCTTGATTCTACATCACCCTCTATAGTTTTCTTCGTAACCTTTGGAACCTTTTCTCCGGATGGAGGCTTCAAAGTTACAACCATTCTTGTTGTCTTTGCCTTTGCTGGAACATTGTCAGGTAAAGTCACATCAGACTCTGTCACTGAAACCTTCGTCTCACAGTTATCTCCGTCGGGTTCGATAACACCACATGGTAATTCCAGAATATTTTCGCTCACTTCAGCATTCACAACGACTTCCTTTGTAGTTGATTCAGGAGGAGAACCCTTCACCAGTTTGACTTCTGTGATTGGTTGAACATATCTTGTAGTCGTTTTGTTCTGTCTAACAGTTGTTCCATCATCTAATGTCTGTTCGTCTTCTTCATATTCAATTCTAGGCTCAATTTCACCTTCAATCGATTGATAAACTACATCCGGTATTTTGTCTGCTTCACCATAGACTTCTGGTATTTCATTCTTTCCCAAAACGGTAGCAGTTGTTCTAACGACTTTCTTCGTCAAAGGTACTCCTTCTGGCAAAGTCTCTGATGAGGACGTGACTGCTGTCACAGTCTTAATGTCTCTTCTGTGGATATCTGTGACCCCTGGAGGTAGTTCTAGAATGTTCTCAACAATGTCCTTGCTATCCAGTTCCTCTCTCAGTTTTGTTTTCTTCTCCACTCCTCCAGACTTGGACACTTTCAAAATAGATTTCACGTACGATGTTGTAACTACATGGTATTTCAGTAATCCTCCACTGCTAGACTTCACTTCATAGTCTTTCACTTCTGATCGCGACTCAATCGGTCCTTCGATTACATCTTCTTCCAATTCTGGCTTGTCCTTGGGAGCAACCTTCGTCCCAGGCCTCCACTTTCGTTTCCGTAGTTTTCCTCTCGGTGGTTTCTTTGGATCTCTTAAACTGACAATAGTCCTGATCACGGTTTTGTTTGCAGGACTTCCATCTGGCAGAGTCACCTCAGATTTGTCAACAGAAACATCAATATCACAGTTGCTTGCATTTGGCTCAATAACGCCTGCCGGAAGTTGCAATATATTTTCTTCAATGTCTGTACCAACAAGTTCTTCATACCGTCTTGTTTGTGTTGGAATGCCATCTGTGCATGTCACTTCGGTAATTGGCTTGACATGCTTCGTGGTGGTAACCTTTCGCCAGATTGTGCTACCATCGTTCAGGTCTTCCTTGTCTTCAGTCACAGATGACTTAGATTCTACTTCACCTTCTATTAATCTTTTAGTGATCCTTGGAATCCTTTCTCCTGATGGACTTAACAAAGCTACAATCATTTTTGTAGTCTTCTTCTTTGCAGGTACATTTTCTGGCAGAGTAGTTTCCGAGTCTGCAACAGAAATCTCTGTTTCACAGTTGTTGCCATACGGTTCGATGACACCACATGGCAATTCTAGAATGTTTTCGCTTACATCGGCTTTAAGAACCTCTTCCTTGGTGGTAGATTCAGGCGGATGTCCCTTAACAAGCTTCACTGTTGTGACGGGTTTAACATACCGCGTAGTGATCGTCTTCTGTGCAATAGTTGTACCGTCAAATAAGTTTTCTTCATCTTCCTCAGTTTCTGTTCTTGGTTCAATTTCACCTTCTATCACCTTATTAATTACATCAGGTATGTGACCTGAGACTTTTGGAATTTGCGCTAGCTCTTCTTTTCCCAGAAGACTTGCAACTGTCCTAACAACTGTTTTCTTCACAGGTACTCCTTCAGGCAAAGTCTCTGCTGAAGAAGACACTGTGGTTTCTGTTTTAACGTCTCTTCTGTTTACATCGGTGACTCCTGGAGGCAATTCAAGCACGTTCTCAACAATTTCTTTACTAACCAACTCCTCTCTCAATTTTATCTTCACCTCCATGCCTCCAGCTTTTGAAACCTTTAGGATCGATCTTACGTTAGTCGTTGTAACCACTCTGCATATCAAATTGCCCTCTGTTCTCTTCACCTCAAAGTCTTTGACCTCGGTCCTCGATTCAATCGGACCTTCAATTATATCACCCTTTTCAGATTCAACATCCGGTCTGCCTCTGGCTCCAGTCTTGCGCTTTCTTCGCTTTTCTTTCGGTGGTTTCGACGGATCTCTGACGGTGACAACCATTTTAGTCAATGTCTTATTTGCAAGATTGCCGTCAGGCAAAGTAACCTGCATCTTGTCGACAGAGACTTCGATATCACAGTTGGCGGAATTTGGTTCTATGACGCCGGCTGGCAGTTGCAGAACGTTTTCCTCGATGTCGGTAGCAACAAGCTCCTCCCAGTGATTCTCCTTAGGAGGCTTGCCCTCCTTACTGATTATCTCTGTGATCGGCTTGATGTGCTTCGTTGTTATGATTTTTCGCTTTATCGTGCCTCCATCGCTGAGGCCTTGCTTATCTTCAGCCACAGTGGATCTCCTCTCGATGTCACCTTCTATCAGCTTTCGACTTTCCTTCGGCCTTGCCTCTCTTGCCTTTGCCTGAGCGTCTGCCTCACGTTTTCCATCTTCTGGAAGTTTTACAGTTATCTTCGTTGTCTTCTTTCTAGCCGGAACACCTTCAGGCAGGAGAACTTTCGCGTGTGTGAGCAATATGTCAGCGTCGCAGTTTTCTGCATTCGGAGCAACGACGCCGTAGTCGAGTTCGAGAATGTTTTCCTTAATTTCAGCATCAACAACCTCTTCTTTCTTCTGGGACTCTGGAGGCATTCCATTGGCTATGGTTATTTGAAAGGTCGGTTTAATATACCTTGTGGTTACAGTCTTTCGCTTTCTGATAACCCCCGCGTCCAATTTCTCCTCATCCTCGACAACTTCTATCTTCGGTTCGACGTCTCCTTCAACAATTCTGTAAGTGACGTCATCGCTTGTGACGTCATCCGTTGGCTTCGTTGGAGTTTTTCCTTTTCGTTTGGCTGGAACCGGTTTCTGTTCATTTGGTCCAACAGTGTCATCACATACCACCTCGGCTGTCGTTTTAATCACCTTCTTCTTTGCTACTTTTCCATTCGGCAGCGTTTCCTCGCTCTTCGTAAGAACTGTCTTCGTCGTTACGTTCTTTCCGTTTGGTTCTGTTACTCCAGGTGGGAGTTCAAGGACATTTTCCACCACATCCATTCCAACCACCTCTTCTCGTATAAGCCTTGTTTTTGTCGGAACATCGTCAACAGTGGTAACCTCTCGAATTGGATTCAAGAACGTCGTGGTCACTATTTTCCGCCGCACCGTGCCACCGTTGCTCAGCTTTCCTTCAGACTGACGCGTTTCCGTCCTTGACGTAATAGGCCCCTCAACTATACTTGTACCGGTGTCAGTCTTCTCAGGCTTAGGAGTAACTGCCATCGTAACTACGGCCTTCTTTGCCACAACGCCTTCCTCTAATGGTAACTCAGAGTTTTCCAGCGATATCGTCGTATCGCAGTTCGCACCGTACGGTTCAATAACACCAGCTGAAAGCTCTAGAATGTTTTCGTCGACTTCTGCACCCACAAATTCCTCGTGGGTTACTGGATCGGAGGCAACACCATCAACAAGCGTTACTTCGGTGATAGGTTTGAAATGCTTGGTGGTGACCAGCTTGCGTTTCCTCGTTTTCCTGCCGCTGTCGAGGTTTTCGTGATCTTCAAGAACCTCCGAGGTGGTTCTGACGTCGCCCTCCGTTCTCTGCACAGAGATCTGCTTTTCGGGCACCTTCTTGAGGTAGACGATCATCCGTACGGTTCGTTTCTTCGCCGGTGTGCCATCGGGCATCGCAAACTCAGACGTGTCTATTGATATGTCGGTGTCGCAGTTGTCCGCGTTTGGAGCAATCACACCGGACGGCAGTTCTAGTATGTTCTCTTCAATGTTCGTGTTATCCAGCACCTCCCTGCTCTTACGATCCGTCTCCACGCCATCCGTCAGCGTAATCTCTGTGATCGGCTTGAAGTACTGCGTGGTAACGACCTTCAGTTTTTCCGTGACGCCGTCGTCTCTCGTCTTCTGGCTTTCCTCCGTCTTTGACCTTGGAATGAGTTCGCCCTCGATCACGTCATGCGTGACCTTCGGACCTGTGACCTTCGGATCTAGCTTGGACTCTCGTGGTGCAACGGAGGGCTTCAGACGACCAACCGTTTTAACCGTCTTCTTCTTAACTAGAGTCCCATCCGGCAATGTGCTCTCAGTCTTTTTCTCTGAGGTTTCCGTTTGAATGTTGGTGTTCATGAGGCTGGACACACCAGGAGGTAACTCGACGATGTGTTCTTCAATCTCCGTCAGAAGCAACTGATCTTTTGTCTTCGAATCAGTTGGAACGCCATCTGTTAGCGTAATCTCAGTGATCGTCTTCACGTGCTTTGTTGTCGATATCCTTTCTTTCACGGTCGAACCGTCGGGATTCTTGTGTTCCTTGTCCTTGGCATCCTTTACTAACCTCGTTTCACCGTCAACTGTTTTGTGCGTTATCACCGGTTCCTTCTTTGCAGCAGCATGCACAGGTACAGACGATACATGTACTGAAATTTAAAAAAAATTGAAATATAAAGGTTTAAAAAGTTAAAATGCAAAAATTATATAATCCGGTGACGCACAAACAATTAAGTAAAATCATGATATCTCTATCAGAATAGTGAGAATACTATATCTTTAGCTCTATTATAATCCTAAAAAGTATGCAAGACAAGTTTTTCATGCAATCATTTAGATTTTAGCACTAAAACTTCTTCACAAAAGATCCCTTAGCCTAGCAACAGAGCAGCCTCAAGTGAGGATAGGAAGTGTATGCTAAAGGGTGTTGTGCTCGGTGATTAGCACCACTAAATGATGGTGTGTTCAATGATTAGCATACCAGGTAACTTAAGGGTATTATGCTCAATGATCAGCACCACTAAAGGGTACTGTGCTCAGTGATTAGCACACAAAATGCCACACATCTCAAAAAGCCATGATGAAACTTGAATACTAGCTTTTCATTTGGCAATAAATTTAACAAAATGTATGATATAACTTAGAAACAATTTCACATGTTGTCACTTACCTGGTTCTTTCAATTCAGGTTTCGTCAAGATGCGTGGCCCGTAGGTGGTTGGTTTGGCGAAGCTGCTGTATGCGTTATCCTCTTGAATGAAATCGATTTTAACTGGACTTGTTGGCAAGATTATTTCCGGTATGCTCGGCTCTGAAACCATACACATATATTGCTACCGTTTCATGTACATACTCTTTTTATGACTTATTTGAATAACCTTGGTTTTACATGGAGTGTCCCCCCCAGTAGGCTTCTTGAATGGGTGCTGCATAAATACTTGAAAAAAATGGACGAATCCGCTTGCAATTCTGTTTCCAATCTAATCTAATCTGCAGAATTGAAGCAACAGTGTCAGAATATAAAATATCGATTACGCATCTGAAACGTCATATGAAATCTACGACAGTATCGGAGGCATGCCAGTTTCAAGGCTCATACAGTCTCAAGAGTAGGCCTATATTGCCTGCTACTTTGTGAACTTCTTAGAACTATCGATCACACATCATGTCCTGCCATGTTTTGATCCTTACACAGCGACTAGCACAACTTATGCTACCCTCAGAGACCGACTAACACTAATTTTCATTTAGATGATTAAGACGTTGTCGAACACACAAATTTATCCGCTAGTTCTCAACTAGCCAGATTTAGTCAGCGCCTAAGACTTACGATATCGTCGTGTATATGGTCCCAGGCTAGTGCATCTGAAAAAGTATGAAATGACTATCGATGGATCGCTTTAACCCTTTATCAGCCAAAGTGTAGTAAATGGCATTGGATATGCTATGCCTTCGGTTGGTAAAAAGTTAAAATGACTTCTTACCTTGCTTCCTTATTCTTCCATTTTGGTCATTCAAGGAATAATCAGGTTCGCTCTCAAGGTCACTTGCATTCTCCTCAAATTTCTACGACACATCGGGAAAAAAAGCAGAACATTAGCAATTTCAAGAACATTTCATTAGTGGGCAAGTGATTGAATCGAAATTTGACTTTAAATCTAGATGAACTGGGTGTCAAAGTGATTCGAATGACCAAACCTGTAACTCTAACCAAAGTCAGTGGCTCGAGCTTTCATTGAGCTGTTGACTACATAGCAAGCTCAACAATCAGCAGCACTACAGGGAAGGTGTCATGCTCAGAGATTAGCACTACTATAGGGTGTTGTGCTCAGTGATTAGCAGCACTATAGGGTGTTGTGCTCAGTGATTAGCAGCACTATAGGGTGTTGTGCTCAGTGATTAGCAGCACTATAGGGTGTTGTGCTCAGTGATTAGCATCGCTGAAGGGTGTTGTGCTTAATGATTAGCATCGCGGAATGGTGTTGTGCTCAATGATTGGCATCATAAGAGGGTGATGTGCTTAATGAATAGAGCCACTAAAAGGTGCTATGCTCAATGATTAGCAACACTAAAGGGTGTTGTTCCCAATGATTAGCATCAGTGAAAAGCGTTTTCTACCTGCAAGTAAACATATTCATGTGCCCTGTACATGCAATAAATATAACAACAGCCCACAGTGTAAAAGACTTGGAATTACGATGACAGTCTTGTTTACTTTGTGTAGCGCTGCTTTTTCCTCTGGCGAAAGTTCTTGGTCGGACATTGGAACAGAAGAACCAACGGACGAACTGTCGGATCTGTAACCTTGAGAACCGTCAGCGTCACCTAAAATATTTATCATGCAACATTACTTCGCATTAATGTGGCCAGCTGTTATGTATGGATGCAAGAGATGGACTTTGAGGCAGACTGCGGAAGAAAGAATAAATGCACTCAAGATGAAAATGTTCGAGATGTGTTCTCTGAGTACCATGGAACGCTAAAACGACACTGAATGATAAAGGACACTGAATGATCACTTGAAAAATCGCTGGTTTCGAGAGGAACCTTGTCAACTATCAGAAGGAAAGGAAACTATCATGAAAAAGAATCTAGTATTTGGAGACGAAGATATTTCAAGGCACAACGCCAGAGTCATGTGCACGTGGTAAACCAAAAAACGAATTGGTAGACGCATTTGAGCCTTAGATGTTGAACAACAAAAATACAAACCGAGTCTTCTGTTCTCAGCGTCCTCATCTTCAAGGTCACCGGGAGCGTCGGCTACGACCTTGTGCGGAAGCGTAACATTCATAGTACACAGTGGAATCTGAAGTGGTCTACTCTTCAAGTACTTGGGGTCACGCATGAACGAAAGGCGCCCCGTCGGGTCCTGCTTCTCTTCGCACATTCGAATTACGATGGGAATTCCGTTCGCCTTCAGTGCTCGGAAGAAAACCGACGGCTGCTTTCCGGATTTGTCCACAACTGCCAGATTACCGTCCAACTCCAGATACTGTGGAGTTTTGTTGAGCACCTGAAATTTAAAATTCGTACACGATATATTTTCGCGTCGACTGTGCATACAGTTTGTGTACACTAGCTATAGGCACCCGCATATGCAGAAACAAATGCCACGTGACCACTATTCGTATTCGATCAGACCACCACTATTCGGCCGAATACTGAATAGCTACTTGGTCCGCTATTCGGTCCCGAAGTGAAAACTTTTGTTCTTCTCTCTTTCATCAGACTAGACATCTCCAAACAGCCCTGTCTCTGGTTTTATCCACGGCATCTCTCATGTCTATGCCCTGTACTCTTATGTCCTCATTCATAGACTTTTGTAACTCGGCTTTAGGTAGCATCTACTATTCTACTTACATCGCCAAAACATAAATGAAATGGTGTGTTCTTACACGACACTATATCAGACATCTTTTGAAATAATATCTTTTATGTAGACTCAAAGTGGCGCTATATAAATTCGCAATTACCGTCACCGTTACCTTTAAACAATGAAGCACGTAGGAGACTTTTGTAACTCGATCGACTCAATATAGTTTTTGTTAACCTTCCGTAGCATCTACTATTCTACTTACATCGCTGCAACAGAAATGAAATGGTGTGTTCTTACACGACACTATCTGACATATTTTGCAAAATCTCTATGTAGACTCAAAGTGGCGCTACATAAATTCCCAATTACCATTACCAATACCTTCAAACAGTTCCAATCTACATAGGAGACAAGACCTGCCATACGGTACTCACCTCAACCTCTCTGCTTCGTGCCAGTTCGGCAAACTTGCCCTGGTTTCTGATCGTCTTTTCGAGCACATCTCCCGTCATGCAGAACACACGGAGCCTCGCTTCGGTGGGAAGATGACGACGGCCACAGACGACAAACTTTGCCATGAATGGTACGAGGATTATCTCTGGATGCAGTTCAGATGCTATGCGCACGGCATCGCCAATCTTTGGTGTATCCACCAGCCAGAAACTGTAGAGCAACAAAAAATATGAACCAGTAATTAGGGCTGTACCGAACATTCGTTTCGGGGCCGAATAGCGGACCAAGTAGCTATTCGGTATTCGGCCGAATAGTAGCGGTCGGATTGATTACGAATAATGGTCACGTGACATCTGTTTCTGCATATATTTATGCGGCTGCTATAGCGACAGTACACAGACTGGCAGAAAGTTGCAAAAATTTCGCATACAGAATGTGTATTCATGTTATTTTGCCGTAGGCCTGCATCGTATGTGAACATCAATCTATTCACATGTGTGCACCACACATCTGTTCTGGACTCTGATACAATTATGGCAAGCTTCAGCTTAGACAAAAACCACAGGTTGATAATTATAACACGACAATAGTAATATAAGAATAGCATGAACCGGTAAAAATACAAACAAAGAGTTGCCACAAACAATGCATTGACGATGATTAATTACCTGGCGGATGTTGCAGTCGAAAAAGTTGCTGTGTCTTCCATGATCGTCAATGGAGTTGATTCCGTTATGTCTTCCCACTGCGCTGGTACCGAACCATCTGCAACAATTCAACAGACTTAGTGCTTATAAGGGATCATTATACCAGTATACCTAGTAGATAAGAAACTGACAGTATGAGGCCAATTTGCACTCAATGACCCCATCTTGTGAGTGGCATACAGGAATGACCTCCCTCCAAAGCTGTGTTTATTACATCTGACCAATCAAAGTTTGTTTCCTAAATCTCTCAAGTATTTTTAAATTCTGCTGTGGCTTGGCTGGGAGCGTTCATGAATAGGTTTCTTGAAAAGGCGCAATATAAGTCCAATAATCCATAGAATAAATGAGTAGATAAGGAACTAAGAGCATTAGGCCAATTTGCACTAAATGACCCCAAATGCATCTTGCAAGTAGGTCATCTAGACATTAAATATAACAAATGTTAATACTGCACAAAAGCGCTGCCTTGGAGAGCTACTACACTGCTCTAAATACCTTTAAGAAGCAGAACCACCCCTTAAGCTAGCCATGAGGCAGCCTTAGGTATGAAGTGTAAGCAATCTCATTTTCTCAGCCTCGGCATATGAAGACACGTGGCCAGTCCTCTCATCAGACAGCACCAAGCCTTTTCGATTGTGGATCCACCATCTGGAATGGCCTCACATTAGCCCTGCAATAGATGCTTAGGCTAAACTCGCCTGCGTTCTATAAGTCACACAAATCCTACTTTTTCTGCTATGACTGGGCTGGGAGTACCATTGAGCAGCTCTATTGAAGAGAGGCTATATAAATTCTCAGAATGAATCCACGATTGAAAAGAACAATGGCTGTCCATACCATTGCTGTTTCGTAGAAGGCGTAGCGACGCAGCGTTGTCGTAGGCGTGACGTGTGAATCCTTTCTTCGGTAGTGGCATCATCACAGTCAAAGGTTTGTTGAACTTGCGTCGTCGTGGATTGACCGTCACGATTGGACTGAGCGCTGTTTCACGACCGCTCAACCGCTTCGTCACAATGTCCTCTGGAATCGGCTGGACCTGCATTTTGTCAAAATCATTTAATCATTATTAATCCATTTACTAATCCAATCATTCTATTCATTTATTGGTCTCAGTTCAAAGAATCCGCATGATATGACAATTACACAGTAAACAGCAACGTAGGGAAACAACAGGAAAGACTCAGAGGGGTCCAGGGTCCTGTTTACTACGGCCGCCTATGTATCATGAAATGGAAGTAGAACGACAAATGATTGACATTTTTAAGTCCATGCAGGTATAGACATTGTAAAAGAACAAGAAAACTTTAACTAGCATAGAAACACAAAAAGCCTTATTATTATTATTATTATTATTATTATTATCAACTTCCTTTATTGCAAAACAGACAAGTGCCTATTCTAACGTCTCTTCCGAAGAGTAATAATTTTAATATGGTTCATGGTCCTCGTCCCCGGTGTCGTGCATAAAAGTTCCTCTAAATGCTACTGCGTTGTAGCGTTGTGTGCAGATTGACAGGCGCTGAAAAAGAAATGTCGTCTATGTTTATTATTATTATTATTATTATTATTATTATTATCTCTATTAAAATTTTTAATGCCTGCACAAAATGTTATTGTGAGGCATGTAATCTATCATGTATTGTAATCTGATGTCATATTATAGAGTAGCCTAATGTCATGCAGTAGCGCTGTACGGAATAGGTGATTATCACTATTCAGCCGAATGTATTAAATATGTCATGTAAAGCAGTGGTTCCCAAAGTGGTGGTCCGCGGACCGGCGCCGGTCCGCGGAGGTATGATCGCCGGTCCGCGGAGAAGAGATAGAAATTTTAAAAAAGTAATTATTAGTTTATTTGTTTGAAATTGTGAAATTATTCAAAATGTTGTCCAAAATTTATTCATATTTCTGTCTTAATATTAAAAATTTTGAAATAAATCAACGCGCCTTAAACAAATAAAGCTTCAAGGACATGTAGCCTAAATGTAGGCTAAATGTAAATAGCCTTAATATTAGGCTAATTATTTTTTTCTTTTTATAATTTGGGTCGCTTTTGTTTGCCATCGCCATTTAGGCCTAAGTTAGCGGTCCGCGAGCTTCAAAACAAATTATTGCCGGTCCGCAACCTACTGAAGTTTGGGAACCACTGATGTAAAGTAGCCTAATGTCATGCAATGTAATCCAACGTTCATTTAATGTAGTCTATGGTCAATCAATGTAATCTACAGTCAATGTTCATGTAATGTAATCTCAGATCAAGCAACACAAACTAAAATCAAGTAACGTAATCGAACCTGTAATCCCATTTTCGTGCTCCTTGAAACGGCCCCGTTCGGCACAACGACCTTGACCTTTGGTGAGTTGGCCGATAGGATCGCCCCTCCATGAGTGTCGATATTGTCTGTTTCTTTCGTGATACGTGTCACGAGAGCAAAGTACTGCGGCAGATCGGACGTTAGGATGCGGCTGATTCGCTTCTTGTACAATTCATCGGATGTCTCAACGTCTGCAACATTCAATCAATTAATTCAATTAATTCGATTCATTCATTTATTCATGCTAGGGCCTTTATAGCGCAACTTCAAGAAACCAACCAAGCAGTGGTGCTGCCAGTCCAGCTAAAGAAAAAGACTTTGAAAAGCAAATTACAAAAGAAAGTGTCACCTACATGTATATAATTATAGCGCCCCTTACATGAGCGTTCCCAGCGCAGCCACGACAAAAGAAAAAAAGCGAGTGATTTATAAAACAGAGTTTCAGTGGCTTTTGACTTCACAAAGCAGTCATGAATATGCTCGTGTCATACGCTTGGCTTTCGAGTGGTGCTTTGAACTTTTGGAGACTACGATAATCATTCAAAAAATTAATCGAGGCAACGCTCAACACTAAAGTCAATGTACAATCAATTAATCAAACTGAGAACTGCTCAATACAGACAACAATCAGCAGAAAATATTCCTAATAGCTCAATGAGTCAATGCAAAAAATTTAAGGTTTCACCAAAAACCCGTAAAATTTCTGACAAAACACAATGTTATATTCATTGTTCATATTCTGGATAAATTATGTCCACAAATTGAAACGCTCAAAAAAATGCCAAAACTAAGTTTTATACAATTTACAGAGCATTTCAGTCACCTACCTTCGAATTTTGCCTTCACCACAGCTAATAACTCTGCTTCATCAACACCAGGTGGAGCCACATGTTCTTGCCACGTCTGTCCATCATCGCAACGCAGCAACAGGATCTCGCGCTCTCGTCCACGGAGAGACGCAAAGTGCGGCACATCGATAAGAATTGGCCTTCAGCAATAAAACAAGCAGGCACAATCCATCAATTGAAATTTAAATAGTGCACCTTCAAGATTCCCTCGGATCGTATGGCAACCCAACCCGACCTCCTTTTGACTACAAGCTTGTGGGTGTAATATTTCATATTGCAACACAATAGTATAAATAGTATAATAGTTGTTAAAAAGGTCATTTAAAAACTTAAATAAGAAAAAACCAGAACAATTAATTATTTGTAGTAACAATTGTTTTTCTTACTTCATTCCATTTGCTACTTTGTTCCCTTTTTATTTACTGTAAAACTGTTGGGCTGGTGTCAGGAAGGGCATCCGGCCAGGCCATAACCCTTCATCCCCCAACACAAATTCCTAAATACGGCACTGCGATCACGTCTTAGTGTCAATCAACATTCAATCGTGAATGCATTCGAAATGTCCAACCAAAGTAGAACTTTTAGGATGCCCTACCGACTGAACTTTGTTCCGGAAGGACCCATCTCGAGGATCCTCGTAGCGAGAGCCTCTCCCTCCATCTGCAGCGGCGGACAGGTCAGCTTCTCCACTCGGATCAACCGACAAGTTATCCGCGTCGGTTTCGTTACACTTCCAGGCGGAATGATGAGTCGAACTCCAGCTGGTCGGCTGCCTTCCATCAGACCACCACGTGCGTCGACAAGAAAACTCACAAAGAAACTGCAAGAATACAAACAATACAACACAATACAATGCAACTGTATTTGAATTGGTTCTCATTTAAAGTTAAGATGTGTAATGACCTTATTATTATAGAGCATTGACGGCATTCAGTAACTACTAACTACCAGTTTAAGGCTGTCTCAAAGACTTTTGGTGAGTCTTGAAAGGAGTAGTTGATGGTCTACGGTATCGAAAGCTGCACTAAGGTCAAGACATACAGAAAGACAATCAGTACAAAGGGGGATGGTTCAGTACGTCCTCGTCGCCTCCCCCGAGCAACAGGGAACAACCCTGGCTAAATCTGAACCGAGGATAGGGGAGAGACCTGATCAGTCGCCCTTCATTTCTAATTGATCATGAAACTTAACCATGGAAAGCACACAGCTACCATGGGAGAGCGGCTGACGTGTGCTGAAGGCATCGCCGGACGGCCATAAGTCAAGTAAGTCATACAGAAAGACAGGCTTTTCCATTGCCAATAAAAAATTTGTTATCAAGTGTAGGCCTAAGGGCAATGTCAGTGAAGGACCTGCTCAAGGTAACAGGACAGAAACTGCCTCGGGCAGGGTTTGAACCCATAGTCTCGATGTCTTGTTAACCCAGCATCAGGCTTTTGCTATTGTGGGTCCCACAGTGTGAAATGACCTTCCCTCTGCAACCCGTAGCAGGTTTCTGGTGGGGAATTCGCCTGCATCTCCGTGCTGCTTGAAGATTTTTCTCCTTTCACGGGCCCGTCACACTGACAGCGCTTCTGAAATTAATCTGAATAGCTCTGCTGTGAGAAACGCTTAACAAATCATGTTTGTATTAGATTAGATGTTTTTGGAATAGATTTACAAATGATGAACTTGTTGTGTGATTCTCTGTGCTACTACTAATGCAGCATCTATCTTGCTCATGTCGAATGTGCAGAACATTGTGTTGTCCTGACTTCTTCAATTTCCCCAACACAGCCTTCATACAGTACTCGTAACAGCTGACTTCTCTTGTATGAGAAAGAAACAATATTGTGTCAAATCTGATAAATCCACTACTCAATGGATAATGAACACTACAGACAAAAAAAGCATAAGAAATTCCACTCTAATAGAATGCTTAACGATGGTAATAAACTCCGACGAGAACACTAACTCAGATAACCACAATTATAACTATCTAAAACGATTTTAAATGGTGTGCAATAATACCTCGAACGAAATAAAGGGTATCACTCAACATAAAATATATAATTATGGTTGTATGGGAATAAAATCTAAACAACAAACCAAATGGAATGGAAATAAAATCAGTTTAAAAACGTCAATCTCGAATACAAATTCCTGAAATAGATATATCGAAGCCTGGCAAAAATTACTGTAAAAAATAGCACTCTAAATGAAAAAATTAAATAACAAAATTATTGTAGTATCAAAATATGTTTAAAAGCTCTAACAAAACATTTAGGATTAGAATAAAAACATCTGAATATGTTTAGATTCCTTAATTAGCAAACGTTTAGTACTAGAATAATAAAATGCAAAAGAAGGTTAAATGACTGACTTAACTAAAACGCTAGATATGTTCACAGACCCTCAATAAAGTGCTTGTGAATAAAGTTCTTTATTATCATTATTATTATTTACTATTAGGATAAAGTTATAATTGCTCAGGGTCATTAAGGCAGATGGATAGAAGGATGGATGGATGAAGATGATCGAGGGTCAGACGAATAGATGGGTCAGTGAATAGATGGGCGGACAGATGAAAGGACGAGTGAAAGAATAGATGATTGGATGAATGCATGGAAAGATGATTGGATGAATGCATGGATAGATGATTGGATGAATGCATGGATTATTAAATGAATAGATGGATAGATGAATGGATCTTGAACATACTTCTTCAGCTGCTCAAAACTCTTTGACCATGATATCACTCAAAGTGATCATCAATGGAGGGCTTGGGTATTTATATGAAAATAGCGCATCTGTTGTGAAATCTAAAATGGCACATATATTGAACGGATGGATGGATGGCCACTTCTTGTTTTATCTCATCCCCTCAACTCTCAAAAAGTTAATAGCAATAGCCAATAGGTAAAACTTTGATATCACTAAATTGGTAACATCTACAGAAATACCTTCTCCAGATCAGCAATCTGTTTTTGGCGTACGAACAGATAACATTCAACTGGTCAGTCATCAATATTTACAACAAGCAATTACTAGTTATTTTGTTGCAGTGAGCTATTCACTTCAAAATTAAAAATAACGAAAAACCTGTACATGTTCAATAATATTTCACACAATTAACCATCGATTAGAACCTAAACTTCCCCAAAATAAAAAATACTTAAATGTGCTTTTCAGCAATGTTTTTGGCACCTAGATACTACCGGTATAAAAAAGTGTCTTGAAATATAGATAGGCCTACACGTATGAATGTAAGTATACACATATACACACGTAATGATACGTAGGATACATGTAGCCTAATGTTTATATTTGAGTATGAGGCCCTTATTTCACATTTTTTAAATCTCACAAAGACGTTACTTAGCACTCAGGACAATGTGCTCAGTATTTAACAAAAACTCAATGCAATTTCTATTCTCTGATAAGAGTAAAAATATAGAAAATAAAGCGCATACTCCGGTGGCTTTTCCCTCGACGAGTCAGGAGCATCGTCTTCTGCTGGACGTTTCCGCGTCAGTGTCTTGATCTCTGGCTGACGAGCAAACTGAGTAGGGTTTCCCTCGAGTTGCTCAGGCGGCTGAAACGACCAAGGGCAAAATTTATCATGCAGGGCAAAATTTATCATGCAGGGCTTTCTTTAACGTGCAGTTGTACACAAAATGTGCAGTTCTAGCCTAAATGGATTTGTGCAGTTGTAGAAGCACTTGTGTACAGTTAAAAATAGCAAAAAGGTCGTTGTCCTCCGATTGGAAGTAATGTACCATGGAGGATGGGAAAAGGAGTTGTGCAGTTCTACAACTTCCTTTAAAACAGCCTGTTATCATGTTTCATGGGGATTCAGAGGTTTCAACATTTACGATAAACTGCTCTAGGCTATTATAAAAAATATGAGGCGGCTCTGCTAGAAGGGCCATTACAGTTTTCCTTCGTCATCTGTCAAAATGATCTCCTTCTATTGCCCTGGAGAAAAAGGAGAGGTGGTCTTATCGAGACCTGCAAAAATTCCACATGGACTAGTAATACAGCAAATGTAAAGTAATGCATCCAGCATAACAATTCATGATGCTTATGGGTAATCAGATGAACTACATACTGGTGCCCTGTGTTTGCTCTGTTGCGCCACGGCCATCGACATGGTTCCAGCGTACTGGCCGGTGATCTCATCCATGGCCGACGGAAGTGGTTCGCTCATGTACTTCATCTCGTCCTCAAGAGCATGGTAGTCGAACGACATGCTGCCCCAACGATCGGGGGTCTTGTCAAAACCGAAAATGTCCGATTCATCCTGAAAACAACAACAATGCATAAAAATAATCTTATCTTTAGAAACGAACATCACTGCTACACTTTATTGATATAATCAGTGTTAATCACATATAAATAGTTAATACATTAAATGGATGTCAAACTGCAATAAGTGACAACAAAAGTGAATAATTATAGCTGCACTGTTTTGCTACCAGGTATGGATTTGTAAAGTTCCAGTTAAGAAGGGTGAGAATTGCCGGGAGGTTGGGGTTTCAACCCCCAGTCTTTCTTGGAGCCCCATGTTAAAGTCTGTTTTTCACACCCCGATTTCAAGTGGATAATGGTCCAACCCCCAGTTATTTTTCCACAATTCTTACACTGCGGTTAAGTATGCTATAACCTGCATTCTGGCACAGCGAACTAAAATATTTAATGCCAAACCCATGTGTCTCTATACAGTCAAGCAGAAAGCGGGTTTCATAGGGATGTCAGTGATTGTATGTCCGGCGGCAAATTGTTCCATGTGAAACAATAGCTGGGGAATTTCATTTTTTTACCCTGCCACCCAACCCTTGCGGGGTAATGGTGGGGCGGGGTGGTCCCAGTGTCCTCTGTCTAACTGGAAGATTTGAGGTGAACTGGTGCAGCCTGGAAAATTTTTGTTCTTCGTCCCACCCAGCCTCCACTCAGCCTAAGTGGAGCGGGTTGGGGATGGGAAGGGTGGTCCTGACAATTCCTCGGTCTAATTTAGATAGCCTAACAATCTATAGCAGTGGTCAGTGATTTCAGGTGCACTTGAAGTAGACGTTGATTGACAAGCCGGTCTCTATAGGTCACGCCCAGTTTACCGGTAGAATACTGGGACCAAACCTTGGGCTTTAAATTGAAAGGCTTGAGGTGAGTAGGTGCGAAACTGCGGCCGTCTCGGAAAATTTTGACTTTTCAAGTGTGAGGAAAAGAAAAAAAGCCAGGCAAAGGGTAATCAATAAGCACACCAAGGTAATTATATCCTTACCAACTCATCATTGTTATAAAAGTCAGTACTTTTGCTGACGTCATTCACGGCCAGCAGTCGCATCTACAATGTTTGCCAACTAATTATCTTAAATAAACAAACAAGACTTTTGATGATGATTACGATGATCCTGTGTGAGAAACATTTTTTGGAAGCAGCCGTCGATCGAAGTCCTGTACAAAATGATTCTCAGATTAGATTAGATTGGAATAATATTAGAATAAATTAGATTAGAATATATTAAAATAGAGTAAAATAAATTGTATTGGAAGAGACTAGAATAATTAGATTAGGATACATAAGAATCGAATAGAATCTATTCGAATAATTAGAATAGAATAGATTAGAAAAGAACAGATTAGAATAGATTGAAATAAATTAGAACAGATTAGAATAGATTAGAATATATTAGAATAGATTGGAATAGACTAGAACAAAATAGATTAGAATAGATTAGATTTATAGTTACCCTATTGGATGGACTGGCTGATCCACCCTGACCCTGGCCATCGTCTGGGGTCAAATATCGAAAAGCGCCCGGAGGAAGTGTGTCCGAACCTGAACAGAAAATGCAAAAATGCCACATATCAATCTCAGAATTAGGTAGCCTAGGGTCAGGTAAGGTCAAGTCAAATGAGGTCATTTCAGAGTTAAAAAGGTAAGCTCAGGCAGATACGGCTAGGTCGGGTCAGTATAAAGTCAGATAATTTCAAACAAAGAGGTCATGTCAAATACTGCATGATGAGGACAAATTCAAACACAAAAAATCCAATTGTTGTACGGCTGAGCTGTAGAAATTTTACCACTAATTAATTAATGTGAAATTAATTTTCAACGCATTCAATGGTTCATTCCGTAGCATCCAGAGTCAGCGAGCCAACGACTGCAGGTTTGAGTCTAACACATGGCAGCAGTTTAAGTGAAGACGGGTTAAGACACAGACGCAACCACAACTACCCTAATCAAATCAAATCCTGAAAATCTAATAAAATCTAATCATAGAAGACACGGTTTCTACGCCACCTCGGCATTATAATGCACAGAAACTATTAGGCTAACGTTCAAAAATGCTCAGTTTTTTATTCATGAAAACTTAACCACACAAACACACATGCACAGATACACAAAGACACATGCACAGATACAAAGACACACACAAAGACACACGCAGATACACAGACATACACACACAAAAAAGGACACATGCACAGATACACAGACACACACAAAAAGACACATGTACAGATACACAGACACACACACTCAAAGACACATACACATATACACAGACACAGACACATGCACAGACACACACAAAGATATATGCACAAATACAAAGACACACTTGACACACACAAAGGCACATACATGTAGATCAACCCATACATCTATTGTCTGTCCACTTTGAAATTCCTATCTGTCAACTCTGGATGGGGGGGATCCGTTGGTCTGGCTCTGCATGGGCTCTGAAGGTGTCACTGGTAGGCAATGGTGACTTTACTAATTAACCCAACATTGTTTGCTAATTAACTGTCCACTGTCATTTCACAATAAACATTAATGGTAGCACCACAAAGAATGCCTTTAATAAGTTCTCTCTTACTATGGTGCTACATAAATTTCCAGTTGTATTAATACAATTAATTCATATTTTAATGAATCAATAATTAATATTAATGTGCTTGTTAATAACTCATCAATCTATATTTCAATACACGCATTAATTAATATCAATGTGCTCGTTAATTAATACGTGTGCACTCAGTAATCAATATCAATGCACTTATTATATAATTATTAATACAAATGTAGTCAGCCAAGGATTATACAAGTTTTCCAAGACACTTCGGACACTTGATTTAAATGCAACAGTAACCAAATCAACGTTTTGACGACTTATTATCTGAAAGAATTAAATGTTATTTTGTATTAATGATTTCAGTGCCACTCCTACAATCAGCCAGCTAAAAACTACCGAAAGAACCAAATGCAAGCAATTAATTCAGTAATTATTAGCGGACAGTAATTAGCATGTCAGCGAAATTACGTCACGCTACGCAACAACAAAACCGCATTATTAATTATTTAAAAAAAATTGCACACATCAGTTATTGAAACAACTACAGTACGTGTCAGCGTTTGGCCAATCAATTGTGCAATCAAAGTCAATCCAGAAGAGTTTGATTGCAGTACCTGACCAGCTCCACCTGTTCTTGACAAAGGGTGAAATGTTGGAGGGAGGAGGCGTCTCCGTCCTTATCCTACCCCTCTCTGGTAATATAACCAGCGATAAAAGAAATAAGGTAACAGTAGAGAGGAACTTGCATCATTGTAGTACAGAAAGAAAAAGTCCTTTGCGCTAAGTAGTCCTGAGTATGAAGTATTAGCAACTTCATTTTCTTAGCCTCGGCGTATGAGTTCTGTTCCTCGCTAGTCTTATCTTCCCACCACGGTCGGTGTACTCCCACAGATTTGAGTTGGCTAGTGGTGATGCATGGTGAAACGGAAATCACACACCACATTTCCGCCCTGGCAGGAATATCTTAACCCCCTCCCTACAACCCAGACCCTCTACAGTCTACACTATCAAGCACCCCATCAGGTAACTGTTCACAACCTGCCATTTGTAATTCATACATTTACAGTCAGCAAAAGAACCTTTTAATGTATTGAAGAATAAGAGTAATATGTATGATGGCAATATACGCAAGTATGTATAATGGCAAATGTATGTAATTTTAGTGCCCATGTGTGCACGCACGCATACACGAATATTTGCATATAGAGCATCAAAACATGTAAACATCACCTTGAGATCTTATTTAGGAATAATATCTTGAAAAAAGCACAGAACCGCTACAGTTGATTGACTTTGAGAAGAACCAAACTTGATGCAATATATCTGATCCTTAGTCACATTTTGGACATCTGCTAGCTCAATCAATCAAACAATCAGTCAATCAATCAAACAAACAATCAATCAAACAATCAAAGAAGCAATCATTCAATCAATGAAACAATCGTGCCTTGAAGCAATGTCTGGAAACCGCAGTTACGCAAGTGGCCAAATACCCCATAGTAATCAACTCTCCAGTAGATAAAATGCAAGCACTGTCTGATGCATATGGCTAATTCTGCTGCACTGTAGAACAATATAAACATAAACTGGAGGGAAATTAGAAATGTCAGCAAAGGACTATTCTTACCGATGGCAGAGCCATTTCGAAACGTTTCTTCATCACCCTCGTGGTAGCTGCGTCTGGCGCCCTGCGAAACACCCCCTGCGCCTGGACGTCTCGACCTCAGCACCCCTTCAACAAAACAAACATCATACATATTATTATCATTTTTTCTTTTTACTCGAGGTGCCTCAGATCTATCTGGAATTGAAAAAATTATCCGGAGACGTAAAAATACATTCTGGGACAGCTAAAACTTGTCAAGATCCTGCGAAGCAAAAGTGCCGTGGAAGGCAATGACGTTATGCGCTGGAAAAGATAGCTGGTTTCTTTTTTTGTCAGCTGGTTTCTTTCGTGTCACAATGAAAGAATGATTGTAGCCTATGTAGGCCTACGTCTGTTGGTTGCAAGATACCACTCAGCAGATATTATTTCTACAAGGTTTGCACATTTGAATCTTTGCCTCAGAGGTAGTAGCGTGTTGTTGCCATCCGATGTCATGTACGCCTTTGATTGTTTTCTTCAAACTGGCCTGGGTCGGGAGCACCTCTAAGCAGAGACCTTCAAGGAACACTCTGTAAATTATGACTGATTTTCCATGAAAAGGCGCAATATATATATATATTTTAAAGGTTTTCTATAGTACTACTTTTGCTGTGATGATTCATGAAGATGACAGTGTGTTCAGTGTTGAATTAAAAATGTCATAAAACAAACTGAAATCAAAGTTAGAATTGTAAAAACCAAATCCTAATGTTAATTAAAAACCATGTCAAAATTTAATTCCGTGAAGATGGTAAGTCAACAAAAACAATAGCCTACTAATGGATTAAATCTATTAAGTAAGTCTAACCTTGGTTATTTCTACTTCACTATTTGCTACATTTCGTGTTAATAGCCTAAATGCCCCTAGAGCGGCTAGAATGCCGCTAGAATAGATGAATCAAATGAAAATCAAATGACAACAGTAAAACTGAAACAACAGGTTTCCTTCAATAACCTTATATGCTTAACTTTATTAATTGTAGCCTAATGGTAATTTGTTAAGGTATCTACATGTAGGTTAAATCAGATCTATTGTTATCGGTCTTTATTGTAATCATCTATTGTTTCCAGCCTCTAGTGAACACAACCGACATCTATAGAACCATTTTCACACAATGCAAACGGCGTTAGTAGGTTATCATCATTCAATGCGTCAAGTCAAACCACACGCAAAACTCAAAACTTCACTGTATGAGTGCGATCAAAATGAAAGATATCAGGGAAACTACATCAATTCAAAAGATTTCAACTGACGCACATGTCATTCATTGAACTTATATAGCGCAAGTGGAATTGGCGCCAGACATGTTCTGTAATCCGGACATTGCTGGGGGGGGCAGTCATACAAGTAACCACTGACCAGTGCACTGGGGAACCAAATAAATACTCGACAGGGCGAAATGCTGGTAGGGCATCGACCAGGCAAAGGCATTTCCACCCGGGCATTTGCTCTGGTGACTTGCCATGCTGTAGCCTAGTGTTGACACTGCATATCAACCCTGAAAATGCCTACTGGGAGCCGTTCCTCTCGAAGAGCAGACCCGTAAGTAAGACTGACAGGGGCAGCCATGGGTTTGAAGTACTTCATGTGATCTCAGTCTCAGCATACAAGATCCGGTGGTCAGTCCTCTCCCTCGCCATCTCAACTCCCCCCCCCAACAGTGTACGGTCGGCGTACCCATTTGTTTGTATGTGCACTTGTTATAGCGCCCCTTCAAGCTCTCTCTACTCAGAGGCGCTCCCGATGCAGAGCGGACACTGCATCGGAGTTTCATGCCGAAGCGCTGAGCAATTGTAAGTGAAGGACTTGCCCAAGGTCCTTACGCGGCTTGAGGGTGGATTCGAACCTCGGACCTTCCGGCTCCAAAGCAACGACGCCACCACTAGACCACCGCGCCCCACCCATGGCTAGGAGGAGATCGTAGAGCAGACATATCTCAGCACAAATTTCTGCCCGACTATTTGAACTTTCAACCACTCGATTGAAAGAGAAAAACCAGGTATACACAACAACAACAAAACAACCACTCTCAAATCCATTGCTTACAAATCATCATGCGTTTAGCGTGAAAAAGGAAAACTTGTGAGCATGCGTGTGTCACACAACCCTGTCACTGGTCACACTCGGTTAGTTAAGCACTCATGGGTTGCAGAGGCAGAATTGGGATGGGATGGAACGAGATGCATTCTCTCTGATACCTGGCTTAGACCATGTCTGTGACCGCATCATCAGTTTCATCACCTCTGTCTCACCACCATCCTCCTCATCCTCTGTTATTGTCATCATGTTCGATGGGGTTTCTGATGATCGCAATGAACAGACACATTCAATGCATATGCATATGATCATTTATATAGCGCCTTAACAAGAATCTCACGAAGGCGCTTAACGAAGCGACCCAACAGATCTAAACAGAAGCATATGCATACAACGATACAAACACCGATACGTGTACGCATACATGTAGACACATTCAGCGTCCATGCAATCTGCAACACGGTGAGCAACATTCATGTCTCTATTTCGTAAGCGATTGAAGGCCAACTTTGGATTGATCTGTTTTATTCAGCACGTTTGCAGTATATTCGTCTATAATTAATTTACGATTTATAAATCTGTCATATAATAATAATAATAACATCTCTCTGTTGTTAGCCCTATGGTATGGAAAGAACTCCCATTAGCATTGCGCCCAATGCTTAGGGTTCATTACTTCATTCACCCAGTAACCTTGAAGTGGCGCTATATAAATCCACGAATTAAGGAATGAATAATTTTTTATGTCAGGTTACGAGTACTAACTATAGTTCTCTATAGTAGAGGTGCAATTATATTATAAGCACTTAGAAATGACAAAATTGTGAATTTGATCAAAGAAGATGGCCACTTACTCGTTTCCTCCATTTCAAATAACGTCACTTCCTGCATGGTCTCTGGTCCGACTGGTTTGTATCGTCCGGTCATTGCAGATGGCGCCACTATCACTTCGGTGATCTGGTTGAGCGTCTCAACAACGGACAGGTAGCCGAGGCGCTGAGCGATGGACAGAGGAGTCTGACCAGCCTGTAGTACACATACACACAAAAAAGACATATGAAAACCATGCATTGCTTCAAAACTGTTTTAATTGAAATTGCTTAATTAAATAAATTACAGTATAATTTGTGGAGCACGGTGGTGTAAGGGTATGTTCGGTACCTTGGAGACATCTATCCCACTGCTCATTTTACAGTTGCTCTTATGGAGTGAAAGGTTGAGTTAACCTTTATGAGCTGGCAGGTAAAAAACCCACAGAATCTTACCATTCAACTATCTCCGATTACCGCACTAGATTTGATTTGATTGATACGGTAACTTATGAGTTTCTTCGGTCTTACCGCATTGACCGCGTTTGGATTCGCTCGATATCGCAGCAATAGGTTGATGACCATGACATGACCTTGCTGCGCAGCTTGATGAAGAGGAGTGAAGCCAAGCTGTACAATTACAAGAAGACAAAATTTTTATTCATTTTAACAGAAATGTCTACTAATAGTTTGCCTTTGCAAACAGTGCTGTAACACAGATCATATAGAGACACGTCGTCATATACACAGTGCCACGACAAATGGTTCATATCACAAATGGTTCAATGTCAAATGGTTCCCATCCATCATGGTTCATATGAACCATTTGTCAAGGAATCTACACCGTGGTTCAAAAAAAACTAAGCCAAATTGTTTTTCATATATCTCTAATGCCTGATATCATATCACGCTAAAATTTTCCAAATATTTAGAGAAGTGGACCAAGAATATGATTCCAAAAATTCAATTGATAAAATTGAACGGATAAAAAGATATGAATCTTTCAACTTCATATGCCGAAATTGCAGTTTACAAGCAATTTTCTGCCAGATTCAGTAAAAAAATAAGCCAAACTGTTTTTCTTATATCTCTAATGCCTGATAATTAATCATACCAAAATTTTCCAGATATTTAGAGGATTGAACGAAGAATGGGATCCCAAAATATCATGTCATAAGTTTGAACGGATAAAAAGATATGAATATTTAAACATCATCTCCCGAAATATCGGTTTTCAGCAAGTCTGTTATGGCGTCCGTTGCGGTTTCGACTCTTGGTCGTTCCCATTTTAGTTTTCATTGATTCTAGCGTAAAAATTAAGGGAGCCTATTATCGCGACGTTCTGTTGTCACAACATCTTCTACCTGTAATCAGAAATCTAGCCCGAAATCTAGCCCCACAAGGCTGCTTTTTCAACAGGATTGTGTCCCAGCCCACAGAGCCAAGGAAACCATCGAAATGCTGACAAGAGCGACGTCAGGCTTCATTTCTTCCACATTATGGCCTCCGAACAGCCCAGATTTGAATCCTGCCGACTATAAAGTGTGGAGCGTGATGCAAGACAGAGTCTACCAGACAACAATCCATGATAAAAACGATCTGAAATAACGCTTGTTGGAAGTGTGGGATGGCCTGGACCAGAGGATAATCGACGATGCTTGTTGCCTAATGCATGGCGTCAGCGCTTCCAGGCTTGCGCGCAAGCAGAAGGAGAACATTTTGAGTATCATAATTAAATAAAAAATCAAACCGTACTGTTGGAATCATATTGCTAGTTCAATTCTCTACATATCTGGAAAATTTTAGAATGATTAATCATCAGGCATTAGAGATATAAGAAAACATTTTATTGAAACTGACAGAAAATTGCTTGTAAACTGCAATTTCGGCATATGAAGTTTAAATATTCATAACTTTTTATCCGTTCAACTTTATCTCATGAAATTTTGGAATCATATTCTTGGTCCACTTTTCTAAATATTTTGAAAATTTTAGCTTGATATGTCATCAGGTATTGGAGATATACGCAAAACAATTTGGCTTAGTTTTTTTTGAACCACGGTGTATATACATTATACACACACATTGATGATATACGGTAGTTTTAATGTTTTATTGCATAGCAAGCCTGCATGCATGCATGCATGTACATGTATGTAACTAAATATGTAAGCTTGTAACATGTTACATGTATGTAACTAAATATGTAAGTGTGTGTGTGTGCGTGTGTGTGTGTATGCACAAATGAATGTAAATATGATAATAGCACTGTAGAAGTAATTGGATTAAATTAGACAAGATTAGATTAGATTAGATTAATCCTGCCGTATGTTCTATTGTTTTCCTACCTTAGTCGTGGCATTGACAGCAGCGCCTTGTTCCAGCAGAAACTGAATCATGTTGATCTGACCAAAGTGACATGCTGTGTGCAGCGGAGTGTAGCCGGCCTGGAATATACAAAGTACGTAAGTAAGTAAGCAATGAAGTCAGTAAGGTAGTAAGTATGATGACAAAGGAGACAAAGAAGTAGATGATGCTACTGGCTAGTAATAATGATAAAGGCCAAGATGATGATGATGATGATGAAGATGAAGGAGATAATGAAGACGAAGATGAAGATGAAGATGATGATGATGACGATGATGAAAATGATATATAAATGATGAGATGATGATGACGACATTGATAATGATGATGATGATTATAAAATGATGAAGATGATCAATATAGTGACGACAATTATTACGATAATGGCCATGAGGATGACGACAATATTGAAAACAACGATAGTAACGAAGAAAGTGCTGATTATCTTGATTATAGTGATAATAATTACAATAACCATCACAATGGTTACGAAAACATTAACAATAACATCGACAATGTAGGGTAGGAGCACAATGAGGACGCCTTACCTTTGTCTGTGGGTCGATCTGTGCTTTGTTCTTGACGAGTATTTCTGCGACAGGTACGTGATCCTCCTGAGCAGCGAGGTGCATTGGTGTCAGCCCGTTCTTCGAGCGACAGTTGGCATCGGCGCCTCGTCCAAACAACAGCTTCACCATCTGCACATGACCTTCTTTGGCGGCAAGATGCAGAGGAGTGAACCCGTTCTAAAAGACAAAGAAAACACATTTCCCTAGAGGCGCCAAACAAATGTCTTAATCTACTCTAATCTGGATATGACTACTGAGATGACCTCTAACCTCTGCATAACTGTGACGACCTCTAACCGCATAGGATAACACTCTGGCATGAGTGAGAGGTATGGAGATCGAACCCCGAATAGGGCGGACGTGCTTTGTAGGCTGCTATTAGTGATGTGTATTGCATGTTGTCTGTTCTGTTAGTAGTTATGATTTGTGACCTTCTGTGATCCGAGTATTAATATTATAATTATTATTATTATTATTATTTGGAACAGGGGTAGCCTTTCAAATAATAATAATAATAATAATGATGATGATAATGATTATTATTATTATTATTATTATTATTATTATTATTATTAATTATTATTATTATTATTATTATTATTATTATTATTATTAATATTATTATTATTATTATTATTATTATTATTATTATTATTACTAAGCAAGTCAAGGCACGTACCCTTGATTCGCATCCGGGTTTGGCACCGCGTTCGAGCAGCGTGGTGGCAATGTCCGTGTGATCCTTCTTCGCTGCTATGTGCAGTGGTGTGTAGCCGTTCTGAAAGCAGACAGAGTAAACCATTAGCACCACAGGAACTGACGTATCATAAAGGGAAGAGAAGAAGAGCAGGCAGAGCAACCCTGGCCTATCGTTTGGTAGTCCAGCTAGCCATGCTGACCATTATGAAGCACCCCTATACCTCTCACAAACAACTTGTTGGACTAACAAGTGAATTTCTATGATGCCTAACATTACTGAGCATTTAACATAATATTACTGAACATTAAAGCTTAACCAAACACCGATGATGTTTATCTGGCCTACAGAGCCTTGCCTAAATACCATTGTAATGTTCAGAACTGATAAAAAAAATTATTTAAGAATTCAAAAGGAAAATTTATGGCACTTAACATTACACACTTACCTAACATAACATTACTAAACATTAAAGCTAACAATACTCTGATGATATCTTTTCTGGCCTACAGAGCCTTGCCGGAAGGTCGCGGGCATGAATTTGCAATAAACACCAATGCGTAGCAAGCCCTTCAATTGCAATGAAACTCGACTCGAGTTCAGTGTCCACGCTGGAGTGCCTCTGAGTAGCTTTTTTGAATGGGTTCTTGCAACAAGTGGCCATAGAAACATACCTTGGTCGTGGAGACTGGGTTGGCTCCTTTGTTCATGAGATACGTTGTGATTGCAGGATTGCCATAGTGAGTTCCGACGTGCAATGGGGTAAGATCGTTGCGACCTTTGATGTCCGGATGGACGCCTCTCTGCAGCAGCAGCTGAACCAGCTTCATCTGACCATGCTTGGCTGCCAGATGCAGCGGAGTGAAGCCCTTCTGCAAAGCGCAACAGCAGACAAAGTAAGTAAGCAAGTCTATTCTTTATTAAGCAATTGGTGTACATACATATAAAATGCAGTGTAAAAAGTATTATGACATCCTTGGAATAAAATATTAAATCAGTGGTGCAGAGAAATATAAACTGAGCAAAACAAATTTCACAGTATATTATGCTTTATGAATTAATTTGATTACCAAAATTCATAAATATAAATATACAAAATAATTACTTATATAATTATATAAATTGCAAAATAAATCTTTAATAAGTAAAATATATTAACACTGACAAAATACTTAGCAAAATACACTTGAATGAAATAGAAAAATGAATGTTCAAACGAGAATTCACATAAACATTGAGTAACTAAATAGCCAAAAGAAGTCAAATGAATAAAAAAATATGATTCATATAAATATTCATATGAACTTTTAAATAAAACGTGCAAAATAAATAGTCAAATAAAATCAAACAAATTAACAATAATCAACAATCAAGTATTAATTAAAATAAAATAGTCCAATCAACCTTTGTTGTTAGAGCAGGGTTGGCATCGTGGTCGAGCAGTCTCTTAGCGATGTCAATGTGTCCCTCTCGAACCGCGATGTGCAGTGGCGTGTACAGGTCCTTTGTGGCCGCGTTGGGAGATGCACCTCTCTTCAGCAGCAAGTCAACGGCCGCAAGGTTGCCCTGGCGAGCCGCGATGTGCAGGGCGGTCTGCAACTCCTGACGACAAATGTCAAGGTATGGTACGATAAGATATGAAAATATGAGGTTATGCAATTATACAGTAAGGTAAGTTAAGATAGGGTAAAATAAGACAAATTATGGCATGTATGGTAATTACATTATAAAAGGCAATTCAAAGTAAGGTAACATAAGAAAAGCCAAGGTACGTATGGTAATAATTATATAACAAAAGGCAAGTTAAGGTAAGAAATTGAAAAGGTAAGTTAAGACATACGTCTCATCTTTAAAACCAAGTCCACCTAAAAGCTCCTTCACTTCCTCTCTCTTTATTCTTTTTGTAAACCAGACTTGGAACCTCCCTTGACCATCTTTAAACAACCCCTCTGACACTATGCAGTGCTTTTAAATAAGTTAGTGCCATGAGCACAGCCTCAGAGCAGCAACTTAGAAATTTTTTGTGTTTACACCTTGATGGTTGCAAGAAATAAAAAAATAATGTATGGACGCTTTTGATAGCCTTCGGAAGCGACCCTGACCTTGGCCTTCGCGTCGACCTGAGCCCCGTTGTCAAGGAGCATTTCCATGACCTCTGTTTGGTCCCCACGAGCAGCCAGGTGGAGAGCGGTCTCTCCTCGTTCGTTGGTGCTGTTGGGGTTGGCGCCGTTGTCGAGAAGCAGCTTAACGATACCGATGTGACCCATGAAAGCTGCCACTTGAAGAGGGGTCAGTCCGGTCTGCGAAAATACAACACAATCATCATTAATGTTATTACTATTACCATCATTATCATCATCATCATCATCATCATCATCATCATCATCATCGTCGTCGTCATCATCGTCGTTGTCGTCATCATCATCGTCGTTGTCGTCATCGTCGTTGTTGTCGTCATCACTATTGTCGCTGTCATCATTATCGTCGTTGTCTGTTATCATCGTCATTGTCGTCGTCATTATTACAGTTTGTGAGTAATCTATCTTACCCCAATTCATTTTACCCGATCAAGGGTAGTAAACCTATTTATTCTATCCAATTTCATCCTATCCAATTAATTCTACCTTACCATATCATACTTATTTATCCTATAAAATAACATCCTATCAGATCCTATCCCAACTTATCGTACCCTCTCCTAAAGTGTCACGCTTTGTGTGTTTATTTCTCAAGACTACGCATTTAATAAATTATACAGAAATAACAATCACAAATATAAGAAATAAAAATATATAATACAATATTAATTACAACACAAGATAATAAATGTAGAATCAACAGCTACCTCTGTGGTTGCCTCTATCGCTACACCGTATCGTAGTAAAAGTTCGATGATCTTGACACGGTTCTTCTTGCAAGCGATGTGCAGAGGAGTGAAACCATTCTGAAACATGCAATCATTCAAAGGTTCAAACAATTCGCAAAAATCAAGCTCCATCTAAAAACTATTCCCAATATTCTGCAGTTCGAAAGTCAGGTAAGCAAACTTACTCGAGTGCAAACAGCAACCACACCAGTGCTGTGCAAAAGGGCGCAATATAAATTTAAGTGATTGAGCTTTTGATTGATTGATTGATTGATTGATTGATTGATTGTGCGAGAAATTTCATTTACGGTAATGGCATGGGTATCTGCAAGTATTTTTGTAGGAAGCGTGAAACACTATGGTCATGGTTAAATTTTTAGCAATAGCTTGAAAAGTGCAAAGGATGAAATTAAGAACATGGACTACTTTTTGTCATAGAGATTTCTAAATGTAAATTCCTCAGTTTCAATGTGTGCAATGTACGGTACATCATTACCGTTAGTATCATAAGTGATTTAGTATAAAAAAACTTCGCTAAGAACGAAAAAGCAGCAGTTAAAAATAGGCATCAATTTTCCGGGGGTATGGCAGAAGTTCCCCTCGTGCCCCCATGTGCGTTAGCCCATGTTTAAGGGCGCAAGACAACTCGATTCACCTGAGAGCTTCTCATCTCCAGTTCAAGAGACCTTTGCAACATTTATAACACTAAACTCCTTTGGCAAAGTAACAAATATCCAAAGCACTTTCAAGAGCGAACGCTAACATCTGAAATCGACCGAGCGTCTTCAAAGAGCGGATTAGATTCACAATGTACACTTGTACGTCAGTAGTTGATCTCTCCTGCTATCGATAAGTGCCATCTACCAGTGCTCGGGCAATCATCCCACACCTGCTGTCAAGAAGCAGCTTGCACGCCAGTACACTTGTATGTCAGTACACTAGTATGCCAGTACACTAGTACGTCAGTACACTAGTATGGTAGTACACTATATCTCGGCACACTAGTATGTCAGTACACTATTTGTCTGCAGACTCTGCACACTATTATTTCAGTACAATAGTATGTCAGTACACTAGCATGTCAGTACCCAATTATGTTAGTACACCATATGTCTGCACAATAGTATGTTAGCACACTATATGTCTGCACACTAGTATGTCAGTACAATAGTATGTCAGTACACTAGTACAGTGGTTCTCAAACTTCAGCAGGCCGCGGACCGGCTATAATTTCTCTGGGAAGCCCGCGGACCGCTAACTTTAATGGCAAGCACAAACAAAAGCAAACCGTATTATAAAAAACTAATTATAGGGTTTTTTATAATTAGTTAGGATTTATTAATTAATAAAAACTGTTTGTACAGCAATTTGGCAAGTTAAAATAAGGCACTGGTAATGTATTTTTAAAGTTTGAGACAGAAGTTTTAATACATTTTGAACAACAATTCGAATAATTTCACAATTTTAAATATATAAATTAAAAATTATAATTTATTTCTAACTCTCAAACTTCTTCACGGACCGGTGATCAGGACTCCGCGGACCGGAACTGGTCCGCGGACCACCACTTTGAGAACCACTGCACTAGTATGTTAGTACAATAGTATGTCAGCACCACCTACCAGCGCTCGTGCATTTATTTCGCATCTGTTGTCGAGAAGCAGCTTGCACGTTCTGACGCTTCCACAGTGCGCGGTCACATGCAACGGAGTCAAGTAGTCCTGCGAAAAAAAGAAACAAACATTTACAAAAGAATACAAGCCTAGGAAAAGAAGAGCCTTGACCATTGCCAAGACATGGAAGATAAATCAATTAGAGCTTGTTACACAACATCAACAACCACAATGCCTTTTGACTGTCAGAATCTTAACAATTTTTTGGCACATCGCACTATTTCTTTTCTGCTCCAGATAACCTTTCCATTCCTAAGGGACCATAAAAAACATTCAGGCAAAAACACCAATATTCCTCAGACAGTATTCAGTTCCAGATAGATCATCCAAGCCATACGCCTCCAGGTTAAAAAAACTAATATCAATATCCTCTACAGATAGTTTTCGGTACCTGAGGGATCGCATGCACCTCAGCATAAACAAATCATAACATCAATATCCTCCAGAGGGATAACTCAGTCTTTGGTGACGTCAAGCACTTACAACGGTGACGTCAAGCACTTACAACGGTGACGTCAAGCACGTACAACGGTGACGTCAAGCACGTACAACGGTGACGTCAGCACGTACAACGGTGACGTCAGCACCTACAACGGTGACGTCAAGCACTTACAACGGTGACGTCAAGCACTTACAACGATGACGTCAAGCACTTACAACGGTGACGTCAAGCACGTACAACGGTGACGTCAAGCACGTACAACGGTGACGTCAGCACGTACAACGGTGACGTCAGCACCTACAACGGTGACGTCAAGCACTTACAACGGTGACGTCAAACACGTACAACGGTGACGTCAAGCACTTACAACGGTGACGTCATCGATTGGTGCTTGGTTCTTGAGAAAGAAATCGGCGCAGTCGAAGTGGTCGCCCTGTGCGCTCATGTGTAACGGACTGAGACGACTCTTCGTCTTCGCCATCACTCCCACTCCACGCTGCATCAGCAACCTCGCAACGTTGTCGTGACCGCTGCGAGCGGCACAGTGCAGCGCTGACAGCCCGTCCTGAAAAACGCAGTTTAAAGTTTAAACAAGGCAATCAATCTAATCCAAAATGTTACCAATATATTATCAATATTATTAATTAATCAATGCAGAAACTTTTATTGTGATTGTAATCATAATCAGCGATATTTATATAGCGCCTCTTCAAGTCAGGCTTATAAGATATTCGACCTAATGACGGAAATAATTTTTATGGTAGAATAAATTAGCTTTCAAGGCTAATGGAATAGAGATGTGTATGATCTTGTGCGCATGTGTGTGCGCGTGCGTGTGTGTCTATTCGCACGTCTGTGTGTTTGTGCATGCGTGTGTGTATTTGTTTAATATCTGTAAATCAGGTAGGCAAGTTGCAACACAGTTACACGATGAGATCAAATGAGATTAGTCTCAAGACCTGTGGATTACTGCTGGGGTTATTTGTTATTTTATATAGATAGATACCCATATTCAGAGATGGTTTCTAAAAGGAGCTATATGAATAGAACAACTTATCCAGTTTATATGTAGTGACACTCACATCCTGTAGCGACCAACCCCGGCTTTGTCAGTCATGGTTTTTAATACAGGAGCCAAACAACCCAACACGTAATGACATTAACATCTAGATCTTACAGGTTAGCGCTGAGCCACACGTCATTAACAAGCGGTGCTATATAAATTATTATATAGGAACTAAATAAGTATATACAGGAACTATATATAAGTAGTGCTATATAAATTCTTATTATATAGGAACTATATAAGTATTTACAGGAACTATATACAAGTAGTGCTATATAAACTATTATTACAGGAACTATATATAAGTATATACAGCAACTATACCGGTATATAAGTAGTGCTATATAAATGCTCAACTGCAATTACAATTATGGCCACCTGGTGATAATTCGTATAACCAGACATACCCCCTCCCGCCGAGATCAGCTCTATCAGCAGAGGTTCTTCAAGAGTCCCTGTAGACACCTTTGACTACCCTCCCTCCACCCACCCCCACCCACACCCTTCGCAGTGGAATCCGGTACCAAATACCACTTGGTGACAGAGGCAAGCATGCATGAATAACTTGCCCACGGTCGTAAGAAGAGAGAGTCAACACTGCAGGCAAAAGATAATTAAACATCACCATAGGACAGAACATCTTTTCCCACACACTTACGGTCGCCATTGTTTCTACAGCGCTGTACAAATTGTCTGATCACCTCGAAAGTAGGCCAAATTAATGTCTGGTGTCATAGGCGGAGACCTGGTCCGAACTTTGGGGGGGACGGACGAGCGGCCGAAGGACGATCGCTTAATTAAGCGCGAAGCCTAAAAAAATATGTTTTTGACGATTAAAAAAGGTGTCCAGACATTTTGACGACTACTTAGAGGCGCTTTATAACTGTTTTTACACAATGCAATTTTTACAATACAATAATAAAAGAGTTCAGAAATTTTGAAATATAAAAAAGATGTCTTTAGAATTTTTTCGACTAAAAAAGGTGTCCACATATTTTGATGACTAATAAAAAGTCTTCAGAAATTTTGAAATATAAAAAAAGATGTCTTTAGAATTTGTTACGACTAAAAAAGGTGTCCAGAGATTTTGATGACTAATAAAAAGTCTTCAGAAATTTTGACATCTAAAAAAGATGTCTTTAGAATTTTTTCGGACTAAAAAAGGTGTTCAGAAATCTTGACGACTAGTAAACAGTCTTCGTCGCAACCGACCGTGCGGAGTGGAAAAGTTCTGTCGCACGATGTTCCGAAAGGAATGAAAGGAACTGAGAGAGAGCGAAAAAGTCTTCATAAACTTTGACGACTAAAAAGAGTGTCTTCAGAAATTTTGACGACTTAAAAAAGGTGTGTGCAGATATGTTGACAGCTTTAAAAGTGAGTTCAAAAACATTTTTACAACTAAAAAAAGGTGTCTTTAGAAATTTTGACACTAAAAAAGTGTCTTCAGAAATTAAGACGACTATGTCTTTTGAAATGTTGACAGCTAATAAAAGGAGTTCTCAGAACTTTTGCGACTAGAGAAAGGTTTCTGGAAATTTTGACGACTAAAAAAGGTGTCTTTGGAAATTTTGACCACTAAAAAAAGAGTGTCTTCAGAAATTTTGCCAACTAAAAAAGTTGTATTCTTATATGTTGACAGCTAAAAAAGGTGTCTTATGAAATTTTGACAACAAAAAGGTTTCTTCAGAAATTTTGAAGACGAAAAAGAGTGTCTTCAAAAATTTTGACGACTATAAAATTGTGTCTTCAGAAATTTTACGATTAAAAAAGGTGTCTAGAAATTATGACGACTAAAAAAGGTCTCTTAAAAACTTTTGACGACTAAAAAAGGTGAAAAGGTGTCTCCAGTAATTGAGACAATTAAAAAAGGTGTTTTCAGAAATTTGGACGACTACAAAATGGTCGTCAGAAATTCTACGCCAAAGGAATCCCCTCCACCCAACTCAAATCCAGGCTACGGCCTTGTGGAGGAAGATGAGAAGGATTTGATGGAAGTGGGTGAGCGAATCGAAAATTAGATGGTTTCAATGATTATAATATTAATTGGTTGTAATTGACTTATAGATCTGAATTAAACCGATCTTATCTTGTAGAATCCACACTGGCTAAGTTGAAAGAAATTAAACTCAATTCATGATTAGATCGAGAGGTTTTTTCAAAGATTCGTTCGATGTTTTATAATAAGTTGATGGGTAAAATCAAATTATTTGAATTCTGTATATTTACTATAATTATAAAGCTTTTATGAAGAAAGAATTTAAGGGTGTCCAAGTAAGTTGTTTTCAAAAAGGGACCATGTATCCCGGTTCTGTTATGGCATCGCTCTTATGCGTTGAACAGATTTTTTAGTAATTTGTTCGAAATACTCCTTCTAACATTGTAACGTCGTCAGTCGCCTGCAGTGTGTTCATCAAGTATCCATGTTCTGACACTTAACGATTGGGGGGGACAAATGCATGGACCGTCCCCCCCACCACATTCTTTGGGGGGACCGTCCCCCCCTGTCCCCCCCTAGGTCTCCGCCAGTGTCTGGTGTTAACACAAGAGTCTGATGTCTACAGTAATGTGTGGTGCTAACACAAGAGCCTGATGTTAACATTAATGTCGGGTGTTAACACAAAAGCTTGGTGTCTACATTAATGTGTGGTGCTAACACAGGAGCCTGGTGTTAACATTGATGTCTAGTGTTAACACAATAGCCTGGTGTTATCATTAATGTCTCGTGCTAACACAAGAGCCTGGTGTCAACATTAAAGTCTGGTGTTAACACAAGACCCTGGTGTTAACATTACTGTCTAGTGTTAGCACAAGAGCCGGGTGTTAACATTAATGTCTCGACTGTCTCGTGTTAACACAAGAGCCGGGTGTTAACATTAATGTCTCATGTTAACACAATAGCCTAGTGTCAAAATTAATGTCTGGTGTTAACACAAGAGCATGGTGTTAACATTAATGTCAAGTGCTAGCACAAGAGCCTGGTGTTAACATTAACAACTGGTGTTAACATTATGAATGAGTAGTTGAGTACCTTAGTAAGGCAGTTGATGTCGGCACCAGTGTCCAGTAGAACCTGAACCATACTCGCTCGACCCCATTTGCTGGCGACGTGAAGAGGTGTCACGAGGTTCTAAGAACACATAACCAGACAGCACATTAACACGGAGCCACCAATTAACACAGAGCAGTCAATCAACGCTGAATCAACCAATTAACACAGAGCCAGTCAATTAACACAGAGCCAGTCAATAAACACAGAGCCAGTCAATAAACACGGAGCAGTCAATTAAAACAGAGCAGTCAATAATCACAGAGCCAGTCAATTAACACAGGAAACTAAAAAACCTGAAAAGAAAAATGTCAAACAATCCGTACCCTTGCTTTGAAGTTGATGTCGGCACCGTTTTCGATGAGAAGGATACCAACTCGAGAGTTGCCGTAGTGTGACGCAATGTGCAACGGTGTGAAACCACTCTACAGAAACAACACCCAACAGATAATTAATCAGAACAACGACTGAAACAATGGACGATCTTAAAAACAGACAACAGTTTAGAATTTCAATTGAACATGTGTCTTTTGAATTTTGATAGTTTTTTAAGAAGCTATATAAATCTGTAATTTTACAGTTATACTAACAGACCTTGGTTGCATTTACAATAGCCATGTTGGGCTACGGAGACAGTAACAACAACAATAAAGCCAATAGCAAATATAATACCATTAACAATAAGAATGATAACAATAGTAATAACATAACAATAAAAACAGTTATAACATAGCAATAATAAAAGCATTTGTATTTAGCAATTCTTTGAGAAGTAAAACGAAATTTTTTTAAACTGTACCTTTGTGATTTCATTCACAATTCCACCACCGCCAGTCTGCAATATTAAACAGACAGATCATATTTCAAAACAGGTTTCAAAACAGACAGACAGACAGACAGACAAACAGGCAAACAAAAAACATACAGACAGACAAATGCGGAAACGTACAGAATGGATAGGCAAACAAACAAACATGCAGACAGACAAACAAACAGACAGACAGACAGGCAAGAAAACAAACATACAGACAGACAGGCAACCAAACATGCATACAGAAAACAAATGTATAAAAATACGGAGAGACAAACAAATGCACAAACATACAAACAGACAGCCAAAGACTGACAAAGAGACAGACAGACAGACAGACTGACAAATTGATCTGGCATGAGATCAGACCTTAGCGCTTGCAATCCTGTCCTTCTGGATGAGGTTGAGAGCTGTCTGGACGTCATCCTTCTTCGCCGCACGATGCAAAGCAGGCAGCTTCGTCTTCGTCTGCATGATCGTATCCTGATCCATGAGAACACCAACCACCTCATCATGACCCAACTGGAGCGCCACGGCCAGAGGTGTGTAGCCATCCTGTTTCAAATACAATGCAATACCATTATATGCAATACAATACAACACAATTAGAAAATCCTACAACAAAAGATAGCACTATGCTATACAACACAGTGCACTACAGTAGAATACATATGTAATACAATACCATGTGCAATAGAATACAACACAATTAGAAAATCATACAACAAAAGACAGCACTATGCTATGCAACCATACAATACAAAACAATGCCATGCAATAGGAACAACTATTCTTAAATGAGAAACAAAGATAATCGATAATTGCTATCAATACAATACAATATAATTATACAATACAATACTAATAACAGATCATGTGCTTGCTACAGTAATCTAATCATCAATCATATAACCATCATATAACCAATTAACCATCATTTCTACAGAAGAAGCAAGATAACCATTGAAACAATACAATACAACACAATATCAATACAAATACAATAACATCACATAATGTACTTTAACATAGTATAACACAAAGTAACATAACATCACAAAACTTAGCATTACTTAACTTATCTTTAGTCCTAAGGCTGCTGCTTGTTTTTTAACCATAATCTGCACGTTGTCGGCCACACTTAGCGGGATCTATAGTCATTCAGAGCCTCCCTGTGTAGCTGTGCTGCTATGATATCTAAGCCTCATAAGTTTTTATGTTTTGCTTGCAAAATAAATCATCTCATTGACTCATTGATTGATTGACTGATCGACAGATTGATTGATTGATTGATTGATTGATTGATTGATTGATTGATTGATTGACTGACTGACTGATTGGTTGGTTGATTGATTGATTGATTGACTGATCGACAGATTGATTGATTGATTGATTGATTGATTGATTGATTGATTGATTGATTGATTGATTGATTGATTGATTGGTGGGTTGGTTGGTTGGCTAGCTGGCTGATGCATCCGTCCTTCCGTCCGTCCGTCCGTTCGTCCACTTCATTCATTGGTTTCGTCAGAGAGATGCTATTCACAAATAGCGGAACGCTTAAGTGATTCTGAAACCTTAGATTCAAAATAAAAGATAATATGAGCATAATAAACATTCTGATGATCTGGAATCATCACAATAGACATCAAACACAAACAGCATGTGTATTATTGTTATGGATGGATGGATGTATGGATGGATGGATGGATGGATGGATGGATGGATGGATGGATGGATGTATGGATGAATGGATGGATGCCAACCTGCGTAATGATCGTATGGTCTGCGCTGTGATCGAGAAGGAACTTAACGACCTCGACGTGATTTTCTTGAGCTGCCATGTAGAGCGGTGTAAATCCATCCTAAACGAACAGAAACAGAAATACTTATTTATTTATTTATTTATTTATTCAGTAGTAATGAACATTGGATTTAAAAATAATGATCATGAATATTGGACTCAGGATCAATGAAATCCTGAACAATGTTCCCCGCACATACCAACCCACCTGCAATCAGCATTCTTCCAGACTCTGAGTGTTTTATTGATCATGAAAGATCACATAAAGACAGCACAACTGTCTGTCACTCATAAAAGCACTCTGTCTCTGTCTCTGTCTCTGTCTCTCTCTGTATACGAGCCGAGGAATGTATACACCACGCTGATGATGCCAAGCAGACGTTCAATTAAGAGCAGCGTATACGGACTGGGAAAAGGTCGTTTGTAACGCAATCGATCATAAAGTCAATAAGAGAAACTAAAACAACCCACTCGCTAGCAAAAATCTCCCTCTTCATCATCCATGGCGTTTGGGTTAACGAATGGGTCCCCTGTGGAAGCAGGGGGACTATCTCCCTATACCGACCCGTCAGTCCCTTCTTCCTTTCTCGTGCTGGGGAGAGAGAGTCGCCAAATATTGGCACTTCCTCTGGAAATCAATCCACAGACGAAAAGTCATGTCGCACAAACACGCGACGGATACGAGCATATGCCCCTCTCCCCCGATGCCTTTGCTGAAGGGGGAGGGAAGGGATAGAGATGGAGAGACCATGGGAGGGATCCCTTTGTGGAAGAGGTATAGGGAAGGGAAAGAAGGAGGGGCCGTGGAAGGGAACGGCAGAGTAGGGTACCATAGGGAAAGCTTAAGCATAGAAAAGGGCAAAGCAGAACTGATCTGCTATATCTTATTTATTGCCATCCAATCAATATCAATAGATATAAATCAATACTCGTTTATTTCGTTAATGCACGCTGGCACAAATGTGACGTATTGCAATCCAAGCATTCAAATGTTTTTATAATTCATGGCTCGGTTTAGGAGGTACGAGTTTATTCAAATGCAGTTAAGGCGAACTTTCAGTGACTCTTGTCCCCAATTGGTTCATTCATTCTTTCTATATAGCGCCTTTTCAAGAAAAATACTAATCAGAGGCGCTCCAAGCCCAGCAACCAATGCGCATACTTCTGCCAGGCAGAGACGTGCTTTCTCTGTTGCTGGTTCTGTGGTCTGGGAATAGGCTCTTTTCGTACCTGCGTCTGCTGCAGGCCAAGGTCCCCTCTGACACATTCTAGTGCAATCTTTAAACTGTCCTCTTCAGCCGAGGCTGGAACGGGAGCACTTCCGAGTAGTAACCTTGAAAAGGCGCTAAATAAATCCTCACAATAAATGAATGAATGAATGAATGAATGAATGAATGAATGAATGAATGAATAAATGAGTTAATTAATATTTTGTTAAACTGAACTCAAACTGTAAAGCTTCATTCGTCTTAGCCTAATAGCCTTGAATTCGCATCTGAATAAATAAATAGATTCGTGAAATTTCAGCAGACAACTGAAACACACTTGCAAAGTCCGAGGTCAGAAGGCCAGGGTTCATAAGGCCAGAGGTCATAAGGTCAAGGGCCACAAGGTCAACCACAAATCATCAGACTTTCATCTATAGCAATCTGCAGTATTGGAACTTGTGAAGACACGTTGGTTAGCTAAGATGGATCGCTGCTCTTTGCCCCTGGAACGAGTTGTACCTCAGAAGATGCACCGGCTGCTGAGCTTGCTGCTGCTAACAATTGCTAATGCGATGATTTAATATAGATGATGTGGTTTCGATCTTCTATACATCGATCAACTTCACAGCTGCACAGATATTATAAATCTCAATGGACTTTCCGCTTCTCCTCCTCCTCCTCCCACAACTTCTTCTCCCTCTTCCTCTTCTCCTCCTTCTCCCTCTTCCTCCTCCTCTTCCTCTCTCCTCCTCCTTCTCCTCCCTCCTCTCTCCTACTCCTCCTACTCCTCCTCCTCCTGCGTCTCCCACTACTTCTTCTCCCTCTTCTTCTCCTCTTTCCTTCCTTCCCCAGTTCTATCTTTCTATCCATCTTATCTACATTATATATTTTAATATAGCGTGTTACTAGAACCTCACGATAGCATTGAAAGCTGTATCGCAATACCAGACTTGGAATATGTTGCCAAAAAACCATGATATCAAAGAGCATGCATGTGTGCATACAATGTCCGTGTGTATGTAGGTAGGTATGCATATACGTATGCAATATGCATGCATGTGTGTACTGTACGTAGGTCTATATGTAATGTATATAGGTATGTATGTATGCAAGTGTGTATGTACATGCATATAAAATATTATGATTATAGGTGTGTATGCATGTGTGAACTTGTGTACGCATACGAATGTAGGCTTATGCATGCATGGGCACACGTATAAGTACATTATCTGCATGCATTCACACATCTCAGGTATGTTCATTTATATACGACTATACGTGCATGTAATTATGCATAACGTATGTAAGCTTAGTCATCATTGACCTGCAGCCCACAGCATGACTAAGCATGCCTGAAGTGCTTCTCAGGCTTTTCAGAAGCAGCTTCTAACAGCCGTGCCTGCGCATAAATTGCTGGCTTCGACAAAAGATGCGTGGGAAGGAAACTTTTCACTTTCAGTTCAGTTGCTTCTTCCTGGATGACACATAGGCGCACACACCGCCAGATCCACCCACAGTTATCTGCACAGCCACAATGGCTTAAACTGCACAACCACAGTGGCTCAATCTGTACAGTCACAAAGGCTAAATCTGTGCAATGGCTCAAACTGCAGAGCCACAGTGGCTCAATCAGCGCAGCCACAATGGCTCAAACTGCACAACCACAATGGCTCAATCTGTACAGTCACAGTTGCTCAATCTGTGCAATGGCTCAAAGCGCACAGCCACAGTGCCTTAAACTGCACAGCCACAATGGCTCAAACTTCCCAGCCATGATGGCTCAACCTGCACATCCACAATGGCTCAAACTTCACAGGCTCACAGCCATGATGGCGCAATCTGCGCAGTCACAGTGGCTCGATGATGCAAGCCAATACGCCGATGCTCCAAGTGTCATCACCTAATATATTGCGGCAGTCACGCGACGCAATGTGCTGGCGCATTTCACATCCAACCAGCGTACACCCCCAGCATTTCACTGTGATTGAACGACCTGGGTAAATGCAATCATTTCTTAGCAGTCATCGTCGCCAAATTCTGCAGGCGTCACAAATGTTGATGCTGATTATAATGACGATCATGATGTTCATAAGTAAGTAAGTGAGTGAGTGAGTGATGATGTAACTGCATGTCTAGAAACTTAATGCAAGATCACCTATGTGGTTAGGTCCTATAGGCTACAACTGGGGCAAAGTAGCTGTTGGTTATGAATTTGTAGTGCAAAGTAAATTTTTGAAAATTACTCAGCACCCACAAAAGCCGTTTGAACACTTAGTGTGAAAAATGGACTCTAACAATTGTTTAGTGCCATAAGATCGACAGGCCTAGGGCCTACAGTTTTGCGATGTGTGTGTGGGTGTGTGTGTGTTTATACTCCTGCACTTTTGAAAGAGGACAAAAGAGTTTTTACCAGCCGTAGCCTACTGCTTCCTCTCTTTGGAAACTCGACTTGGACTCCTTTTGTAATGTAATTCAGTGTAAATCTTCCAGAATTACTCAGCACCTTCAAAACCAAAGTCAGAGAGACCGGCTTAGGCCTATTCTTCAGCGCTATATAAAATCAAGTCCGCAATGGCCATCGTTGCCCTGTTCGTTCCGGTGCCAGGCCAAGATCCGGGGAGGTGCAGCCGAGGAAACATGGTGCTCCGGTTGTAATCGGTGATGGTGTTAGTCGTGTGGTGCAACCTAAGTAGAGTCTTTTGGCCATCCTCTTGAAACCCTTCAACTCTATGCAGCAATTGCCAATAAGCCAGTGCCCTGCATCTGGCTTTCAAGTGGCGCCATGCGAGTCTGAAGTTCACGATTTCGAAAAAATCATATCTGTATGTTCGGAGCGTGCTCTGCGTAAACCCAGAGCAGCACTTTGATTTACACGACCCTAAAATGTGCACCGTCATTGAGGGAGGAGTCCGCGACTAAACGGCGACCTGTCAATCACCTGTCTACGAATACTAATGAAGATGTAAGACCCAGCGGACAGTTGCGCTGCACGAGAATGTCCGCGACACGGTCTGATGGACGTGTCGAGTTTTGTCAACGGTACAATGCTTAACAACGCCGCCAGCAAGTTTGCTGTAAAAACTTCTTCTGCAATGGTTCAATGATTCGTTTCAAAATCGCATACCCCTATTTGTTCTGGTTCAAAACGTTATAAGCGGGAAATCTGTAGATTTCTAAAAGGTCTCGTGCAAGAGTTTACTAGATCCCGCTTAGATTCAACTGGCGTTTTATAAACCGCAACACCAACAGCAAAGCTGTTGATAACTTGTCACCGGCTAACCTTTAGAGGCGGCCGACATTAAAGGAATCTTTAATGGCTACTGAATTTATGTGCTGTAGGCCTACAATGTACACCAATAAAGCGCTGGCGGTGATGCAACATTGTCTGTACGTTTTCAACAAAGGACTGCCTGCAGATGATGCTGATTTAAAATGAGTCACTATTAGCCTATCGATCCAATTTTTTTTATTTCTTCGAATTATTTTAATTTTATTTTAATTTCTCAGAATCATTTAAATTTTATTTTAATTTCTCAGAATTAGACCTGTTCAAATTCTATTTTAATTTCTCAGATTTATTAACATCTTAATTTCTCATAGGTCTCATTTTTTAAACTTTATTTTTATTTATCAGAATTTTTTAACGATCTAAATTATAAATATTCAAATATAAAATTTTAAGGCACTTATAACCCGAGTTGCCCGAGGTGGGTTATGTTTCAAGTTCAAGTTAATTTATTTCATATAATGCACCTAGTCTAGTTAGGCCCTATTCAAATTTTCTAAAATTCCAAGTATTTCAATTATTCCAAATATCTGGAACACCTAAGTTGTTGAAACTATCTGTTGAATGCTCGAAATCCTTTACTACAAGCAATAAATCTAGATCCCCTTTCACGAGCAAATTCCCACGATATCGGTAAGCCAAAAACATAGGTGGGGGTCGTAATAGATTAACAGCCCAAAGGCATGGCTGCAGGAGGCGCATTCCATATCTTCATCGAGTACACGCACAGCACCGAGCGGCCCAATAACGCTTTAATACCTTGCGTTGATGTCTGCTCGGTGAGTACTCGAGATGGATATAAATTGCACTCACAGGCAACTCGAAACTATAGCAGGGAATTAAACTAACAGTCAAAACACCGCGGAAACGGAATCCTTGATGATTCCGTAAATACAGGTTGACAGCGGAGACGTGCGCTCGCGAATAAGCTCGTGCCCTGCACTTAGCTTTAGAAATTATTTAGGCTTTATGGAATTTTTGAAATGGCATTATAATGTGGTAGCATTAAAATTTTCTCTTGTCTGCTTCTCTTGTAATCCTTCTGGCCGAATTTACCCCGTGGCCGAAGTTACCCGACTTCCCCTATTTTCTTCTTCACTTACTTACTGATTTACGAGCCCGTATGTATACAACACGATTTTCATTAGCCTACACGTGAGTCTAGTCTACGTTAGCCTAATAATAACGTTACCATCTGACTATGATCAGAGTCGCTCGTTTAAAACCTACAGAATAATCTGCTGCACACCGCCATCATCACTCGCCTGCCAAGGGTGCTACGGGGTTGGGAGGGAACTGAGGGAAAGAGAGACAGACAGAGAGACGAAGGAACGGAGGCAGAGGGATAGAGGAGATCGCGAATCCAGGTGGAAGGGAGGAAGCGGAGACGCAGGAAAGCAGAGAATTCAGGTAAATGGCTCGATAACTCGTTGCAAATGTTTCGTTTAGAAACCGAAGGCGGCGGCTTTTGTTCGTGAAGCAGGAATTCAATTCTCCGAGTTTCCAACGAATGGCTTGACGTAGGCTAATCATGCACAGCGAGCGAACCGCATTTACTTTACGTCCACGTAATCGTCACTGTAACGCAGTATTTTGTTAAGGCGATTAAGATGTACAGAACCAAGGCACGGTGGCCAAATTGTCAGAGCGATCTGCCTGTAACGCGAGAGTACGGGTTCGATCCTCGTCCAAGGCGGTTACTGTGTAGTTTGTTTGTATGTGCACTTGTTATAGCGCCCCTTCAATCTCTCTACTCAGAGGCGCTCCCGACTACAGCGCGTACACTGCATCGGAGTTTCACGCGGAAGCGCTGAGCAATTGCGAGTGAAGGACTTGCCCAAGGTCCCTACGCGTTGACTTGAGGTGGATTCGAACATGCAACCCTTCGGCTGCAAGGCCACGAACATACCCACTACACCACCGCGCCCCACAAGGGACCTTGAGCAAGTCATTCGCTCACGATTGCTCTGCAAGACTGCAATACAATTGCAGTTGTGCCGTCAAAGCGCATGTGCACTTCTGAGCACTTCTGAGCTTTGTAATGAAAAGGCAACTTTCCGTATAGTATACTAACAGACCTCAGCAAATGGTGAATTATCCAGAGATTGCTTTTCACTAAAAGCCGAACGACACCTAATGGTTGCTTTAATTGGATTTTAGTTCTGCCATCCGAGTAGCGTGTGAAACAGACAGCGAGAGACGGAGAGAAAGACAGACCCACAGACACACAGACAAGCAGGCAGACATATGGAGAAACCAAGAGACCGACACACAAACAATGACATAGACAGAGACAGACAGGCAGAAAGAGAGACATATATAAATATACCGAGACAGTCAGAGACAGCAGGAGAGAAAGACAAACAGACAGACAGACAGACAGGCAGAGACAGACAGGCAGAAAGACATAGAAATATAGACCGAAACAGTCAGAGACAGCAGGAGAGAAATACAAACAGAGAGAAAGACAAACAGACAGACAAACAGACATCGACAGACAGACAGACAGAGACAGAGACAGACAAACAGACAACCAGAATTAATCAACCTGCCAGATTCAGCAGTGAAATGCAGACTGAATTAAATGCAGCAATGCTATGCAAATGAATGCTGCTGCTGGTGATCACACTAATTAACAGTCAGCTAATTAATCAACGGAGTGTTTTAATGAGTCACATCATCATCATCTCGACCGACTGATAAAGACGCTAAAGACCCACTATAGAGACCACGACCGTGAAGCCGTGAGTAGGTAGGCTACCACTTGATGAAGGCAAAAGACACACTCAGGATCCAAAGACCGTGAAGACTCCATAGGGATCGTAGGTCAAGAGGTTGAATACAATAATACCAACAACAAGAACCTCTTCGACTATGTACACGCTGGACCTGCTGCACTGGCTCCCCTTCCTGCAGTGGTTCATATACAGATCGCTGCCTTGGTATGGCGATGATGCCTGCAGGGCTTCTCTTTTCTGTCGACCTGCGAGGTCTCTGTTGTCCTACCCGGGGTGTTCGGGCCGCTGCAACCCACGCTCTTACAGTGCAGCTGTGTGCAATCCTTATTCTTTTCGCTTGTACGTCTACTTGACAAACCGTGCCTTCAACATCACCGCCCCTCAGTCTAGAACGGCTCCCTTGATGCTACGTTAGCTCCCCAGCAGGGTCCTTCTCTGATATTTCGTTTCAAACCTCAACACTGTACATTTTAGCTGTGCAGAGGTCAGAAGCACGTCTTAGAAGCAATCTTTATGTAGCATCTTGAATGAATGAATGAATGAATGAATGAATGAATGAGCGAAGCTCAGCGAACGATCGAATCAACAACAGCAGTAGCAACAGCAACAAAAATAATAATTAATAATGATGTCAACATTACAGTGACAAGGTCGAATACAATGTTAATGTGCATGCAACTGTGCACATACACAGAAATAAATCTAATAAATATTTCAGCATCATGTAACAGCTGCAGAATGGGAGATAAATTATGTACAGACACTTTGCATGAATTCATGTCCGACATGAAGCCGCTTAATTGGTCTTAATTAAATAAAATAATAAAATATTCAGCATTCGTTGAAAAGACTTAAACTCAATAACAAGCCTATTAATAACAATAATCAATAGCAATAATAATAATAATAATAATAATAATAATAATAATAATATTAATAACAATAATAGTAATAATAATAATAATATGATCCAACGTCTCAACACGACAGCCTATAACACAGGTACTTTCTCCAACCTGGATCTAGACGAATTGAGCACATTCCTGACAACTCTGTGTTTTAAATACCCTGGTAATATCATAGTCCTTCTGACCTTCAGCAAAAAATAACATCAATAGCAATAACAGCAACAACAATAACAACAGCAAGCTTAGTACTAATAATAATGTCAATGACAACAGCAAAACACATGTTGTGGTGAAAGAACCTTGGCAACAACATACCTGTGATTTGGCATTGACGGTTGCACCATTCTCGACAAGGATTCTGACAACCGCCTCGTGTCCTCCAAGGGCTGCAATGTGCAACGGAGTGTTGCCTTTCTGTTGCAACACAAACAACAACAACAGTGGTTACAACATAACTTGAAAGCCAAGAATATAAATTAAAATTCACGAAAAATCACAATTTTAATGACACAGGCTGACTACAGTGTTTCATTAAGTTAACCTTTTCTGAAGAATTTTTCAATTAATTATGATAATATTAATTATGATAATATTAATTATGATACATATTAGTTATGATACATATTAGTTATGATACATATTAATTATGATACATATTAATTATGATACCTGTATATCAATTGTGATACATATTAATTATGATACATATTAATTATGATACATATTAACTATGATATTAATTATGATACACATTAATTATGATACATATTAATTATTAATTATGATTCATGTTAATTATGATACATATTAATTATGATATATATTAATTATGATACATATCAATTATGATACATATTAATTATGATACATATTAATTATGATACATATTAATTATGATACACAATTACACATTCGACCTGGTGATCCATGAGCACGACGATTCGTCACGGATCATGCACTTGCTGGTTTGACTCCATGTAACTGCTCAAGGGAGTCTTGCAAATTGCTGATGCATACATGCTTCTATCAGCAAGTGGTATAATAATTTGATGCTGGTGTAAGATGAAGAAGCTAGTCCTGAAGTAGCCAGGATGATGATAATCGAAGTGTTAGCGACTTCATTTTCATAGCCTCAGCATATGATCATTAGATGGCCAGTCCTCTCCCTCACCATCTTTTCTTCCCACCAACAGTGTATGGCTGTGACATAGGTGAATTGGTTAGGGGTGGGTGCATGCAGAATAGAAATATTGAACTAAATTTCTAACCTGGTCGATGGGGGGATTTCAACCCTGGTTTCTCGATTTATGTGAAATGTCATATAAGACAGAAATGCGGTTAATTGGCAAGTAAATTAAATGCATAAAACACTGGGTCCGTTTCTGGGTCCGTTCTGGATCCGGCCTGTTATGGGTCCGTTCATGGTCAGTTTGGGGGGAGCGTTATGGGTCCCTTCTGAGTCCGTTTCTGGGTCGGCTCCTGGGTCTGTCGACCATAGGGAGCTTCTGTTGACCTTGGCATTATACTGTCAGGCTCAGGCATTCCCAATAACACTTGTACGTGTCCCTCGTAAGACGAAAACACACAAAAACGAAACCACAGTTATTTCTGCTGTTGTGCAGAGGATGGGATGATCTTGGCCAACAGTAGAGGTGCATACATATAAAAGGTCGCCCACTGCTTGGAGGGAACATCTATAGTCCGTCTATAATTCACGGCTTGTTATGATTTATTTATTTCTGGTCCTATACGACTGGCGGCAGACGATCGCAGTTCAACGGTCGAACCGAACGTTGTTGGACTTTGAGATGAAAACACACAACTGACGACTGACACAAGGCAACACGGTGGCTGGATCATGGATGGTGGTTGGCTACCAGTAAAACATTCCCACAGTGATACGGGCTCAGCAGTCAGCGCTGCACTGCAAGACCTCCTTACCAGTTAATACTAATCTCCTTCGTTGGGAGGAGGCCACATTTATTGAATTAGCACCAGAGCAACTGGGGTCACAGGTTCAAACTGTTTAAGAAGCCGAAAGGAGCGTTGTGACAGAAATTCGTCAGTGTTGGTTGTAGAGTTGTAGACTTGTGGAACAATTTTGATGACAGCAATGTGTCGGTGGACACAGTCGCAACGTTTAAGAAGAATCTAGGAAAATTGGGCTATTAAGTGTTTCAGATTAATTTGCGGTGCTTCTAACACAGACCCTGCATGTTCTGAACCAGTTAAACCCTTGCTGTGTTATGTTATGAATTGTAATCATATTGCATTGCGTCAGTTTGAAATTAAATGGATATATCAGAGGACATGATTATGAGGCCAAAGAAAGAGGACATGTCCTTCTTTAGCTGTAAGATGATTACAACCCCTATCTTCCTGGCTTCCTCTTAACATGTATATTGACATCACCCCAGTAATTCCATCATCATCATCATCAGCAGCAGCAGCAGCTACAGCATCAGCATCGTCGTCGTCCTCATTATCATCATCATCATCATCATCATCATCATCATCACCACCATCACCAGCACCATCATCATCACCATCATCATCATCAGCAGCAGCAGCAGCAGCAGCAGCAGCATGAAAACAACCATCTATCACCAGCATCCATATTTACCCGAGTTCCTGATTCGATGTTCGCTCTCCTCCGGACCAGTTCGCTGACGATGTGATCATGACCTTCTTTGGAAGCAAGGTGCAAAGCGGTCAGACCGTTCTGCCAATCAAAAATAGACAACAAAATCAATCAATCAATCAACCAATCAATCAATATTCATTTATTATTGGTTACATTGATAGTTAATGCATAATTTTAATTATAAACACCGTATTTCTTACATCTTCACTTGGCGACTTCATTTTCCTGGTCTCAGCATATGAAAACCTATGTTCTGACAGAGCTGTAGATTCACTGGAGGCCCAAAGCTAGCTATCAGCTGTCACGAGTGGCACAATGAACAGTCGTCTACCCTGCCCTCTGAGCTTCCCACTGACAGGAAGTGGAGGAAGAAGTAGGAAAACATATTGAGGTATGTCTTGAGTAAACTGTTGAACCTTCTCTGCCCTGCATCATCCCCCAAATCTCTTGCGTGTGTGTGTATATGTGTTTGTTTGTGTTTGGGTATGGGTATGTATGCATGTGCATGTATGTGTGTGTGTATGTGAATATAGGCATGTGTATGAATGTACCGTACATAAATTATGTTTGTTGGCATGCATTGTAATGCACACGTATGTAACAGTCAATGCATGCCTGCATGTATGGATACACTTTAAATGCATTATGCATGCACTAAACAATGTCACATAAAAACCATGAACACTGGGTCAATAAAACCCATCAAGCAGCGTGAAACCCAACACCCCCTTGCTCCAGACTTCGCCTGGGCCATTTGATACTTCCCCACTACAAACGAGAGGAACTAACCCATCCGATCAGAGGGGTGAGAGAGTGATGGAACACATACCGCATTGCACAGGTTGACGTCAATGTTCAGCTTCAGGTATTCAAGGAACTGGTCGAGGTTGCCCGTTCTGGCCGCCTTCAGGAATCCAGCGCTATAATCCAGCTGTAAACAAGAACAGATCAATCACATGTATGTAAAGTAAAGTAATCACAACCACTTATGTAGCACAATAATTCAGCGTGTGTGTGTAGGTGTGTGTGTGTGGGGGGTTTCGTGTGTGTGAGTGTGTTTGTGTGTGTGTGTGTGTGTGTGTGGGATGGGGTGTACGGTTTGAGGCAAATAATCGAGACTGAGACATAGCAGTTCTGTGTGTATTCTTGGATCTATACACTTATAGTCCAGTGCATTTTAAGACTGGTTCCTGTATTAAATTCAGGCTTGGATCTAGACACTTAGTCCAGTGCATTTTAAGAATGGTTCCTAATCCTGTATTAGGTAAATTCAGGCTTGCATCCAGTCTCATTGCAATGTAGACGCATTGTTATAGAACCTGATCCTTGCAACAGCTCCCAAAAGACGACAGCATTGAACGGAGTGTTCAGTGTTCGACTGCAGAAATTTGAATCCAAGATCCATTAGCTGTCTACTGCATTAACTTCAGACTCTTCTACTTGGTTTTACGCATGTGTTTTGAGTATTAGTTGGATTATGGCATCCATAGTTTAAATAGTTACTTCAAACTCATAACTGAGACGCAGAGAGAGACATACATAAAAAGTCAGTCTTAACAGCAGTAAATACCATTAAACGATAGCTGGAAGACATTTCAAAGGTTAAACATGAAATACGACTTGTACTACTGCAGCACAAGTGTAGGGGGATCAGCAGAAAGGAATAGGAGCCGGAGGAGGAGCAGGAGGAGGAAATGGGAGGAGAAGAGAAGTAGAAGCTGGAGGAGCCGAAGGGAGATGGAAGGAGCAAATGTAAAAGAAGCAGGACAAATAATGGGATAAAGAAGAGTATGAGGATGAGAAGGAGAAAGAGAAAGACAAAGAGGAGAAGGATGAGGAGAAGGTGAAGCAGAAGGAGACGAAAAAAGAGTAGGAGGAGGAGGAGGAGAAACAGAGGAGAAGGCGCAGGAGGAGAAGGAAGGAGCAATAAGAGAAGGAGTAGAAGGTTGTGGAGGAAAGGGAAAAAGAAACCGCCGCAAGAGCTTATTAGATATGGGGAAAAAAATAAAAGAAAAAGACATAGGAAGACATAAGCTGATGAAAAGGTCAGGGCTATTTTTAAGGAATTTTTAGAACTGCACAACCCCTTCTTTCCTTTCCCATCCTCCATGGTAAATTACTTCCAATCGGAGGACAATTACCTGTTTTCACTAGTTTTAAATGAACATGAGTGCATTCTACAACTGCACAAATCCATTTAGAACTGCACTTTTTGTTTACAACTGCACGCTAAAAAAAGCCCTGGAATCTATAGGTTGGACGGAAATGAACTGAAAGTATATTGAAAAAAACATCAACAGCCCAAGGTTTTTTTAAAGGAATTTTTACAACTGCACAACCCCTTCTTTCCCTTCCCGTCCTCCATGGTAAATTACTCCCAATCGGATAACAATGACCTTTTTAAAACTAGTTTTAACTGCACAGAAGTGCTTCTACAACTACACAAACCCATTTAGAACAGCATTGCTCACATTTTGTGTAGAACTGCATGCTAAACACGCCCTGCAACAGCCTTTGAAGCTATATGAGATGCCGTTAATAAAAAAGATAACATGCCCTATCTGACCTTGTTGTAGCACACATTTACCAGTCCTGCTGTACCATATTGTACATTGTCTTATCGTATACCTTATTGATCTATCTTCTTGTCTGGCCTGATCGTACGCATATCGATTTTGCTATACCACTGACTGACTGCGATGGATAATCATAAAGGAAAGTGGGCCATACACCTGGGACAGGTGGGCAATTCATTAATTAGACCAGTTGCATCAACCATTGTGCCAACCATGCAGCGTACAGATGGAATCATGGAATCAGTTGATTACACATACATGCATAGAGCAGTGTGAGTGATTAGTTCTACAGGTGGACACATCTAATCCAGGCCATCTCTCACTGACACATCCATAAATGCATGTATAATCGTATATAAAGGGTTGGGCAATGTGATGATGATGATGATGGCGACGACGACGACGGCGACGACGACGACGACGACGACGACGATGATGATGATGATGATGATGATGCATGATGATGATGATGATCTTGATGATAATTATAATAATGAAAATAAAAATAATGAAAATAATAATAATAATAATAATAATAATAATAGTAATAATAAGACGATTTATATAGCGCCGTAGCTCAGCCGAGTTTGAAGGAAAGAGTGCTATCTGTCTATTCAAGGTAGGGTTACTAGGGTAAAGTACGGCACGCAACTGCATATGACATAAGGTAAGGTTAAGTAATCGGAGGTAAACGGGTTGGCATATATATATATATATATATATTATACATGTGTGTATATATACATACATATATATAAATATATATATATAAGGCGAGCTAAGACGATCTCTGCTATTATACAGCATAGCTGCGGAAGTCTTTGCCGGAGAATCGTCACGCATTGCTCGGTACACAGTACACCGTTCGTAAATGCATACAACAAATACCACGACATGCACTGGCTTTCCTCTGCATACAGACATACACAGACATACACAGGCAGACAGATAGACAAAAACATATACAGGCAGACAGACATATACCGGCAGACAGGCAAAGGTAGAAATATAGAGGCAGACACAGACAGGCAAATACACACAGACAGAAAGACATGACATACACAAACATATACAAACATACACAGACAAACGCAGACATATGCAGGCAGGCGCAGACTGTAGGTAAAGGCAGAAAGATAGAGACAGATAGCCACAGACATACACAGACAAACAAAACACAGACAGACACAAAGATAGCCAGATAGACAGAAAGACAGATATACACCAAGACAGACAGAAAGACATGTAGACACTAGACAGGTAGCCACACAGACATAAAGACAGTCATAGACATACATACATACAGACAGACACAGACAGACAATGCCAAAGGGAGTAGTCGTTCAGGCACCTTAATTATATGTAACAGCTTCACAATCAACCTATCCATCATAATCATCATAATCATCATAATCTTCATTCAAAAAAATCCACTGACCCAGAATGGCTTTCAAGAACTTCTTTCAACTTGATAAAGCCTAATTGTAATTAGTCAACTCCTTTTACCAACACAATTATTACGCACACAACACTGCTGTGCTGTGAGTGTGTGAGGGGGAACCCACCAGTGGTGGCTTATCCAGTTATGTGAGCAATGTTTAGTTGATTATTACTCTATTATGAATTTGGTGTCCTTATCAATGACCTACACTCCTAGCACCGTTAAACTACCGGTACAGTGTTAGCATGGCATTTGTTAGGTGTTAAAGGTGCCATACTAAGTGTCCTGATCTTTACATTAAAATAAATCACGCTACAGCTAAATTATTGCATTGTATTCATGTAACACACACACACACACACACACACATATATATATATAGGCTATACATATATACAATCGTATATATTTAATCATATATACATGTAGGCCTACAGGTAAGACTCACTGAACCATATAGTTCAAGCCTTCAACTATATGTACTTGAATTAAATAACCTGAAAATATTGCTATATAATACATTATTTTAGCTCTTTTTATATACAATAACCACATAATCATCATCATCATCATACGCACTTCCTCCTCATCATAATCAGTATCATCATTGTCATCATAATCACTACCATAACTATCACCACCATCCTCTTCCTCCTCTTTGTTGTCGTCGTCAGCGTCATCGTCATGGTCGTCAACATCGTCGTCATCGTCATCGTCATCATCCCAATGTGTCTTCCTTGGCTTCTCCTCCCTTCAAATCCTGCATGTAGTCCATGTGTGTGGGATTCAAATCATTCAATCAGCTGGCAAAAATTCTCTCTCCCTTTGGCTACATGTATCACAGTCTGCATGTAACATTTGAGTCTTCGCGGAACACTTCATCCACAGACATCGTTTAGATAATATACATGTAATAGGCCTATCCAAGAACTGCTTTATCTCATAACCTTGCACGGGGATATTTCTATTTCCATTTGTATTTTCCTACACCATGATCACCACCACAACCCGCTATCAAAAAACCACCACCACCACCAACACCACCACCACAACTGCCACCACCACCACCACCACCACCAACACCACCAACACCATATCTATGTGCCTATTTTTCTCGTAATGGTTACACACCACAGTATATTTCTCCTTGGGCTAGTAACACTATCAAACCCACTCGAAACTCGGCTCTCGGGGTCGCTGATGCTAAGTATCACATGGCAATAACAGGATAGCATATAATTGGAGTAGGAAATAACCAAAACAATCAGTCAGCCAGTCAGTCATTCCATCAATCTCAGTCAGTCATCAGTCAGTCAGTCAGTCAGTCAGTCAGTCAGTCAGTCAGTCAGTCAGTCAGTCAGTCAGTCAGTCAGTCAGTCAGTCTATCAGTCAGTCAGTCATTCAGTCAGTCAATCGTTCAATCAGTCAGTCAATCGTTCAATCAGTCAGTCGAACAGTCAATCAGTCTATCAGTCAGTCATTCAATCAGCCAGTCAGTCATTCAGTCAATCGTTCAGTCAATCAGTCAATCAGTCTATCAGTCAGTCATTCAATCAGTCAGTCAGTCAGTCATTCAATCGGTCAGTCAATCACACGGTAAACTGCGCAAAAGCACACCAATATAAAAACCACCAATTGACACCAAAAACACTACACAACGGCGTTGAACCTATAATACTGTGCCGAATGAGCAGAAACTACCTTTATAGGCCAACCCCCATGCACTGAGATAAATTTAGAACACGCATTCCAGTCCAGTGAGTGAACTGGCGCAAAGCAGGCAGCCTGGATGATGGAACGCCTCGGAGGTAAAGCGACCAGGGAGGCCGTGAATGAAGGCATAGCACCCCATGCAGCCCAGCGTTCGAGAAAGAACAGGTGTTACGGAGCAAGATTCTAGCAGACAAACGGGCAGCATAAGCAGATGAAATAACTTTCATCCTCCATGTTTTTGTGCATAAATAGTTGGACTACAAAGCAGGCAGGTAGATAAGTAGGTAGGTGAAAAAGAGGAGTCTGTTAAGATAAAAGAAAGACCTGAGGAAGCTACGGATAAGAAATGTTAACAACTTCAATTGTCATAGCTTTGGCATATCCTGAGAGTGAGTGGTTAGTCCTCTACCTTGCCCTCACATCTTCCCACCGACAGTGTGTGGCCAGTGTACTCATTTTGAACCTCTGACCTCTTATTTCAAAGGTCACCACAATAACCAAAAGACTACCCTGCCCCCCCCCAATATGTATACGTATACGTCAAGTTAGCAACTAAGAAAGTAAAAAACTGAGTATGCAAAGATAATATGCAGAATAGCTATGGAATCCGTGGCTCGTCTATAATAGCGCTTACCTATACTAAACAAAGCAGTGCTTAGTTCAATCAAGCAGCCTTCGGCGTGACATCAGAATTCGGTCATAGCAGCATACCTGCCTGCCGACTGCCTGCCTACAAGCTTGACCGTCTGCCTACCTATCCGCCTGCCTACCCGCCTGGCTGCCCGCCCGCATACCTGCCTGTATACCAACCTGCCCGCCTACCTACTAGTACCTATAGTACCTACCCGTCTGCATACCTGCCCACCTGTCTACCCATCTGTGTACCTGCCCACCAGCCTGCCCGCCTGCCCTTCCGCCTACCTGCCTACCCGCCTGCTTGCCTTTCTGCCAGTCGCAAACTCACCACCTTCTCGACTCAGTTACATAGTTTCCATGTATCGGTCAGCAAGCATCCTGCATGTAAGAGGTCCTTAAGAGATCCAAAATTCAGACTGTGAGGCACGGAAAGGAACCGGGTGACCGGGTAATAATGCAAAGTAGCATTCACCAAGAGACACATCTGCAGGTCTAAATTTAGCACATAGGCCAGACCTCTCTCTCTCTGTTATCTGACCGAGATTACGAGATCATGCATCACACATCAAACCTTCCTCCCCTCCCCGCCCCGTCCATCACTCCCCCTACCACACACACTCACCCTCTCCCGTCTGAGAGCCACCTGACCAGTAAATAGTCACCGATGAGTCAGCTACTTGTCAGCTAATAACAAAATTACCGACTGTTTACTAATATAAGCTAGAGTTACATTTTGGAACCGAAAACCGTCATAAATGACGATGATGCTGGATTATGATGACGACGACGATGACGAGGATGATCACAATGACGATGATGAATATAATACACAATACACATACAGTTAGCTACACCGGTAAGCAAGAGCGGCATTCGTCTGTTGGATACAACGGACTGCGGTTCAAGCCCCGGGCTGGGAGTTGACACTCAGAGATTTCGATATCTCGGGCTAGCACGTGTGGGACGCAGAGGCGCAAGCTGCTGCGGAGCGACCTTGGGCAAGTTGCTTGCCCATCATTGTCTGTGGGGAAGGCAACGGGAAACCACCTCACTCATCTCATCCCCAATGAACCTGCCTTCGGGCAGAGAACCATCATCATCATCAATACACATGGAATAGACGTCTCTAGCCAAGTGGATAGAGCGTTCGACCTGTAAATGGAAGCGTATGGGTTCGATTCGCGTCAAAGTGTAGAGACCTTCCAAGGCAAGTCCTTCACTTGCAATCGTTCAACACCTTCAATGTTCTGTTATAGAATGGTGTGGGCACTCTTGACTTTGGAAGCAATTTATGCAGTTGTAATGTAACGTAATGTAATGTAAATCTTCGAGAATTTCTCAGCACCCACAAAAGCTATACGTCGGGGAGACCAGCATATTCGCCGGCTAAATATGACAGAGACTTTCAAAGCGTTGTTCGCGAACACGTTGAACACCTGTACCGTCTCCCTACATCAGAGGTAGCGAATCAAAACAAGAAAAATCGTGACATTGATTTACTGGTCTCTGCAGCAGTTGCCAACAACAGATCGTGTTAAGGCTAATCGCTAATCGCCGAAGCACAGACGAAAACTCCATCAGCAGATGGAGTATAGGCACAGTGTGCGTGTGTGGCGGTGGCTGTTTTACACCGGTGGGAGGGGGGAGGGGTGGATGGGGAAACGCGACACAACTATTTATTCCAATGTTGCTAAGCTAAAGGAAGAACAGCCTGAGAGCGGTAGTCTCATTCATTCATTCGTTCGTTCGTTCGTTCGTTCATGCATTCATTCATCCATCCATCCATCCATCCATTCATTGGTTCATTCATTCATTAATCCATTCATCCACCATCCATCCATCCACCCATCCATCCATTCATTCATTTATTTATTAATTTATTCATTCATTCATTTATTTATTTATTCAATACGAGGACTTTTATAGCGCCCTTTCAAGGCTGCTACTCAGTATGGCCCCCCGACCCAACCTCGGCTAAAGAGGATAGTTTTGAGATGTGATAGAGAACGTGTCAGAGGGAACTTTTGCAGCAGGAGCAGAAATGGAGGTAGCCCATTCCAAGCTACAGAGCCAGCAACAGAGAAAGAGCATCGCCTGCCATATGTATGAAGTATGTACGTGTGTGCACTTGTTACAGAGCCCCTTCAAAGCAATCTACTCAGAATCGCTCCCAACTACAGCGCGGACACTGAATCGGAGTTTCATGCTGAAGCGCATGAGCAATTGCGAGTGAAGGACTTGCCCAAGGTCCCTATACGAGGCGGCTTGAGGTGGATTCGAACCTGCAACCATCGGGCTGCAAGGCAACAATTCATTTCTCTTAGCCTCTGCATGTTGAAGGCAGCTGGCCAGTCCTCTCCCTCGCCATCTCATCCTCCAGCCATCAATGTGAGCCTATGTATACTCGTTACAGCTCAGCAGGATAAGGGGCGCATGCAGGTGGGGCGATAATCCTTAAACAAATTTCTATGCCGTCGAAGGGTGAGAGGGGTTGGGTAGGGAATTTGTCACGAAATAGAAAAATTCTGAGCATGATGTAGTAATTTATCCCACCCCACTGCTGTGCTTACAGGTGCAGTTGAACATTAGTATATAGAGTCTAGGCCTTCTGTACTGTGTGGGAATATGCCTACGTCTGCTGGGCTCTGCAAATGTACCAGACCCTCTGGTGGTGATTTTTTATAGCTAATACCTCAGAATAACATGCATATTGAAAAACTTTTTTCCGAATTAACATCATTATGGTTAGTCTAGACAGTAAGCCTCGGGCGCTTGTTACAATGTTACATGTTTAACCACACTGCCATATCAAAGATATATGATTTAGTGTCGCCCTCCTTCTTTATCCAGGCTTGAGACTGGCACTGGTAGAATGCGACCAGTGGCGGAGTTAGCCTCGAGCACTGTATGAAGTGCTTACATATACTTTAGTGAGCAAACTGTCCTTGACCCCCCCTCCTCGTCCCCATTATTTGAAAACCCTGCATCGCCATTGGCCACAGACAGAAACCATTTGGTACAAACTTCGTTGTAGCTTTCAAAAGCACCTGTGACATTTGCTATGAAAAGAAATGAAGAAGACAGCTCTTAACTGGGTCGGGCTACAGGTGTAATCTAGCTGTACAAATGTAATCTACATGTGCTGTACAGGTGTAATCTACCTGTACAAGTGTAATCAACATGCACTGTAAGGTGCAATCTATCTGTACAAGTGTAATCTACATGCAGTGTGCAGGTGTAATCTACCTGTACAAATGCAATCTATATACACTGTACAAATGCAATCTACATGCATCGTACAGGTGTAATATACCTGCAAAAGTGTAATCTGCATGTAGGATACAGGCGTGATCTACCTGTACTGTACCGGAGTAATCTACCTGTACTGCACAGGTGTAATTTATCTTACTGTTCAGGTGTAGCCAACCTGTACAACTGTAATCTAGTACTGTAAAGGTATGGTCGACTCTACCTGAACAACTAGGGCCACTAGGCCTATAGTCTACCTGAACTATACAGGTGTAAGTGTCCTACGTTAAAGACCAGAGCGTCCTCATAACAAATCCTTCACTTTGTGAATCCATTGAGTGAACTTTAATTGCTTTGAACCTCTCCAATGCTGCCTGTAACCGCCACTCAACAAATCATAAAAAATACTGCAGCAGGTCACAGACCGAAAGATCTGTCAACCAACCGGGAGGAAGGTAGACGCAACTTTCTTGGCCTTGGCATATACAAATTGGTCGCCAACACTCACAAGTGGCTTCACAAGCTCTTACTACACCTTCACTTGGGTATACGTACACACAGATAGCAAAACAGGTAAACAGCCTATATTATGTAAGTTTTCTCTACTTATATACATACGAATTTGTCAACAGACCTATCTAGGCCTAACTTCCTAACTGTCTGCACTCTGGCAGTGCCAGTCCCAGGCCTTATTAAAGCAGGAGGGCGACGTTAATGATCCTTGTTATCACACAGTGTCGTTAAATTGAAACAACCCACAGACCTATTTACCTACTGAGCTACCTCACCAAGCTACCTACAATCGTACCACCTACCTCTAATATACCTACTTCAACCACCTTTCAGATACCTTTCAACATATTGGCGTCATCAGACGACCTATATACCTTACCTATTACCCACTTACTTGTCCACACTTATAGGTCATATTTTTCTCTTTCTCACTCAACAGATCGCGGGATTGATTGGTGAAGAGCTGACGGACTGAATCAACAGTGTCTGATTGTACTCCACACTCTTCAAACAAGAGTGTTGTTGATATAGCCATCGAAAGCCGGTTTGCCCGCTTGAAGGCGTCTGACTCAATCTCTCAAGGGGGCATTTCATAAGTTTACTCAAATATAATTAGGATACTGGACTCGTTTAACTACTCCTCTCAACCTGCAAAACGTAATGTGATGTAATGCATGTAAATGTAATTGTAACTAATGTGATGCAATGTATGCAAATGTAATTGTAACTAATGTGATGCAATGCATGTAAATGTAATTGTAACTAATGTGATGCAATATACGTAAATGTAATTGTAACTAATGTGATGCAATGTATGCAAATGTAATTGTAACTAATGTGATGCAATGCATGTAAATGTAATTGTAACTAATGTGATGCAATATACGTAAATGTAATTGCAACTAATGTGATGCAATGTGTGCAAATGTAATTGTAACTAGATATTACAGAGTGCCGTTTAGAGAACGAATGGCCGCCCTCCACTATAGTTTTTATGAGATAACTATAACCAGCTACACTAGATTAACTATAGGCAGCAATAGAACTAGATCAAACTATATAGCTTAGAAAACTACACTCAACAGGTCATCAGCTGACAAGATAGGCTAGCAAACTACCCTACATGACATAATTATCTAATTGCTACTAAAAATAATAGTAGAAATAATAATAATAATAGAGCCATTCTCGACATTTTATTTTTTATAACAGTAGTTAACATTCAAGTACCTGAGGGATCATACACCTTGGGCAATGAAATTCTTGGGCATAAAAAGAGTAATATTTAATCTTTTTTAAAGCCGTTACAGATACATTGCTTCTATTATTTCTAATACCCTGGGAAATGAAATACCTCAGGAGATTGAAAATAATAATAACAACAGCAACAACAACAGCAGCAACAGCAACAACAATAATAATAATAGAGTTATAAATAGTAATAACAGTAACAACAGTAACAATGACAATGTCAGCAACAATGACACGGATTAAATAATAATATCAACCCAGATTAGACAGCATTAGATCCGATAAGACTGATAGTTTCTGGTTCGTTGGCAAATGTGCAAAGTATAAGAGCTGCAGTATCAATTCACTTGGCAACGGAGTCCAGAGGCTTATCAGTGTTGTCTCAGGTCACTTATCACAGAACCAAATCCTTTTATTTCTGTCTTTTAACAGTATTCCTCTAAAACGCCCGCACCTAATTACCCACCTCCCCCCCACACACACACTGTGCAGACAACCCAACCCAACTCCAGCCAACTTTGTGTGACCCCAGTGCACCCAGATGTCAGGTTCAGAAAGCATCAGCATGGTAGGCCTATATAATATATATATATATATGATAATAATATATATGTTTATGTAGCACTGTAGGCGGGAAGGTGATTATATATATATAAAAAATGTAAGCTCATTATACTGTCATCTGAACAAGTCGAGCTTCTATTATCAGCACACTGAGGGGGGCATTGAAGAGGGTAATGAGGGGGTATTGAGGGGTAATTGAGGGGGGCGCTGTAACAAGTGCACATACAAACATATTGATCTTGGTTATTTCGTTGAACTGACAAGTATAACAATTAAATGAATAATAATAATCAGTAAAATAGTAATATGAATTCCCCAATAATAGACTTTTAAAAAGGTGGGTTGATGCAGAACTGAGCAGGAAAAGTCAAGATAGGTACTATTAGGTAGGTTATGCCATAGTAAAGTGAGTTAGGGTAGGATTTGATAGGATGGAGTAGGGTATGGTGGGCAATGTACTGCGAAGGTCATGCAAACCAAACCAGTCCCAGAAGTACCTATAACGGCCACATTCTTGTCCTCTGGTTTTATGGTGTATTCGACAAAACTTCATTTAAACCGGAAATGCAGTAATCAATGGCTTTCGAATTTTTATCATTAACAGTATTGACAGATACTTGGCATAGCAACAAATCTTCTACAAATTCCATTATTCCAGACTGCATGATGTTGATCCAGCCAACATCACCAGAACCACTATCACCACTGCACAACAATTGCAGCAGGAATCAACTCTACCGTAACCACTATCACCACCTTTATGACAACCACTACTACATAACACCTTTGCCACTATCACCACAACTACCACAAACAACTCACCACTGCCACCACAACCAACAAACCACCACTACACCACTAACACCGCTATAACTTATAACTTAGTCCATCCCGTGCAGATCTGCACATCGGGAAACGCATCGTCTCCATTCTTCTCTGTCCGTTGCCAATTCTCTGGCCTCGTCCCACGACATAATAACAACCACTAATATAAATATTACACAGCCACATCACCACCTCCGCCAGCGTCACCACCTCTACCACCAGCACTACAACAAACATCACCAGGACTACACAACAATCACCAGGACCATCAACATCCCTATAATCATCCAACCACACACACAGCTGTAGCAACCAATACACGACAACCTCCACCACCACTACTACCACCTCCACCACCAATACCACCAGCTCCTATCAATCCATCAGCCCCAAACAATTGCCACTAAAACCAGAAACAATCAGAATCCATCTTCACCTCTTCGGAAAATCCAGGCCACCAATCCACCGAGGCACAGAGCTCCATCCAGCACAGGCCTACAAGCCAGTCAGTGGTAACTCATCTAAACCTGTCAACATCAGACCACGGCCGGGGCAATTACAGTCCTAAATACCGACAGAAGGGCAAGTCACATACATAATAATAATAATGATAGGAGGACTGGCAATAGCATCATTATAACTGCAACTGTACGCAAGTTGGGCCAGACTTTTTGAGGCAATAATTTTCGTAACATGCATTCAGAAAAAAACTACCGAAAGCAGGATAACTGTGTCTCCAGACATGCATGGGGCAACAGTCTTTCAAGACACGTTAACAGTTTTCCAAGGCGCCATATTGTAGACATCATGAATCATACAACTCAAAACCACCATATGGATTACCTCACGACCACCTGAATTTGCAATGGTTCTAACACAGTTAGAACAACTGTTAGGCCAAGTTTTCTTAAGTTTTTCGGAACCACTTAAAACCCTTGTTAAGTGTTAAGTTGAAGCATGGCAGCACCAGGGCTTTCAAAAAATGCCTTAAAAAATCCACTCCTCCCCTGTTAGATTGATATATAACAACAGGGTATCAAAGTCAGAGAGCTCCACATTTTTCCCAATCTGCAACACTCAGCTTCTGCCATTTTTTGCATCTTACAGCAAGCTGTAAGTAATCCACATACCTTCACATACATCCTTTCCCCCATCGCCTGTTGAGGTCAATAAAGTCACTCAAAGAGACAAATACACATACAGTGAGAAACAGAGAAAGAGATACAGAGACGTAAACAAACCAATGTAGAGAGAGCTAGCAAGACAAATCGAATCAGAAACAGATAAAAAAATATATAATGATACACCCAATGACAGACACAAAGACACAATGACAGACACAAAGACACAATGACAGACACAAAGACACATAGACAGACACAAAGACACATAGACAGACACAAAGACAGACCAAACAGTGACAGACAGAAGCAGACAGACACATACAGATAGTGATAACAGAAAAGACAGAGACACACAATGAGTGGAAAAGACAGACAGACAGACAATTTAAACATTGACACACGTGCAGAAAAAGACAGAAAGATACAGCAAGAGAGACAGAGAGAGACAGACAAACAGAGACAGACGAATCAAGAGACATACAGTTAAACATTCCAGAGAGCCTGATCGCTAATTCAAACCAGAATCCAATTTCTATTTTCCTATAAAATAGCAGGACCATTATCAGAGCTCCATAATTACCAACGTAACCATCAGTCACATACAAAAGTGCACCTAAAAGCTATATAAATAGGCACATACATACATACATACATGCACATAAATATATACATATATACATAACCTTACATACATATGCACGTACATACGTACGTACGTACATCGCACGTACGTACATACCTACCTACCTACATATGTACATACATCCATACATACAGACATACATACATACAGACATACATACATACATAACATACATACATACGTACATGTTTACATACGTACATCATACGTTACGGTACGTATGTACGACTGTACGTACCTACATACAGGGTGGGCCAATAGGAATGCAACAACTTTGACGCTTTATAACTTGAAGAATTTTTATCCGAACATCGTGATCAATATACCAAATTGAAGGTAATTATCCATTCTACCACTCTGTCAAATCTTGCGCTGATATACGGCACCGTTTAAATAAAAATGTCGGTGCGGCGCACACCTCTCAATTTTGAATGTAAATAATGAACATCATAGCGCCGCTCACGGAAGAGGATAGAATTTTAATCAGAATCTTAAGAGTAGAAAAAAGAATACAATGCACATCAGATGTTGATAGAAATTACTTCTAGAAAATGGAATAAATATGCTCTACATCGATTGATTAAACAAATTGATGCCACGGGAACGTCTAACAGCCGCAACTGTGGTCGCAAACGCGTTCTCCCGCCGGCTCATCGTTCACGTCATACGGTTGCCTAGGCCTATCTGAACGCTAACGTACTAGAGTTTATTGAACCGGAGAACTGGTCACCGAACAAGCCGGATTTAAACCCGGTTGACTATTCGATCTGGGGGTGTCTTCAGCAACTTGTCTATCGTGAACCGATACGTGACGTTGAACATTTGAAAAAATTGATTGTTTACTGCTGGGCTGAAATAACCCGAGCACTGGTGGCCTCAGCCATAGATCAGTGGTCGTCTCATGTCTATGCTGTCATTAAAGCACGTGGTGGACATATTGAATATTTGTTTGACTTATGATAAATTCACTCAAGATATGAATTGTTATTAATTGTTATAACTAGTGATTGTTTAGAATTGAGTCATTGACATATTCAGTTTAAGACTTGGTTTTTTCTTGCAGTTTCATGGCAAAAAAGGGACATCGAACATTAATAGCATTATCACAAAAAGTCGTAATAGTATCTCTTAGATATTTTGTCGAATGATAAAATGAATAATTGTGTTCAATCTGATATATAGGCCAAGATTCTCAGATACAAATTGTTCAAGTTATAAGGCGTCAAAGTTGTTGCATTCCTATTGGCCCACCCTGTACATACGTACGTACATACATAAACATGCATTAATTGATACATGTACATGCACACACATATGTACAGTCACACATACAGACCTACCTACAGGCAGATACCCATGATAAATCCTCTACTCAAAACCAACATCCATTGTTATTAATGTCAATCACAATATTTTGAGCACATCTGCTGCTGTTAATCTGGTTTGAACCAATCGAGATTAACATCGTCATCAATCCATAATCATCCGGCGCTACATAAATTGAACGGATTAACAAAGAAATTAATCACCGTAATAATATATTAATTATCTGCATTGTCAAGGGTCTGTTCAATGTACGTCACTTGTCTGTGTACACATATGTTCAACGTCACAAGTGCCATAAACATACTTATCCAACACTAAAGCTACATGATCAGCCGTATTGCCTTTCGCATTCAATTAATACCAGAAAATTGGTGTTTATAGATAGACCACCATGCAATTCACCTGAGTCCTGGAGACCTGAATAATATAATTACCGTTAATTAGAGAGTCAGAATTCTCTGGGTATTAATGAGTGGTCTCCCCTCAGACCACCTGACCTAAATGACAGAGGTCAACAGAGGTCATAGACGTAAAAGTCAAGGTCATGGCACAATGATACAGTCGATTACAACACCAGTCTATAACCGAAACTTGTGAAAGGACCTCTGCACATTTTAGCAATCTCTGGTGGAATTTCTATCCACTTTCACTTAATCTTGACAGATGATCTCCAATTCTCGATCTTCCAAGTTCCTTTGAAAAGTCCAGTGCTTCCCTCTGCAGCGTAAAAGTCCAAGACTTATTATTCCGCATTCATGTTGTCCATTCTCTGCATCTCCATTTCATCTTTGTTAATACAATTGCTTGCTAAGAGAATCCAATTCTCTTTTGCATATCTCTCCTGCAGTTGCCATCTGCAGTAATTAATCCTCCAAGACAGACGAACTATTGTTCTACTTGCTGAATACAATATATGTAGCTTCTCCCTAGTTGCTGAGAGTCATTGGTACCACTTTGGTTATTTGACAACCATTGTTCGAGTCTACTACTATTTCAGTGACACAAAATACACATAGTAGCAGACAGACAGACAGACAGACAGACAGACAGACAGACAGACAGACAGACAGACAGACAGACAGACAGACAGACAGACAGACAGACAGACAGACAGACAGACAGACAGACAGACAGACAGACAGACAGACAGACAGACAGACAGACAGACATACAGACAGACAGACAGACAGACAGACAGACAGACAGACAGACAGACAGACAGACAGACAGACAGACAGACAGACAGACAGGGATATGGAGACCACAATTAACAGACAGACAGACAGACAGACTGAGAGATAGCACGGAGTCCTCTATAAAAAAAACCTCACCCATTCAGAAAACAGATACCATTTTGAGTAAGGTCAACATTTAGAGGAAATCTTAGCCGGCTCTTACTGAAAGTTTCTTCATTGACAATGCTAGCAATTCTGAGCACTTAGAAGACTCTAAATTCGAGAAGGACGGTCTGCAATTTCAGAGATAATATTAGCTCAGGATAAACAGTACACCCGGTGGGGTAGGGAGACCACAATTAACAACCCCATCCGTTAACTGCACGGACACTAAAATATGTGGCTAAAATATATATCTGCCTGTGGAGATCATCTCTGATCTTCCAGACACAATCTGTGTCCCTAGACACCAAAAGATGATCTCTGTGAGCAGACATTTAGGTGCAAGCAATTCAACATTTTCGCTGTGCATTGACCAAAGACTGCTATAATTGTCTAGAGCAAGAAGACTTTCTGTTTAATTACTTAAACTGGTCACACTACAATCTTGCGACACACTGTGCTCTATTACGAGAAAAATAAAATTGTAAAATAAAGTACCGCATGCAAGTATCAGTATGCGTGGCTGCATCAGTTTCTGCTGTGGTATAGCCATTACTACAATAATTAACGCTGGACAAACAGTCTGGTGTGACCACAGAACAGCAGTAGACAAGTACTGCTGCACACATCACTCTGTGAACACCAATGATCTTTAAGCTGTGTTGAAATCCACTTGTTCATATAATCAGTAAGATAGTCACGCATGAAGCCTGGTTTAAAAGTACACCTATAATATTATATCCACCTATATTTAGACGTCTTAATACACCAATGCATGCATACATATGCACATAATTGCATACATGTGATGTTTATGAGCACTCTCCCTGTAATAGTGCCGTAATAGTGTCTGATATTGTGAGATATGACCCCCTCACCCCTCTCAAACACGAATGGGATCGACCGAGTACATAAAGCCGGTTTTTTCGGCAATGCACATGAAGGTTTTGAAGGGGTCAAGTACCAATGAAACTCGCACCAATTCTGTCTGGCCATCTGGTGTCTGAATTAACAACATCAAAGGGTCAGCGTCTTAATGATGATCTGAAGGATAAACAAAGAATGTGCAAAGTAGGTTTTCAAATGCAGAGGAATTTTTATCAAAATCAAGTTGAATGAAATGAAATTTTTAAGATGATTGATTCTTTAAATCTTTACAATGTTTCTTCTAAGGAAAGACTTGTTAAGCCTATATCTGACATTTTCACAAATTATCTTATTGCAACTTAGACAATTCTGAACATTGCAAACACTGCCATCTATGATCTAACTCTGGATGCTACATGTATGTGCAACACAATGCAATACAATACAATACATAATAACAACACACAATGCAATGCAATACAATACGTAATAACAACACACAATACAATACAATACATAATAGCAACACACAATGCAATACAATACAATACATAATAACAACACACAATGCAATGCAATACAATACATAATAGCAACACACAATACAATACAATACAACAATACAATAAAAAAATTAAAATGAAAACTGCAAATTTATGTAGCACAACTTCAGGAGAGACTCTCAGAGATGCTCAGGCGAAAGCATTCGCAGTGAAAACGAATTGCAATGCAAAGACCACCAACCAAACAACCAATCAACCAACCAACCAACCAACCAAACAAACAAACAACCAACCAATGCATCTTTCACTTCCATAATAATAAACTTCTTTCTGCTATGTCTACGAAAGAAGCTCCGGTGGCAGACCCAACGTTTGTACAAACATCGTTCGTTCTTATCAGTTGCAAACCATTTACAAACATCGGATTTCATACACACTGGACGGATTCAACCATCGACCAAATAATAAACACCTTCGAGTTACATCGTGGTTTTTCAGTATAACATCCGCAGAACATGTAAAGGTAAGAACACAGTGAGGAAGTAGAACAGAAACAGAAGAACAGACAAACACAAGAACAGACACATACAGACAAACAGACAAACAAACACACACATACAAATAAAACAAATACAAACAGACACAGTGACACAAGTCCTTCACTGACTTAGTCCTCCAAGAGCAATGTCTAGACATCGCAGAAACTAATATTGACCCCCGCATGAAAAAGTGAAGAAAAGATGGGAGGACGTGATACAACAGGACCTGAAGCTGCTCAAAATGAAGAAAGAAGACACTGGAAACAGAGACACGTGGAAGAGAAGGATCCGAGTGGCTGACCCCTCGCCAGAGGAAATAATAATTCTAGCCCAAAGGGAAAGATGAAAAAGTTAACTTTCTTGTTTCAAGACCCTTGGAAAGCGCACGAATTTAGTGTCCGAGTATTCTAAAAAAACTTTTATGTATTCCAACGATGCCAAAGTGTCTAGCTTTCGCAAACACTGTTCTCAAGGGTAACGGCCCACTATTCCGAGGGTCCACTATTCCGAAGGTCCACTATTCCGAGGGTCCACTATTCCGAAGGTCCACTATTCCGAAGGTCCACTATTCCGAAGATTGTTATATATCCATGCATCCCCCCTCCCTCCCTCCTCCCTCGCTCCCTCGCTCCCTCCCCCCTCCGTCCGTCAGTCCGTCCGTCCCTCTGTCTCCCTCCTTCCCTCCCTTCCTTCTCTTTCTCTTCCCCCTCCTTCCTTCACCCTCGGTGTGAGGGAAGAAAAGAGGGGGAGAGAAAGGGAGGGGAAGTAGCGGAGGGATGGAGGAGGGAAGGATGCAGGGAGGCAGAGGAATGGACGGATGGATGGATGGAGGGAGGGAGATGGGACTGGGAGGGGAGAATGGTAGGGTGGAGTAGGAGGTGGACGGGAAGGGAGGAGGTAGAGGCGGGAGGAGGTAGAGGGAATGGGAGGAGGTAAGGGGAAGAGGGGTAGGGAGGGGAAGGAGATGGGAACGGGAGGGGTGGGAAGGGAAGGGAGTGTAATGGGAGGGGAAAGAGGAGGGATGGGAGGGGAAAGGGGAAGGGAAAGGATATATAGGGATGGGAGGGGGAGGGGAGAGGGGAGGGTAAGCGGGATGGTTCGGGGAAGGGAGGTGGAATGGAGGTAGGAGGGATTGTTGGACTCTCTTTTCAGCCACAGCAGCGTGTGGTCGGGTTCAGCTAGTTTATAAATAAAAATGTAAAAGTTTGTATTTAATCAAAGATCTCGGAAAGCTTTTAACCGATTCCTTTCAAAATTTTACCAACGCGTTCCGTTCAAATACGATCGGGTTTGTAAAGTGTTTCTTGGAAAAAGCGCAAACTGTTCGACAATTAAAAACAACTTTGTATTCGATTCGAGCAATTTCGAATTCAAATTTGCACAACGTGCATTTTAACGCGGCCGCGTTTTCATGGCGCATATCCGCACGTCTTTTTATAGTGCATTTACATATGTAGCTGTCGATTGTACAAAATCAAGGATCTCGGAAAGATATTCACCGTTCTTGACCGATTCCTTTAAAATTTTACCAATTTCGAATACGATCGCTTTTGTAAATGATTTTTTTAGCGCAATCCTTTCGCACAATTTTACATTCGATTCGAGCGATTTCGATTTCAATTTTCACACAACCTTGCCTTCGCGAATGCGGCCGAGTGGATGGGTATGGAAGGAGGAAGGGAGGTGGGGGGAGCTGGTAGGGAAGGGTAGGGGACGGGAAGGAAGGGGACGAGAGGGGAGGTGAGGAGACGGAGGGGAGGGGACGGAGGTAGAGGGGGAGTGAGGGAAGCAGGGTAAGGGATGCAGAAAGGAAGGGTTGATCGGTCTTTTCAGCCACAGCAACGCGTGGCCGGGCACAGCTTGAACATATAATATTGATGAATAATAATTCCTACTCAAAGCACGACTACTGCAATTCTCTTTTCCTCAACCTCGAATCCAAAAACCTCAAACGTCTGTAACTAACCCACAGCTTACTAGCCCGTGGTGTCATCAGGACGGGAAACCCAAGCACAATCATAATTATCACTCCCATTCTCAAATTACTCCGTTGACTAAAAATCCCCGAGCTTCATAAGTTCGGAGATTACTGTAACGGCCCACTATTTCGAGGGTCCACTATTCCGAATATCCGCTGTATTTTGTTCTGTAACCTTGGTGGTTATAGGTTTACGGTGAGTTAGGGTTAGATTTAGGGTTCGGAATAGTGGACCTTCGGAATAATGGACCCAAACCTGACTGATTTATCATTATAGGCGTATAGCAGTATAATCTTCGGAATAGTGGACCTTCGGAATAGCGGACCTTCGGAATAGTGGACCTTCGTAATAGTGGACCCTCGGAATACTGGACCCTCGGAATAGCGGACCCAAACCGTTCTCAAGAGTGTACACAAGCCCTATAGCTGTAGACCACACTCAGACAGGCCACAGTCGGCCTACGCAAGGAAGAATTATTAAGCACTCGTATTTACATTAGCATAGGTAACAGCGCCGCTGTATAAGTCCTGTTCAACTCATGGACATACATCCTACAACAGTTTACATGGCCTCAGGCAGGAGAATCTCAGGCCATTCTCAGCCCACGTTACCTGCAACTCGCACAATAATAATAATAATATGGCTGCAGCTGTCTGAACACTGTTTACCTTAGCCGTCGTTTCAGACTGTGTATAGAAGGGCAATGAAAAGGCAAATGGAAGGAACACGTGGACACCAGCGCCTATGGTAGAAAGGCTATAGAGATTAAGCATTAATAATCTCGAGAGTGTATGATGCGATAGGCCATGCTATTGATTATATCACTGATATCAGTTGCTCTAAACAGCAATGATACTTGAAGCCCGTTGCCCATAAAAAGATTCTAAGCAAAGGTGTGGTAAGAAAAAGTGTGGAAAGTAAGAAAAGTATGGTAAGTAATACAAGTATGGTATGCAGGAAAGTATGGTAAAAATAAAATTATGGTAAGCAAGTAAGATATGCAAGAAAAGTATGGTCAGAAATATACGGCAAAAAAGAAAAGCAAAGTAGGCCTACACAAGAAAGGTATGGTAGGTAAGAAGTTACAGTAGTCAGAAAAGTATGGTAAGTAAGAAGTTATAGTAAGTAAGAAAAGTATGGCACATAAGAAAATTATGTTAGTTAAGAAAAAGGTGTACGATAAGCTGGAGCAGATGAAGGTAAAAACACACATAAGAATATGGCAAAATAATCGCACGCGTTAACGCGATTAAACCAACAGCCTTACAAAAAAGTAAGGATGTTAAACTACAGTCTACATAACAAGAAGACGTAAGCAAGTTACGGTCTGCACCTGCTTGCATATTAACATATTCCTATTAATATCAACCAAGGACCTCTGACTATAGCTAATAGCTATTAATCTATTATAAAGCCCTGATCCTTTCTATCAACTCTCCTACCAACAATCTCTTAAATCATTATTAATATAAACTCCCTGAATGACCCACTAGACGACCTATTAATATCACTTTCATGGCTAAGATAAACAACCCAATTTCAGATTAAAAACTGCTGCTCCAGCCAGGCCAGGCCAAATCCTAAGGAAAGGGGTGGGTTGCTATCGTTAGTCATCTCTCCATCCGAAGTTCTCTTCCGAATTCCAGCCAATTGGGATGGGGGAGGAGTGGAAGTAACCTGATGCCAGAAACCCTCTCTGCATCCAACTAACACAGCCAAGCCAGGGCGCTGAGGAGGTGCCTGTCTATTTCTCAATGTCTATGGAAATATGGTTTATGTCTGTTTGTCTGTCTCTGTCTGTCTGTGTCTATCTATGTCTGTTTCTCTGTATCTGTCACTCTACATCTCTTCGTCTCTGACTCTGTCTGTGTGCCTGTCTGTATGTGTGCCTGTCTGTCTGTGTACCTGTCTGTCTGTCAAGTCTGTCAGTTTCTCTGTATCTGTCACTCTACTCCTCTATGTCTCTCTCTGCCTCTGTCTGTCTATGTGCCTGTCTGTGTCTCTGTGTCCGTCTCCGTGTGAGTGTGTGTATCCATGTGTGTGTGTGTGTGTGTGTGTGTGTGTGTGTGTGTGTATGTAGTCGTGTGTGTCCGTGTGCGTCCGTATGTATGTGCGTGTGTCTCGTATGTGTGTCTGTCTTTCTGTGTCTCTCTCCCGCTAGCAGGCTGACTGCTCCACCCATTCCCACTCCACCACAAAATGTTCCCCCCTTTAACACCCTTACACATTCGTCTTCACTGTCAAGGCCTCCAGGGTCACCCCACGATTTATTGGGTGTGTCACCAGCCTCCTCGCCCCTCCCCAAAACACCATCAAAGCAGATAACCAACCATAGGTTATCTCTGTATGCAAATAAAAAGCCAAGTACAAAAACGTTTTATAGGTAATGCACATACACTCAAATGGATGCATATTTTGATGGTATGTGCACCTAAACTGTTACCAAAGAATCCTTCAATATCAGCAAAAAAGTGAGAAGAGCTCAGATAGGTCAGGACCAACGAGTAAGCATTCCATTAGAGAATAAAAAGATTGAACTGCAGATAATGTGTTCCTCTTCTTCCAGCAGCAAGTTTATCAATGACTAGCTGTACCCGGCCACGCGTTGCTGTGGCAGAAAAGACCGTCATCTGCCTCCTCCCCCTCCCCCGTCCCCCTCCCCGTCCCCCTCCCACTCCCCGTCTCCCTTCCCCTTCCCGTCCCCCTCCCCGTTCCTCTTCCCCCTCCCACTCCCCTCCCCGTTCCCCTTCCCCCTCCCGTCCGCGTCCCCGTCTCCGTCCCCGTCCCCTCTCCCTCTCCCTCCCTCTTTCCCCTCCCCCTCACCCTCACTCTTCCTTCTTTCCTCCCGGACAGCGACATATGCGCTATCGCGATTTTTGGGCGACTTTTGGGCAACCCTGATCGAAGTTGGTCATCTCGCGACTTTTGGGCGACTTTACAACGTAATGTCACGACAAAAACGTTTCCGAAATCTGGCAACCCTCATGGACGTTGGGAAGTGTATAATTTACAAATGGCGGCCGAACGGATTTCAAAGTTCTCTTTTGTGGAAAATGCTGGGTTTTTTCGGGAAAAAAGCATACTACAACACGGTTCTATTTGAATGGAAGGTGTCGTAAAATTTTCAAAACAATCGGTTCGTCAGTTTTCGAAAACACTCATAACGCACGGTTGGAAAGTTTCATTTTTATATATATAGATAATAAGAATATTATGTATTGCCGGAGGCTACAGAGATAATGGATTAGCCGATTAGCCGTGTTTCGAGATGGTAGTCACTGCCTTACCTTAAGCTATAAACCAATATTTAGGGGCAGGGCATCCACAAAATGTGCAGTTGTAGAAGCAATTCTGTACAGTTAAAACTAGGAAAAAAGTCACTGTCCTCCAATTGGAAGTAATTTACCATGGATGATGGGAAAAGAAAGAAGGAGTTGTGCAGTTCTAAACATTCCTTTAAAACAGCCCTGTTTAAGGGTTTATGGGTTCAACCTCCCTCTCTCCGAAATTAGTAATTTCTTAAACATTTTAACTAATTTTTGCGATCACATCCATAGAAAAACAAATTGGAAACGATCCCGTACATTTTTTATTACCGTAGTAGACTTTGGCAATGTCCCTGGCTAAAGCCCTACATCCCTGAAACATTCATCTGGACCTCGTTACTCCAAGAGCATTTATAATTATCATTCTTATATATTCTGCCACCAGATTCACCAGAACCCACTATAGGCCATTCTATTTATCTTAATGCCTTACACTAGGACCGCCTAGACTCCATATAGTCTGCCTGGTTCACTAAACTTTGGTTTAAACTTCACGGCTGCTTAAGGTCATACTCGTTCAGATTACAACACTCTCACAACCAACTGATGCTATCTGGCAAAGCAGAATTATAGTATAGGTACGCTATAGGGTGAGAGCTAATACCAGACTCTCATTTCACAAAAGTTACAGCACGAAAAATCACCCAGTACAGTATACTAACAGCCTACATAAAAATGGGAAAAGTGCTAAATTTATTGACAAAGTGACTTCTAAACGAGTGTCAACGCACAAATGTCATTAAATTTGTGCCACAACTGATATTTTAAAACCACAAATGCCAACATGGGATTCTGAAGAGAATATTGGGTCTCAAAATCATGTTCAAACCAAACATTCTCGTATAAACTACGTTAACACCAAGCATGCCAAAGTAGGCTATTAATTTTAAACCACACATGACCACAAAGCTTTTTTAAACCAACACATGACCATAATTACCGTATGTTTAAACCAGACATACTCGGAAAACATCTTGAAACCACAAATCTCTTCACACTACTACGATAAACTGCACAAGCCTAAAAATTACAAAAAAGAACTAACAAGAAGAGCAGACCCTTAAGATAGCCTCAGAAGCAGTAATGGGTATACAATGTGTATATATATATATATATATATAATTATGTATGTATCACATACACATATATTTATATACATTTCATATAATCAAGCTGACAGCTGTCTATTTTTCACCGCCCCAAAATTTTTTTACTCACTAGGCTATTGCTGGCATTTCTATTGCAATTTGCAAAAGACCAACTAAGAAGAGTGTAAAATTTATGCAAAGTGAAAGTGCAATATGAAAATACAAAATCTAAATACAAAATGAAAGTGCAAAGCGAACATGTAAAGTGAAAGCGCAAAATCAAAGTGCACAGTGAAAGCGTATTTAAAGTTAAAGTACAAAGTCGAAGTGCAACATGAAAGAGCAAAGGAAAAGCGCAAAGTGAAAGCGCAAAGTGAAAGCGCAAAGTGAAAGCGCAAAGTGAAAATGCAAAGTGAAAGCGCAAAGTGAAAGCGCAAAGTGAAAACTCAAAGTGCAAACTCAAAGTGAAAGTGCAAAGTGAAAGTGTAAAATGAAAGTGACAGAGTAACAGTCACTACTATTCTTTTATCTAACCACTTGGCACCTGTAAACCATCGAATGGCCGCCTTCGGAAACTGTTACCTGATGGATTTGAAGATGGGCTGATATGAGTGGTACTTAAGGAGAAACGGAAGAGGAAGCGGGAAAGACAGAAGAAAGGAGGTAAAATAACCATGCCAGCCTATCCATGTGGAGTTTAACTTGCACCCATATTCTGATAATATTATGGGATCTATTGTTCATTCATTCATTCATTCTATTGACTTAAGGGTATATAAGGGCCTCTTCAGGAAACCTACTTAGGAGCACTCCCAGCTCAGCCACGGCAAAAGTAAAAAAGTAAAGACTTGAAGATTTAGTAAGAAAGTTTGATTGGTACCACAAGTACTTATAGGCCACACTGTCTGTCTAGGTGCAAGCAAATTAAATGTAGGCTACACTAAACCGCTGGGCATGCCCCCCAAAAAACTGTCTGGTGATTATCACAGCCATGTCTGTTACAACTAATGTGGCCACACCAGCATCTGCTACAACCAGACACTACTTTCGAGGCATCTGGCGTTATTTTTTCCCCGAACCAACCAGACACCGGAAACTTCACAGAAAACAGACCTCTGCAATCAGCTCTGCATGGCAGGCTCGGACCACTGGCACCCTACCATGGCTCACTGATCCAACAGACGTTAGTTACTCAGCACCCAATAGCATCGCGTACAGTCAGCGTCGGCTTTATCGTTCCATAGATCACCCGCCAGAAATCTTATTACACGTATTGCTGTTCAGCACGGGAGGAGGTTCAATGGGTTGTTAGAAAGGTATGCGTTCATTCGCAGCTATCGGTATTTTTCGGCTGTAAACGGCGGATGGATGGATGGATGATGACTTGCCAGTGCGTCGATTTAAAAAAAAAACATCGATGGCCAAAATGTTGCTAATGAGGAGAATTTATCAAATCATTCTCTCTCAATCACCTGTCAACGCATCCTCCTCAGGCAATACTGGAAATTGCCATCAGTGCCCATCAAGCTCATTGCCACAGGCCTGCCAAATTGCCGCGCCTCCCTTCGACTAGGCAACTATTTTCATTGTCCTCGTTCTTGGTATTCAGCCACGTTGAAAGGAATTTCTAATCATGCACCATAAGCACGCTGTGAAAATTCTCCGTATTTCATATCAGGCGAAATTTTAGTGGCTTACGTAAGGGTGTCGGAATTGTTTGATTTTTCATTTTAATGTTCTTGAGTCTGGGATGCTACTCGATTATTTTTTTTATATGCTTGCATGTGTGTCGTGTCTGGCTGTCTAGCCCTATAAGCTGTTGATACAACCCCGTCACGTGGTTCTGCCCTCTGGCAATTGTTGAAATGTTTTTAAAAATGCCTTAAAGTTTATAGGTCTGTCTGCCTGCCTGCCTGTCTCTGAAGACACTCACAGACTCTGTGTGTGTCTGTCAGTTTGTGTCTGTCTGTGTGTGTCTGTCTGTGTGTGTCTGTCTTTCTCTGAAGTCACTCAGTCTGTCTGTCTGTCTGTCTGTCCGTCTGTCTATCTATGTGTCTCGGTGTCTGTTCGTCCGTCTCTGTCTAACTATGTGTCTCGGTGTCTGCCTGTCTGCCTGTCTGTCTGTATATGTGTCTTGGCGTCTGTCTTTACATCTCTGTCTGTGACTGTTACCAGCCTGGCTCAGTTCAACTTTCTTCGGCCAGCCATGGCTTCTAATACTCTCAACGGTTTCTATCTGCTCTACACATAGCTGGAGCATCGGAGAACTTCTACATTTGTAAACACAAGAAGAAGATGCAGCAGCAGCGCATAATACACTGCTCCTCGGTGCAGCGGTATATAGCATCGGTGGCGGCGCCTGGCACAAACAGATGCCAGTAAACCATCATCATCGTTTCTTCCTTAGACCAGAGCTACACACGATGAAACAAGTCACTCACCGACTCTGCCCTCCATCAAGACTGCAAATAGCAATCCACGCTCATAGTACAGCATCGGCTGAGCTCACACACTGACTCAGCTAATTCACTAGTTAGCTATAGGTATACCCAAAGCTAACGGTTTCAGTTTTTCTGCTGCCATTTGCTCATAGCTCAACCTTTAGCTCATTACTCCAACTCAAATAACCTGCGGGGTTTGAACTTTCCATAACTTATAGGCTAGATGCAAGGTGTCATGTCACTTTGGTTGTTTGGTTGGATGTCTGTGTCAATCATCTCTTTTGCCTGCTCATCCCCCAAGCATAATCGTGCCTTCTCGGTGCTTGGCCCCTTGCTTTGTTTCCCAGGTCCACTCTGATTCTTTCTATGCACATCTCAAAACTGTTTGGCCTGTCTGGAGTCGGGAACGCTTCTGAGTAACTGCCTTGAAGGGGCACTATAAAATTAACCACTATAAAACTCAACGTAATGAATGAATGAATGAAAAACATTTTGGCATTGCTAAAAAGTATGGGGAATAGGCATCGGTAAAGTGAGAAAGTCTAAAGCAGGTGGGTCATGCTTAACAATTTGAACTAAAGAGATTACACCCTGCTCTGACATGGTGAGGGTGCACAATTATTCCTTAGCAGTTTGTCTGTTGGACTGTGAGTCGCAAGAGCCGATATTTGTTTTCAGAATTTAGCTTGACTTGCACACCCCATCCAACTCAGTTTTAATGAATACATTGACCATACACTGTGGATGGGGAGATCAGATGGCAATGCAGAGTACTGGCCATCCATGCTCATTAGACGGGCTAAGAAAATTAAGATGCAAATATATTGTACTCTGCTGATCATGCTACCGTAGGGACTGCTCCTCCTTATTTTATTTATGTATGCGCTTAATCAGTAGTCACAATCCCTAATGCAGGTCAGCTAAGTATACCGTGAAAGCTAAATTATAGGATGTAATATATTATGCTGAGCAAGTTAAGATATTGGTCAAACATGGGACTCAACAGTCAGCACAGAGACATTCATAAGAGTCATCTTGGCATGGGGTAAAACAGGTACAAAGCCACAGGGGCTCAACAGTATCATAAAGTAAATGATTCAACCAGAATACATACAATTTAATGTCTTGTAGTCATGAATTGGGCCACATAATTTTATTATTCACAGATGCGGGCGGGGAGAAGGGCAGGGGAAATTCACAGAAATCTTCAACAAGGTTTTCAACGTAAAGCAAACTAATGGAAACTTTATTACTAGTCCTATAAAGTGCAGTCATGTAAGATTTTTGAAGTAGGGCAGTTTTACGCGATAAATTTAGGGAAATGCTTTCTCACAGGTCGTTAAATGATGCACAACTTGGTTTAAACTCAATGGCCTGCAGGTGATGTTTGCTTTGTTTGTTTGTATGTGCACTTGTTATAGCGCCCCTTCAAGCCCTCTACTCAGAGGCGCTCCCGCCTACAGTGCAGACACTGCATCGGAGTTTCACGCCGAAGCGCTGAGCAATTGAGAGTGAAGGACTTGCCCAAGGTCCCTACGTGGCGACTTGAGGTGGATTCGACTCTGCAACCTTCCGGATGCAAGGCAACGAACATACCCACTACACCACCACGCCTTACCATCTTAATCACGAAACACCTTTAGGACATTTTCACAATGTTGCTCACAAACTATGCATCTGAATACTGAATATTTGCACGACTGTATCAATTAACCTTTTCTAATTTTTAAAAATAATGTCACGACACGCAAGCCCACGTTTGCAGTTTATTGGTGTGTCTAGAACTCTAGACTTTCCCACCATAGCCTGTCTCCTGTCTTATTATTAGTTTCTCTCTTGTATTGCTGCTTTTCATCAGTTAGGTGAATTACGCTACATTAATAACGAAACCTTGATTACGTCATCGGTGGTTACGCAGACCATTGAGATGTATTTATATTATACATCTCAATGACGTAGCCTACACACAAAAGAACCATATAAGTCTATATTTACGTAGACCGTCATCCTGTTTGACGTCATCACTCGAACCAACGAGACAGTTTATTTAGGCTCCCCACTTTGGGCTTGAGGAGGACATGTGAATTCCTTTTATTTCCCACAATTGCAAATTTGAAGTACTAGGCCTATTGTGCTACTATTAATTTTTGCTCAATGCACTACTTATTGTTCACGGTGTTTATGCAAGTGACGTCATCTTTGAAAAAGTTAGAGAATCGACGTCACAAATTATTATTCTGCTCTGAAGAAATGACGTCACGTTTGAGCAACAGTCACTAAGAAAGATTTCAGTTGGTTCGAAACGGTGTTACATTGGGTAATCTAACATTTTGCAAAATTAACAAACGCGTTAAATGTAATGTGACTGCAGGTTAGATTTTGAGGTTGGTAATTGCGAGCTTACCGTTTGCGGCTGAACAGATGAACGCTGAGACATGTTGTAGGCTTAAACTCAGCTCAAAAACGCTGCTTATTATCAACACGAAATATTAGAAATCGCTTCCGAAACACACGAAAAACGGTCTCAAACAACAACCAGCTGATGGTTCGTAATAGGCCTAAGCCTAGATCGATAGAATAGATTGAATTCCGCCCAGTTATTCCATCCGTTTGCAGGTCTCGCGACGATATTACCACCAGCCGATAGCGTTGCAGTCGTACGGCGGCATTTCAGTGCAGCAGACGTAGTGAGTAACGAAAGCCAAATGTCCGTTGCCAATAGGTCTATCGCTGTGCCGTCAATAACCACATTAACCAAACTCTTTGCTCCTCCTCGTCGTCGCTCTCCGTATCGACACACGCTGCTCGAAACGCTGCTCGCTGCCAAAGCCTCTCACTTGCCCACCAACTCCTCCTCTCCCTGCAGTCCAGCTACCACTGCCACTCCGTCCGGCGTCCGCCCCGCCGAAAGTCAGATTTTTTCGTAAACGATCGGCGAGAAAGTTTCTTCGATGGCACTACAACCTTCTGATGAAGAATTAACGAAGACGCCTTCAGCGAGCTCCTGTGGGTCGAATTACAGACTCATCCAGAGCAGGAGGAGCAGAAGGAGTAGGCTGAGCACTGAGCACTGTGAGTAGGCAGCCCATGTAGCATCAGGCTGCGGTCTGATCTCCCTCTGAGGCAAGGCCCCGTTCTCCTTGCCCGCGTTGCCGCAGCCTAGACGAGCGAGGCCTCGGGAAAACGAAGAGCACAGTAACTGTAGTGGCCCTCCTTTCTTCCCCTGCCTTGCAATTAATATATTATTATATACAGTCTGAAAATAATAATAATATATAACGTTCGCTGTCTTCTGGCGATGTTGTGACTAACCGCGCGTAGATCAACGTCGAATGACGTCTTCTTCGTTTACACGCATGCACATTGCACGCGAGGACGACCAAGCTATAGGCTAGCTGTCGTGGGCGGCCGTAGTAAGTAGGCCTATATAGTATATAGGCTGTCGTTATTATACAGTATATAGGTCGTCTAGTAGGTGACTGCTAAGTTGTTAACTGCTAGAGCGAGCGGATTCGAAGTGGCCGAGTATTGTTTGTGTAGGCTTTAGTTTTTTTACTGTTCCCTACCCTTGCGACGACCATGCCATGGGTCGTTGGTTCTTACGGAAGCGGATCCTTAAGACTAAGAGGAATCAGTAGCCTGTCCACCTGAAAACGAAAGAAGAAAAAAGAGGAGTTACATGTATGTTGTAGGCCTACTGTCAGTCAGTCAGTCAGTCAGTCAGTCAGTCAGTCAGTCAGTCAGTCAGTCAGTCAGTCAGTCAGTCAGTCAGTCTGTCTGTCTGTCTGTCTGTCTGTCTGTCTGTCTGTCTGTCTGCATGCACGCATGCACTTACGCACGTACGCACGTACGTACGTAGGCCTACATATTGGATGCAAGCTTATGTAAAAAGTAAAGACATCCCAGGGCCGAAGGCCCGTTGGTGAGGCGCTCATCTTCTTTTCTAGGCCCTTGAGCCGGCAATGGACGAATCCCGAGGTCCTGGACACGGGGCCAGTGTATCGCAGGACTTGCCGTTTACTTCCCAGCTTACGCCGATACCAAATTATACTGCTTGGTGACAGAGGCACGTGTGCGTTAACAACTTGCCCAAGGTCGTTACCCGGAGTCGAACCTGCAACCTCACGCTCCGTGAGCCGACGCGTTACCGGTCCGCCACCAGGTCGCACTCCAGCCAGCCAGTCAAGCTTATGTAGGTAGACATAATGTATGTAGGACTATGTATGTGCGCTTGTAGGCCTATGCATTTATTTATTTATGCATGTATAATAACCATAATTGTATATAAGTAGTAGGCCTAATATTATGTATGTGTTCTCATGATGTCAGTCTGACAGTAGGCCTCTCGATCTCGTCTAGAGACAGCACAGAACCTATATACATGAACACATAGCTTGGCATCATCATCATCATCATCATCATTGCATGCGCACATCAGTAGCCCTGCCAAGGCCTAGGCCTATACACATGGGCGGAGTTTGGTTTCCGTTCTTGGGGGGGCTAACCCCGAGTCTGGACCTTATTGGGAGGGCTAACCCCGAAAAAGGATACCATTTTCATGGTGAAAAAGTTGAATCTGGGCCTTCTTGGAGGGGCTTAGCCCCCCTAGCCCCTGATAAACTCCGCCCATGCCTATACATGCATGCACACGCAAAAACGCACAACACCCGAGGCCATTACTAGAACGCAGGTAGGCCGACCAAAACCCGGCTCGCCCTCGGTCCACTTACACCGTCTGCTGTACGCAACTAGACATCTAATTATAGGCAGCGTGCACGACGCGCCCACTGCCAGACACGAACGCGCAAAAATAGCGCGCAGCCCAACACGCACGGTGCGTAGGCTTGGGCTTATTAACTGGGTCTATTTAAAAATATTTGTGCGAGTCCAACGCAAGATGGTCCACGTCGTCTGCGCCACCCTACACAGCATGGTCGTTGTTAGGCGACACGGTCTAGCGCATACGGGCGACGATGACTGTAGGGCCTATTTGAAATAATTGTAAACAATTTTCTCATTTAGGCTCTTTTAGGCATGCTCTTTTAGGCATGCGCTGAGCTGCCGTTTAGGCTTGGGCTTAGGCCTACGGAGGGCCAGCAGCGGCGTGCCTGGACGTCTGTGGGTTTTATGTGTGGAGGGAGGGACGTGATGGATTGAAGAAATGGGGGGGGGGTATGAAAGCGAATCAGGTGTGCACGCTTGAGTTGAGGTTCACTTTGCTTAGGAAAAAATACGCCTTATAAGTCGCCGACGTCTTCAACTGTAGGCCTATATATACACTGTGTCCCAATAAATCGGGCACCCTTTTTATAATGTGAATAAAACTGGTAAATATTAATCGATTGTCAAAATTTCAAAACTGTTTTTATCCTGAGATAATTATCTACAAATTGGTAATTTATGAACGGCCCTCACTAAAAAATTACGTCATAATGACGTCGCTAATTTACATATCTAAATCAAATGTCAACAAAAATCGTTGTGTTCGGTACTTAACATTTGAATTCTCTAATGCAAACGACGTAATTGTGACGTCAAAATTCATGCCAGAAACTTCATAATTATTTGAATTATTGTGGGATAATTATATCAGGATAAAAACAGTTTTGAAATGTTGAACATCGTTTACAACTTTACGATTTACCTGTTTTATTCACATTATAAAAAGGGTGCCCGATTTATTGGGACACAGTGTATATACATACACTGTGTGTCTGTATGTCTGTCTGTCTGTCTGTCCGTCCGTCTGTCTGTCCGTCCGTCCGTCCGTCCGTCTGTCTGTCTGTCCGTCTGTCCGTCTGTCTGTCTGTCTGTCTGTCTGTCTGTCTGTCTGTCTGTCTGTCTGTCTGTCTGTCTGTCTGTCTGTCTGTCTGTCTGTCTGTCTGTCTGTCTGTCTGTCTGTCTGTCTGTCGGCCTAACAGCCTATCCGCCTGCAGATCTTAGTCATACGCTTTGATCATCATCTTGCCTGCCTGCCTGCAAATCCATACTGTCCTGAAGGACCTTTAGGCCATCAGCTGGGCCAGTGCCAGCAGAGCCATATAATATGATGTCTATGCATGTTAGTCTCTGCCCAGTGACTAACGATATGTAAGCCTCAGAACAGATCTCTGGTCAGCATTGATCTGAACTACATTATTATTATTATTATTATTATTATTATTATTATTATTTTTTTTTTTTTTTTTTTTTTTTTTTTTTTTTTTTTTTTTACCCGAGGTATCAATGATCCCTCGGGATTTCAAAAAATTATTATTATTATTATTATTATTATTATTATTATTATTATTATTGTGCCACTGCCACCAATACAACGCCTGCTGTACTGTATAGCCTAAAGGTCTAACACATAGAGTCATAGATAATAATTATAATGTCTATCATAATTGCGCTATATAATTTTGCTACCCATAATAATTATTTTATCGCTTAGTGTAAGTAAGTAAGCATCTATGTATGCATATGATGCAAATATGTCTGTCTGTCTGTGTGTACATCTGTGCGCGCGTGTCAGTGTCTGCGGCACTCTGTGCATGTATGTAAAACATGTAAGAATTGTAGGCCTGTTCGTTCACATGTCTGTAGGTAATAGGTATGCCATAATAATTAATAATAATATGAACATGAATTCTGATGTGGCATCTCTTAAGAACCTCCAAAGCATGGCTAAAATTATTTCTAAAAGATGCGATTTATAAGGCAACTGATAACAAGTATGATCGACCCATCAAACTGATCAAATCGTTAGCTGGAAACGTCTTACAATCCTTTTATTCTCTGCACAACATGCCTGTCGACTTCTCTCTAGGGTAGTAGTCTAATTTATGACTACACAGCAGCGGTTCAATATGTTTTACAGGTCACAGTGATGCGTAAAGTCCCTGGCCCAGTTAGCTATTAGAGCAGCTGGAGCGTAAGACGTGTGTGTGTGTGTGTGTGTGTGTGTGTGTGCGTGTGTGTGTGTGCGTGCGTGCGTGTGGGTATGGCACACACTTGTGTGTGCGATAGTGGCTTATTTTGTAAGAGATATAAATCTTAGGGTAGGACCAAGGACTCTCTACTATAGGCCTAAAGCCCTAAACGGTCCTTGGCTACGACTAACCGCCGTCATATAGGCCTATATAGTATATATGTAAGAGGTCGTTGGTTGGTTAGCGTACGGGGACCCTAAATGGTATTATTGTGGCGCCCATTCAGACGAGCAGCGCTGCAGTAGGCAGGGGCGGATCCATAGAGGCTTATCCGGCCATGGACCCCCCATTTAGGAATGCCAATGTATCGTGGCCCCCATTTGGATTGAACATGCTGTGGAAGAATGTATATATTGCACATTTTGGTTTCCCTCCTATTAAGAAATGCCCATGCATTGTGGCCCCCATTTGGAAATGGCATGTTTTTCCATAAGTTAAAACCTGAGGACTAAAAAAAGGTCATAAACTTTTCCTCGACGACTCTATCGACTTCGTCGACTAGGGACGTAGTCTCGGCTGCTTTATTCTAATAAATTGTCGTCTGCCAATGGAGAACGATCTCTAGCCTATCGAACTTCCAAATAGGCCTAGGCCTATTCGCCAATACAGTCCCTGTATTTGACACCAAGGGTCGGTGCAATACCAATATACAGCTTAACTAGGCTATAGCCTACCTGCACAGGATAGGGGACTATGGAAAATGGTGATGAAAATTGCATTGGACGCCTACGTGCTTTCGGCCCAGCCGCCCATGGATCATGATGATGATGATTGACAGTCCCTGTGTTTCATCAACTCCACTGTTTGAACTTTGTCAGCAGTTACACTTCCGAAGCCGGGAAAAGAAGGATGTCGACACCAATCAATGCAATCATTATTGAGATGACACACGTTGTCGTTAAACAGCAACAAGAGACCAGCGTTTCAGTTACTAATTCAAATTTTTACGATTCAAGTGCTACAAAATTTATATAATATTAGAGCGCTATAATAGAAAAAGACGCCATATTGACGAACGGAAGTTTGCAGAATTTCTGCTTCCGTTGCTTCGTTGAATCGTTGGGTTAATAGTGAAAGAAGGATTTTGAGTCGTTTAATTTGCAAGTTTTACTAGTGTATCCATCAAAACGAATTCGACTCGAGAAGACGGTGAAATGAGCGACCGAGAGGTAATTTATAAACTACTTGTGCACGACTATAATTGCATCAAACGGACTTTTCTTGTCGTTTTTCGTTAACGCGACGTGATGATACTGACTGAATTTTCCGCGCGGTGCATGCTGATGCAGTGAGTATAGCCAGTTTGTGAAAATTCGGTATTTGTATGCATTACGATATTTAATATAGCGTCGTTCGGGGTAGAATTATATATTCTGGGCCTTGCTCCAAAATTCACCAAACTCTAGATGAACATACCTGGCACCATGCCCACTCAAACGCGCCTATTCCCTAAGCTCGGAACCGATCCTACGATTTTATACGAATTTTTTAAATCTATAGGAAATCCAATGCTAAAAATCACCGCTCACGCTCGGCCGCCATATTTACACACACTCCCGTGACGTCATGCGAAGTCGCGACGTAAACTTCTGTATGTAAATATGGCGGCCGAGCGTGAGCGGTGATTTTTAGCATTGGATTTCCTATAGATTTAAAAAATTCGTATAAAATCGTAGGATCGGTTCCGAGCTTAGGGAATAGGCGCGTTTGAGTGGGCATGGTGCCAGGTATGTTCATCTAGAGTTTGGTGAATTTTGGAGCAAGGCCCAGAATATATAATTCTACCTAGTTCGGGCACCTTAAAAAGCGCTGCACACATGGCCAGCATATTAGTCATCTTCCTTTTTCCAGAGAATGCATACGTGTGCGATCACTAACGTGCTCAAAAATGCACTTGATTCCGCGAAGCGATAAACCGAAAGTGAAGAAAATGCAAAATAAATGCAATGTTCGAGGGAAAATGTCACCAGGCGTTGAAAGCGGTGATTACTGGGGTTGAGGTTTATTCTTTCAGGATTTATATCCTCCTTAGGATGCTGTTGTATCTAATTCGGAATTGACTTTGAAATGATCTGATTGAAATTCTGTTTTACAATGCCATGCATTGATGCCTTATGAATTATTATAATGACCCTAAGCATAGGGCCTATTATTAAATTACGGTTTTCTTTTAGCTCTCCTTACGTCAGTCCAAATTCTGAAACAGTGCATCCTGGGTTATCGATAAGAAATAAATTGACTTAAAAATTTTCCTCAGCTTACATACAGTCTCATTATATGACAGTTTTAGAAAAAAAACTTAAGACATTGTGATGCAGGTTCAGTGCTCAGATATCTCTCATCTTTTGCTTAAATTCATTTTTTTTTCTTTTCATTTGTTTAGGACAGTGTTAGCAGATCGCATTCGCGATCGGCGTCATCACACAAATCTGTTTCCCCCAAGCGGTCCGGCTCGAGGCCACGATCAATATCCAAAAAGCGCTCCCGATCTGCGTCCAAGAGTCCTGCACGTCGATCAAGGTTTGAGTCAAAGTTTTTTCTTTAAAAACTTCACTTTCAGATACTGAAAGATAACAAGATAACTGACTTATTTCTTTCTCAAGGCAGTAACGACATCTGAATTTTTAATGTCCTCTTGTGTTGGGATACGTTGAAATAACAAAGCAGTCGGAATATAGTTTGAAAAAAGAACTTAAATATTTTTAACGGTACAGTTGTGCTTTACTGCCTAATTCTGTTTCTCGGAACTTTGCTCGTTGATTGATTTTAGGTCACGAAGCTATCGTCGTGAGTCACGGTAAGGATCTTCTGACAATTTTTTAAATGTAGAATTGTAGATGTGATAAATTATAGTCAATTTAACGTAATCAGTGATTTCTAGAGTGCCGCTCACGAACATGGCTATTCGGTAGTGCTACCAGTGTGAGAACCTCCGAGAACAAAGTAGGTCTTGGGATGTATGATTATTGTCTTGAAATCAGAAAGTTGCGTGTTTCTGTGACAAATCTTAAGTCTCATTTTATGTATATTTTCGGGTATGAACTCTAGTGGCTGGGGTGAATGGAACAGCTTGTGACTTTCATTGATTAACTGAAATTGTATGGGGAAAAAATTATTCAGTGAGAAGCACAAAAAGTTAACTGTTGGCAACAAGTTCATATATAGGAATGCTTACTTTCAGACATGTTAAACGTAGCAACTGAATCCATGTCATCTGTGTTTACTTTCAAGGTCGCGCAGCCGTGACAGGAAGTATTCGCGATCGAGGTGAGTGAAGTGGTCAAGACCGTCATCTTACACTGTATTTCTGATATTTGAACTATGTGATGTAAATGAATTATACTGACATCACTTGCCGTGAGTGTTCTTAAGTTTAGAAAGTACTGTATTGTATTCGAATGTGTTCCTGACTCTGATTCAATTCCTCTCTTCTTGTCCTTGTTGTACTTCTTATTTTGGCCGTTTCACTTTGAATGCTTTTCTCTGCCAGTGCAGAAACTTTTTTGGAAACTGACCAGGGTGATATTGGAAGCAGTGGGGATGTCAAGTGAGTGGGGGGAGATTCCTCCCAGTTTGGGATACGATCTGTGCCAATGAGATGGGAATTTCTGTGCCAATGAGATGGGAATTTCCCAACTTCTAGTGCGCAGTCTCTCCCGATTTGCACAGTGGTTCTGCTGATCTGTGGACATAACATGTTATTGAATCCATGTCATAGGAGTTACAGTGATGCTACCGAATTAGTTATAAAAAGTTATTACTATTATAGCAATTCTATAATAGCGCCCCTTCAAAGTTGGCTACTCAAAAGCACTCTCGGTTTAGCCGTCTTTTGGATTTGAATGCATAAATTTTTTATACAATAGTCATTGTTGTATTGCTTTTGTCACAGGTCTCATAGCCGCAGACGGCGCTCGCGCTCTCGTTCCAGGAGCTACGATCGTAGGCGATCGACTAAGTAGTAAGCATATCTTCCAGATTCTATTGAACTGCTGTGCTGTCTGTTCATGTTGTTATGTATGCTCGATTGTGTGTGCGTGCGTGCGTGCGTGCGTGCGTGTGTGTGATTATGCTGTGTATAGTGCAGGGGTCTCAAACACGCGGCCCGCGGGCCGCATGCGGCCCCTGGACCCGAATAATGCGGCCCGCGAGAGCCATCTGCTTTTTATTGTTTTTTTATTTAAAGAAAGAAATTTATTAAAAACCGAATTCTGCTGTTCTTTTGCGATTTGAATCAAGGTTCAAACTGTTTTCTTCTAAATTTTGCTTTGGATATTCAATCTGCAACAGCAGATATGCATATAGAGTTATAGTGGACCTTCAATATAATACCATGTTGAAGCAGAGGTAGGCTAAGCCTACAATGAGGTTGATATTCCGGTATTCTACACTTTTCTACTACAAGAAAATTCCAAAATCTGCACCTGCAGTAGGCTACTGCAACACGCTAATGGCGATATTTGAAAGTACCTATATACATAATAATTATTAGGCCTATACGAACAGCATTTTCATTAATTAATGAAGATTAATAAATCTCAAATGACACGCCTGACAGTTACCTACGGGTGAATATGTGGAGGATGTAGGCCTCTGATTCTTCGCATCTCAAAAGATAAAACTAAACAATGATGTTCTCGTAGTTGGGAAACGTTGTCAGATAATGTGTATCGCTAATCACACCTGATCCGCCACTGACACTACTCACTATAATACTTTAATATTTAAAGATGCTACAAGCTTAGTTGTAGGTAGGCCTATTAGGCTTACTAAATGTGCTATTGATGCTTTTCGTAGGGCCTATCTTTGTGACTCTGAGTTTTCGATTTTGTGTCTTCACTCCATACCATTATGATTAGGCCTACACTGAAAGTAGGCACTATAATATTAGCTTAGGTGATTTTACATGGTTATCATTATTGCAGAATTGTAACCCTCACCCCATATAAATAGCTTAACTTGCAAGACAATTTTATGTTGCGGCCCGCGAGACACTGAAAATTTTCAAATTTGGCCCACACTATAACTTGAGTTTGAGACCCCTGGTATAGTGTGTATAATATTTTTTTTATGCCACTTCTATTTGTGTGAATATTTTATGTAGTCCACTTTCTAAGATGTTTGCAGAAGAGGAAGGCAATAAGGATCAGTTGTGTGGTTTTTGATTCATGATAAATTATTAGTTTTCATTTTAAGCATGTTAGCATGATTTTATTGCCCTTAACCCTTTCCAGCCGGAATTGTTTTGATACCTATCCTGTTAATCGGGTCACGGGTGACCCGGTCCGGCGGGAAAGGGTTAATGTGCCTGCTTCGCATGTTTTATTGAGGAGCTTGCATGGATAGTAAAAGTTGAACTGAGCAAATGGTCTTGATATAAGTGAATTTCAAAGCTTTGCACCAGTTGTCAAGAACGTTGGAAATCCAACATTTGGCATGCATAGATCGAAGACACGACAAGTGTTGGAGACCATGCTTTTTCAACTACTGGCCCTGGAAAATAATGGAACAGTTTTCCTCTGCCATTGGCTCTTCTTCTATTGTTGTGTCGGCACCCTTGTAACGGCACGGCTGTATTAGAAATCATCATCATTATTATTGTTAAAGACGCCAACTGGTTCTGACGATGATATTCATGTGTGCGTTGCAGTGACAGGCACGAGCGTTCGTCGCGTTCCTCATATCAGTACGATAGGGAACGTTCGCCGCCGTCGGGCGACCGGCGCCGTCACCAGGGAGACAGAGTAAGTAGAAACGGAACTTGTTCTCCGATGTCCGACCGCCGGCGCCATCAGGGAGACAAAGTGAGTAGCAATGCTGTACGTGAAATCAATGTTTTTTACTCTTAACCATAATTAATATATTTACAGTATTTCACAAGTTTGGTGGTCATCAGTATATTTATTAGTAGTAGCTAGATTTTGTTGTCAGTCATTCATTCAGGGACTTATGTTGTGCCCCTCAAAGGTGCCTAGTCGGAAGCGCTCCCAGCAGTGGTGGCACCACCACAGGTTGCAGTTTGACTTGCTTTTTATTAATCGACCTGCCTTATGACCTGCCAACATTTTGTTGAATTTTTTATAAGAGTGTGTATATATTTAATTTCTTCAACCTGTTGAATAACTCCCATGGTGCTGATGTGGTCCGCTGAATTCATATAGCTGATGTCACCGCTGACTCGTGGCTCAACTCTAGCGATAAAGGACAGCTTTGTATGAGTGGGGGATAGCACAGTTGCCAAGCGTAAAAATAGTATGTATCAAATGTGACTATGGGGCAGACCGAAATGTCGGGCACTTTGGAAGTGACGATTTTTACCTTGCTGTGTATAGTTGCTGTGTAAAAAAAGCCAAAGCAAGACCTTACAGGTGGTTACTTTGCTTCTTCAATATTTACTCTAAATTATAAATTGGTGGACCAAGATAAATGAAGATTATGAGGCTAGAAATGAGTGTTACTCCTTAATTTATTATTGGTGGTTTTCGAATGAATGTATGGTAAAAGTTTGCCTCGATTTGAACATGGTTGTAGAAAATTTGACACCACTTGAATGGTGTATGATGTTTCAGAGATGAGCTCAGACAGGTTTTCAGCGATTTCTAAATACATCATCTAGAATTCTAGACGAAGAACGAACCGAGGACATTCTAGAGTTCTGTTCGTGCTTACAGGACAATCCACGGAAGAGCCGTTGTCTTGGAGTCTTCGGCCTCAACCTCCGTACCCAGGAGCGCGACCTGCGCGAGATCTTTGAGCGACACGGACAGATCGACGACCTCCAGATCGTCTACGACCATCAGACCGGACGATCGCGAGGATTCGGATTCGTCTACTTCAAGTACATTGAGGATGCGATAGAGGTTTGTTTATTTGTTTGTATGTGCACTTGTTTTAGCGCCTCTTCAAGAATCTACTCAGAGGTGCTCCCGACTACAGCGCAGACACTGCATCAGAGTTTTACGCTGAAGTGCTGAGCAATTACGAGTGAAGGACTTGCCCATGGTCCCTGCGTGGTGACTTGAGGTGTGGATTAGAATCTGCAACCCTCTGGCTGAAAGGCAACGAACATACCAAATATGCCACCGTGCCTCACAAGGTCTGTCTCAAGTTTTACCCTCTTGTGCTGGTGACTAATTTCTCAATGTTAGAAGAAGCCATAGATGTTTAGAACACAGAGACTTGTGAAGTTTTTAAAGATGTTTTGATTGCTGTAGGGGCTTGGCATAATATTTTTATCGGTATATTGATTGTTGCATTGATTGTTGCATTGATTGTTGTATTGATTGTTGCATTGATTGTTGCATTGATTGTTGCATTGATTGTTGCATTGATTGTTGCATTGATTGTTGCATTGACTGTTGCATTGATTGTTGCATTGATTGTTGCAGGCGAAAGAACAAGCGACTGGATTGAATTTGGACGGACGTAACATTCGTATTGACTACTCCATCACTGAGCGCGCTCACACGCCAACTCCTGGAGTCTATCTTGGAAGGACAGCTGGGTACGTATTCCATTGTTCAATTGTTTATATACATGATAATCTTCGTTTAATTTCAAACTGATACAATGCAGTACGACTACAACTCATAGTATGAACGGATATGAACAATTACTACAGGAGTCGAATTTAACTCTCATGCAAGGTGCCATCACTGCATCTTACTGCTGATCTTATCAATGCCGTCTGCCGAACGGAAGATTGAGTCAACCTTTGGGAGGGTAGTGGGAAGTGATTCCGCAACCGTAAGCTCTTCTTGCCAGACTGTTACCATTACCCTAAACCACTCCCCAATGGTAATGGTCACCATAATCGAAAGTTGATATGGTGCTGTTTAACCATTTAATGCTGAGATGGTAGTAAATGGTATGGGAAATCCTATACCCTCCGGCATTAAAGGGTTAAAGAGAAACTTTGCTTTAGTAATTAGTACTGTACTTAGATCGTTAATTTGACTGGGTATGTCCCCTGGGTTAAGATCGCTCTTGATTCTCGTATGAAGAGGAAACTCATATGAAAAAGAAATGGTTTTTGGCAATGATTTGGGTGTTGTAGAACTTAATGGCCGTGTGAGAAAACTTTTCTTTTTGGCCGTGCGGGAGTCGGGAGCACCTCTGAGTAGTTTCCTTGAAGAGGTGCTATATAAATACTTGAATGAATGAATGAATTTGCTACAATGACAACCAACTACTTGTTGAACTTTTTATACTGATAAACAATGAACATGAACAATTGTTGTCCATGCTGCTTTTATATGATCCTCAAAAGGTAGTATATAACAACAAATTTGTTTTACTGGGTTTTTTCAGCGCGAGCATGCGCTATGGGCGTAGATCACCTTCGCCCTACAGAGGTGGCGCCACTCACTACTCGAGGTCACGCTCGAGGTCGCGCTCCACATCAAGACGTAAGCATCGATGATAAAATTTTCTTGTGTTTAAAAAAAAAAATGATGACTTTTTCCAAGAAGTCTTTAGTTTAAATATTCTTGCAGTGGAAGAATAGGTCTAACAAATATGTCTAACGAATAGGTCTAATTGAATGGGTGTAATGAATAAGTCTAACAAATAGGTGTTGATAACAAGCAGCAACCTACAGAGGGTGAAATTCACAGAGCATCATGTTGAGGCAGACATCTTACATTTTTACGGTCTTTTCCAGCTGTTTTGTTATAGCTTGTTAGCCATACTACATGTTTACATCAGAATAATTGTGTCTTGATATTCGGGTAAGTATATTTCTAATACACCGAGATGCTTGGCAGAGCGGAAGATGGTGTGCCTAATAGCTCATATAGTGCCCTCCTAGACAGGGCCGGCCTTAGCCAAAATGGCGCCCTAGGCAAAGCATACATTTGGTGCCCCAGACATAGGCCTGCGCATTTGGCGCCCTTAGATTCCCACTCAATTGTTCAGCCCACATCAGAATCTAAAGATGAATTAGCCAGACCCTGGATACTATACACTCACAAGGCCGTCAGGATTTTATTTCGGGGGATGTTTTCTTGACCGTGAATTTTGAGGTGCGTAGGCTACACGCTGTGGTCGACTTTTTTGGGCGAAATTTTCTGACGATTTTTTGCTAGTCGTCGAATTTTCTGACGTCCAAAAACACTATTTCCGCGATTTTCGACTATTTTCTGCTCAAAATTACATTACACACTGTCATGTGCTAGCAAATGCATAATTATTTCATTTTTACATTATTTCATTTTGGGGGGTGTTCAAACACCCAAAACATCCCCCTAACTACGGCCTTGTACGCTCAACTGAGTAATTCTAATTTCTTTATTAGTACACTGAAGGCTAGATAATATTCGATTTTGTGGAGAATGGTATAAGTTAAAAAATATTAAAATAAACTCTTGTTGAAATGGCGCCCTCTTTGATGGAAATGGCGCCCCTAGAACTTGGCGCCTCATGCAACTGCCTGCTTTGCCTATGCCTAAGGTCGGCCCTGCCTCAGTTACTGCCCCTTTCTTGAAGACATTGTTTTAAATTCTTTCCATTAGCGAAAGTCTTGAGTTTCAAACAATATAGTGTAAACAAATAAATTCGCCGGTGCCGCGGCGCCCCCCAAAGGCTGCGGCGCCCTAGGCAACTGCCTACTTTGCCTATAGCTAGGGCCGACCCTGCTCCTAGATCCTTGAGGGCACTCATCAATAGGCTCATGATTATTCAACAAGCGTTCAGATGAAGGGCAGTCCCTTCTGGCCCCTAGGCATCCACATGCAAATATGGAATGCTAGCAGCTTAATTTCTATTGCCTTGTGACAGGAGGGCATGTGGCTAGGTATTTCCTTAGCTTCCCACTGTGTTCACTGTTCAGTCAGTGTATTCATTATTATAGACCAGAGGATGATTGAGCGCAAGTGAAGCTTAAATCTTGAAGTTCAGATTATTGCCCTGCTGGGTTTGTGATTCTGATTGATAGGCCAGCCTGCTTGGCTAACGTACACTGTAGCAACACTGTTAGGTGTGCTGGTGAGGCTTATTTTGACTGGAAATGACACTAATGTTAGCAGGATGTGGCAGGCTTTATGTACGTGGATCCCAACCATTGACTCCTCCCTTGTCCAGATGTTAGACTTTGTTGAGAACAAAATGAATATTCATGATGGCATTGATCAATTAAGAAAAGATGACTATTCAGTCTTCAAAATGAGTTCAATGACCTTTCATGCTGAGGTATATTGCAGTGAACATAGCCATCTTCACGCTACCATTCCCCATCCTCGTTTGCAGATCTATGTGCCAAATGCCACGGTTCTTTGATAATAGTGCCATTCTTTTATAATAGTGCCATATCGAGCACTATATATGTACCATATAAGTATACGATACTCGTGGAACTAGTGTATCCATGACTCTTTTACTGTCATAAATATGATGTCCTGCATAATAAAAAACAGATGGGCATTGCACTGTTGGTCCGTTTGTATTGCTTAGTGAGTCTTTTAAAAACCTTTTTGCTGAAACATGCAGTGGTGAAGTTGTAATGTACTTACAGTGCCTGTAAGTTTTTTGCTTGCAAGTTTTTGAAATTTAATGTAGCCTTGTGCTGTAGGCATATCAGTGCCATGAAGATTAGGATTTATAATAACTTGTTCTATTAAATGATTATTAACTGATTATTATTGTTTACTATCTACTATTAAATGATTATTATTGTTTATCTACCATAGGTCGATATTGACGTGGACAAAAGCCAGCTTACCGTATAGAGTGTCATACGTGACGTAGAGTGTCATACGTGACATAGAGTTGTCATACGTGACGTTTCAGTTGTGACCTAAGTTGTCGCCTGAAAAACATTGGCACATTTACCAAAAAACAACATTTGTTTGAACAAACGAAGCGTAGTTAAGTTCGGTGTGTCTGCTTTTCTTTATTTTGTCACTTAGTATTATTCGTCACACGTTCTTCGTCTTGACTTTGAAGAAATGTTCTTGTTCTTTGTAAGGTTGAAGAAAGAATAAATTGAAGAATTGAAAAAAGAAGCCGGTGCTTTATGTTATGCGTTAAATAGAGAAATGTGGGAAGGAAGGAAAAACGAAGAAGGAAGCGAATATGTGGCAGGTAAAAAGGGTCTACCCTTTTAGCCTGGGGTCGTTCTTCGTTGTCTTTAAGTTGTCTTCTTTAGTTGTCTTTTTTACTGTCTCAGTTTAACTCAGTTTCCCTCCCACATCAGATGCTTTTAATTATCTTGCAGGAAACCATTATAACACAGGTTATAAAAAATGCTTATGCAGACTGGACAGTTTATTGGAGCTTATGATGAAAAAACCCAGAAATGTCTCAAAATACTGGTGCACACAGATCTAAGTCCCTTTTAATAGTAGCATGCTGATAGATGTCAAACAATCACCTTTTGGAGGCTTCATGATATGAGAGAAGAGAATATGGCATAGCTAAAACAGGTACACAGTCCCCAGATTTTTGTTGGGCTTCAGGAAAGCACCTCATTAGAACAAGGCTTCGTTCATGGGTTATTGATATGATTTAAAAAGACTGTTTCTCTTAAGACCAGTATATTAAATATGCTTTTAATAATGAAAATGTATTTCGCGAAGATTAAAAACAATTGAAATGGACAGAATATATTGGTTTTTGTTGCAGTGATTCTGTTGGTAACTGACTGCTGTTAATTGATAACTTGGCGTGCTTTGGTCAGAAGTTTCTGGCTTTTTTTGTTACTTAGTATTTGCTGTTATAAATGTGGAATCGGAATCATATCTAATTGTCTGTTGTGCAGTTCTTGCGTCGATTTTCCAGACGTATTTGATTTTTGTGAAGGATTTTTAAGTTGAAAGGGGTTATTACAGGATAGGAAGTTACGGGAAAGAAGTGGTAGTGTGGTGGGAGGCTGAGTAGGAAAAGGACACCAGCCTGTCCTATGTAGGTGAATAATAATCCCTTTACACCCTCTAAATTTGCTATCACTGAGGTTCACGATATTTCATATGATTTCAGATATTTATGCTTGAAGCACTATTGATTGGCTTGCTGTACTGAGCACCTGTAGAGAAAGTATGCCGATGAAAGTGGCCAAAAGAAATTTACCCTTTTTTGGGTGGGTTTCCACTTATTTTGTCCAAGTGTGATGAGCTGAACCTAAAGTGCATCTATAGCACTTCTTTCTTAATCAACGTAAAATTCATTCATCATGAATCCAGCTTGCAGGTTGAAAAATGTTTAGGCACACAAGTTATGTGCAATTTTTCATACTGATTACACAATGCATCCCTGTTCCTGCACGTAGACATCACAGCTGTCCAGCATTTTCATAACATCAAATGCAACCATTGTGTTCCTGAACACAACGTACTTAAATGGGCACAATAGAAGAAAATAATGCAGTTTTAGCTCCAGATGATGTGTGTTCAATATGCGCATGAGAAATTTGCATTTGTGTTTCAACCCTCATGCACTATTTATGTTAATGCAATGATATGCAGCTTTTTCCTTTAATAAATGCACACACCTGCAGACCAAAATGCGCTTGCTCCCATTTGATATTCATTTGCACGTAGCAAGTTAAAAAAATTCTGGGTTGCAGAAACCACTAGGCCATGACTAATCAGACCACAGTCCTGTTTCCAATGTATTACAACTTTGTCAATTTGGAATTTTCCAGAGACTGTTAGGATGTTGATTGATATCTTATTTCTTGGGTGCTTACCTGGTTCTAATTAGTTTTTCTCTGCTGCTCAACGCTGCTGCATTTGCCTGTGGCAACGATTGAGATGTTATAGAAATGCGGATTGACTTTGGACAACTTGGAATTATAACCGCGGCAGCATTAAGTTTGGTGCGGGTCCAGGTGCTGTTATTGCCCTCTAGTTGTCCCCCTCTGATGCCACACCAAACCACTGCGGGGCCCCTCAAGACTGCAGACCTGACATGCTGCATCACCCTTAGCACACACTTTATATTGAGTCTGAATATAACTGATTTGCCACTAATTATTGTAATAATGGATGAGGTTATTGGGTTCCTCTTTAGCAGTCACTTGCGTTTGGATATTCAGAGACCAAAACATTAATAGTTTAGTGCAGATACACTAAGAGCATATTAGCAATATGCTCTTAGTGTATCGTATGTTGTTGGACTTGTTTAGTAGTGTTTCTTATTCAGTAGTTGAGTTCGCTACTGCACAGCTTTATTGTTATTTTTTACCTTTCACAACAGCTATTGTACAACTGACAAGCACTACTACAGTACTGCATCTGTTATTGTGTGGTTACTGCATCCTAGTGTTGTATTGTATTGCAGCATTTGTTCAAAAGTGGTACAATGTACATATTGTCTTACCTGTTGTCATACAACTTGCTCACAGCTTTCTGCCTTCTTCAGCACATACATTTCTTACGCAGATCCCTGTATTTTGGTTGGGGGGGGGGGGGGGGTTCCATAGTTTAGCATAAATAGTTTCTGGCCATTCAGTAACACTATAAAATACAAGACTTGTATAGCACTCCAGAATAGTGAGCTTGATTGTGTGAGAATGAACTTTGTTATGCGATTTGTGTATGTATGTATGCCTGCATGTGTGTATGTATGTATGTATGTTTGTATGTGATTGTGATGCGGTATGTTTTCTTGTTCTGCTGCATCGATTGTTTTGTTGAAAGGTTGGAAAAAAGAATGAAAAGTGAAATTGAAGAGGAAACTGAAAATAACTGAAATTGTTGTAAGTCGCAGGAATGTTTGTCTCCCTATTGAGCCAGTCCGAAAATGGATAAAAGGTATACCACCGAATTGACACGGTAAGCTGACAGTGTTGTGATTGATCTAAGATTTTTCACAGGAGGTGACTGGTGACTTTTAATACCCAAGATTTCTTCATGTCTAGTTTTTGTTTAGTTCCTCTATGATGTGTAAGTCTTGGTAATACAATTGTCTAATGTGATGTAACTTAGGTCTTGGTACAGTGAATTTCTATTTTCTGGGCCTGGTCTTGGTTCGGTGAATTTGCTATGCCTGAATCTTGGTGCAGTGAATTTATAGTGCCATAGGTTGGGTACTCTGAATGTTTCAATGCCTTTGTGCTGGTACAGTGTAGGTCCTTGTACTGTACCTTTCTAATGTGTACGTATGTCTTGGCACAGTGAGTGAATTTTTCTAATGCCTGGGTCATCGTGTAGTAACATCATAATACACAGTGCTCTGTACAGGATGAGGCAATGTTTAATACATGAGGCTGGTTACATTGAATTTCTAATGCCCATGACTTGGTACAGAGAATTTTTAATGCTTATGGCTTGGTACAGTGAATTTATAATGCTTTGGTTTTGGTACAATTAATTTTTAATGCTTAAGAATTAGTGCAGAGACTTTTTAATGCCTTGGTCTTGGTGCTGTGAATTTATAGACTGAAAAGTCACAGGATCTGGTTGCTTGACAAAACTAAGCAGATGTTATCTGATAATATTTGTATTGTAATAATGTAGTCTATACAGCATATCTTGATGCCCAATTTGCCCATCAAACATAAAGTCTAGGATAAAGTAGTAGGCCTATCTGATGTACTGTAATCAGGTAAATATTTACTAGATACAGGTTTCTCTAAAAGAAGTTTGGTGAAATCAGCTGCATGGATTGGTTTAGGTTAACTGAATTAATGCATTCACTGTATTAATTTTAGTGAAGTAATTTTGTTTTCATCTCCATTTCATTGTAACAGACTAAATTTGAAAAATCTGATTCAATAAGAAACGAAGCTACAGAAATTGCCAACTGGTAACAAAATTCCAGAATTTCTTTCGCTAATCTCGATTAATTTTCTAGTTTTCTTTCTGTAGACAGAAGATAAAAAACCTGTCTATCTTTTGTCATAATAGATGTAGAAGAATGAAATGAAAATGAAATGAAAAATCCTTTGAAGGAAGAAGTGGTGGAAGCACTGACAGAGGACTCGTGTGAAGGACGGTTCGTGACAGGTGCACTTGTTCCGTCGCTGGTCCCGGACTCGAACTATTCCCCCACACCCTGAGTCTACGTTTGTTTCACATAGTGTCATTAAACCATTATTTAATCTATGCAACGTTGGCATTAAATTGCAGCTAAGTGGCTTCCATGTAATTATGTGGCGCTGCACACCGAAATCAGCATTAAGTCGGAGATTACAGAGATATTAACGAAACAGTATGTTTGTGATTTTTTTTTTAAATTTACAAAATTTAATATATAGAAAATTTGGGAAATTTTTTCTCACTTTTTTCGAAAGACAATTTGTTAAACTATTTTAATGGTCTTGATATGCATATTAATTTTTTAATTAAATAATTTAATTATATCACTTATTTCCTTATATCTTCGGTTAGAATTAAGCTAGAACAATAATTTTTGTGTCATTTTGATGCCTGAGACAAGGCCTTTGAAATGATGTATCAAACTCAATATCTTGGAAAATCACCTTAATGCTGATTACGGTGTGCGACGCCACATATTACCTAAGCTTATGTGGGGATGGGTGACTGGATCTGACACTGAATTTAGGTGCTTTTGTGTGTGGTGGGGAATGTAACATGCATCTTCGATGGAGGCCCGCTTATGGTAGAGCTGGGGCAGAATGGCTAAGTGCGTGTTTAAAAATAATTCACTAGATTAGTTATCATTGACATTGTTGGATAATAACAAATACATAAAATATTATACAAAATACATTGTATTAAAATAGTTAAAGTGATCTTTTGGAGTTGTGGGTCTAAGCTATGTATTTCTATAGCGCCATTGTGTTGGAGCAGTAGGTCTGACAATCAATACACGTTGACAGTTGACACCTGTGCTTCCATCTCACCACTGATCACCAGTACACAAGATCAATTGACACTATTAATTTAAAATTGTACAGAATACTCAACTGGGAGTTATACATACAGATTAAAACTGCAGTTAGGCATTTGTGCACTGGGACATACCGTGGTTCCCAATACTCCTGTCCTATGTAATGAAACTTCTTTTGTTTGAAACTTCTTTTGTTTGACAAGAAATCCACAAACAGAATAACTTTGCTATTTATCCTACACTCTCAACACTTCGATGTTTTTGCTGTGACCATATTGCTTATCTTCCACTAGACTTCTCAAATTCATAGGCTTTTGGATCTTACTGAATGTTACTTTTTCAAGTTAGGTGTTTTTTGGGAAAGGATTTTTAGTAATCGTAACAGTAGGCTACATACCTCCAAATTTCTTTATTGCCAAGAATGTTAAGTGGTGGGAAATAGGATTCGCCTGGGGCTTGATTGGAAACAAATTTAATCACTGTCTTGGTCCACTAATAATAAAAAATTATTTCTTATTCGTAAATTACACGCAATTTGTGCCTGCAATTACCGGTGTTGAAAAACGGTTGGAGAGAGCAACAGAACACCAGGCGTACAGTCCCCGTACACTGCATCCGTTTATAAGTTTAAGCTATGCAACATATTTATGCCCACGATAGACCAAAAGTGAACACATGTGAAACAGTTGCTACGTCCACCTTTTAATACGAAACTTTAAAATCCGTACACCACCAAAGCTTGTTTAGGTGCACAAAAAGCATGCAACAGACAAATGGAATGACGCTGTATTATTACAGACAATTTCTATGTTGAAAGTTCAACAAATTTACTGAACCGTGCAAAGTAGTTTGTCAAGCAGCAAACGATCTATTCGTTGAAGACTAACAATTATAGTTGAACATGTTCAATATCTTCTTAGCAACACCAGGCAGTGGCGTAGCAGTGGATTGTGTAGCCGGGCCCCAGGCGGTTAGAGTCAATTTTTTGCTCTCAGAATTCAGAATGTTATCGAATTTACATGCACTGAGTCACTCGCTAGTTTTATTGGATTGCAGTAAGTTAATTTTTAAAACAATTTGGGGTGAGAATATGCAAATGGTGCGCAAGAAATCCAGAGGTTTTTGCACAGCCATTTTTATTTGAATCGAGGGGAGGTTAAAGCAAGTGGCCCTCGCCGAAGGTCTGAACAAAGGGCCCCCAGAACCTTGCTACGCCACTGGCACTGACACCATACCAATGAAATTATGAATCTATTATCTAATACAAGATGGATCTAGAATAGAATTCTACGTTTTAGTCGTGCATATACGGCATAGAACGATATCATCACCAGTGGCATGAATGATGAACGGTTCAAAACATCACAGATCAAAAATGAAATGCTTCTGTTGGTTCACGTCTTAACCAAAACTACAATACGGTCAGTGCTCCTCAAGCCATTGTGCATGCCGGTTCTACAGATGGCTTGGAGCTTTCTCCTATGGCCTCGTGTTCACGTCCAATGTTCAACCATTGCAGCCAGCCTGCTAGCCATCAATGCATGTGCTTACCACCTGCTATACAACATTAGGGCCTATTATATTACACGGAGATGATGGACAAATTTATAAATTACTATACACGTATACATGCCACACAGATGTTCAACTATTTCGTCTCACAGCCAATTTTTCTATGAACTGGACTAGCATAATTATTAACATTTTACATTTACTAAAAAAACAACAGCCAACCTTCATTAATTTTGTGAATTCATAGTAGTCTTAAGTATTGGCAAACAAAACATCAAAAATCTAACAGTCTTGTACACATCTCACGCGCTTTGCATTATTCTGCGAATGCCACAATCTTCATTATTACTATTATATTTATTTATTGATAAAAAAATCTGATAGACACACCGCTATCGGTTACAAAAAGCAACGGGACATTTTATGGAGCCCACCCTCCAATACGTTTATCTTGACTTCTTCATTTTGTGAGCATTGCTAGCATATTTAGAAGTAAACTCTCACAAGGTCACTTCCTTCATCACGATACAGTTTACTGAATAAGATTTTATTAAATGTAATTCGATTGAACATTTATGTAGCACCACCGAACAAACCACCAATAAGCGCCATTTGTATGAAAACATTGACAAGTAATCGTTGACATTGTAACAATTCATTGTTGACGAGGTAAATGTAACATTTCACCGCTGATGAGGTAAATGTAACAATTCATTGTTGACGAGATAAATGTAACATTTCATCGTTGACAAAATGACAAGGTCATTGTAACATTTTCTTTTTCATTGATGACAAGGTTTCTGTTAGCCTTCATACATGACAGACTGAATACACATGTCGTTGTTACATACTGACATTCAATTCTCATGACGACCATTACGAAAAACTGAACAAAGCCGAAATGCAGCTAGACGGATTCAGCAGAACTTAGAATGAATTCTAGTATTTAACCCAGCCGCCGATGAAGTAGTAAGCACTCTATTGCAGACCCAAACAACAACTGTTTTATTGCACAACATTAAGAGATTTATTTCGTCATAAAATTCAAGCAATCAAAAACTGTTGCAACACTTAGGCCTATGACTTAACGATGATGCTAATAATAATAATAATAATAATAATAATGTGCTTTTGCTAAACAAAGCTGCGAAGCGGAAACCTCAAATACATCGGCGTACTACTTTCCCACGTTGCGTCTCGTCAATTACTTGACAAAGCTAAATCGAGTAACAACATACGACTACGTTGACATTTCTACCGAATGTTTAAGCTCTCCGTACGTTGCTCTGTTCTATGCGTCCAGGCTGTACGAGTGTGCGGATCCCGCCTCAATACACAAAATTGACCTAAAGTGTTAGTTTTCCAATGGCGGCTTGAGAGTCCACCTGGAAAGGCAAGCAGATTAGAAGTTGACCGGGTTTGACAACATCGTCTAAATGCTATTTGATATGATAAGCAAGTTACGAGTGAAGCCACAGATCCATCCGGCTGAGGGTACACGACGAGGAGTCGTAGTCAGATGCGGACTTCCTGTTTGTGTACGGATACACAATGCGAGTTTCGGAGACCTCTGGTGAGAGAAGCAGCAGCAGACGGACTCCGTATGGAACACGATGATGGTTGGATGTCGACTTGTTGATTGAACCGTCGAACCGAGTGCATAGCATATGTGTCAACTTGCAGTGTCTCAACGAAGTCATTTGAAGCAGTGGCTGATGAGGAGGATGAACAGGAGGACGATGAGAGACTGTTTCCCGCGCTCCGATCCCAACTCCTCCGTTGCGTCCTACTCCACCTCGTCTTCCGGCTGGACCGTCGTCGCGTTCGACGATGACGAATCCTCCGAGTCCGCCTTGTGGATGACCAGCTGGAACGTCGGAACCGCTTCCAATTCGAGCGCCTGGGGCGACTTGGGAAAGTCCAGATCGAGGGGCCCACCGTCGCCCCCCGGAGGACCCCCGGCGGCGTCTTCGCCGAGCATGACGACCCCCTCGTCGTCGGTCGACCGGCGTCCCCTCGACCCCTTCGACCCGCTGCGGTCGAGGCCTCTGAGGAAGCGGTCCATGTAGTCCTGCTCGTCGTCTGAAGCTCCGGCGGACGTCTTGCGCGACAAGCTGCTGTAGATGCTCAGCTTCTCCTCGTCGGACGCCGTCGAGAGCTTCCGAAGGGCGCTGTCCGTCATCTCGCTGTACCCCGACGTCGAAGAGGTCTTGCGCGACGACCAATCGCCCACAGGGCTCGAGTCGTCCAGCCCCAGCGACGTCTTGCGCAGCGACAACTCGCCGACGGCCGGCCACAGGTCGTCACCGCCCGTCGATGGACCGCCGTCGGTGACGTCCTCGCGAATCATGTGCAGGAAGGAGCCAGGGGAGCTGCAGCGACGGTGACGGCCGCTCAACCCGCTCTCCACCGATCCCAGCATTAGAGTCTGGCCGAGGAGACGTGGGTGGATGGGCGCCCCCGCCGTGAGTGGAGCGACGGAGGTCGGGGCCTCTTCCTCAACTGGGAGACCTCCTTCGGTGGCCGATGATGGGTAGGACTGGAGGAAGAAGGATTGGAGGTCGAGCTGGTGTTGGTGTCCACCGTAGGGGGTCTGCTGGTGAGGGAGTAGGGGGTCGTCGTCGAGGAGACCGAAGTGCGGCGGGTGGTGGTGGTGCCGCGGGGGTTGGCCGCCGTAGACCATGTCGTAGTAGTAGGAGGAGAGGGAGAATGGAGCTGGAAAGCGGCTGGAAAGAACAGGTGACGCCTGTCGGACAAGAGACAGCAAACAATACTTGGAGTCTCCTCAAGTCAAAAACTCATTCCCCTAGTACATGCTAATCACATATGCCATGGAGTCCTGCCAGAAGCCCTACATAATCACGGCCTTGCGGATACGATTACTGTGAACGATAACGTAGGAGAACTTTATAAATTAAGTAGGCCTATAATAGGAAGAGGACTGAAGTGGGTTCACAAAAGTCGAACTAAAGTTGTTATTTTTCGCTCGCTAGAACTCTTAGCGAGCGAAAAATAACAACTTTAGTTCGACTTTTGTAAACCCACTTCAATCCTCTTCGTAGGCTATACTTAACATCATTTCAACTAATTAATAGAAAATCACATCTAACTGGAATAAATTCAGTTAAAATTGTTCTTACTGCTTGTGATCCTGAAGTGAATTAAAGCTGGAAACACTATCCGAATGGGCAATTTGATGGGCTTGTTGTTAGCCTGTCCCATTTTCCCACGGGTGAACATTTTCCAGAAAATTTCTAGTCGCTTGAACATACTTACGTTTAAGTATCTCCTAAACAAGTAGTTCGGCAACTTTAAAAAAGTACGCAATACTACTACCAAGTTCATTCCCATTCAGTTGACTAAACCAGCCAATGATGATGGGCATTTATCTAGCACCTTTTCACAATAAAGGCACTGTGCAAAGTAACATCCATTCAGAAATACAAACTTAGCAGTCGGAATACATATTTAGGTCACTTTCTGTAGCCAGTGTATGTATGTAGAATTGTAGATATGAGAAGCCCTTTGAGAGGAAGCCATGGGCATGAAGTGTCGACATTTTAATTTATCTCGGCCTCAATGTATTGTAAGGGCGGGTGGTTGGTCCTCTCCCTCTTAACCTCACCAACAGTGTACAAACTGTACATACAGTCATGCCTACTTATTACAGTCAAGTCATAGGAGGGTGAACTGGTGAAGGTGTTGCTGTAGAACTCCTTAGACAAAATCTCTTCCTGAAAAGCTAACCACTGAACTATTCACGCGCGAAAAATCAATACCGTACATAATCGAAGGTTTTTAAGAATCTGGCTCATGAGATCCTTTTTCCCTGCCAGCACATCCACAGACATTGGATAAGACCCCCAAGAACTCCTACACCTACACAAATCCCAAATTATGTGAACATGGGCCTTATATATAGGGTTACATGTTACTGTAATTTGCCCATGTCTCAGGGTCATCTGAACATTTACCGGTAGGCCTATATGGCACCTATTGCGCGACTCTATCAGCAATGCTCTCCTAACCTGGGAGAAATTTTAAATGCACATATTGGCAGAATCACTTACAGATGATTTGTTAGGGCTGTGTTACGACGTCTCAATATAGATTGTAATCATTATGTTATTATCCTATGTAGCGAGATTGATGAATTCACCACAGGATAGATAAGCAAGACGTTAGTTTCAGCGTTTAACTTTATTAAATTCGATTAAATTGGAATTATGCCGTTTACAATCGAATGTTGCGAAGAAAGCAGCACACATAAATGGGTACGACTCTGACGTTTTGACCAGCGAATGTAGTCAGCGAATGTCACAGAAAATATCACAGAAATACCAACAAAAGCACAATATTTACTTTGAGGGAATTCCCCTGTTTCCATCTTCCAGCACACACTACGTGACACTAGCCTACTATGGAGCAGATACCATGCTGATAAGGCCAGGGGCGGATCCATGGGGACAAATCTAGCCATGGCCCCATTGAGAAATTTGCGCAGGACGTGGCCCCACCCCATCAGGTTTTTACAGGCTTTCAATCAATGAAGTGGGAAAGGTGACAGAGAAAAAGAATAACGAAATTTTTTCTGACTGACCCAAGACTAAAAATTTTGCCCCTCCTCTTCAAAAGTTTCTGTATCCGTCCCTGACTGGGGCTGTCCATATATTACGTATGCAGGGAGGGGATCACAGGATTTGCGTATGGGGGGAGAGGAGAGGTGGGGGTCTCGGCAAAATGCACGTAGGCTTATGCAGAATAAATGTATAATTATGACGTCCACATGGTTAGCCTATTTATAACTGAATGATCGTAGAGTCATGCGATGGTATTTGATTACATATTAAAATTATTTCATTCTGTTCAGATCTTAAACAGTAAACAATACCAGTTAACAAAGTCTTTTAGCTAGCAAATATGATGTTTAAAAAAGTAGCTTACGGTAAAATACATGTTTCATAGATGACGTCAGCTAAATAGCCTTTGTAAGGGGGGGAGGATATTAGAGAAGCATATTATATGTACCCATGAGGGAGGGGCTTCAACAGGGGCATACAGGGAGGGAAGGAGGGTCTAAAATACGATTTTTTTGCTTACGTAATATATGGATGGCCCAGCCCTGGGAAGATTTTAAACTCCACCTCAATGCATTCACCCCTTCCTCCTCTGCCATAGCAAATTGTTATCGTGTGCCAGATTTTGTAGAAGCATTGGGCGTCAAAGTCAGAAACTATGAAATAAAAGCTCACTGTAATCAGGCCATTGTTGGTTGTTATTGGGCCACTGAAGGCGCCACCAGGCCTGTCTGTATGAAAGCTCTTGTAATTGCGTTTTATACAGGGTGGCTAAAAAAAATACCCCACTGGATAAAATGCAATATCTTCGCAACCGATTGAACTGTTTCTGCGAAAATTTCCCAATTTGTAGGGGAATGAATTTCCAACAATCCCTGAAAGTTTCACTTTAAAATTTTCATGTTTGCAAAAGTTACAGCTGTTTAAACTTTCAATTCCGTTTTTTCAAATATCCGTGGAAAAGTTATGTCACTTGTAGATTTCCATGTCAAATGATATCACTTTCACCACGACCGCAGAAATCTGTTTTACAGTTTATCGTAAAGTATGATGGGAGTGTCCACTCCCTGCTTTAACTTGAGATCAAATTATTTCTGTGAAGCTTAGTATGGCCTTGTTGATCAAGTCCTTTGGCAACTGATTCCACATTAGCAGCAAGACTTCCTTCAGTTAGCCAATGTTCTCCAACTTGGGATGAAATGTCTTTCATCGTTCCAGCATAGCTTCCCAGTCGTAATAAACAAAAGGGTTAAGGTCTGGCGAGTTTGATGGTCATTCACCTGTGCCAATAAATTTACCGCAGTTGATGGCAATAAGATAGCATCATCATAATCAACTCTGCCGTGCGAGCAAGCAGGCGCACCGTCCTGCTGGAAAATAAAACCAAATGTTAGAACATGCCTTCAGTGTTCAATGAGTCTGTGTAACAGAGTTCAACGGTAAGTTGACATTTAGCCTACTGAATGGGATGAAGTGAAGTCTTTCCTTGCAGCCGTAACACACGCTAGCAGATTTGATGCCGAAACCATGATGTGCTTTGCAAACTTTACCTTTGCGACTACCAATCAAATTTCGTGAACATCGCGCTTTTTTCCCGTCAGACCAAACGACCACTGTCTTCCTGTCTCTCTCTCGACATCTGAGTTTTGCTACATAATCACGTCTACAGATAGCCTACAATGTGCTCAGGCTCCACTTTTCGCTGGGTATTTTGCTATGATCTTGCAATACCCCAGTCTCTGATCACGCAACGCCCGAGTTCCCACTTTATCATCTGCAGAAACATTGCCCATGACGTTCAGTATGGATTCACAAATTGAGACCTTAATATATAAAATATCACCAAATACTACCAGATTGCTTCATAAACAGCTTATTTACAGCTCTTAGTGAGGTCATGTCACATCATCATCAATTTCTATGTTGAAATTTGCCAAAAATCTTAAAGAAATCACAGATATTGGAAAGTGATTCTGCGAAAATTTGAAAAAATGGAAAACTCTTTTTGCACAGCTGTAACTTTTGAAGTGATGCAGATTCATTATTGAGATTTTCAGGGATTGTTGCAAATTCTTTCCTCTATAAATTCTGCTATTTTCATAGAATAATCTCGATTGGTTGCGGAGATATTGCATTTTTACTGGTGGGGTATTTTTTTGAGCCACCCTGTATATAACGAAATTACATACTGCATTAACAAATACCAGGTACTCTTAACAGAGTACTCAATAGGTGTACTGGAGTAAAGATGAAACTAGCATGTATGTCCACTTGTTATATAGTGCCCCTTCAAGATTTCTACTCCGAAGCACTCTCGACTACAGCACAGACACTGAATTGGAGTTTCACACCAAAGCACTTGCAAGTGAAGGCCTTGCTCAAGGTCCCTACGCGGCGATTTGAGGTGAATTCGAACCTGCAACCCTCCAGCTCCAGGGCAACGAACACACCCACTACACCACCACGCCCCACAGCACTAGAGATGTTCTAAAGATGATGGCAGGGTCAGATGTTATTTATGCACAGTTTGCAATGTATGTCATTTCATGAGAGCGGTCCCAAGAGTTGAACTCTGGTCTTAGAGGTTAGAGCAGAGGCAATACCCACTGGGCCATCACACTTCTTCCTGCCTGATATGGGTCATTGATTTGAGGTCATGCTATAAATAGACTCCACTGCACAACAGAAAACAGTTGAAAACAGCTGTTTGTTAACACGAAACAACAAAATTGCAATTATTGCCACACACGAAAAAACACGATTAGTAGAAGCAACAAAACCAGACGGCTAATCTAACAACGAACAATGAACAGAAACAACCATGCGGACAACGTAAACGATGCAACGTTGTAAAACCACACACAGCGATTAACATGCAACAGCGTTAAAAGCGAAACGTGAAATGTTAACAGAATCAAACGTAACAGAAACAAGCGTTGTCTCTTGTTGCAATGTCATAACAACAGATTTACGTGTTGCCATTGCATTCAATGTGTAACGTCATAATTTTTCTATATTTTCAAACAATTTTTCTACAATTTTCGTTAATTTCCAACAAGATTCACAATTTTAATATTTTCGGCAATTTGCATAATTTCACAATGTTCTTCAAATAATTAATTATACGTACAGAAATTTAAAAATTCACAACTTTTGGGGGCGAGAATACACAAGGGCAGATACGACAAGCAACTTCACTCTGGACTAACAACAAAATCAAAACACACAATCGAAACACAATCAAAACCAAGGTTTTTACAAATACTTTACAAAAAAGCGACGTCGGAATAACTAACAGATAGTACGTTGACTTCAAAATATACAAGAGGGCGCACGTCAACGGCAATTGGCACAAAATAGAGCGATTTTGAGAGTGCTTATTGCCATGCAATGTTCTACCAGCTGTACACATAAGTCAACCCAATCTCAGAACCATGTGATGTAAATACTTTCTCAGGGATGCATTCTGACATAGCATAAAAGGTTGGAACAGTAGTAAACGATTTTAAAGTAGCATGTTTGAAACATGTGCTGTTGCTACTCCTGTGTATAAGTGTCGCTATGCTGGGACTAACTGTGAATATGTGCCTTAGAATTACCAATTACTCCTATGGTGCCAATATAACAATGCATAGTCATTTCAAGGAATTTTCGTCCCATTTTCTTCGCCATGCGCTACCTTTCAATGATCAGTCTCTCTTATTGCATTTGTTGCTTTCAACTGCCTAGAAATTAGCTACAAGTGCATGATTATTTTGGAGCAATAAATGAAAAAATTGAAATTATAATCATTTTCGATTGGTGAAGCCCAGGTCAGCAGAGAAACAATTAGTTCTAAGGTCTTTTGCGATTTCTCTTACACCTCAACAAATACGTCGTCGATATACTCTGGCCAACATAATGGAACCAAAATGAACAAATGTCATCATTTAACCCTTTAATGCCGAGATGGTAGTAAACGGCATGGGAAATCCTATACCCTTTGGCATTAAAGGGTCAATACAGTCCTTGCGTCTCTTACAAAAAAATAAGTCAGCAAACTTATTCACTCCATTCCCTAGTCCGAAACATACACCGAAGCTCCATGCTTCTTAACCCTTTAATGCTGAGATGGTAGTAAATGGTATGGAAAATCCTATACCCTCCGGCATTAAAGGGTTAACACAGAACTCAAACACCATACTCCGCAGCTCGAGTCGTCGCTCGCTACTCCGGAACATGTACTCGAAAAGCCGGACTGTAGCTGGCTAATACTCAGCACCTTTGGACAAATCCTTTGATATATGCAAGGCTCATGAATAAACAAGTGCACTGTACTTTAGCAATTTAGCATTTTACCAGCACTTGCGAAATTTCAAAATGCTTTAATCACTACATAACTTGAGCCATTCAATCTTGCTAACATCACTCCCACTAATACCTGACCTAAACTGGACGGTTGTGGACGGCTCCCAGGCACTTATTTTCAAATCTGAACGACGTCCTGCCACTTACTTGGCCAGCACAGCCTGGAAAGTTAAAAAGCGCCCAGGCACTATTTTTTACACATTTTAAGCACTGGTCCTAACTGGCACGTATAAAAATGCTGAACAGGTGAGCACGTACCCGGCAATAATACGATAATACAAAGTAATACTGTTCAACACAAGTACCTCTACTTCTGTACAGTGTACACTGGACATCAAATCCGCTCGCGTGAAGTGTACACGAAACTTACGCCCCACTGAAAACAAGTCCTTCACGCGATCATAGTGCGCACATCGTAACGTAACGTAGCAGCGTAATTGTATACATGCGTTCCCGATGCCCTGTACAGATTTACAGGTGTGTTGTAAGGCCATCATCAATATCCTCAAGACTTCCATTAAAATGGATGGGACACAGCCTGGGCTCGGCCGAAGAGCACAAATGACAGTCAGATTTGGGTGAGGAGGACCCGTTAGGAAGGACTATGGACAAGTTGGCCGCTTCATTTGAGTGTTCAGCCACCTTGGCCAGTTGTTCGGCCACATGGGTGGCAGTTTTCAACAACTTCTTCTGCAAAGCATACCACAACCAACAGTTAACTTGCTTGCAGGCAATGCAGGATTCGCACATTGAGAGCAATGCGCTTGTAAGGCAACACAGCAAGTGCACAGAGAAGCAAAATATCGGTTGTTGCACACAGAAAGGTCTTTGTACAATAAATGCAACACACTTACAAGGCAACGAAATGGTTGCATATATGAAGAACAACACCAGTAACACAACAAAACAAAATAACTGACAACAAAAAGGCAACAAAAGCAAAGAAATTATGCACTTCTAAGACAACAAGACGGTTGCACACATACAACTCACTTGCAAGGCAATCAAATGGATGTACAAAAATATATGCAACAGAAAAGTGGTTTCTTAAGTGAATATTTGATGAATTATGATTCACGGATCATAAATCATAATATATGAGAAAATTCGAATTTGATATTTTAAAATGAGAAATTGCGAAGAATAACTTAAACAAAAGAAAGCAACCTTGAGTAGAAAACAAGACAAGAACCACAACACCCACATGCAGAAAACAATGCAATGCTAGAAAAAAAGAACTAAAGACAATGGAACATTATTCATCTGATTCACAGGTTGATTCACAATATATCTACAGGCATATTATGTCAAGAAATCAGAAAGAAAAAAAGAAGAAAACAAGACATAAATATTTATCTGATTGTATTTATCAACAAAAGCTAAGCAAACTGAATCACAATTATTATACACAAATGAGAACAAAAATAAACAAATATATATAAATATATATAAATGTCTTAAATTTATTTGAGTATATAATATAAATCAATTTCTCTTGCAAAAGTGCAATATCCAGGGAGATTGTTCCTATTAAGAATAAAAAAGAATAAATAATAAATAAATAAACACTAAGAAAGGAATAAACCAGAAATAAACCATAAACAAAGAAAAACGTATAAATAATTAATAACAATAAATTCAATGACCCTGCACCAGAAATAAAAGGGGTAAACCATACAAAATAAATACATAGAAATAATTAATAATAATAAAAATTCAATGTTCCCACACCTGACATGGAAGAGGGGTAGCCATTCCAGATACACTAGGTTATTTAATATTTAAGTCTCTTAGTCTCATACCTCAGAAAAAAACACAATAATAATAATAAAATCGTTAACCTATGCCCAATTTGGAAGAAGTAGCTTTTCCATAACAATAACATCAATAATAACAATAACAACAATAAATAAATAAATGCAGTTAGCTGGCACATGGATCAAGGTCCGCAGCGATTTGTTAAATGACAACGGTTGCAAACTCAGTCATTGCAACAAATCGCAATGGACCTCATCAGAAAAAAACAACAACAACGAGAAGAAGTCAGGCAGAAATAAACAACAGCAGACACGCACACACACAGCCACTACTCGCATCTACTTCAGTCCTAACACCGAAAGCCAAGACAGACCACTACGTCTAGACCCGGAAAACATACATATCCATCATCCAGAGTCCTAACAACGTGCTTCTTACCTGGAGTGACTGTGTGCTGGCCGGTCCCTTTGGGTTCGACAGATCCATCAGCTGTTCGAGGTTGTGCGTTCCGTGATGTCGCTGGAGGTGGTTCGATTCGGGTCGACCCGCGACAAGAGCCGTGCTATTCGAATCCGTCTGTAAACAGATTCATATAGTTGTATTGTATTGTATTGTAGATTTAAATTTATGTAGCAACTCTCACAGATTGACTATTCAGAGGTGCCATCAGTACGAAAGCTCTGTGGGGAAAGCAAGGCCGTAGCTAGAGGGGTGTTTTGGGTGTTTGAACACCCCCCCCCCCACCGAAACGGAAAACGTGAAAAATAATATAACGCATTTACTAGCACATGATGTAAAAACCATGAAATAAAACCACGAAACACCCCCCCCCCCCCGTCCCCAAATGAAAAATGTAAAAAAATAATAGAATGCATTCTCTAGCACATAATGAAAAAACATGAAATTAGGCGAAAAATGGTAAGAAAGCCGTTTCAGACGACTAAAAAAATAAGTCGTCAGAAATTTTGATGACTAAAAAAAGGTCGTCAGAAATTTTCCCCCGAAGAAACACTCCCGAAATCAAAATCCTGGCTACGGCCTTGGGGGGAAAGAAATGACTTTTTAAAGAGTAAGAGGGGAAACAAGTCACTAGTTTAACCCTTAGTGTGGGAGAAAGGTCATTCGTTTAACCACAAATAAACTAAGGAAATGTAGGGATTAAGAATGACACAGAATACCGAGTTAACAAAGCATAACAACGCACAACAGAGAATAATAAAGAATAACATAGGATAACAAAGAATAACAAACAATAACAAAGGATAACAAACAATATTAACAAAGGATAACCAACAATAACAAAGGATACTAGAGAAAAGCAGAGAACAAACCAGAGACTAGAATGATATAGAATACCTGGTTTTTGAGGGTGCGGTTGTAGATCTGTTCCAGATGCGACTGATATTTGCCGATGTTCGCCAGACCATCGCTAGCACGTCGGCTGTCGTGATACTTTTCGTAAAGCGTCGTCTGGCCACCTGGACCAAGTTTCACTGTAATGTAAGAAAATACGATGCAAATTATCACAACGCAGGGTCTATTTATGTAGGGTCTGTTTTGTCTATGGTCGATTTTATGTAGGCCATTGTAGGGTCTATTTTATGTAGGATCTATTTTATGCAGTATCTATTTTACGTAGGGTCTAATTTATGCAGAATCTATTTTACGTAGGGTCTATTTTACGTAGGATCTATTTTACACAGGGTCTATGGTGCTAACAACAGGTAGTCCAAGATTGGCGACAACAGCAAACTATAAACCTAGACATCACACTATGAGAATAGATATGTCTCGAGCTACAGAGATAAGTCTTGCATTCCGACACAACTCCAAGTTCACCTTTCAAACCGCAAAGCCTTCTACTTTCCACTGCAACTCTTGAACGTGGACTGCCTCTTCTGCACCATTCAGAAAGAAGGGCTCTATATAAATTCGGTAACACACTATACTGCATTTAAATTACGCTTCTACACACATTTTTTGTGAACAGAGGAGATTCAATTCAATTCAGTTCATTTATTGTAACCATAAACAATAGTCATAGCACAAGATGCTTCACATAATCGGATGGCAACAAGGAAGGCCCTAAGGGTGAATATCCCGCTAACAGGGACATCTATTTACACGTGCAATTTTAACTGATGGCTAGACGGTTGACATCAGGAATTGACCAGTAGGCTAAAAAAACAGAATGAAATGACAATTAACACGTTGGCTGCTGATTTGCTGTGTTAAATGATTCAATGGCCAACGTGTTAATGTAGTAAACTTAACTTTTAAAAAACCACACATACAAAACAAAATCGCTTACGAGGTGGTTTGGTCCCTGCCGTCTGCGCGTTGGATGGCTCCATGGGACTCAGACTGGAGCGATCATCCTGTGGACTATCATCTTCCTCCGACAGTTCCTCCACCGGAAAAACGTTCGGAACGGCCTGATGACGAATTCGTAAATACCTTCGCAAAACACGACAATCTCATAAACTTTTCAATTTATGGCAATTTATGTAGCACCGCTTCAAGAGAAAACTTGAAAGAGTAACTGAAGAAACTTATCAGGGGCACCTCAGAGTCAGGAAAATCTCAAGATTGTAGCACAAGACAAAAAAGTTGTATATTTGTAATTTTTTCCTACAATTAGAATTACACAACAGAGAGAACAACTGCATAGAGTTTTCTATATCACACTGACTTCATGGATCTTGAGTATATATGCAACAGGTCTCATGAATATGTAAAATAGTTCTCATACAAATGCAACAGGTGTCATCATATTCAACAGATCTCATCAATATGCAAAATAGTTCTCATGCATATTCATGCAAGCACAAAAACCATCCCTGTCTACCTCGGAACCTTTTCCATCTCCAGCGAGTCGTCGTCCTCCGCTGCAGCGCCTCCCTCCAGCTTCGTTCGCGGTCGAACACCAAACTGGAAAAGCGCAAGTTACAGAATTTAAGTCATCTCTCGTGACCCCAAACCACTAGACTCTTTCAAGTCTTTGCATAGAAATAAGATAAAGCATTAATGCATTCACCTATGCGAATGCATTCACAACTGCACATGCTCATCAATGTACGTCTGCAAGTATGTATGCATGAGCATGTGCAAATCTGTATGCATTGATGCACATTTATCTCTGCAGTATATAATTATGTGCATTTTTATTAATGCACTGCTATGAGCTCGCTAGAACTGCTACGGTTCAGTCTTGATCATTTGCCTCAATTGTTTACATACATTACAATATCCAGCATCATGCATGTATTGATATCAATGTGTTATGTATAACATGTATAATATAAAAATATGCATAAATGTAAGTATATATGTATGAATGAACGTGCATACACATACACATGCTGTGATATGCATATGTGTATATATATATATATATATATATATATATATATGCAATTTTGTACATGTTGGGTTTGTAAGTATACTAATCAAAGCATGATTGCATATTTACAGTCAGAAGGAGTATGGGCTTTTCATATAGTGGCGCTATGCAATGCCATAGTTACAGCTACGATGAAGCAAAATGATGGATGATGATGATGGTGATGGGATGGTGCAAGTACCATTTGTCTGTGGTCATCTCTTCCGTCCGTCTGGCTAAGAACGGGCATCTCCTTATTGTGGAGCTGCTGAGCCAACGAGTTGACGAGAGCAGCGCCATCTGACGATCGACGAAGGTCACCTATGAGTACAGCGACGACAACAACACAGCAGGATGTTACAATAAGCAAATATATATATATAAATAAATAAATAAATAAATAAATAAATAAATAAATAAATTGTGTGGGCGAGTGTGTATATGTGCGTGGAAGGAGTAAAAGGAAAATCTCGAAAGATTTTTTTTAAATTTTTTATTTTAAAATTTTTTTTTAATTTTTTAAATTTATTTTTTATTTATTTTTTATTTTTTGACCAATTATATAGTATCGTAAGTATACACAGCACAGCATACTCGATAGTTTCAAGCGTTCGTCGGGAATGGTGGTCGGATGATTTGCGGGCGTCCCGCCGCCCAGTTGTCGGTTCTTTGCCGTCTGTCCGGTCATCTTCTTTCGAAGTTCCTCTCCAGCGTTCTCGTTTCCTGGTCCTACCGTGTGTCGCCTCATGGCGAGGTAGCGCGCCAGTGCCTCAGGAGATGGCTCATCGCTGTCCTCCTGCTCATCATCGTCACTAGGTACACCACACTCCTGAAAAAGGTTAGAAAATGGTGCATCATTAGAAAACGCGCCCCGGCTTCTGGCATATCACTTGAGCTGCGCCTGTTCCCTAGATCACACTCTGGCACATTCTATAAGCACTTAAAACTGTTCTGTTTGGCCGTGCTAGAGTCGGGAGCGCCTCTGAGCAGTTTCCTTGAAGAGGCGCTATAAAAATGCTTGAATGAATGAATATTATGGGGATGGGGTTAAGGGCAATGGCAAGGACATTCTATTTCAAGACTGGTAACCAATGAAACGATTTTTTACGTCCATATCAAGCTCAACCATAGATGTCACCCCACTTCAATTTCTGTTTCTAAAACTAAATTTTTATTTTGAATCTCTAAATGCAATTTTTTTATTTTTGCAAACATAATTATCCGTCAATCCGTCTGCATAAATGTAATTATTTATATGCTCTTCCTATGCAAACAAGATGTGAAATTTTTCGGAACGCTAATCTTTTTCCAAAAACTATGAACACAACTGAATGCTGTGGTGCTATATAAACTTACGATTGCGATACACATATTATATCCAAAGTTCCCAGAATAATCTAATAGAACTTTAGTTGTAAAATCACGTCAAAGAACTGACCACAGTTTTTGAGACGGGACTCGGTGAAGTGTCGTGAACCTCCACCGGAACTTCGACTTGTTCGACTATTCAACAGAATTAAATTCAACGGTCAAATCAACTGAGAAATCTTAAAATAAAAGTCAATGCAATACATGCAAACAAATTCATAGAAATCCAAACACGACAGAATAAGGTTAGGTCAAATGAGGTAATGAAGGCAAGGTGAAGAAATGTATTACGTAAGGTTGGGGTACTGTAATGTAAAGATCAGGCATTGCAGTGCAAGATCAGCTGTAATTTAAGATTGAGCGATGTAGTGTGATCAGATAAGATGTAACAAATGTCATTTGATGCAATTGATGCAAGATCAATCAATGTAAGTATAAATAAATAAATAAATAAATAAATAAGATAAATCTGCATCATAAAGTAAGGTCAATTACCCCTTACCTTTATCATACTTTACCTTCCATAACCTTGATTTACATTTCTATAACGAATCATAAATTTTTCACTTACCATATCTCACCTTCACTCAACAGTTAGCATACCTTACTTTTTACTTACCATACCTTAAACTTACATACCCTAATTAACCTTCCTTAACATTCTGTACCATAAATCAACTTTCCCTACCATACCCTACCTTAACTCACCATATCTTACCCCTCTTTACCATATCCTATCTCTCTATACCATTCCCAAGCTTAACTTGTGGGGCGCAGTGGTGTAGTGGTGGCGTCGTTGCCTTGGAGCCGGAAGGTTCGAGGATCGAATCCGCCTCGTCGCGTAAGGACCTTGAGCAAGTCCTTCACTCACAATTGCTCAGCACTTCGGCGTGAAACTCCGATGCAGTGTCCGCTCTGCATTCGGGAGCGCCTCTGAGTAGTGTGAGCTTGAAGGGGCTTGAAGGGGCGCTATGACAAGTGCACATACAAACAAACCCTACCTCTTCCTACCATACCCCATCTTAACACACCATAACATACCTTTCTTTACCATACCCTACCTCTCCATATACCATACCCTACCTTAACACACCACATCTTACCTCTCTTCACCATACCCTACCTCTCCATACCATACCCTACCTTACCCTACCCAAGGTCACCTTACCACTTCCAGTAGTGACTACCATCAGACAAACCTTTTCCTGTTGTGATGCTCGATCTCCGTTCCGTTCTCGTCGGTTCTGGAAGTTTGTCGAGTGGAACAGCGGTCGATATGAGTTTCGCTCCCTTGTGTCGCCTCCACTTGTCCAACAGCAGGTGGTAGATGGCGCTACGGTTATCGAACTTGTTCTCCTTCACGCTCTGTCGTAAGGAAATTTAATCGACTCAAGATTTGAACAGGTCTTTTTTTTTAAAATTCACATCAATCAATTAATCAATCAATCAATCTATGAAGCAATCCATCAATCAATTAATAAATTCTTTTTAATTCATTCATTCATTCATTCGTTCGTTCGTTCATTCATTAAATGCATTGTATAGCGCCTCTTCAAAGGGGGGGGGGGCATACATCAACACCCACATCAACACACACACACATCAACAACACATACATGTAAACTGACACGGCACGATCCATTCCTACCTTGAGCATGTCAATCAATCCATCAATCAACCAATCAATCAATCCTTTTTATTGAAGCCATTGATAAGTAACGGTAACATACTAATTTCCCATGTTTTCCAACAAATACATCAACACACACCGGTACAAGAAGACAAAAATCAACACATACAAAGAAACTGACACCGTAGGATGATCCGTTCCTACCTTGAGCGTGTCCTCGCGATCGAGACCAAGGTTAGCCATGTGTTGTAGAACGGTTTGATTGATCGTTCGTAGATCGGTGACTTGCGACGACAACGACTCTTCGATCAACTTCTCGAACGCTGGATCGTCTCCACCGAGGATCTTGATCCACTTGTGAGAGATGATCTCGTTGATCGTGATTCGCTTGTGAGGATCGGTGCAGAGCAGACGTCGAATCAGGTCCTCACACTCTATGTATGAAACGGAGAACAACAGATGATGATGATGGGCAGTTTGGTTTATATAGCACATTTTCCTTGAATCGAAATGCTGCCGACTGAGATTTGTTACGCAATGTCAGCTCTTCGTGGTGAGATGGAATGACAAAAATCACTATATGACTGATTAGTGAAAATGATGAATGGCTGACTCACTCAAAGTCACTAAATGACTGAACAGTGAAAATGAGAAATGGCTGACTCACTCAAAATCACTAAATGACCGAATAGCTAAAGCACCAAATGGTCACCTCAAAAATCACTAAATGACCGAACAGTTGAAAGCAATGAACAAGCTGGCTGACTCAAAATTCTCAAAATGACCGAATATCCAAAATGCTGAATATCTGCCTCAAAATCACTAAATGGCTTCAGGAATAACAAGATGACACATGGCTGACTCAAAATCACTAAATGGCTGAATAGCCAGATGATATAATTATGGCTGACTCAAAATCACTAAATGACTGAATGGTAAAAATGATGAATCACTGATTGACTAACTGGCTGCTGAATCACTAAAAGACTACCGGGGTAAATGACTTAAAGCCTATGCAACTGAATAGATAAATCACTGAATGCATATATGGCTAAAAGAGTAAATGACCTGCATGTGACAAAACAACTAAAATCTCAAACGCAAAATGACACGACACATAAATAGATGCTCAACTAAACAACCATAAGTATAAATGACTGAGTGGCTAAATGACCCAACACGGATACAAGTCTGCCACGAACTGACCTGTGCTCATGAAGAACGGAACACGGAATTTTCCCGCAACAATTCGCGTCCGCAGGCTGTGCAGTGTGCTGCCATCAAACGGAAGAGTACCACAGACTAGGACGTAAAGAACTACACCAAGACTCTGCGAAAGAACAAAAACACGACATGATATATATATAAGCCAACACGTGACGTATTTCCAAGCTGGGACTATAATATCAGGATCGTTCCTTACTAAACTTAAAACTGTTCTTTTTAGGCGCGCTGGAGTCGGGAGCGCCTCTGAATAGTTTTTTAACTTTAAGGAGCGCTATATAAATGTCCGAATGAATGAATGAATGAATAATATAAACAAGAGAATAAAATTTATGAACTATATACTTTTAACTTTATTAGAGGCCTGCACACCAAAGCGTATTTTGAAATTTGCTCATACAAAATAAACTTATTTAGTATTTATATTTAATTTATATTAAACCAACAAGCAAAAATTAATTTAAATGCAGACTGTCACCATATTCTTACCCATATGTCGACTTTCGGCCCGTCGTATTCTTTGCCCTCGAATAGTTCTGGGGCTGCGTACGGTGGACTGCCACAGTGGGTGCGCAGCAGCATACCCGGCCGGAACATGTTGCTAAAGCCAAAGTCTACAACATAATATTTCCCAGAAATATTTCCCATGTAACATATGTAATGGAAATAAGGGAAAGGGTAAATATTACATTACCAAGTACATATCAGAGTCATAAATCACACATATTGCAACCAGTATTTCATTCATTCATTCATTCATTCATTCATTCTGAGAATTTATAAAGCGCCTCTTCAGACATTTACTCAGAGGCGCTCTCTGCACTAACTAGCCGAAATGATGTTAAGAGTCATAGCGAGCGAAAAGTAACAAGTTGCAAAACAAAACACAGTAAGCATTTACCTTGACCGAACTCACCTTGGTGCAATGCTACCTCACAACAGCGTTTGCAAAATTTGTTCATTGAATCTAATTGACAAGTCACCCATCCCTACTGCCAATGTTTCATTTTCCTCTTAATTATGCAATACACATGGGACACATTTAAGACGCTTTTTCTTAGTTAGTCCTTCCCGTGCAGGTCTAATGTTTACACATCGGGCAACACACATCTCCTCCACTCGTCCCTATCCATCGCCAGTTCTTCGTCCTCCTCCCACGACATCTCCAGACATGACAAGTCACATTTGACGGTGTCCTCCCAGTTCTTTCGTGGTCCTCCTCTCTTCCTTCTACTTCCAGCATTCCAGGACATCACCTGTTTGGCTCTTCGATCCTCATCCAAGGCTTAAAGTGTGGCAGGACGGTCATGGACGACGTCCTGGCACTAATTTTCAAATCTCTATGCCGTCCTGCCACTTATTTGGCCAGCACACCTGAAAATGTACGGGGCGTCCTGGCACTTCTTTTGGAAAGGTAAGGGGCATCCAGGCACTTCTTTTTTTACACCTTTTGCACTAACCTCATCCATGCGAACAACATGCCCAAATTTTACCCCATCCACTTAAGACCACCAACACAATTTTACAAAGGCTATGCATAAATACCCCGTTATCATTTAGTTACAATTACCTGCGACTTTGATGTTACGTGTGGCGTCGAGCAGCAGATTCTCCGCCTTCAGATCGCGATGGACAACATTCTTTGCGTGGCAGTACGCAACGGCGGACACAATCTGCTTGAACTTCTCCCTTGCCTCCTTCTCTCGCATTCTACCGTGGGCGACCAGGTGATCTGTCAACACACATCAAAAACATGTACACTGATACATTACAATACAGTACAACTGCAGTGGAGCGCGGTGGTGTAGTGGTGGGTTTGGTGATTGGAGTTGGATGGTTCCAGATTCAAATCCACCTCAAGGCTCAAGCAGCCGCGAAGGGACCTTGGCCAAGTCTTTCACTCGCAAATGCTCATGCGCTTCGGCGTGAAACTCCGATGCAGTGTTCGCGCTGTAGTCGGGAGCGCCCCTAAGTAAAGAGAGCTTGAAGGGGTGTTATCGCAAATGCAAGAATAATGACAAAATAAAAAATAAAAACTAGACGTAGAAGTCATCAGTATTTTAAAGTCAATTTAATGCTAAGCACTCAAACTTCTGCTAACCAAAGATTTCGCCGCCGCTCGCATATTCGGTCACCAGATAGATGAGGCGATCCGTCTGCATCACCTGAACAAACACAAACATAACATACACAACCATAACGATCACAAACATAACAATCACAAACATAACATACACAAACATAGCGATCACAAACATAACGATCACAAACATAACAAACACAAACATAACGATCACAAACATAACAAACACAAACATAACGATCACAAACATAACGATCACAAACATAACAAACACAAACATAACAAACACAAACATAACGATCACAAACATAACAAACACAAACATAACATACACAAACATAATGATCACAAACATAACAAACACAAACATAACAATCACAAACAATGCAAACATAACAGACACAAATTATAATATATGTAATTGTTAGATGAAATTTATATAGCACCTCATCAACAGGTGTAAAAATTATCTAACATCCGTGTATATTTTTTATAATTATTCTCCCTGATATAGAGATGGGAACAACAATGGGAATATATATGGACACTATCATTATCATCCATCATCCATCAACATCGTCACCGCCACCGTCACCGCCACCGTCACCATCATCTACACTACCAACACCAACACCATATGGATACGTATTACCTCGATGTACTATATATATACAATACAATACAACACAATACAACACAATACAAAACAATGCAATAGAACACAACTGTATTTAATATTGACCCTCCATGACCAAACGACCCTGGATTAATCCATCCATCCATCCATTTATCCGGTCTACACGTAAAACATCCGCCACTTAGGACACGGATAGGGATGCAGGGTCCTCCTCCGAAGTCCCGTCGTCAGTCATCTGGAAAGACGGTCGGAACAGCTCCCACGTGGAATTATTTCACGGACACGATCCCAGGGCGTCTATACGACGGTCCCACAAAAATTTCTCATTCCACTTCCAGCGTAGGAAGATTCTGTGGTGGGGGACTGCAACGGGGTGTGGGGGGAGGGGTGGGAGACTGCAATGGACGACCCCATTCCGACAAAAATGGCGGCAGACTGATGGGTCTCTGAGAGGTTCTCAGGAGACCCTACAGAGAAGAAGATATCTGGGACATAAAAACATCGAAATGATGCTGCGAAGGCTAATCATTTCCCAGCAGCTCATACCATCATTCTGGCCACTTACCTCTACACCCCCCACCGACACCCCTCCCCCCCCCCCCCCATCGCACTTAAATCATGCTGTGCTCCAGACTGGAAAAAATGGTACCACACCTTGAGAGCCACTTAAAAGGCGCTGTATTAAGTGCACTGATACATGCATTGCATACATGCATACATAACATAGGTACATACATACATACATACATACATACATACACAGTATATCTAAACCCATAAGCACACAAATACATTCATAGAAACATACAAAAATGCAAGCATGCATATATGCATAAATATACATACATACAGATACATATATACACGGTGAACGGAAAAAACCGAACCTGTACAATAAATAAAGAAATTAACACCAAACATGTAAAAATATTAATGGGAATAGAACTATTTTATTCCCAACTATAAAAAATTAAATAGTTTTTATAATTATACGCTATTCCAGCTAAAACTTGAGGTCATTTAAAATGTTTCAAGGAGCGTAGGCCTATAGCGACTGAACTGACTGAGGTCAACAAGCAGGAATGGCTTGAGCGATCAAGGCAGTTGTTGATGCGCTATCCTGCAAACTTGATTCATTTCAAATAGCCTAGACCGGTGGACTATAAAATCTATAGTCTGTGATGCAAGAAAAAGTTTTCAAGAAAAGGTACGTGCTGTCGGAGAACTGCGTCAGCGTATGATATAGGCACGGGACGAATCTGATCAAGCTGTAATTGATTCAGCAACTAGTCAGTGCCGAGCGCGTCTATGTGCGTGTTTTGAGGCCGAAGGAGGATATTTTGAACACACATTATAACTAACAAATGATAATTCTCTGATTCTTGTTCTTTAAGCTGAATTTTCTCCAAATGTTTTTAAAATATTCGAATTATTACACAAATTATCGTAGCAATAGGAGAGGTTCGGTTTTTTTCCGTTCACCGTGTATTTTTTATATATCTATATTCAATTCCACATATATAATTATATATATATATATATATATAGCAGACACATAGAATTCGTAGATATACTTGTGATATTATATTCAGCACATGAAGGTCATACATGTACCTTATAACTATATAGGCCGATATGTATAACTATGTATGCTGTCGTGAATGTACAATTGTACATACTAACCAACCGTTCCTTTAATACTAGAATAACTGCCAATAGTTGAAGTGGCCATATCTATAAATAATATATATATGTAATATTATGTATATACAATAAATACAATATACTATATAAATATAATCCGGGTTCTTTCAGCCTCCTTGCATCACTTCCCTTCTCAAAATAGACTCTATAGTTCCTCATACTAGAGCAGCAATGGTTAAGTCCGGGCCCTGTATCTCAATTGGTCCCTTTCTTTGGAATGCACTGTCTCCATATACTAGATCTCAAATAATATTCTAGCTGATAACACATCCTCCTCCTCCTCCTCCTCCTTTACTTTTCTCAACACCCATACTTTCTTTTCTCATGTGGCCTTGCGCACTGGGAGTGCTTCTGAACAGTCACCCGAATATTTGTACTTTATAAATGTTTTAATACATTACACTACAATCTATATATATATATATATGTATATATAAAGGTTATGTTATATTATATATAATTATGTTTAATTTATATATATTTTAATTATGTTTAATTTATAAATAAATATATATAAATTAAACATAATTATATATATGATATATATATATATCTATATATCGATATATATATATATATACGGTTATCAGGTGCAAACACGACAGCATAGTTATACGGTGCACGTATGACCTCCTTGTGCTGAATATAATATGACAATTATATCTGCACCGTATCTGCAGAGTGGATATAACATTATGGACACAAAAGAAGCATTATTCTAATAGGCCTGTTTAAAAGGTCATCTAAGATGACAAAGGCTGAACTTGAGGAGGTCACTTAGGACCAGGTAGCTGCTCTCTGGTCCTCTTCGCCCCCCCCTCTCCCACCAAACAAGGGCACGACACAGTAGGCAGGGAGGGACAGAGGGAGGAGGCTGATTTTATGCTCCACTTCCTCACCCACAAACCACATTAAAATGCACTCTCCCCCCCCCCAAACAAAAATCAGACATAGAGAGACATACAACGACAAACAGAGACATACCCGGACAAACAGAGACATACCCAGACAAACAGAGACATACCCAGACAAACCCGAACCAACAGAGACACCCCAGACAAACACAGGCATACCCGAACAAACAGAGACATACCCGGACAAACAGAGACATACCCAGACAAACAGAAACATACTCAGATAAACAGAGACATACCCGGACCAACAGAGACATACCCGGACCAACAGAGACATACCCAGACAAACAGAGGCATATGCGGACAAACAGAGACATACCCAGACAAACAGAGACATACCCAGACAAACAGAGACATACCCAGACCAACAGAGACATACCCAGATGACAACAACGACTTGCTGACTTAAAACAAAGTGAGGCAATTCATTATCACATCCTCATGGCAACGCCTTCGTAGTCATCACATCATCATTGTCGTCGTCATCATCATCACCATCATCACCATCGTCATCATCATCATCGTCATTTCTAAATTCAAACACGGTCTTCAGCTAGTAGCATTCAATACTGTCAAAGACTTCATAAAATCAAAGAACATATAAATATTATTTTTATACCTGGTAGAGTCGGACAATGTGAGGATGGTTGAGCAGCTTCATGACTTGAATCTCCTGCAAGATCTTCTTCAAGTTCTCGTCATCCAATTGCGTCTTTTCGATTATCTTTATCGCCACCTGATCACACAAACGAAGCAAGCATTGTGTTGTAATGTTTTGTAATGCATTATAATGTGGTGTAATGCATTGTAATGTAATGCACAATATCGTAATGTATTGTAATGTATTGCAATGTAATGTAATGTATTTTCATGCACTGTCATGTTCTGTAACTTCTGTAATGTGCTGTAATGCATTAAATGTGTTGTAATGTATTGTAGTGTATAGTAATGTATTGCAATGTATTGCAATACATACCCACACAAACAGAGACATACACAGACGAATAGAGACATATTCACATAAACAGAGACAACCCCAATAAACAAATGCATACCCAGACAAACAAAGGCATACCCAGACAAACAAAGGTATAGGAAGATAACCAGAGACATACCCAGACAAACAAATGCATACCCAGACAAACAAATGCCGAGACAAACAAAGGCTTAACCAGACAGACCGACACAGGACAACGCAGACATATACACACAGATAAATAACCATCATAACTTGGCTGCCCACCACCCAGACAGTATAATGGGGGTTGACAGCTCTCTATCCAAAATTAAAGTTTTACTATGTCCCATACATATTTTTGTCTCCTTTACGGCTGACAAAAAGAGCCTCACACCAGCAACAATAGCGATCATAACTCTTCAATAAAACAGTTTATATTCGTCGTAAAGATCTTAGAAACATCTGTGTGAAAAACTGTGAATGTTGAAAAACTGGCCACGTGGAAATGAACCTGGCAACATGCTGTAAAAAGTGGGGAATTCCCTCTCACTGGGAAGTCCAAATGAATGCTACCCAAATGCGTCCAAAAATGCTTTTCGCAGGAAAATCAAATGCATATTAAGAAATGAAACTTCAGTTTCTGTACCACACGAAGACACACCTTTCAACGCTTTCACTACGCTATATAAATGTCCAATTACAATTACAGTTACAATTCAATCATAAAAAATATTTTAAAACTTGCTATAAAAAGCATGAGAAAATCTGAAGTTGAGGAATTCACCTTTATTTCAAATCACATATTAATATCAATTTTCATTTAATATAAATTTATCTAGCAGAGTAAATGTTATCGTCATAGTCTTTGTCGTCATGAAATATTACATAGTTTCTGTCAATCACATAACCTTGATTGTCATTCATCGTCGTCGTCGTTGTCATCATCATCATGCTTACTATTACCAATATCAATCATCACCACCATCATCATCATCATCACCATCATCTCATGATAATAATCACTCTTTTGTCAAGACATGCAATGACGCAATTCGTTACAGATGTCACCTGGCAAAAAATATATTTGTCAAATGACTTAGCAAGGTCAAAATTGAAGCAGACTGACACAGAGACAGACACACACAGACACATAGAGAGACAAAGCGACGGCCACACTGTAGGCAGGTAGGCCGTTGACCGTGTAGAGTGACCTGGTCATAGGTTTCATTTGAGGGACAAACAACCCAATATATTATTTCTTTCATCATCATCATATACATGATCCAAGGCCGCCGTCGTCCTTAGTCGCGAATCAAGAAACTCCGGCGGCGTCTTATCTAGCTGTGCGCTGTGACCCAATTACATGTCACGTCGGCGCATTAATCAGCTAATGCACTGACCCAGTTACATGTCAAGCATATCAACTTTTTTGCTCTCCAGAAACTTTCTGTTATAATATAACACGCAAGCGAACCCATGTAACACGCATTCAACAAACACACAAACTAAACACACATACAAATAACCAAACATACAAATAACCAAACACACAAATAACCACACATACAAACAACCACACATACAAACAAACACACATACAAACAACCACACATACACACAACCACACACAAACCGACAACCAAGCATAAAGTTACACACACACACACACACACACACACACACGAAAGCCATAACCCAAACAAAAAAAAATAAAAAAAACAGCAAACCGCCCAACGCCAAAAGCCCTGCAGACACCCAACCAAACCTTTCTCTGGTCACGAGGGCAATAATAATTATCAAACCGCTTAAACAGCCAATCTTAAATCCAGTAAATTAATTAATTACCCTGACGGTTAATTAGCCGCCAGCAGGAAAGCAGAGTGGTGCGTCTTTTGAAGCAAGCAACTAACGAAGAGGCTGACCTCTGTGACCCTTACACTATCTGCAAGATAAGAGAAGTCGTCAATGTTCCACAAACATTCAAAGACCACTCAGCCAAAAATGTCTGGCCACACAGACCTTGTACAGAAATAAGTGTGGCCAAACCAGAACTGCTATCAAGATCATTAATTAATTGATCGATTATGCTCATTATAACCTAATTAATTGGTAATTTTTCTATCACCCAATGCAAAAAATATGAACCCGTTGTAAACCAACATGAAGTCGTAAATCAGGTCAACATCAATAAGATCAGATGGCAGCCTATATATGTGTATATATATACATATATATATATATATATATATATAGGAGATATCCTGATAGGCCAACACATATTGCAGTGTTCACAGTGATGGCAACTAATTAATTGTAAGCTAATTAATAGGTTAATTAATTAGCTCAGTAGCTAATTAATTAGTAGCCAGAATTCAGCTAGAATTCTAATTATAGAAGTTGTTCAATATTAGCTAAAGTGTCGAAATTAGCTTCACAACAAATAGTTTGCTTACATACATGTATATATTCTTTTGCCTGCTTTTGCAGGATGCTTTCATTGTAACTAATAAACATTGGCCAATAGGTTGATTTTTACTTTAAATATCTTTGAAAGGAGAATCATGAATTGAACCGCCCTGGGGCATTTGAACCCCCAACCTCTTGGTCCACAGATCAACACGCTTGCCACTCGGACGATCATCGCTCATCACTTGGCAATAAGTCGCTCCATGGTAACAAAGAGCATGACAATAAACAAAGAGCATGACAATAAACAAAGAGCACGACAATAGACAAAGAGCAAGGCAATATTTAAACAAAGAGCAGGACAGTAAACAAGGAGCAGGGCAATAAACAAGGAGCAAGGCAATAAACAAAGAGTATAGGGCAATAAACAGAGAGCATGGCAATAAACAAGGAGCAAGGCAATAAACAAGGAGCAGGGCAATAAACAAAGAGTATAGGGCAATAAACAGAGAGCATGGCAATAAACAAGGAGCAGGGCAATAAACAAAGAGTATAGGGCAATAAACAGAGAGCATGGCAATAAACAAGAAGCATGGCAATACACAAAGAGCATGGGCAATAAACAAAGGGCATGGCAATAAACAAAGAGCAGGGCAATAAGTAAAGATCATGGCAATAAACAAGGATCATGGCAATAAACAAGGAGCATGGCAATAAACAAAGATCAGGGCAATAAACAAAGAGCAGGGCAATAAACAAGGAGCATGGCAATAAACAGAGTATATGGCAATAAACAAAGATCAGAGCAATAAACAAAGAGCAGGGCAATAAACAAAGAGCATGGCAATAAACAAAGAGCAGGGCAATAAACAAGGAGCATGGCAATAAACAAGGAGCATGGCAATAAACAGAGTGTATGGCAATAAACAAAGAGCATGGCAATAAACAAAGGGCATGGCAATAAACAAAGAGCATGGCAATAAACAAAGAGTATAGGGCAATAAACAAAGAGTATAGGGCAATAAACAAAGAGCATGGCAATAAACAAAGAGCATGGCAATAAACAAGAAGCATGGCAATAAACAAAGAGCAGGGCAATAAGTAAAGAGCATGGCAATAAACAAGGAGCATGGCAATAAACAAGGAGCATGGCAATAAACAGAGTATATGGCAATAAACAAAGGGCATGGCAATAAACAAAGGGCATGGCAATAAACAAAGAGCAAGGCAATAAACAAGGAGCAGGGCAATAAACAAAGAGTATAGGGCAATAAAAAAGGGCATGGCAATAAACAAAGAGCAGGACAATAAACAAGGAGCAGGGCAATAAACAAAGAGTAGGGCAATAAACAAAGGGCATGGCAATAAACAAAGGGCATGGCAATAAACACTCGGGCGATCGTCAACGTTGACCTAGATTGTTCTTCATTGGCATGATTCATCAAAGCCGCATCGCCGCCCCATTGTCAATGTGGCTCTATTATTATCACAACAATTGACAACTTCCTTGTTTCCGAACAATGCCCTAACTTGGCCAGTAGCTGTTTAATATTTACTAACGATGTGTCATAACAAGTGTGTCTATCTATATTTGTGTAGCGCCGTCATAAGCAACAGGCCCGGATTAACCACGGTGCTGATTGTGCTGCAGCACAGGGCCCCGGGTTTTGGTGGGGCCCCCAAATTGTAAAAGTACAAAATAAATAAAGTGAGTATTCAGGAAAGAAATAGTGCAAAATGCAATGCATTATGCATAGCAAATTAGCAATCATAGCTATGACTAAAATAATATACATGTAGGCCTATAACCAAACAATGTCATAGTTTATGATGACGTCACTTTGATGTATCGCTCTCAAACTGTACGAGTCACTGCTAACTTTTGTGGAGGAAATGCGAGGGACTTTCGATGATATAGAGAAGAAGTCCCATATGGTTACGTGGATAATCACCAATACAAAGAAGCCGAACCATGGGCGGTGGGCGCAGTTTATCAAGGAGCAAGGAGGAGGGGTTTAAGCCCCCAAGAAGGTCCATAGTCATAGTTTTTACCATGACAATGGTATCTTTTCCCGGGCTTAGCCCCCCCCCCCCCCCCCAGAAGGCCCAGACTCAAAATATAGGCTATGCGGAAAAAATGATTTTTTTCGCGAAACGAAACTTCAATCTCATAACTAAAAAAGGTCAATTTTTGGAGGAAAAATAGTATGCTTTTATGAAATTTCGTCCTCATGACTAATAAAAAGGTCATCAACTTTTTGGTCGGAGAAAATAGCATGGTTTTATGAGATTTCGACCTGATGACTAAAAAAGGTTATCAACTTTTTTGTGCCGAGGATACAAAAATTTCGGCGCCGCTCGCTCTGGACTAAGTTTCCGCCCCAACCAAAGCCCAAGTGTTTAGCCCTCCCCCCAAGAACGGAACCAAACTCCGCCCATGATGTCAGTGCGTGAGTCATGAGCTAGTGACAATTGTCCTATCTGCTTCTTATGTGCTGTAAAGTATAACAAATTATGTTTCGGGTTACTGTATGTCTGCCTGGCTTCCTAAAATTGTAAGGGGCCCCGTCATTCGATCAGCACAGGGCCCCCAAAACTGTAGATCCGGGCCTGATAAGCAAGCTACTTCTGAGTTACTTTACATTAAATGTCAACGGTTAGCGCATAGGTATTGTATATGGCAACTTCCAAAGCATTCTTCCCAAGCGTAGCCCATTAAGAAGCGATCCCAGCATGAGAGAGATCGATAAAAAGACAGGATTTAAAAAGGGAGGCAGAGCGGGGAGGAGGGGAGGGGAAGGAGGAAGGTAGAGGAGGGAGGGGCCGGGAAGAGGAAGGGAAGAGGTAGGGAAGAGGTTAGAAAAGAATGGAAGGGAAGAGAATGGAAGACGAGAGAAGGAAATGTAAGGGGAGGTGGAAAAAGAAGGGAAGGAAACAGAATAAAAGGCAGAGGTTGGATGGGAATGGCAGAAGAGGGTGCCCCCTCCCGTTTCCACAGACTTCTGGCAGCCACAGTAACATAAACCATTAAACAGAACCCATTGCAAGACACACACACACACACACACACAGACAAACAAGTGAGTGGGTAGACAAGTATACAAACATACATACATGCAGACAGACAGACAGACAGACAGACAGACATCAGGAAATATGGCATAGGTGGAAGCTGCTGAGAGTAAAAAAACTGTTGATCCAAACAGCTTGGAAGGATTAGATTAGGCTGGATAAGATTAGATTACAGATGCCATAATCTGAAGGCAGTATAAGTCACGGAATGATTTACATTCGCCAATCAAGTGCGTCGATGGAAGAAGACGCGTAAATCAGTCCAGAAAAAGATAATGCAAATGGCAATATATATATATATATTTATACATATACATATACATATACATATACAGCCATATACATTATACATATATAATAGATCTATATATATCATGTATATAATAGATCTATATAATATATATATATATATATATATATAAGCACCCTTTAGCGCGTCGAGGTGCCTTGAAGGTACCCCTCCCATATTCTAAAGACCTCCCATGTGGCCAATGCCACTCCTAGACCCTCTCCACACTGCTGTATTCTTCTGTGGTACATAGAAGCATCAATATTCAATACAGGACGATAATATAACCCGAAATATACATCGACTCACGATAATGTCTAATATTGTTCAAACAACCATGTTACATGTATACAATGGATGTATATGTAGGTCACACAAAATAGTAATAATAATAATAATAATAATAATAATAATAATAATAATAATAATAATAATAATAATAATAATAAAAATAATTACCGGAGAACCTCGAGAATCAAGCCTTTTATTCCAACGTATCTCCATGACAATACAACGCTTTAACGCTGTGGCTTTCACAAGTTCCTTTATTAAACCCCTTCTTCGCGTATGCTACTGCTCCAGGTCTTGTCGGAGCGTGGACCGGGATTCTGATGAATTCGGTCAGCTGGTGGCATCCTTAGTTTCCCCGAAGGTACTCACAGGGAGGGCGCGCCTGGATTGACCCAGGCTTCGTGAACGCGGATACCATCCTCCCTTTAAACCCCTAACTGATATGGATGAGGCTGGTTGGTCGCACTGAACAATTGATTTGTTCTGTTTGGAATTTTTGTTGAAGAGAATAAATGTGTGTTTATAATAAAAAATAATAATAAAAATAATAAAATAATAATTATTATTATTATTTCTTTCCGAGGCACTTTTGCCCAACCAGACACTACCGAGTGAGCCGTTCCAGAGCAACATTATTTATATCTCCGGATATTGTTTGGCACACCTGAGGGATCATTAATTATAATAATAATAATAATAACATAGCAGCAGTTAAGAACTAAGTCCCCAAGGGATCCTATAATTTTTGAAATCCCGAGGGATCCTAGGTAGGCTACGTCGGGTAAAAAAATAAATTTAAAAAAAATAATAACAAAATATAAATATAAAATAATAATAATAAAACAAAATAATAAAAAGATAATAATAATAATAATAATAATAATAATAATAATAATAATAATAATGTTGCGGAAGACGAGGCCTGCATTTCCAGACATTCAGCAACCGCTCCTAGCGTAATTTTCGACACTCCTGAGGGTTCAAATATACCCATGGAAGGGGAAACGATAACAACAATAATAACATTAATAATTACGACAATTTATATGGCGCCGTAACACGGCCATGCCTTTACAAGGACGCCAACATACATAAAGCCGCTAAGCACCACACACAGAAGACTCCGAAATCCGTTTCAGCACCTCACACAACCCAATTAACAGCACCTTAACAACGGCATTCCAATCAATCTCAGAGATTTGAATCTCGGTCCAGTACCACGGTCCGGATAGAGAGACCTTAGCGGGCGCCGTCGTCGTCGAGTCCATTCAACGGGCACGCAGTGGGGTGGGACGTCGAGGGTGGGGGGTCAAGGATCTGATGAAAGACGAAAGGGTCAAGGCCGTAAACTAAATAAAGGTCGCTATATAAAACCCTGTAGATTTGCAAGAACTGCAGAATATGGCAAAATAATTGTGTGTGTGTGTGTGTGTGTGTGTGTGTGTGTGTGTGTGTGTGTGTGTGTGTGTGTGTGACTGCAACGGCTTTGCTCTGTTCTCATAAATGAGCTGGACGTTAAACTCTGGATCATCCATCCAGCCAATCATCATCTGCCAAATCTGAAGCCATAGATCTCCTTTTGCTTTTTATTGCATCTATGTAATAAAAAGCAAAATGAGGAGGAGAGGGATAGCCAGCTATAGAATTTGAGATCGAGTAGATGGGGAGACACAGTATTCCAACGAGAGGGACCAATTGAGGTAAAAGACCGGGACGCACATGCGCACTTGACACGTCACTGGTTATGAATATTCATAATCTGGAACCAGCCAATGAGAAGGCGTTATGGCTGCCAATGCTATGAAACCGGGTACGGAATGCCTATATGCGACCGGGTAAGGAATGCCTATATGCGAACGGGACTGAGCCATAGTCGTTCTAGTATGAGGAACTGGAAGGTTAGGCGTAAAACCAACCACGGACGAATTCCAAAGTCCATGACACGGAACCAGTGCATCAGAGAGACCAACAGCTTAACTGAAGCAATTAAACTGGGGCAGTTCAGAGGTCGATACAAAATAATGTCAAAACCTGCTGCATGGCTCTGATAGTCAGCATCATCCATAGCTACAGCTTGGAGGCAGAGTTCGAGGCTATTCTTCTCTGATCGAAGGAAGAGGAAGAGGAAGAAGGGGGAAGGAGGGAAGGGGGCAAGGCGTTGGCCTGGCTTTCCTTCGGACCACACACTATGCATGTATTGTAGGGCTCTGTATCAGGACACTCGATACAGAAAAGCGGTACACCAACGCACATAAACAAGTATGCTATATCGTTTATGAATTAATGTACATGTTTATGCATGTACAAACCTAAATCTACCCATAACATATTCATATATATATACATGTATAATACACACGTACGAGTATGCGTGGATAATATATATATATAATTATATATACATGTATATATATTATTTCTATACACAATACATATCGTATACAACTATACATATCCACATATAATCATATTATATTATATAAATATATGTGTGTGTGTGTGTGTGTGTGTGTGTGTGTGTGTGTGTGTGTGTGTGTGTGTGTGTGTGTGGTGTATGTGTGTGAGCGCGCGTGCCTTTGCCTCGTTTCCCTATAGCACTTGAAAGCCTAAGTATCTTCCATGTAAGTTTTAGAGTTATCTGGTAGGCCTGTACGAAGGAGCACCTCTGAAGAGTTACTTAGACTCCTAGAGGTTGCACTGTAAAATTTCCTTATTACAATATCAGTGCGCGAGTGTGTGCGTGCGCGGGTGTGTGTGTGTGCTTGCATGTGTGCGTGTGTGTGCATGCGTGTGCTAATATTCATGAAATGCAGTCATGCCGCGACCACCTGGGAAAAAGAAGTCTACCATCGGCTCATAGTGGTGTGTCACATAATTAGCATCGGACGTAGTGATGTGAGCGTGAAATATTTCATTTGAAATATTTCATTTCTGACAGTTTTTTTTGAAATATTTCAACGCCATAAAAAACGTTTTTTTTACATGTATGTTTTTTTTACATCTCTAGTTGACGATGACAACAAAGATGATGACATGGACGATGATGAATAACAATGAGGAAATCTTGTAACTGACAGATTTTAGCAGTATAATTACTATTAATGATGGTTTACTCTGTCTGACTGATAGTCTTCTTCTTTCTTTCTCCTCCGTCAGGTATTCGCCGACGATGAGGCTCTAACAAAACTTCTCCATTTCGGCCGGTCTCTTGTGAGTTCTATTGCCTTTCCCAGCTCCATTCCTCTGTCTTCTATGTCCTCCAGTATGTTGTCTATCCATTTCTTCTTCGGTCGTCCTCTGCTCCTCGTTCCCTCCACTTCTCCGTGCAGCGCTTTTGCCGGCATTCTTCCGCTCTCCATCCTGATCACATGTCCATACCATGTTAGTCTTCTTTTCTTTATTCTTTCCACTACTGTTTCCTTCTGGTCTAGTTCTTCTCGTGTCACCTCATTCCGTATCTTTTCTCTCCGTGATCTATTCAGTAGACCTCGTAGCCATCCCATCTCCGCCACCAGCAGTCTTCTCTCATCCTCCTTTTTACGCACCAAGACTCTGCTCAATACATGAGGACCGGTATCACCAGTGATTCATATAGCTTGATTTTTGTTCTTGTTAAGATGTTGCCTGATCTCCATAGTCTCCTCAGCTTCCCAAACATTGCTGATGCCAGCCCAATTCTTTTCCTTATGTCCCTTGTCGACTCTGCATCTTCCGTAATTAGGCCACCCAAGTACGCAAATTCCGCCACCTGTTCCAGCTCCTCTCCCTCCAAGATGATGGTTATCTTCTCTTTTTTCTTACCAATTGTCATTGTTTTTGTCTTCTCTCCATTGATCCTAAGCCCGAATCTTTTACTACTTTCGTGTACCCTGGTCGTTAACTCCTGCAGTTGGCTTTCGCTTTCCACCATCAGATCTATATCGTCTGCAAATCTTAGGTTGTTGACTATTTGACTGATAGTACTATAATACTATTTATGTTTGTGTTCTAAGTTCTATTCTTAGAACTTTTTGTAAAATTTTGTTTGCCGGATTATTATTGAGTTTAGTTGACATAGTATTTGTGATTTATAATTTGTCTTGTAAAGTCACTAAAGTGTTTCGAATTCTATACGATTGACTGTGTCCTAGGCTAGCAGAATTTAGCTAAAATCACATTTATTTCATTTATGACAAAACAAGTGATTAATAATAAATGTTAAGCATAACAATGAACAATAACATCAACTTTATTAGATCAAACTGTAATTTGTGACATTTGGTGAATAAAACATGTTTTTCAACATATAATATAATATAACTCTCATAAAAGTCATTCTTAAAAACAGGTAATTAGAAATAAATTGAGTATCTCGAGGATGGTCATCACTAACACAATAGTGCATATAATGTGTAATATGAGAAATAAATAAACTGTTATTATGGTTGTAATTAGTTGTAAAATGTAAAGAAAAAAATAATTTCAAATGTTTCAAAGAAAACTGAAATATTTCAAATAAAACTGAAATATTTCATTGAAATATTTCAACGCCAAAAAAAACATGTTTTTTTACATCTCTAATCGGACGTAGTAGTATACAGGGTTAACAAATTCTCCTAATTATTTAGCAATCCTGCGGCTGTGGACTTGCTTTATCGAGATAGATTGCTGACGTGCCTGCATGGACAGATGCCATCAAGGCTCTCTTGACGACACACACGCACATGCGCGCACGCACACACAAACACACACACTGGGGTGCGGTGATGGTGTAGTGGGTATGTTCATCGCCTTGCGGCCCAAGAGTTGCAGGTTCGAATCCACCTCAAGTCGCTGCGTGTATAGGGACCTTGGGCAAGTCCTAGATTCTAACCTGCAACCCTCCGGTGATAAGGCATCAAACACATCACCACGCCACCGTGTCCCACTATCTTTATATAATTATAGTACACTTTAATAATTATGGCTCCCAACAAAAGGACGTGCACGCCATGAAATAGATTTGCAGTAAAAAAATCAGAGTATGAGAACTGTATTACTTATAACTTTGCGTTGTCCGTACAATGCCTCAAGTCTTAATCTCTGCTCGAAGTGACTTCAAGACTATAGAAGCAGATCAAGCATTCTTCAATGAGTCATTAACCAAAGCCTCACCTTCAGCCCCTGGACCTGACGTAGTGTATCGGCTAGGCCTTGAAATCCATCACGGCATAATATATTATCGGTTTATTCCTAAACTCTTATTATTTATCAAGTTTTCTGCATGCTTTGGCCACTCTCGGTAATTGAAAAAAACCTACGTATCTCGTATCTCGTCGCAGGAGGCAACAATTATCACCTCTTTCTTCTCTTCCAGCCTCTGGACCAGATTCCGAATGTAACGCTGAGTGAGATTCAAGTTCATACTGGATTATCGGATCCTGGATCCTCCTCCTTCAGTTCTTATCAAGACTCCTCTTGCTGTTGCTCTTCGCGAAAAAGATATGGATAAAAAAAGATAGCCGAGAGAGAGAGAGAGAGAGACAGACAGACAGACAGACAGACAGACAGAGAGACAGACAGACAGACACACAGAGACAGAGAGAGAGCGACAGCCCGTCTATTAAAGCTAGTTAATTTTTTCCAATATGTGAAGATGAAGAAAAACAAAGTGAATACTTGAATAGCTACAAGTTCGTAACTTGGCTTTAATTTTTATTATTATTATTTGAAAAAGTGAACACAAATTAAGTTCCCACGACGCATTAATTATGATAATTTCATATTAAATTTAAATAACTTAAATAATTTTTTAAATAATTTTTCCGTTGCCTCCGAGTTTAGCGGTGCGGCCCACGACGTCAAGAAAAAGTTCTTTAGTGGCCCGCGGTGTCAAAAAAGGTTCGACACCTTTCCTTTAGTGTAACTTATACTGGGATAGAGATTATAGGGAGTATCTGTTTACTGGTTGAAGGCCAAGCAGACTGATTTATAACTAGACAGCGACACCTCTGGCTCCCTAAGTGTGTCCTGCATTGGGGCAATACTTCGGAAAATGTACACGTCTATTAATCACTCGGCAGGGGGCGTGGATGGGGTTGGGTGGGGGGGGGGGAGAACCACAGGTGAGCCGAGTGGGAAAATCGCTGCAACATGCATGTTGTATAGGCCTACAGTCTGACCGAGATGTCTGAGGCCTATGTAGACTGACTGGTTTCTTTAAAAGTCAATGTTGCCAATGTGACTAGACGAGTCTGACGACTTTTTATCCAAACATATATCTAGCGTTGTTGTTATATGTATCGTAGACTTTGCGTTCAAGGTTTCAACCGATGCCGCTTCAAGTTGCATGGGACAAACAAAGCAACTGATTGGTTGAAGGGTTTGACTTGGAAAGCAGGGTTTGACCCTTTCCCCCTCCCTTCAGACGATTGCTGGAGCAAGTTCTACTACTGATGATGATAATGATGACAACGAAGACAACGACGATGATAATGAAATTAATGATCCATCCATCCATCTGTGTAGGAATGTACGCATTATCTATACAGTACTTTCGCTTTCGAGGAACCTTTTTACAGAGAGGCCCTAACCCCATGGACAGAAGGGTAGCAGAGGAGAGGTGGAGAAGGTCATGAGGGGTGGAGAAGGTCAGGAGAGGTGGAGAAGGCCAGGAGAGGTGAAGGTCATGAGAGGTGGAGAAGGTCGTGTCGTGCCACTGCTTGTGGTAAAGGAAGCTGGACCATTCTAAGGATGGGGTGTCCTCTGAGCAATAACCTTGAGGAGGAGGAGGAGGAGGACGAGGAGGAGAAGGAGAAGAAGGAGGAGAAGGAGGAGTAGGAGGAGGACGAGGAGGACGAAAATAAGAAGGTGGAGGAGGAGGAGTAGGACGAGTAGGAGGACGAGGAGGAGGACGAGGAGGAGTAGGAGGAGAAGGACGAGGAGGACGAAAATAAGAAGGTGGAGAAGGAGGAAAGGAGAAGGCGAAGAAGGACGATGAGAAGAAGGAGGATGAGAAGGAGGACGAGGAAGACGAGGAGGAGAAAAAAGAGAAGAAGTGGCAGAAAGACGAGGAGAAGGAGGAGAAATAGGACGAGGACGAGGAGGATGAGGAGAAAGATGCCCCACTTAGATCTGCCAACGACCATCCAAGGATATCAACCGGCTGCATCTTGACAGCAAAAAACTCAGCCTGCACCTGACTGACTTAGAAACTTTGATGCGTTGGTGTAAAGAAATTCATCAGCAGACGAAGATGCACTGAATAACACGACGCTCAGCACCTTGACATACCCGTCTGTCTGTCTGTCTGTCTGTGTGTGTGTCTAACTGTCTATGTCTGTGTCTCTTTCTGTATCTGCTTCTGTCTGCCTGTCTGTCTGTGTGTCCGTCCGTCTAACTGTCTATGTCTGTCTCTCTTTCTGTATCTGCTTCTCTCTCTGCTTCTCTCTGCCTGTCTGTCTGTCCCTATCTATTTCTGTCTCTGCTTCTCTCTTTGCCTGTCTGTCTGTCCAACTGTCTCTGTTTGTACCGCTCTCAGTTTCTGCTTTTCTCTTCCTGCCTGTCTGTCTCTGTCTGTCTGTCTGTCTTTCTCTCTCTCTCTTTCGGATTAATCAGTCAATCAAACTTTCAACCATGCAAATCAGATAGCTTAATTCAAAGTCAGTAACCCAGTAAGTCTGTGTGTGTGTCTGTGTCTGTCTGTCTGTCTGTCTGTTTCTCTGCTCTTTGTCATAATCATAATATCGAAACTTCTAAAACTAAAAGTTAAAAAAATCAGGGCACCAATAATATGATAAGTTGCCTTGAAAGTTTTCTGTCTGTTCTGCCCCTGTCTTTTTGTCACTGCCCGTCTGTGTTTGTCCGTCTGCCCATGCTTGCCTTCCTCTGTCTGTCTCGGTCTGCCTCTCACTGTCTGTCTGTCTGCATGCCTTGTCCGTCTGTCTATCTCTGTATGTCTGTCTTCGTCTGTCTATCTCTGTATGTCCGTCTGTCTGCCGCTATATGTTTGTCTGTCTCTGTCTGTCTTTATATGCCTGCATCTGACTGACTCTGTCTCTGTACAGGCAAATCAAGTATACAGTCACTGGACCCATCATTCAGGACCTAAAACAGGCCCAGCCGGTCCTCTGGTGCACGGTTGGCCAACATTGAGGCCATATTATATGGGGTTCAATTCCTGGGTCGTCACGGCAATAAACTACATTGCGTCATAGACAGCACCCAGGCAACAAAAGATAAAGCTCATCAGACACAAGAGATACCACAATAACACAATATATGCTGACGACAAAGTCACGATCTATACGGCAATGTGCTTGACATATATAAATTACAGAATGTCCTTGCTCTTGGCACATAATATAAAAATGACGAATCATCCAGAATAGTTGAAAATCTTTTTAAGGCCAAAAAAAAATATGTTGTGTTTCCGGTAACAGAGCTAAAAAAAATTGGGTAGGTAGGTCGGAAAATATTTTTATTTTGTAAAATATTTTTATGCAGTGACTATCCGAAAAAGTATACCCCACTAGTCTTTTTTGCACGCTGAAACAAAGTACGTGTTCTAAGCAAGTATAAACTGCCTATTTCCCGACTGTCTGCACCTAAAACTGCTCTAGAAACAGTCCTATTAATTTCATTTTGTTGACGTCTCTTATGTTATGTCAATACAAATGTTAAGAAAATATTTTTTTGAAAAAAATTTAAATTTTTTTTGGAAAAAAACTTTTTTTGAAAAAAATATTTTTTTAAATAAAAATTTTTTACAAAAATATTTGGGTCGCGGCCGTAAAAATGGGTCGGTCGCGTTACCGGAAACACAACAATTTTTTTTACGCCTAATTTACTGTTGCGGTGCTATAGCAGTGTCTGGTAAATAGGCCACCATGCATCTAGACTCTTAGGATCATTCCATTCGGCCGCAAGCCTGTTGCTCGCAAACGTACGCAGTAATGATAGTACATTATATCATCATAATTTTGCGACTATAATCAATCAATGTGTTTATTCATTGTGAATGCACGGTGGCCGCCATTGTCTGTCTATTTGGACCATTGTCTGTTTACTTTGACGGTTTGACCATTGTCTGTCTATTTTGACCATTGTCTGTTCATTTTGACCATTGTC
>OX243817.1:5755247-5980247 GCA_945859605.1 Lumbricus rubellus | reverse complement strand
CACATTCAGAGCTATAATAACGTAACGCGGATGACGAAACTAATGACGTCACGATAATCTCGAGAAACAAGCAATATTCCAACGTTCCTGTCAGTCACTCAGGTTGTATCATGCAAACCTGGTCAATTTCATCTGGTTTAGCCTCCAGGTGAGAAATTGTTTACTGTGGCAGCACCCAGTAACAATCAGAATGTTCGCAAACACGTATCTGTCGGTACACAGAAGAGGGACGTTCCAGCAAATCGTCTTTTGCGGAATCGACCAACTTTCAGCAAATCCCTTATGGCATCGGTCGGGTCTCTGACTTGGTCGTACGAACATATCCATTTAATCGAACCGGGCGTTAAGATCAATGGACAATATTGCAGAGATGTTCTACTAAAACAGGGCCTTTTACCAGACATTCGTGACATTACCGATGAGGATTTTATCTTCTAGCAGGATAGCGCCCCTGCGCACAGAGCACGGGACACTGTTGCGTTACTGGAAACTGAAACACCTGATTTCATCCCGCCTACTTTGTGGCCACCCAACAGCCCTGATTTAAATCCAGTGGACTATAAGATATGGAGTGTCATGCAAGAGAAGCTAGGTCTACAGATCTCGAATATGTTATGTCAGTGAGTTGCGAAGTCGAATTGTGGAGGCATGGGACGAGATGGATCAGCGCATCATTGATGAATCAGTCAAACAGTGGCGTACTCGTCTTCGCGCATGCGTCGCTGCCAAAGGGGGGGGTCAATTTGAACATAAACTTTAACTTTCCGAATGTTTAGAAATAACTCCTCTGTCTTCATTTAAAATTTCTTTCACATAGCATGACATTTGACGGAGTTACAGTGAAATATGCAGGGGGATGGTTTTTTATGAATCACCGTGTATATAGATGCATACAGAGGGTATGCATGTAGCCATATGCATACATATCCTGTACTGTATTCATCCATGTATGTGCGATTATAGTATATGTATCAATATTTTTTTACACGCTGCCTGCACAGACAGCTGGGGTACCAACACGTGGTGGCGGCGTATACCAGGCTCAGGCTGCGAACCGCCGGTGTCTGATATTAACAGACATAACTCAACTGAGAGTGCAAATGTCAAACTTCTAATCATCATCATCATCATCCGCTTCATCACCTCCATCTCCCAGGGTCCCTCAGTCTCAGCACCCACCCCCCTTCAACCACCCTCCGCGGTCACTCTTCAAATGCTATTTCTTCCCAGTCGTTGAAGCACACCCTACATCTCTCTCTGGAAGGTGATCACCACCCCACACACACACACACACACACCCCTAAGAGGTGACAGAAGACGTGCCTCCGCGGTTGCAGCCCTCCAGGCAGATCCATGAAGGCAACCGACGACGGCTGTATCCATGCAGTGCAACATGTATTCATAATCATAACATAGGTTGAATGGGTCTTTAAACGTCAAAACTGGCGGAATAAATGATAGAAATTTACACACACACACACGTGCATATATATTATATTCATATATATATATATATTAGTGTGGTCCTCAAATCCATGTAAAAAAATAAAATTTACCCGATGCATTATGGTACCATTTTTTTCTGTTATGCTTCATGTAACAATGATTCCTGCCAAATTTTATTGAAATTGCGTTAACTATAGAGGTCGCTCTACAAGGTCAATTACTGTCAACTTTTCAAGAATTTGCAACGTTTTCTAGTCTTTTTAATAATTCATTTCAAGTTACTTACTTGCGATTTTATATAATTTATCTACTTGCATTTTAATTTAATCTACTTACTTATTTTATTCGTTTTATGACGTCACTTCCTGTTGCAAAATGACAGTTTGTTTTTAAATTTTAAACATACGACAAATCATTGAATAGGCGGCATATATTCTCAAATTATTGCAACTCCTGCGATTGCTTCAAAGTAAGTATCAAAAGTTAACAACCATAATTAATTACTTCTAAATTAATTTGTAGAATAGTAGATTGTTAATTAAAAAGAAATAGGAAATGATTTATTTTTAATTTTGTTGCTAAATGACGTCAAAGTTTTATCCAATTTGAAATACTTGGCTTTAACGCTATTGTTTATTATCATAGTGACATTGACTCTATTGTTACTTAATTTCAGTGGCAAGTACACTTAGTGCAAGCAAATCAGCAATAATTCAGATGCGGAACGCATCTGAAGTATGGCTCGTTGGTCACGTTTATGACAAGCTACCAGGGATGAAACTTCCAACAACGCGCCAGGTTTTGTCGGTTTTCTTTTACCAGCATAAGGTCTTAAAAAAGACGGTTAGAGAAAGTGCAAGGTGTGCTGTCCGGGAAGTGCTAAACTGGTGGAATATGGCTAGCATCCCAACGACCATATAGAGAGAAATGCTATTGAGAAACTGGAGCAAGTGTTTGACACATGGATCAAACTGAAGAAGAACTCAAAACGAGTTACCACAGCTCAAATGAAAAATTAAACTAATTTTCAGGTGGACACTGATAAACTGTTTGACATAGCGCATGCAAATGCCATGATTCTCATTAAAATCCCAGAAGATCGCTCATTCTTAACTGATCAGCGTACAGATAGGAAGGGATACATGGCAGGAGTGGACAAAATACTGGCTGGCAAAGAAGAACGTAGGAAGAGAAGGAAGATGGCAGAACACAAACTGCATCACCTGGAGAAAGAGCGCAAGAAAAGGTGTGACAATGCCACGTCATATTCAGTACACCTGTTAGATACAGAGACAGGCAGTATCGTCTCCTCTTGCTCCTCTTCCTCTGATGATGATGATGCTGAATATGATGTTTCAAATACCATAAAGAGGCAAAAACATTCCAATACCATAAAACCATAAAGAGGCAAAAACCTTTAAACATGATTTCACCGGAGTTAGCGTCAGCTTTCGACCGCAAAAATGTGAGTGACCGAGATGCTACATATTTACTTGCAGCGACGGCACAAAGCCTGGGGCATGATGTTGCGGTGCTTGCAATCAGTCGAACCTCAATTCGCAGAGCCAGGATTGCAAATCGGCGTCAGATCAATGGCAGCATTAAACTCGGATTCAGTCAGTGAGGTGTATCAGTACCTCTAACTGTACATTGGGATGGAAAAATTCTTCCTGACATTACTGGAAGGGAGTCGGTTGATAGATTGCCAATACTGGTCTCAGGATATGAAGTGGACCAGTTACTTGGAGTGCCAAAGTTAAATCGTGGCACAGGCGAAGGAACCAGTGAAGCTGTTGTGAGTGTGTTGAAGGATTGGGGGTTGGCAGACAGAGTCAAAGCAATGTGCTTCGATACTACTGCATCAAACACCGAGCTCAGTTCCCGCATGCAAAGAAGTCTGTGCTACTCCTGGGACTCCAGCAGTCAAAAACTCTCTAAAATCATGGCACAGCTATTGTTTGCTAAATTGAAGCCTTTGCAGTAGGCCTAACTTTCTATTACTTTAAGACTAAATGACTGACCTTATGTCAATATTTAATAGGTCTGCTTATCACTCAGTCTCTTAGAGTCCACAAAAACTCCACATTGTTCAGTTTTTAAATTTATTTTATATAGTCTGTGACGTTTGTTTGATATGCTGATTTGTTACTTTTTCGCCATTATTAATAGCAATATTTTCGCAAATAGAGAAAAGTTGTGAGCATAGAGCGACCTCTAAACATCAATGAATAAATTTGAAAAAATTCTCTTATTCATTTCTAAGGCAAGGTAACAGATGAGGATGGTACCATCAGGAAAATAACAACTTTTAGTTTTGAGGACCACCCTAATATATATATATTTATATATATGAATGTCAAACTTCTAATCATCAAAGACACAAATGCATGCATGCATGCAAACATAATTATAGCTTCATAAGTATACACACACATACACACCGATAATCATTATCATTATCATCACCATCAGCATTGTCATCCATCATGATCATCATAATCAGTTCCTGATGCCAACCACAGCAGCCGCCACCACAACCATGGATCGCAAATGATCATAGCGATCATCATCATCATCAACATCATCAATTCAGCATCACAAACACCACCACCATCCGAACAAGTTTGTCACCAGTACCACCACCCCACCTCCTCCTCTTCATCCGCCTTCTTTTCCTTTTCTTCCAAGACGGTTCCTCTTTATGGAGACCTTGATCAAGTCCTTCCAGAACAATTGTCGAGTGCCATCTCTGGATGATGTTAGGCCATCATAGAACACTGGCGCTTAATAAATAGGCAATGATCATTTCGTGATGGTGGGGGGGTTGACAAAGACGACCGTTGGGTCAGCAGCTGCTGACAACAGTTCTTTTGCTCCAGATTCTCCTCCACCCCAACCAACCCCCTCTACATCGTCACTTACATAAAAAAAAGCATCATCGAGGTTCGACGTGTTTACGATCAAAAGTGAAGACATCTCTATTCGTCTGATCGGATCAGAGAAGAAAACATTTTGTGACAGCGTTGCTATTAGTCAGCCATATATATATATATATATGGCTATTAGTCAGCCATACTCAGCTGCACACAGGACCATTCGCTTTTGTCTAACTGCCCGAATACACTGTCTGCATGTCGTTTTGTCTGCATGTCCTTTGTCTGTATATCCTCTTTGTTTGTCTGGAAATATCTGTGTTTTTGTCTGTCCCTTTGTCGTTCTGTCTTTCTCTTTATTTGTCTGCCTGCCTGTCTGTATGTCCTTTTGTCTTGCCCCTTGCCTTTCTGTCTGCTTGTCATCTTGTGACCATTTGCTTTCTGTGGGTCTGTCTGCAGGCCTGTCTGTGTGCCTTTCTGTGTCTGACCGTCCACATGTGTGCGAGTGTGGTTGCTATATTGTTAAAGCTCTTTGTTGCATGGGGCACCGTGGTTATACCACAAAACACGAAGTATTAATTGAACGGTCTAGAAAGTTCTCAGTTCACAGGGTATAACTGTAGTTCTATGCCACTGCAACTCATAAGCTCACAAAATTTGCACGGTTGGCTGGTTTCCTCATTTCTACTGACCCCATCCAGCCTCCATGCACTCCTCCCCTCCCCTCACCCCATAAGACCTCTTACCTGCTGCGTCATTCACATCCGGGTAGTTCAATTGCACTGTAGTCAACCGCTGGGAAAAGGTCAAGACTTTCTGAAAAGGTGAATGCCATTAACACTGCACTTGACCTTCCAACCAACCCCTCGACATATTATATTTTCTAAACTATTTCCAGAATTTTTATTTATTGCCAAAGAAACAAAAAGAACATGAGTACAAGCAGTGGATACAGAAGGTCTCAAGGCAACAGGAAGCCCGGAAAAAGCTAAGAGCTTATATCAACCTGGCCCCTAGTGTACAATTGCATTTCAATCAACGATCCATGTCACACAATTGTAAGCAACAATGTTCTGTTGAGACCATAGAAATGTTAGTACTGACCTATAGGCCTATTATACAGCAAAATTGCAACATCATCAGTACAAAATTATATAAACAAAATTAAATTGAAACACAAGTACAATATATAACATATATAGCAAACAAAAGAAGATATGAAAAATACATATATATATATATACTGGAGGAGCAATCCAGAATAGGTGCAGTGGGGTTAGCGTTGTGGACTGTCATCCAAGCGTGTGGGGCTCAAATACCAGCCAGGGCAGAAATTTGTGTTGATCGGGGTAATAAGAGATAGAGGACTGGCCACCTAAACCCCCCACCCCACCCCACCCGCCCCTCATACGCCGAGGCCAAGAACACGAAGTCGCTAACACTTGACGCCGTTGACGGCTATTTCATTTTAATTAACGACACTGTGCGATGACAAAGATCATACAAAGCCTTGAAGCCCTCCTCCTTTATCCATGCTTGGGACTGGCACTGTTGCCAAAGTGCGAGCAGTGGCGGAGTTTATACTTCATGGCAGGTGGTACGCCATGCTTACTGCTTCTAGTTGACCCCTTTCCTCCCCCTCACCCCCCCCCCCTCCAATAAAATGGGACTCAAGACTAAAACACTCGCGTCTGGAGACTCTGGACCCTCATCACCACTGGCAGATTCCGTAATGATTATGGCGCGCGCTAAAGAATGTAAGCGTCTCTCATTCGATCACAAACTTTGCCAGGCCGACAGTCGGTCTAATTGCTTTATCACAACATTTCCCCGCTCCACTATCGCTTTATTTTACCCCCCCCCCCCGCCCCCACATTCCCAATTCCAAACCCTATCTCCGCCCACGAGTATCGCTCGCCAGTTCACCAGACGCATGCGCAGTGCACGGAATCTAGTTCAGCAGCTGCAGATTAGAAGTCGATGTGATCTACGGCCTTTCGTGCATTCGGGTAAAAACTAAAAAGTCGTCTGGTGAAAAACAAACGCTGCACCAAAATTATACTCGACAGTCCTTCTTCGGGATGAATTTTTTAACCGTTTTACTGTTCCACTATATATGATACTGAGTTGTACTGCTTCCCTTGTCACCTTCGAAAGCCCTATCTAATCTAATCTAATCTGATCTAGCCGTATCTATAACCTCTGAATATGCAAGACAGGATAAAAGTTCTATTGAATGCCATTGAAAGTAATGAATACCATGCACGGATATTGATTCAATGATCTTGTGAAGGTACTTGACACAGTAGATCATAAAATTATGCTATGTTAACGTGTATATAAGAGTAGTATGTAATCAGTATATGAGAATTGCAGGAAAATAGCTATTTAGAGAGTCAGACGTTTGTTTATGTGGAGCTGGGGTGAGCAAGGAAGACTTCATTATGGAGCCATAGGAAAGACTAGGGGGTTTTAACCCCTTAACCCTCCCAGCAATTCTCACCCTACACGTAATCAGAGGAAGTGACCAGCTAAAATGGTGGTTGTGTTAGACTGGTACAGTATGTGGTAAGGCAAGGTACAATATCATAGTAATGTAAGGTAACTGCTCATTTCATCGCAAACATTCATTCAGATATAGAATGGCAAGGGTTCTTTGCAGATTACTAATAAACCACTAAGTGCAGCAGTACCAGAATATGAAAGCCATGCAGTCACGGCCTTACCATAGGTCCGGCAAATCATTTGACGTACTGCCTATTTAACTCTTGACCTGCCTTATGACCTGCCAAAAATTGCTTGAAATTTTTAATACTTCTTTAAATTTAATATTTTTGACCTGCTGAATTACTCCCACGACCCTATAGCATGACATGCTGTAATTGTAGAGCCACTGAGGACAACAAACTGAATCAAAAACAGAAGAACAAGACAATCGAAAGCAGTAACAAATGAATCAGAGCGATACCCACTTTACCCAGTGCAATATCAATGCAACAGCACAATCAAGTAAATCAGCAACAGAACCACATGGGGGTTAAATTCGGTGCCTTGGAACCGGAGGGTTCCGAGTTCGAATCCACCTCAAGCCACCATGTAGGAACCCTGAGCAAGTCCTAAATGAGCAGTTACCTTACATTACTATAACATTGTACCTTCACTCGCAACTGCTCATGCGCTTCGGCCTGAAACTCCGATTCAGTGCCTGTGCTCTAGTCGGGAGCATCTCTGATTAGAAATCTTAAAGGCGTGCAATAACAAGTGCTCATACATACATAAAATGTAACAAACAAACGAATCAAAATCAAACAATACAAAGACAACATGGAACAGGGCAACCAAACAACAGGTCAATCAAATGCAGCAGCAACAACAACAATGTTCAACAACAACAATGGAAAAATCAACGGCAGTGCACCAGCAGCCCCATTAAAAACCACAACATTGAGAGCAGGAGCATCAGACCAAACACACAAAGACATCATCTCATCACCAGTCAACAAGTGGCACGTTACGAATTCCAGCCCAATTCAAAGAGCACACACACGCACACACACACATACACACACGCACACACATGCACATAAACACACACACGCCCACACACACACAAATACACGAACACACACGCACACACACACGCACGCACACACACACACGCACACACACACGCACACACATACACACGCACACATACACACATGCACGCACACACAGCCTCCTTTCTAGACACGGTCGAGCTACGCAGTTCTGAACCATCGTCACGATGAACAGCCTTTTAAAGGTAAACGCACATCATCATCATCATCGGCTACTGCATAACATTAATCACGGACAGCACATCATGTCAAGCACACACAACAACCCATCTAATCAGTCAGATCCCACTCCAGAATCTTAGCTTATCATTCTTCGCACGACGACTTCTACAAGTGTTTCGTGGAAATGCTAACTTCGCCATACGTACTCACATAGACAAACTCAACTAAAGTATCAACTCTGCATAATATAACGTACATTGAAACTGCAAACAATGAGATAGATATATATATCTATTCGTCGAATACAGCAACGTAACAAAGATGCACTTTAATTCGCCGAGTGCAAGTGTTCTTACAGGGAAGTAAGACAGTAAATGTAACTGTAAACCAGAAATCTGTAAACATTACTGTGGGGCACGGTGGTGCAGTGGTGGAGTCGTTACCTTGGAGCTGGAAGGTTTGAGGTTCGAATCCACCTCAAGCCACCGCGTAGGGACCTTGAGTAAGTCCTTCACTCGCAATTGCTCAGCGCTTCGGCGTGAAACTCTGTCTGATGCAGTGTCCGATCTGCATTCGGTAGTGCCTCTGAGTAGGGGGGAGCTTGAAGGGGCGCTATAACAAGTGCACATAGAAACAAACTGTAAAGTCTGTGAACTCGAGATTCTAAAGTGCTATGCTAAAAGCCAGCACACAGCGCACTGTCCAGTGCTTTCTAAAGTGTTTTAGCCACATCGTGCTTGGCTGAGTAGAACATAATACACAACATGAAGTATTAAGTCCACAATAAACTTTATAAGCCATAAATCCGCTACAGGCACCCGCTGCAAAACTCACGAGCGCTGCAAAGTTCACGAGCGCGGCAAAGTGCTGTTGCACTAGGAACTACTACACATAATCAGAAGATATGCTGTATCATTATCCATGCTAGTGTATACATTTTTTTCTCGCATTTGCTATAGTGCTCCTACAAGCTTCTACTCAGAGGCACTCCCGACTACAGCACAGACACAGCGTCAGAGTTTCACGCTGAAATGCACAAGAAATTGCAAGTGAAGGATTTGCTCAAGGTCCCTATGTGGCGGCTTGAGGTGGACTCGAAAAGGATGGAACCCTCTAGCTCCAAGGCACCGAACCCACAAGTAAACAATGCATCCAAAAGAATTCGTCAAATTCCTAAATATTGTTTTTCTAGCATGGAACAAATTTCTTACGCCATTAGCTCAAGTGAGGATTATGATTATGGCACTTGGATTATTTTCGGTGCAGAGCATCATCATCAGGTAACGTTTGGGGTGGGGGATTCTGAGAAAACCGTAAATTAGGAATTTTACCGCATCATGTAATGCATAAGACAGCAAATAAAAAAACGTTGTATAACGTAAATGAGGCAAACAGCATACAGAGTCACTTCTCGGCCTCAAACAGAAGCCAAGTCATAACCGAGCAGATCTTAGTCACAGTTGTCAGACACTTGAGTCAAAACAGAGCAAAGTTTTCCTGTCAGACACTTGATCAAATAAAATCTGCATGTTGTTTACAAGTCCATGTTTGGTGTTGACCAGGTAAAAATCCAAATAGGTCAAGGGCCAGCAATGATCTTCTGTCACCATAACACTGTTAATAACGTGAACTTGGATATTTTTATGAAGAATTTCCCATCGAGTTTGCACTGAATTTCTTCCAATTGAAGCAAGACGAGGCCAGCAACGGGAGCAATGACAAAGGCAGGGCAAGGGTGAGCGAACTTAGATGACACATAAGCAGATGGATACCAGGATACATAGGATGGATGAACCGATGCCTGGCCTTCCGCCCTACTTATCTGACCAGCTGATAATCGATAAGGCAGAAACTAGATCTTGTTCAATGCCGGGTCGCAATCCAGGCCTCGAAATCAGACGACCAGGCGGTGCGACTGGGTCTCAAGGAAACCTGCGAAAACCGAGTCCGAGTGTGCATTGAGTTCGGGAGTTAACCACAATGATTATCGCACGCTCACATCCCGAACGAATGCGCGTTTTACCCAAAGAAAGATGGGGAAAGCTTACTACCACCCACACGTTATAACTACAAGTAGCCCGGCAGCAGACGGATTTCCCCTACCTTGCTTTTCGTGACGATGTGAGTGGCAAGCTTCACGACCGCAAAATTCCCTTTTCCTATGGTTCGTTCGATCTGATAATATCCGACCCGTACGGGACCGACAACGGACGGAACCTTCTTTGGCCCCATCGCTGGAGACGTTTGAGCCGTAGAAGCTTCACTAAACTTTCCAGATGCCATGTTTGTTTGACATTTACACAGATTACATATTGCATGCTGATTCGACACGCAGTCGTATGACGTCAATGGAACTGTAGCGTTATCTAGCGTATGAATAAATTAACGATCTTCGATTATACGATCTAGCCACATGTTAGGAACTTCATTAGAAGATCGACAACACTAGTGTCAAAATAAAATAATCAATGCTCAAATATAAAGGTTCCAATTTCCATGATTTTGAAGCCAAATAAGCGTAGATTTAGTTCTGTCCCAAGATGACGCCTTGAAGGCTAGCGCGTAGGTGCTTTTTATTTGCGTCATCAGGCGTGGACTGCATACATTAATTGTAATCTGTGACATTTACGAAACAAGGTCTGTCGACGAGCTAGAAACGATGTCTCCGATTTCAGTCGTCAAATATGATACATGCGACATCTATTCGCCGCATTAGTTAGTATCATCAAAGATGTTAAGTCGAAGACTTAGGCCTAACATCTTTGTTATAACCATAACTATTATTATTTATCAATTGTTCCTTTAACATAGGTAATGGGTGATCATGCATTTTGGGTCGCTGGCCCACGCGCCTGGAATAGTCTTCCAGCACATAGGCCTATCCAGGAAAATCAAGACTGGATCAACTTAGGCCTATAAAACAATTGAAGCTTCACTTGCTCTCGAGCTCATTAGGCTTTATTGCTAGTCTAGGCCTACTGGCGATCCTATGTAAACTGTCTGAATTGTAATTGTAACTGTAATTGAACATTTAGCCTATATAGCGCCGCTCACAGATTCAGTAGCGCTCCCGACCCTATAGTTAGCACTTCCCCTGCAATTACAATCACCGGTATATTCCCCAATGCTTTGAAAATTGCCATAAGTCTACCCATTTTTAAAAGGTGAGGAGCGAAGTAGCTAAAGCTAATAATTATTGGTAGACCGAGTTCTGTCCTTCCACATTTTGCTATAGGCCTAGGCCTAATCTTTGAAAAACGAATGTACAATTTAAAAGACAGTGATTTTTTTAACGAGCTAACACTGTAATTCAACATGGATTCCAGGATGGTCGTTCGATCTCGATTCCTCTCTACTTTTTTTCTAAATAGGCCTATTCAAGACAAAATATCTGAAGCAATTGAGAATTGCCTACTTAATTTTCCCTTGGAGTCTTCTTTAACTTGGCCAAGGCGTTAACCGAGGCGCTTCAATCCTAATCTCGAGACGCATAGGCCTACAAAGCTCTGAGAGGTGACGTCGTCGATCATAGGAACACATTTGGATCAACTTACCGTAATGATCGATAGTTTGATAGGTTTAGCAACTAAATTTTGGTGATTGGTGCCTCTGCAGGCGCTTCTGTGCTTGTGCTTCGGGTGTACCGATGGTGGGTTATAGTCTACTTTAGAGATTGAGACGAGAGGCTACAATATATTATAGCAGTCTGTGAACGGGGTCATTGAATGGCATGGCATCCATACAACCCGGGCAGCTGTATAGTTCGCAACGGATCTTACCCGTTTATGGCATCACATCACCTCACCTGGTCATACCTTTCACACCAGTGCTTAAGGTATAAAAAAGAAGTGCCCGAACGCACCTTATCTTTCCAGGTTCCGGAAACTTCCAAAATGAAACGACCCTCAAATGCTTTTCTATGTAGCCTATATATAGGCTAGGCTACTCCATTGCGATTGTTGGTTGACCAAGATAATTAGGTCTAGAGGCGATTCACAATGCATGTAATTTAATTTAGGCGTAAATAGAGAGCAATTAGGCCTATGGCTCGCAAAACTCCTAATAACAAAGGCCATTGTAAATTGAGAGGCCTACCATAATCCTACCTAGGCTACCATCAAATTAACGAGAACGGTCGAATCGTCTTTCTATGCACAGCAATATTCAGCGCTCTTGAATAAGCTGGTACTCTGCACGTTATTTTCAAGTGGCGCTTTAGAAGTTTGGAGATTAGCCTACGGTTACGACAGTGGCAAATTTGAGAAACAAACGCTGTCTATGAACAACACAGGCGGCAAGACTTGCAAATTAAAAAGTAAAAAACTGAACACCTATTTCGTTTTAAACTGCGTCAATAAATATAATTTATATAATTATATATAATATAGTTATCATACTTAATTTTAGCTGACGTTAAAACGTTGGAATATAAATATTAGGTCGATGCGTGGCAAAATATAGGCCTATAATTAGACGATTGTTATTGTTAATCTAATTAAATCTGTCGCGCGTAAAGATTTCGCTAAAAACCGGAGCAATGCGTGCAAATTTACAATATCTCTGTTGAGCCACTTTTAGTCGAGATCCCAACACATCTATCTACTGCATTATTAATTATAGCACATCGAAAAATCCGCCATTCTGTGTGAGCTGCTAGTGAAATCTCCCGAACAACTGCAGAGATGTTCGGCCATTCTCCGTTTCGGCATCTCGATGATCGTTGTAGTTATAGGTCAGGTCACGAACTGTACCGGAATAATTATAGGTCAGGTCACGAACTGTACCGGAATAATTATAGGTCAGGTCACGAAATCTACCGGAAGTAATCTTGCTGGTGAATCACGCATAGAGAGTATTAATGTTCTATACGTGATTTAAAACGTTCTATTGTTGATGAATCATTACGAAAATTTGGCCGGTCTCTAATAAAAGTCTCGTAATCTTAAGCCACGCGCGTTGTGTATTTACATTTCGGGTAGACTCGACCCGACCTACTGCGCATGCGCACAAGGCATATATGGATTCCGCATGTTCAGTTCATCACAGCTGGTTTCGGGATCTTGGAGAAGGATCTGTTTCTTTCAACGGAGGCGACGGGGTCCCTCCGCGGCCGGGTCTGCAGGCCCCCGCTGGATCCCTGCGCTGAACCCGGACGAGGCAGCGGAGGGTCTTCGCAAGGCAGCTCCACCAATTCTGGAATGTCGTAGCTGCAGCCAACGGCGGCGGTGGCAGGGTCCAACTTCTTCATTCGGCCCACTTCCCTGATGATCTGTCGATCTCCGTGGCTCGATATCGTACTCCTTGAGCTGGCTGGCCTCTGCCTCTGCTGGTGACCGTGTGCCTGACCGCCGGGGCTCAACCGGTTTGTAGCGGCACACTCCTTCGTTGTAAGATCCTCCTGACTTTTTGTCTTGGTCGCCGCCACTCTCGACGGCGGCAACGTCAACGGTCTGTGGGAAAACCCGGCTGGGGAAAACCCCGATGCGGTGTTTTCCCCGACGCGTCGTGAGGACCGCGGAGCTGATGATGAGGTTGATTCGACGTTGAGCAATTCCTCTTCCGGTTTTGATCGTTTGGCGAATCGTCTGTTCTCCTGCGCTGAGGCTGGACGCTGGACACGCTGCTGTCGTGGCGGCCTTTGCTGATTATCCAGCAGCAGGACCTGAGTCGTGCCGGGGGTCAGGGTTTGGTGCAACTGGCCTGGGGAATGCGTCACACCCAGGGAGTTTCTACGCTGGTCCCTGATCGATGAGTCGTGGCCGAGAGTGTGGCCACCGGTTCGTGTTAGCTGGATGGGCGTCGAAGAAGGACTGGACGTGAGAGTCAGATGTTCCTGAATGACGGCAGGACCCAGAGTGCGTCTCCGCTGTTTCTGGGCGGCCGAGGGGGCGGACCCACCAGCGGTCCGCGGTCGCTGACCCTGAGCAGAGGACGGACGCTGCTGTGTCACTGGGACGGCGGCACGCGGGGTGACCCCCTCCGAGTCAGGGACAGGAAGGCGTCTTGGCTTTTCCTGGGCTGAGGCAGGGCGCTGCGTACGGAACCGCTTGTCCTGGGTCAATAGTCCTTGAGAAGGCACCGTCGTCTGTCCTGGAGCGTGGGAGACTGTAGAAGGACATTGTGGCGTCTGACGCGGGACTTTGGCCGAAGCTGGACGAAGCTGCTGGCCTCTCCGTTGCCTACACGTACGGCACAAGCCTGCTGTCTGCTTACCGGATACGGCGGACTGGCCGCACTGTGGGCACCCCGGCCCCGAAGGAGCTGGCTTCCCGGCGTTGCCTTGCCCAGAGCTGTCTCGTTCGGGGGTGTAGTCTTGTCGACTGCACACCGGGTCAGTAGAAGAACCATCGGAGTCTTCTATTCTTGAGGTCGGGCTAGTGATGATGGGATCGATGTCTCGCTGAGCAGGTACGTCCAATGTGACGTCGATGCGTCCAGTCAGTCCCACACGACCACATCTACAACGAGGAAAGTACAGATGTAATCAGACCTGCTCTTACCATTTTTCTCCTTTTTAGCCTTAACTTGAATCAGGAGAACGCACATGTAGCTGTATCCAACTATCCAAAAGAGATTTCCACTAGCCTAGGCATATATAGGCACGCGACCAGTATGCAGAAAGTAATGTCCTGGATTATGTCCACAATTTAGGGTCCTAGTATGCCAAAACTGGAGTCAGGTAATTCGCAAAACAATTAATCCGAGTCCGCGGCAAGACTATACTTATGAAAGCCACAGATCTGAAGAGCATGTATATTGTATACATGCATATGTATTTGCTATGTCATCGTTGTAGGTGGAGTGACGGCATGAGACCCTTTATATCCGTCTGCTTGTATGTGTGTGTGCACGTCTGTCTCTTTGTCCGAAAAGACAGGCAGAGATACAGAGACGAACAAAGAAAATACACACGCACACATACGAGCAGACGCACCTAAAAAGGTCTCAAACCGGCACTCTCACTACTACTGACGTCTAATTATATATAGTCCAGAAGTCAGAATCAGATTATGGCCGTGCCTGCGCATCCTTAGACCTCACCTCTCGTCGCGGCCTGCCGACTCCCACGAAGACGCCCCTGAGGACGACGAGTATCGCCGTAGGGTAGGGTCGTCCGTTTGACAGGCCACATCCCTCGTAAGTCGTCCATCGTCCAGTAACGTTGTTGCTGTTGAGCGATCCGCTTCATCGCTATCGCTTATAATATGGGTTTGAAGTGATGACTGTTGAGTTGAAGCAACGGTGTCACGTGGTGCGAGATCGTCTGCTTGTTGGCTGCTGATGAGGATGGGAACTTCATTGATGGCGGATGGGACATCGGGTCGGTTGCTATAATGAAGAGACAGACAATGTGCATCATATTCTTATTTGCTTATTTGTTTTTTGTAAAGTCTATCCCGCTGTTAGTTGTTTGCGAGGCACCATTGAAGCGGCGTTACTACGTTACGACGACATAGAAATAATATTATTGTCATTGTTGTCATTGTTGTAGTTGTTGGTGGTGTTGTTGTTGTTGTCGTTAGTATTACTATTATAATCATTTATGAAGCGCAACATTTTTTTACAAGAAACTGCACGAAAAGTGCTTTGTTTTGGAGTAGCCTAAGCGCTCATCATCACCGAACAACTGTGTGAATGTGCCTCGAAACGCAACGGGCCTATCACAGCAGTGACAGCACACAGATTAAAATATACTTACCACGACACCTGTGTCACCAAGCATGACACATACCGATCAAGAAAAGAGTTTTTATCGATTCAAAAAGTTTAACGACTTGATGACTACAATAGCCGTTGACGTCTTTACATTATAACAATTGTTTTTCAGTTTCTTCCATCGATTTTTTTTCTTTTGACGATAATCGATTTCTGTCTGGAAAGTTGTTGAATGCGATGATGTCGAATAAGAGAAAGAGTTCTTCCTCAACTTGTTGTCATGATCGCAGTATGAGAATTGTAGAAACAACTGTCTGATGGTGATTTATAACTATGGAGTTGGGTGTAGTCTACATGTAGGCCTACAACGAAGACTCTACTATGGGCCCAAAGAAAGCCTATAAGGAGTTGACTTTTTTATGTAGACCTATGTATGTAGGCCTATATGCACTTGTTATGACGCCCCTTCAAGATTTTTACTCAGAAGCGTTCCATACTACAGCGCGGACACTGAATCGGAGTTTCACGCCGAAACGCTTGAGCAATTGCGAGTGAAGGACTTGCCCAAGGTCCCTATACGGCGGCTTGAGGTGGATTCGAACCTGCAACACTCCGGCTGCAAGGCAGCGAACATACTCACTGCACCACCGCGCCCCACAAATTTGTGGGTCCCACACGGACATCCTAGTGGCATCAGTAAATAACGAGATGAATATTGATAACCTTCTCTTACCTCATGAGATCATTCTGTTGTGTGCATCCGACAGAAGATGCAAGAACCGGATTCTCTTCGACGCTGCCTTTGTCGTTCGTAGCTTTGGCAAATGTGTCACAAGGAATACTTCCATCTTTCCAACCTTCTCCAGTCACCCCAACACCAGACCCTCCCAATCCAGTCCCTCCTACTACAGATCCACTTGTTCCTGCACCGCCACACGCATGCGCTCTGACACGCACGTGACCTGAACTGGACTTTGTAGCTGAAATAAAACACAAAATGCAAATGAATGTAATGTAATATTATCAGAGGTTTAGGCTATATTGCGCTCATTTAAGACACCTCAGCGCTTTCTGTCCAGCCTATCAAAGCATAGAAAAGATAAACAATAAACATGTTGTCAAAATAATTATTATTGGAGGTATAAAGAAATTTGTGTAGGCAGAAAAATTAGGTCTAGTCCAAGCTATAATTATAATTATTGCCTATACTGTCAAATTATACAGACGTTATTGGTGGTTGGGTGTTGGTGATAGTAGCATACTATAATAATGGTAGTTGTGGTAGCAGCATAGTAGTAGTGCCATCAATCTTTTAGCGATAATATTAAGAAGTAATCAACCTTTCGTTTCCATTCGACAGGGGTCGTGGCGATGTAAATAATTCTCCAGAGTGTCCCATCCTCCACCGATTCGCACCATCACGTGATTGCGCAGAATCTATAAAACCGAAACAATCTATTTTTGAAGAATAGTACAGCAGTGTTTTAATCATCATCCTCATTCCGAATTATTGGCCTATAAGCTAAAGCACACAACGATTACGCTAAAAAAATGATCCGGTTGTAGGCCTATTAAATTAATTATTAATGAACGCTAGCGCTACCTGACGAATAACAAGAGAACCGTTGTTGTAAATTAAAAACTTCTAATGTGCCACTCGAAAGCCAACCATTAGGTAAAACAGGCTTTGCTAGATATATAAGGCTAAACAGTTGGTCCTACTTAAACTAGGGACAGCTGTGGGAATTGCTGCTAGGGCATAGGCCCATAGGCCTAACAAATAGAAGGTAGGGGAGCTAGGGGCGAGATGGATCACTGGGGTATGATGGATCTCGTCAATTTAAGGTATCTCGCCCCGGTTCCCCTAACAGAGGATTCCCAGAAGTAACATCCAGCCAAACCAGCGCCTGTGTACATAGGCGGAAACCTGGGTGGAGACTTGGGGGGGGGGGGGGGGGGACGAACGAGTTGCCGAAAGGCAAGACGCGAGGGATTTTTTGACGGGCGAAAAATTTTAACGAGTCCGAAAGTCAAGAAAAATTTCTATTTTCGCCGCCAAAAAAGTTGATGACCTTTTTTTTAGTCATCCGGCCCAAAAAAAGTCTGAAAGTCAAGAAAAATTTATTTATATTTTCGCCGCCAAAAAGTTGATGACCTTTTTTTTCGTTAGTCATCCGGCCAAAAAAAGTCCGAAAGTCAAGGAAAATTTCTATTTTCATCAAAAAGTTGATGACCTTTTTTTTAGTGGTCCGGCCGAAAACTTAAGAAAATACCTATAAAAATTTTTTCGTCCGCCGTGAGAGTCTTCACGCTCAGCTTTGGGGGGGGGGCAATGCATGGGCCGTCCCCCCAACACCTTCTTTGGGGGGACCGTCCCCCTGTCCCCCCTAGGTTTCTGCCCATGCCTGTTTATTTATTCACTGTTACTTGATGACTGTATAATATGAAATGTCAATGCAGCAAGACATTCCTTTATGGCGCCGCAGCAAGACCTTATTTTCAGCAGACGCCTTGACTTGAATCAAGTGGTTAATGAAGTGGTTTTGAGTGGTTGCATGTACATTTATAATACAATATTAATAACCACTCTAACATTTGTAAAGCATCACAAGTAGTGCGCCACTTCTCGAGAGCTTTCACTGTCAACCGAACCGATTATATAAATGTCTAAGGGGGACAGTGAGCAGGCTGTCCCCATTTTTGTACTCGATTCTTGTCCACGTGGCCACGACGATTAAGTGGCCGTTAGCAAGAAAACGATCTTATGCGCAGGACTACATGATTTGATTTGATCGATATACGATTGATTTCGAATAGCCTACGTGAGAACGTGACGTTACAATGGATTTGTTAGACCAGTGTTTATTTCAGACGTCTCCGTCTCCGGGGGGGGGTCTGGGGGTAAGTTCCTCCTCAAGAATGACATTCCCCACCCCTCATCAAGAAAAATTTGATACGTGTTTCTTTGCATGTATATGCGTACCATTTCCCCAGAAAATGACACACGCAACATTCCCTTCCACTCCCCCACCCCAAGAAAAATAGACAACAGCTGCTGTTGTTTGCATGTATGATAATTGTATATATGTCAAAATGGCTAGACTAAAAACTTCCTGTCAAAGGATATCGTTGGTGTCTATGCGACACCTCCCTGTCTGGCTCAGTGACTGTCGTCCGCCATTTTACCTGTCCTTCTACCCCCTTCCGAAACTTGAATCTCCCTACCAACCTCCCCCTGCCCCCCAATGCAGATTAAACACTGTTGTTAGACGATGCGAAAAATCGTGACGATTTTATATTATATGCTAATTCTCTGCGATTGTCCTATATGCATTTTGGGCGAAAGGAAAAACGCACCCGAACGAATATGAGCGTGAGGCCGTCTCCAATCTTGTACTTCCCTTCGGATACGCGAACCATAGGATACTGAAACTCACAAGTGCACTTGTTCAGGATGTTCCGAACCTAGAAAAGACAACACCCAAAATTAACATGCAGAGAGACAGAGACAGACAGACAGAGAGACAGACAGACAGATAGAGACAGATTGAGAGAAAGAGACAGACAGAGACAGATACAAATCAGACAGAGTTTTTGAGCAGGAGCATAAATGCATGGGGGAACAAACCGAAACATATAGACTAAGCTAGGGATTGGTGATCTGAAGGGAAATCCAAGGGAAAGAGAAGCCCATATACGCATGACTATAACGCCTATTAAAGTAGGTAGGCCTATACAGGAAATGTATAGGGAAATATAGTGGACATGATTGTGCTTTCTTTGCCAATAAAACGTTTGTACAGGTTGGCTCAACAGTGGGACATTTTTTTATTGAGCCACCCTGTATAATGTGTCAAAGTTGAAGCAGGCTATAGCGAACAATGGGTATATAGCAGCAGAAATAAAGAGTTTTATAGATAGGCCATTAAAGAGAAGAAAGCTGGTGTCACGTCACCCATAAACATTGAAGAAAAGTGTAACAGTAAGTTCCCTATCGCCAACAAATAACGCCCTGCTGGTCATTACCATTGGCTCTTGTCATCGTAATTGTGATGCTGATATTGTGTGAGGATTTAAATGACAATTGTTATTAATCTAGCAAAGTATAATTGTAATAATGTGTATGTCCAATTGTCCATTCTTATAGCTCTTTACAAGAATCACTACTATAGATGATAACTATAACAACGGTGACGATGATTCAGATGACTGAGATGATAGTGACGATGATAAAGATGACTGAGATTATGATGGTAACGATGATTAAGATGGCTGAGATGATGGTGACAATGACTAAGATGACTGTGACGATGACTAAGATGACTGAGATGATGGTGACAATGATATTAAGATGACTAAGATTATGGTGACATTGATTAAGATGGCTGAGATGATGGTGACAATGATTAAGATGATAAAGATGATGGTGACAATGATTAAGATGACTGACCATTTCATCGAGTGACATCATGTCGACTTCTATAACAGGTCTTCTCTGGCGACTAGCTGCAGCAGCAGCAGCCGCAGCGGCGGCAGCAGCCTGTTGTACCGAATGATGATACTGAGAATGCTGAGGATGAGGATGAGGATGGGCATGGCCTCCTCTAACGGAGGATGAATCACTTGAGGACGAGATGGACTCGAGAGAGGATTTGCGATGGAGGAATGTCGGATGGTGACGAGATCCAGGAGGAGGTGATGCGGCTTCCACCATCATCATCATCTCAGCCTCATCCAGCGTCTGCACAGCAGCATCTCTCTTCTTCCCGCCATCGACTGCCACCACGTCGTTGTCATGGCGATCCGTCTGCGGCAGGACCTGATCTGCATCGCGGTCGTCATGGTTACATCCCTCGTTACCATGGCGACGCACGCACGCGTCGTTACCATGGTGATCATTGTCGCCGCGCTTGGCAACTGACCCATCGACGTTGCTATGGTGATCATTATCACGCTTAGCAACCGACACCTTCTCAGCATTATTGCTCAGCAGCATCAACCTGGACGCTGCCTCCTCCGCTTCGTCCCTTGCGATCTCAGCGTCGATCTCTGCCTCGAGACGAACGAGGGAGGGGGCGGCCATCCCGATGCGCGACCCCCGACGGGCGACCTCGAGCAGGCAGAGGATGACGTTGCGTTCGTTGCGACCCTGGACGAGGTCCTCCGTCTCGAAGAGCAGTGTGTCCCTCAAGCGGAGACTGTGGCGACACCAGCGAAGGAAGTTGGCGATGTTGTCCCGGCTCTGGAAGGATCCGGGCTGGACGCCGTCGCGGAATGGAACCGGAGTGGAGAATGGCGCCACCGATGCGGAACCGTTGGAACCGGATGTTATGGATGGACATGCAGCGGACGTGGAAAGACTGGAACTGGAAGCGTTGTTGGACCAGGAATTGATGCCGGAATTGCGACGCGATGTGGCTGGTCCTGGATCAGGCGTCTAATGAATATTCATATCAATATAATTGATTCGTTAATGACAATAATAATCATAAATAATCTCTCAATGAGTAGTATATGACAGTAGATAATTAGGAGGAATGATTAATAAAATTACTTTATATTCCGTTTGTTCTAAAAGTATTACAACTTTGTTCACTATTAGTCATATAGTTATGATATTATTACTGATGATATTTAGGCCTTTTAAAATTTATTAGCCTATTTTAGAGTAGAGAAGTTCCGCTTAATGATATCAGAATAGATTAGATTAGATTAGATTATATTTCGTTAAATAAGGCTAAGTCAAATAAGATTATAGACGAGATTAGACATTTAATCTATAGATCATCTGAAAGTCTATAGCTGTGAGACGAGCTCTATGAATATTAGATACGATACAATGCATCAGTTTACATCACAAGAGGTTCCGCATTAGCACGGCTAAATCCCGCTTAATCTAATAAAATAAGATCGGATCACATTAGATCAGTGGTTCCCAACCTTTTTTGACTGTCGGGCCACTTTTTTTAAGTTGGAGGGCGCGAGGGCCACTTTTTCTACATTAGGGCATTTAGGGGGCCACAACGCTAAAATTTTATTAACTAAAAGCATATAAAAATTGTTATAATTAACTCCAAGTAGAATGTTTGATGTTTATAGACTTCAAAATAAAATAACTTGTAATAGTAAATGCATGATTATATGTTCTACACTGTCCAAATTGTCAATTTTTCATATATTTTTGTTAATTCTTTGAAAGAGGAGTGCCATTGTTGAGGCATGGCGGGCCATTTCGTGAGGCCTCGCGGGCCACTTTTGGCCCGCGGGCCACGGGTTGGGAACCGCTGCATTAGATCGATTAGATTAAATTGGATTACCACTCTTGAGTAGGCTTATGCCCAATTTAAAAAAAAGAAAACTGTTTGAAAAAAAGAAAAAGAAAATTGGAGTGTAGTGATAATTGATTGTTACAATTTAGTCGATGCATACACGCATAGATACGACAAGATAGAATAGAATAGAATAGAATAGATGAGAATAGAATAGAATAGATGAGAATAGAATAGATGAGAATAGAATAGATGAGAATATAATAGATGAGAATATAATAGATGAGAATAAATGAGAATAGATGAGAATATATAAGAATAGAAAGGAATAGATACAATAGGGTATAAGATAAGAAAAGAAGATAAGATACAAGATAAGATTAGATTGAACTTACCGTGGCGGCGACAGCGTTGAATGCATTGGCATGTCTGCAGAGTAGAACTCCAGTGGCGAGATGGGAAAACAACGAGTTCTCATCCATGTCAAGGTCGTAGACGGTGTTCAACCACTCCGCAAGGTCCTCCTTCATAGCTACCAGAAATTCATCCTGTGTCCTGTACGGCTGGACTGACTTCAGAGGCGCCAAGGTCAAGGTCAAGGTCGCCGCTCCAGAGTCGGACGCTTCCGGTCTTCCGATTCCAGTTCGGACGTCGATCGAGTCCGGAGCGGAGTGGGACGTACACGATGGAAGATTGTCATCCATTGCATCTGGAAGAAATGAGCATCAGCAGCTATTGTGTACGACATTGAGAGGTATAGGGTGAGGAAATGTAAGGTATATGGTAAGGTAAGATGCGTTATACGGTAGCCTAATGTACTAGCAAGGGTCAGACGAGACCAGCTAAGATGGTAATGTAGAGGTATATGGTAAAATCGTAGTTCATACATGTAAGATGATAATTATGTACTTTATTGTAAGACTGCACGCATGGATTAATGCTTGGTAAGGTAGGATACGTACTAATACGGTACTATAAAAAAACCTACCGTAAAGTAAGGTAGCTTAAGATAGGAGATGATCTAATGAAGTACTGTACGTTAGGCAATAATGAGGTAGTCTACACGGTCGTTAGACTGACGTTTTAGGATAGACATACTGCATCCTGTAATTAATCAATGTCTCTGTACTGTAATTGTGCGACCTGTTGGCGGACCGGTAACGCGTCCGCTCACAGAGCGGAAGGTTGCGGGTTCGACTCCGGGTAACGACCTTGGGCAAGTTGTTTACGCACACGTGCCTCTGTCACCAAGCAGTATAATTTGGTACCGGCGTAAGCTGGGAAGTAAACAGCAAGTCCTGCGATACACTGGCCCCGTGTCCAGGACCTTGGGATTCGTCCATTGCTGGCTCGGGGCCATGGAAAAGGAGATGAGCGCCTCCCTATGTTCCTCATGGAACGAGATGGGACTTTACTTTTTTTTACTGTACAGACAATAATACTAAATACTAGGTCACACAGGTTAAGATGGACAACGCACGTTTAAGGTGAGCAAGTAAGTAAGTAGGCAAGTAAGTATAATTAAATAAGTAAGTGATCTTTATTGGCAATGGACAGCCGTTCACACTTGTATACATCAAGAATACATTGTATATGCATAGCCTACAGTAACCTAACGAAAGGAATCACAAAAGCTATAGTTAGTAATTATTTGGAGAATAGAGATAGCCAGTGTAAGTTGCTTGTCATATCAATAGCACTATTTAAATCTCTAAATGATGATGACGATGACGACGACAACGACAACGACGACGACGACGATGATATCTATAAAGGTGATGATCGATGACAACAAACTTACTCGTTGTTTGCACTGCAGATTGCATCGCGATAGCAGCAGTTGAATAAATCGCACTCGTCTGAACTCTTCGCTCAATCAATTCCAAATCATCATCGTCATCAACATCATCAACATGATCATCCCAGACGACTGTAGCAGCCAGACTCCAAGCAGCTGTACGGACATGTCAACATGATGCAAACGGATGCTGCTGCTGCTGCTGCTGCTGACGATGGTGATGATGTTGGCCGCACACGGTCGATGATGGTTGGACGGATGAGTTGGCACTGGGAGGATGAACAATTGAAGAGGCGACGTGTTATGTATACCCTTGAATCGGAAGGGCAGGTGGATGGCTGGATGAGTTGGCACTATTAAAGGGTATAACAGGTGACGTTGGGAGTTGCTGCCTTGTGGAGTCGAAGTGGAGTCAGAGGGGAGGGGTTGTTGGATGAAGGGGTTAGATGAATGGATAAGTTCTCAGTAGATTCGTTGAAAACGCGAAACAGGTTTAGCTCTGAAAAAAACACAGTTGAATAAGAAAAGGAAATGTAGCGAACGAACGAACCGGAGTATTACGGAGAGTCGGAGATTAGCAAGAAAACTGCATGAATGAATGTATGTATGTGTGTTTGTATGTAGGCATACGCACGTACGTACATAAATCTTCGAACATTTCTCAGTGCTATACAAAATCAAGTCTGCTATTATAGACCAACAACTGGTCTGTTCATTCTGATGCTAGGTCAGAATCGCGAGGTGAAGCCGATGCTTGAACGCATGAATGACAAATAATTAAATAGCCTGGTCATAAATTCTTATCGTGCGAAGTTTGCTCAATGCCAATGCAGTCATTAATTTGTGTTCAAAGTGCAATGGTTGTTGTTGCCAGGGAGTAAGGTGGTGATCGGACATTCCCCCCCCTGGACAAAACCCCCCCCGGACAAAAACCCCCCCGGACAAAACCCCCCCCGGACACAAACCCCCCCGATTTTACCTAGGACAAAAACCCCCCGGACAAAACCCCCCCTTTACCGTGCAAATGGCCTATTCTGCAGTCGGTTGATAAAGCTTAATTGTCCAGGTTTTCGTAGTTGTTTTAACTTGGTATACTTAATGCCACAAGCCAACTGGACGTAAGTTTTCGCCTGTTTTCGTAGCCGTGTCACACCCCCTTTATTGTGTTTTCTCGCAGGGTTTCGGAGAGGTGTCACCCCACCTTTATTGTGTTTTCTCGCAGGGTTTCGGAGAGGTGTCACACCACCTTTATTGTGTTTTCTCGCAGGGTTTCGTAGCGCTGTCAACTTTGCCTAATTCATTGAATCCGATATGAAGCTAATACCTGTTGTAGTATTCTATTGTTAGCAATCCAGCTTCCATATAGGCCAAAATTCGTTGCAAATGACAATTACTTTTGTCCATCCAGCTCCAATTTATGCAAGAAAATTTTCATGAATCCAGCTTCCATTTAAGTAAAATTTATTTGTATCAATCCGGCTTCTGTTAAGCGAGAATTCTTTTCATCTTGCGTACTTAGGACCGCCGTTTTATAGTACGACAACTTATGTAATATACTCTACCAGAGGGGGTTTTGTCCTACCCTGGGGGGGGTTTTGTCCGGGGGGGTTTTGTCCGGGGGGGGTTATGTCCGGGGGGGGTTATGTCCAGGGGGGGTTTTGTCCTACAACCGAGTAAGGTACACACAACAACAAAAACAACAACAACAACACCAACAATAACAATAGCAACCACAATCGGAAATGTAACAAGATAGACTGAATTCCATTTGTCTAAGACTGGTCAAGATCAAAGAGAAATGGAGGAGTTCGACAAACACCGTATAGTTATATAGCGCACAAATATTATAATTATCCCTTACTATGCAAGTCTTGTTATCAAGCATGTATGTGTGCACATGTCTGCTATGCGTTGTGTGTGTCTATGCTGTGCGGGTATGGTATGTGTGTGTGCGTGTGTGTTGTGTGTGAATGTGTGTGTGGGGTGGGTGGGTGTATGAGTGTGTGTGTGTACGTGTGTGCGTGTGAGGGTGTGTGCGCGTCTCAATTGGAACTTATTGCTCTGCATCTGTGTGAGGAAATAGGATTTGCATACGATTAAACTCGATAAAGTCATTACTTTTTAATACAATATTGTCAGTAAGACAAAATAATAGGACACAAGTCACAACGGAAATTAATTAATTAATTAATTAATTAATTAATTTAATTGCTTCCCCTTTGAAAATATACGAGATTCAGATGCTCTTCGAGTAAGTTCTTTCATAACTAATTGACCATGCATGATCGTTTAAATATATTGAGCACTAGGGAATTAAATTTATGATTTAAACACTGCCCAGTAATGGATAATTGTTCGTAGGCACATACGTGAAAGCTTGTATATCGAATGATCGGAATCAGATGGAGCCTGGAGGCTTGAAGAGAGGTATGCATTGAATGCATTGAATGCATTGAATGCGTGAGTGTATGAATGTATGATAACAATCAACACTTGTTGATTATACATGTTATGGTTGCAATGTCGAAAGTGAACGCGCTCGAAATAGCAACTCCCAATATTTTCATATGGTCTACTCAAGTTAAAACCGGAGTAGGCCTACAGCTGGACGCTTTAGAGTACCCCAGAGACCGACAGGAGGTGAGTTACAAGGGATAGAATGCAGAGGACATAACACAGAGAAGAGCAGGAGATATTACATCCATGATTTAATCTAATAACTTCTGCATGTATAACAGAGCTGAGTTAACAGATCTGAGTGTACGCTTTCTCCTACCTTTCAGACATCAAAAGCCTTTGTTCAGCTGTAAATGCCCCGAGGGTAGGGCAGGTAATGGTAACCAAATATGGCAAAGTCAACGAACGACCCCCTCCTCCCTACCTACCCTCCTGCCCACCCTAGATAATTCTCCAATTACAATTAAGGGGCCGACAATGACAACGTGAGCAACACGTCGAGCACCTGCATGCAGCCGACGGTGGGTGGGTGCGTTCGTCTGCTGTAACGGGATACTCTCCGAGCAGAAACTGGATCTCCGAATGAGCTTCTGCCAGGAACACTACGACCATTGTACTCCAGCAACGAGATTAAAATCATCATGCTCTCAACTTGTGTCGTGCCATCTTTGGACAACCCAACCGCCTTGACGCAGCGTTTGTGTTCAATGATTACCGTAACTGGTCCCAGCATCGGGCGCCCTCTACCTTACAAAAAGTGATTTAATCGTAAAAAAATATGTGGGAGTCGGCAGATTGACAGACTATACCAAAGTTCATGAACGTACTTCAGGATTTAATGCTGCTGATTAGCAGCACATGAAAGAACATACGACTCGTGAACTAAAATGATCATACATATAAAATAAGGCAAGAGCAAACTAAAACATAATTTGTTTACAGCTATAGGCCTACTTAGCTAAAGTAGTCGGAATAATAACTGGGTGGGGTAACCCTACCAACCTTTAAACCCCCCCCCCCAACTCAGGGCTTTTTTAACGTGCAGTTGCACACAAAATGCGCAGTTGTAGAAGAACTTCTGTACAGTTAAAACTAGCAAAAAGGTCATTGTCCTCTGGTTGGAAGTGATTTACCATGGATGACGGGAAAGGAAGAGTTGTGCAGTTCTAATTTTAAAAAATTTAAAAACAGCCCACCCCAACAAAACTAAAGGGTCCATGGTACAGGGTACGGTGATCGGACATTCCCCCCCTGGACAAAACCCCCCCGGACAAAAACCCCCCCGGACAAAACCCCCCCCGGACACAAACCCCCCGATTTTACCTAGGACAAAACCCCCCCGGACAAAACCCCCCCTTTACCGTGCAAATGGCCTATTCTGCAGTCGGTTGATAAAGCTTAATTGTCCAGGTTTTCGTAGTTGTTTTAACTTGGTATACTTAATGCCACAAGCCAACTGGACGTAAGTTTTCGCCTGTTTTCGTAGCCGTGTCACACCCCCTTTATTGTGTTTTCTCGCAGGGTTTCGGAGAGGTGTCACCCCACCTTTATTGTGTTTTCTCGCAGGGTTTCGGAGAGGTGTCACACCACCTTTATTGTGTTTTCTCGCAGGGTTTCGGAGAGGTGTCACACCACCTTTATTGTGTTTTCTCGCAGGGTTTCGTAGCGCTGTCAACTTTGCCTAATTCATTGAATCCGATATGAAGCTAATACCTGTTGTAGTATTCTATTGTTAGCAATCCAGCTTCCATATAGGCCAAAATTCGTTGCAAATGACAATTACTTTTGTCCATCCAGCTCCAATTTATGCAAGAAAATTTTCATGAATCCAGCTTCCATTTAAGTAAAATTTATTTGTATCAATCCGGCTTCTGTTAAGCGAGAATTCTTTTCATCTTGCGTACTTAGGACCGCCGTTTTATAGTACGACAACTTATGTAATATACTCTACCAGGGGGGGTTTTGTCCTACCCTGGGGGGGGTTTTGTCCGGGGGGGGGTTTTGTCCGGGGGGGGGTTATGTCCGGGGGGGGTTATGTCCAGGGGGGTTTTTGTCCTACAACCACAGGGTACAGGGCATACAAGCAAGAGCTCTAACCAATGCGGAGTTGTACGTGTCTTGCCAACTTACATGTTCCGATATTCCAGTCTGTTTTCATGGTTCTTAGTTTCTTGTTGCCAGGCTTTAAAGTTTACATTTTGGACTTTGCAAGGAGGGCATTATCGAATAACAGCTCCATCTTTTAGGACAACTCTAAATAGCCTATCATCTACCATGATAGCCTTCTGACTAACTGCCTGACTCTCTGGATCTTCACACTCTTGCCTATATCGACTTTGTTTTGATTGAGCGCCTGTGAATAAGCTAAGTCCCGCGACTCGATTTTGTGGACGCTGTAGAAGTTCAGAGTTTACGACCATCCAATTACACGCCGAGCTCTCCTAGCTCGCCCAGAGCATCCTCCGAACGCGCCCTGTCATCTGAGTAATTAATGGCAGGGGAGAGAGAGAGAGAAAGCTGCTGTGTTACCGCGACATTAGTAGTTCGTTCGTTGCGCGGATACTCGAGCTGGAACATGGAACAACGAGTTCTGTGTTGCATGGGCCGTAGCCTGAGTTACAGAGGGGGGGGTGTATTCAAAGAACCTTGGAGGGGACTGTAGTGGTCGGCTTGGGCCGCTGTCTGGGCGTGGTCACTTCAGCTGGACAAGCATACTTCAGACAATAAAGGGAACTGCCCCCACCCTTTCCTTTCCTCCTCTTCCACCCTGGGCTAAACGTCGCCTCGGCCACACGCGTACAGACACAGCCCAACTTAACTAGCCAGACAGCTGGGGGGGAGAAAGGGTTAATGTTTATTATGTCTCATTTCGCAGCAACTAACGCGCACACTATAGAATATCAAGATAGAATATGGTAGGTAGAGCCACAATTTCTCTGATTACACGAATTATATAACGAAATGTTCAGTCTCAACTACAGCTGTGCTTGAAGTGCAGGAACCTTATTAGTGAAACACTTGCAGCTAGCGTTACCAGCATCGGCATAATATAATTCAGATCTGATGTGAGCTTTATATAACACACATCTCTATTCATATCCAAACACACACACACACACACACACACACACACACACACACACACACGCACACGCACACAGCCTATGTATATAGGAAGTACTTATAAGATAATAATTATATCTGCAGCTTCGCATTTAGGCTACATATATAGGCCTATAATATTATATATAATATTTTGATATAATTGAATATGAATACAGATATTATATATAATATAATATTATATTATATATACTGTTCTTTATTCCTCTGCTCATCATAATTACGAGACTAAGCGCACATCATAATTATAACTATGATACTGGCAATCTGAAACTGTTGACGTTCTCTCCCCCTATAACAGGGGTTCTCAACCTTTTTCGGCGCGCGACACACCTAAACTTGCAACCAAAGTTCGCGACACACCATGCAATTGTCATGTGAATATTGTAAAAAAATTTAAATTAGGCCCAAGCCAGCTTACCCATATAGCCTAATAGGCCTATATTTTAAATTTCTACAAATTTTAATAAAGGAATGTTGATAGGCCTACTGAAGTCTCTCTATTTTCTAATTATTATTCTAACATTCAAATTTTTAATCTAAATTTTACGATTCTACGAGGTTTTATGACTCTTCATTAATTGTAGGCTTATGTCCTAACAGTTAGGCCTAATGAGATTTGTGTTCCTGGATTTTCATTGGATCATAGTTAGATGAGGATCCACAGGCTTTGTGAGTACAACACGTATAGGGTCTACACTCTACTTACAACTGAGACTAATGACTGAAAATAGCCCTTTATGAGTTACATGAGTTTTAGATTTAAAAAGCATAAATTGTCCATAGTCCAAATCACTAGCTCTGATAGTTCAAGACAAAACAGGAAAACATGAGATAGCCTAAAGGTAGCTGAACACTACCGAAGCTAAAAACGCCCTTCAAAACGTCGAATAATTGTAACGGAAACTGGAATGCGCAGGCCTACAGTAATTGTTTTTAGTTTTAAAAACGGGTAGCTGGGACTTCTGGGTTCCTGGACCTTGTGCACCTTCCTTAGGCCTACATGTATATTGTAAATTGTCACTCTCTGAATAGTGAATACGCAAACAAACTTTCCGCGTCATCACTTTTAGAATCGCAAAATGTTTGTTTCCTCTTGATAATTTTCCCCATTATTTTCGAAGGTTACAGCATTGGATATAATTTTAATCGGTGCGCTCGCTGAAGTCTTATAGATTTACTGTAGTCTATGACTCTATGTCATGCAGGCCTACATAGGCAGTGCATGTGGGCTTATAAGGCAAACATTGTGGCTGCTCCCGATTGAGATCAAATGGAATAAATAAATAAATGAAGTCCTTTGAATTGCCTATATTCTCACAGCCTACGCCTGCCAAACTGCTAAAGTGAACAAGTCAGTGTAATGCAAGAACGACGGCTATAGGCCTATGCTGTAATAATTGGTGTGTCGCGACACATCAATTCTTCGCGACACACCAGCGACACACCACTTTTACGCGACACACCTCCGGTCGCTTCGCGACACACTAGTGTGTCGCGACACACCGGTTGAGAACCTCTGCCCTATAAGACTGAAATTAGATTCGAAAATGGAAAGGAAGAGGCACATCATTCATTCATTCATTAATTCATTCATTTATTCATTCATTCATTCATTCATTCATTCATTCAATCTGTCATTCATTCACTCGTTCATTCGTTCATTCATTCATTCATTCATTCATTCATTCATTTATTCATTCATTCATTCATTCATTCATTCATTCAATCTGTCATTCATTCACTCGTTCATTCGTTCATTCATTAATTCATTCGTTCGTTCATTCTTTCATTCATTCGTCCGTCCGTCCGTCCGTTTGTTCGTTTATTCGTTCATTCAATCATTAATACGAGTAGTCCTGCATACGTTCATACATGCATTCATTAAAACACACAGGCAGGCATGCATACACGCACACATGCATCATGATCTACGCTTACGCCTACATTCATCCATTATACACATGACCAACCGACAAACATATAGCGCTCTTGTTGGTTTCTTGAGAAGCGCTGCAGAAATATACACAAAATACAGACACTGACGTGCATACACCGTACACGCGGAGACGAATTAAGCCACACTAGTGTCTAATGCACCCAGACTTGACTCCCATCATAAATCAGCTCCACATAAAAATTATCTGTCTTCTTGCAAACACATCGGATTTTGACATCGCCTAGATTTTTTATAGGCCTATACAGATTCTTCCAAGAATCACGAGTGACTGATAACGGAAGTGACGTAGTCTTACCAGATTCTGACTATCTTCTTCCGGTTCCATATAATTATACTCTTATAAAATCCGATTCGCACTTCCGGTGAATGGCGTCGGATTTAAAGAAGTCTTCGTGATGATGGCTTCCGAGGTCAAGTAGAATTCAACAGCTGTTTTGATTTCACTGCAGGACTCGAACCGGATTGTCCGGATACATCGTTGCAGCTGTTATCCAATCTGCCTTCCAATTTTTCCGGTCATCAACAGTGGTATACCACCCTAGCATCCGCTCTGGCCCCTCTCTCTGGTCTCTGTGGCGACCGAAACTCAGACCTCCACAGGACATTGATCTCCAGAGAATATTCCAGACAACTCTGATTCGACGCAGCGCTCGTGAATACACCGGTTCCCTGCACCCCCGTCTTAGAATAGTGCTTTAGAGACTTGGAGCTTACGCGGCAAGCAAGTAAGTATATATTCCTCATTAAGATCAACTGCTTAACCCTTTATTGCCGGAGGGTATAGGATTTCCCATACATTTTACTACACTCTCGTCATTAAAGGGTTAAATACTTTCTATACCGCACTCTGGGTTGATACTATTACGATTAGGCTACGATTAGATTGTGCCAATTTATATAGCGCATATACATTCATATAGCCCATATACATTCATATAGCCCAACTTCCTACCAGATATATAGAGAGACTCAGCGCTTGGCTTTCAGTATCATAGTTATCAGTTAGCGCTTGCAGTGCTTCAAGCAATGCTTAATTAAAGCAATGTATATACTGCAAACAGCTGTAGTGCGTTCGACTGCAATTTGTCCGGAGTATAAGCCTAGGCCCAAGTCCGGAAACGACAGCATAATATAGAATCTGAATATGCCTATAGGCCTACCACCAAATGAGTCATCCACTCGTCGAAAAACAAAAGATTAAACCCATGGCGGTCTTTTGATATTCGGTGGAGATGTGGGGCTGGGGTGGGGGGTGGTGGTTACTGTCAGTACCGACCAACCTTTGGAGACATCAAACCTGTCTAACACCTCACGACACTGTTGAAACTAATGTCTGCTATCGACAGATACTGATGCGGCAGCCACAGCAAATCGTTTGGCTGTGAAGCGCATTAATAGGCCTATATAGGTCTAACTTCTACAATCGGTGTGGATTTGTGCTTATTGTATTGTATTCTTGACATTTATATCGCGCCTCAAATACCCATGCAAGAGAATGCAATCAAGAATGGTTGGGTTCGCTTCCAGCTTGGGCTCCAAAAAGCGGGAACGCGTATTGTGAACATGTGTCGATTGTTATAGCGCATCCATTTTTTTTATATAACTCAACTTAACTACCAGATATTAGGGCCTTACTGTAGTCGCAAAACCAATTAGTAGGCCTATCAATTGAAACAAACCAGAACAATCCTGACTTGTAGGCCTACCATAAGAGCAGCCTAAACACTGTGAACAGAGGCCTAAACTTGAATATGGGTCTAAGGCAACTATATATATATATAAATGTCATATATATATATACACACACATATGCATATATTATATATATATATATATATATACGTAGGCTCAATCGCAGGTCTATTTTAATTAGCCCAATATTTTAAGGCTGTCTGAGGATTTGGGCGACGGAAATAGTTTCACGAGTTGACCAAGTGAACAGCCTTCGTCATCACATAAACTCAATTGGCTCTAATAAAAAGTGGAAGGGAGGCAGTCTGGAGAGAATAGCCTAATAATAATTAAACCTAATTATTACGAACGTCGGGAAGACTAGAGTGAATAAGCTGATGCTGCTTTGCGTCACAATTGCGTGTATATGTATATATATATATATATATATATATAATTATACATTATGTATGCGTGTAATGTGTATAGCTGCATATATATATAATATATATATATGTGTATATATATAACACTGCTCTAAAGTCGAATATTATATATATAATTATACATTATGTATGTGTGTAATGTGTATAGCTGCATATATATATATATATATATAATTATATATATAATATTCGGCTTTAGAGCAGTGTTTCATAAATTTCCAGTTAATCAATAACTAGCCGTGACGCTCTTAACTAAATAGCTACACATGTACACTTAAAAGAGGTGTCTTAATATGATCGGCGGACTTAGGCCTGTGCCTTTTCTAGTTCTGGCCACACTACTAATTATAGGTCCTAATTCTTACTACTGTAGCCTACAGCAGACCTGCTTTAAATCGATTAATTTAATCCGTCATAATAATATAAGCAGGGGGAGGGAGGGTGCACACTGCACAGGAGCAATTAAGCTTGGATTATAAATAGGCTAAATTCTAATTACCTGGGTATACACATAGACCTACTTCGCGTATATTATATGTACAAATAATAACTCCATATATATATATATATATATATATATATATATATATATATATATAGTTCTAGGATATCAAAGCTTTGAAACAGTCTCCGTGACTCTCTCGTGCAACAACCACACGAATGTCTTAGGTCCTATAGGCCTAGTAGGGCCTACCTAGAATATATATAATTACATATAGGCTACACCCATATAATATATATATACCCTACATACATTATATGTTATATAGGCCTTTACAATATATATATATATATACAATATTATATCTATGTATAATAGCCTAACGAGACGAAGATAATATACGAACGCAGCTCAAAGTCTAATGTTGTTAATTTCTAAATGTAGGTTGAACACGAATCAACTTTGTGACTATTCATGACTCACGATTTGCGACATATATAGGGGGTTGCTGACCCCTAAAGTTCGAAACATTACTGCAGTCACTAATCAGGCCTACACCCTATTCAACTATAAGGACCTCTGTAACGACCTGGGGGGGGGGGGGAGGAATGCTCCGTGTAGCTTTTTTCTTGGGGGGAATGGTAGGTAGACCAATATCTATGTGAACAACTCACGATTTTTCTGGGGGGAATGTCATTCATGCGGGAGCTTCCCACAGAGACGGTCTAGACTAAACACCGTCCACCCATAGACTATAAAACATGGGGTTAGAGGATACTACATACGATCGATATAGCAGCGCGTACATTATTAATTTTTACAAGCATTGTACAGGGTGGGCCATAAAAAAGTGATCCCCTTCGAATTTTTGCCGATATCTTGACCAAAAAATAAGAAGTTTCAAATAAAATTTTACAGGCTAAAAGGTAATTCATATCTACGTACAACGGTCAAATTCTACAAAGAAATATCTTTGCATGGGCCACCATTTAAACATTTTAGGTTACACAAGAATTTATCTTTACACAAGTGCTTCATATAGGCCTACGAACATAAGGAGACGTGTTGGTGTGAGATCGTGTAGACCAGATTTTATTGGTTCCAAGTGACTGTCTTTAATTACAAGCGGTCCAAGTTGTGGTTGTGATCATGTTGCGCATTTATTACCCTCTTTACAATCAACAAAGAACAAAGAGAAGCCGATGCCTGTCAACTTCAACTCATGAGTTGATCTTTTGAACTTCGAGTGCGTTTTCTCTCGCACGAAATCACACGCACGCGAACCAGTTGGTGTGATTTTGTGTGTGAGAAAAGAAATTGTTGACGTGCATCCGCAATTTTTATAGCCAATTTTTATAGCCTACCTAACAGGTCGTAACTTATAGGTCCCTCTTAGGCATCGGTCCCTCGAAGGTCTAGGCCCCTATTAGGCATAGGATGGCCTAGGCCTACTCTCAGGTCTAGGCATATATTACTCTTAAGCCACCGTAGGCCTAGGCTCCTTCCTCTACCCCTCGCATTCTTAGACACCTCGTAGGCCTAGAGGACCTACGAAGGCCTGAGAAGGCTCATGAAGTGTTGACAAATGAACATAAAAACGCACACGCTATCTATCTAGACCTTTTAAACGCCGGGCCTATGTGTCCACTAATTAATTTACGATTAGTAGACCCATATAGGCCTAGAGACTAGAGTTAGGCCTCGAGATCTATGAAACGTAGACTAGACCTACCTCAAATTCGATATCCAGTCACTCCGTAAGTCAGAGTAGCAGTTCGAAATTCGAATTCCGTAGAAGACTCAAATCCAGAAACCCGTCAAGATATACACAACCCCATCTTCCCCATCATCATACTTCTCAACACTTTGTCTTCGCTAAACGTCCACTAAGCTACCCAGCGTCGCAACCAATTGACTGGCCGCTCTGCTTGCATCCGTGTCCCGCGGCCAACTCACTTTTTAGACCGTTTAGGCACCGTTTAGGCCATCGTCGCCAATTTGTGTCTAAAATTAGGTCGCGCCGCTGCTCTCAGCCGCCGATCATCATCACACAGCGGCGGCCGCTTGAGTAAACGTCCGCCTGTTATAATGTGTGTGTGTGTGTGTGTGTGTGTGTGTGTGTGTGTGCGCGTGTGTGTTGTGTGCGTGCGTGTGTGCTAGCTACAGCGCGACAGATGATGCGCTGTGTGTGGACTGGAGGGGTAAGGAGAGGGCGGGGGTAATGGGAAGGGGGATGACGTTGGGGGTGATGATGAGCGCTGCCTATAGTCTGGATTTAGGGTGGGGCCGGGGTGTGGTGGTGGGGCTGGAAAGGGTGAGCCACGTCTTTTGTTTTATCGTAGCATCTGTCCAGTGTCCGATTACGTCATCGACTGTCTTGCTGTAAGCTCCATTATCATTATTAGTGAAACTTTGTTTGCCCTCTCTCTTTTTCACGGACATCTGTATGCATGGGCAATTGAACGGAACGATTATAGCAGCTACGGTGCCGCGTTGCAGTGTTCATCGGAGAACACTGTGTGGACTGTGAGAGCGCCAGTCCTAAGTGTGGAAAAACCTGGAGGGCCGAGGGCGACCTCAACTACCCAGGCAGCCAAAGATGCGTTAAACACTGGAAACTGCATCAGTTGATGAGAATAATTAACATAGCTGCTAGCAGTGCCATTCCAAAGCATGGACAAAGAGGAGGGCTACGTTAAGTCATGCATAACCATTACCTTTCACGATAGCTTGCTAGTACAGCATAGGCAGACGGTCAGACCCGGTTAAGTTTAGCGATATTAACCGAGGTAGCTGGCCAAATTGATCTGGACCAACTAAAGCTATCAACATCGCTGATGTGCCACCATATAATCAATCACAGCTTTGGTCATTTCTGCCAAACCTCAGCCCGAAGAGTACCACAACCCTAGAGACATACACAGAGACACAACAATAAGCTTCTATACCTCTTGTCATGTTACAACGACCTCCCCAACCCATGACCACTTGCCGACATATCACAAAACTGAAGACACAAATCCTAGATTCTACCTCCTAACCCACCAATCTAGTCACTCCAATTCTAAACGCTATCAACTTTAGCCATATGTATGCCTTGCCTATGGGTTAGATCGGCCACTGCTCGTACTTTGGCAGTGCCAGTCCCAAGCCTGGAGAAAGGAGGGTGACACTAATCATCCTAGATATAACTCAGTGTTGCCAAACAGCAAAGAGTATGTCCTCCGGAACGGACTTTGGAACCACCCGTCTATAGACTTCGTCTTGACTGAGCGCCTGTGAATAAGTTGGTGCCCACGAATTCGTACTGTGGACACTACAAGAAGATTATGAAAGATGCAACGATCGAAACATCGAAAGAATAGAGCATTATGAAAGGTACAACACATCGAAAGAAGCCTTTTATTAACCCTTCACAACTCAAACCAATTACAATAGAATGCAAACAGGTTGAAAAGGGTTGAACCACACAATGTCGCATCTGACACGCACACACACTTGTAATGTCTCTGGACTTTTATGTAGCGCAAGTTAAATACCAGTGCATTAATACTGCTTCATGTACAAGCTCCATCGTACAGCTAACCTATGAGAACTACTGCAGTTATCTAACAATAATAATAATAATGATAATGTTTGTATAAATTTTGGTCATTTATATAGCACCCCTCATAAATGATAAATTTAATGATAATGATAATAATAATAATACCAATGCAAGAACAATAAATTACATAGCACAGTATTAACAACAGCAATAATAATTACAGAAGGTTATTAACAGTGACAAATGATACACCTGACAATAATAATAATAATAAAATTATAAAATAACACAAGACTACAGTAACTTTCTACCGTCCGCACTTATCTATGGCTATCCAGTGCCTCAACTCAATTGCTTTCCGCAGCAATTTTACCACCAAATAAAGCCATAAAATGTGAGGAGGACTAGCCGCCAATCCAGAACAATGCGCCACTGATATCAGCAATCCTGAGGAATTATACACATCTTGGGATAGATAAACCAAAATAGTAATAATAATAATTAATTGATAATTAATTGACGTTCAAGTCCCTGAGGGATCCTATACCTTGGGGCAAAAAAATATAACAATAATAATGGTGTTCATAATAATAATTTAAAAAATAATAATAAGTACAAGAATTTGGTGTAGTCCAGAACAGTAGCCTAATATCCATATTTTGCCAGACTGCCAAAAGCAATTCGATGTTGAGCATAAAATACGAACCATAAGAATTTTAGATACTGTTACAAACAGCACATTTCACAACTGTTTCACTGTCATTACATCATTAATAATTAATTATAATTAATTATAATTATTATGCTACTATTACTGGCCACTTTCTTGGCTACTTGATTTAGGAAACACAACTGTCGTCGAATATTCTCGTCTACCTTCACATCGTGCCACAAGTATGAATTTCATGAATTATGTAATTCGCTGAGCTGGATAATTATGATGAAACAATTTCAATAATACTTTTTTCATCCTGACTCATGGTAAATTATAATTATTGAGCATGCTTCGATGTTCATAGAAAGGTCATGGACTCCTTCCCTAGTACCACAGACATACATGTACATTGTACAATAGTTCGCCCTTACAAAATCCTCTTGTACAACTGGGTCCTATGTTTAACAGATTAGGGTTAAAAGGTCTGCTACAAGTTCCTTTTTATTCTCCGTTTCCTACTGCTACTCCTACTGCTAAAACACTACACCTCTAGTACAACTACTGTATTGTTTTCACTTCCACTATGCATGTATTTGGTCATTTATATAGCACCTTACAGGAGCCTCATCAATTAATATTATTACTGCTATTACTACTGTTAACAAGCTAGACCTCTTATTTAACTAGCGCATTAATTTTAATTCAATTTTTTATTGAAAGTTATACCGCCTTATAGTTGTAAAGGTACCCTATAATAGTTATTACTGTTACCACATCATTACTGTATTTACAATGTGCAAGTGTATATTTATATATGACCACTAGCAGGAAACCACTCAAGAGAACCACTCAAGAGAACCACTCAAGAGAACTAATCAATAGAACTACTCACAGCCTGACAACACAAATGACAATCAAGCAGAATGAGTTTCAACTACTGGTGAGTGGTGATATAGAGGCAGAGAACATAGTTCTAAGCAGGTCATAAGGAAAATGTATTGCATCTCTAAATTTACATAGCACCTCACGCAGTGCAGACTAATCAGAGGCGCTCCCAGTGTGTGAGACAAAGAGAAAAAAAGTGGTCTTGAAACAGCAAAAAAAGGCAGGTATGGATGATACTAAACTGAAAGGCCTTCTAAGATCAGAAATATTGTAATTATTTGTTATTATTACTGTTGTTACCATAGCCAGAATAATAAAATTTTACTAAAAGCATCGGATATTCAATGTACAATGAAAATAAGTGAAGTTTCAAAGCAACAGAACAACTTTCGATCCGTCGGTTAAATAAGAATATTCATCAGATATGACAGACACTCAATGTTGGTAGTTACAACACTTTGCGACAAAATGTCACAACAGTTGCCAACAAAATGACAGATATTTGTCACAATAGTTGCCAAAATAAATGACAGTTAGTTGTCACAATAGTTGCCAACAAAATGACAGTCAGTTGTCACAACAGTTGCCCATAAAATGACAGTTAGTTGCCACAATAGTTACCAACTAAATGACAGACAGTTGTTACAACAGTTGCCAACTAAATGACAGTTAGTTGTCACGATAGTTGCCAACTAAATGACAGATAGTTGTCACAATAGTTGCCAACTAAATGACAGATAGTTGTCACAATACTTGCCAACTAAATGACGGATAGTTGTCACAGCAGTTTCTAACTAAATGACAGATAGTTGTCACAATAGCTGCCAACTAAATGACATTTAGTTGTCACAATAGTTGCCAACAAAATGACAGATAGTTGTCACAATAGTTGCCAACAAAATGACAGATAGTTGTCAAAACAGTTTCTAACTAAATGACAGATAGTTGTCACAATAGTTGCCAACTAAATGACAGTTAGTTGTCACGATAGTTGCCAACTAAATGACAGATAGTTGTCACAATAGTTGCCAACTAAATGACAGATAGTTGTCACAATACTTGCCAACTAAATGACGGATAGTTGTCACAATATTTGCAAACAAAATGACAGATAGTTGTCACAGCAGTTTCTAACTAAATGACAGATAGTTGTCACAATAGCTGCCAACTAAATGACATTTAGTTGTCACAATAGTTGCCAACAAAATGACAGTTGTCACAATAGTTGCCAACAAAATGACAGATAGTTGTCAAAACAGTTTCTAACTAAATGACAGATAGTTGTCACAATAGTTGCCAACTAAATGACAGTTAGTTGCCACAACAGTTGCCAAAATAAATGACAGTTTTCACAACAGTTGCCAAAATAAATGACAGTTGTCACAACAGTTGCCAAAATAAATGGCAGTTGTCACAACAGTTGCCAAAATAAATGACAGCTGTCACAACAGTTTCTAACTAAATGGCCATCAATTATAGTCTCAATAGCTGCCAAAAAATTACCACCAGTAACTACATGTACAACTGCAGCCAACAAAATGGCCACCGTTTCCTCAAGCAGCCACCGGGGCAGCCCTGGAAAAGCCCTAAGCCACACACATTCAAGACATGTAGCACAAGGACCCAAAGCAAGAGCAGGCAAGCAAGCTAAGTTAGCAGCAATAAACTCATTTACAGCATTCACGATCATCTCCACAAGTGTAGTTCTAGGGTTAAAAAGATTAAAGATTAGGGTTAACAGGTCTGCAACAGGTTTCACCATCTTCTACAAGGTTTGGTGACTGCTCTTTCTTGGTGTCAGGACCCACTGCATGGAACAGTCTTCCCGACAATGTAAAGAACGCAACAGCTCTGAAGGCATTTAAATCAAAACTCAAGACTTACCTTTTTAAACAATCATATGATTTTTGCCATTAATATTTTGAACTCATGGACAGCGCCCTTTCCTTCGGCCTCGGCTGAGCTACAGTGCTACACAAATGGTCTTATAATTATTATTATTATTACTATTATTAAAATTATATATTTTATTTTTTACTATTATTTTATTTATTTATTATTATTATTAAAAGATATATCAGCTGAAGTGCACGAATTACATCAATTAAAAAAATTGGACAATTCTTATCTACTCGGTAATTAATAATACATCTCAACAACGAACGTTTGATAACAATCGCGCACGCTGCACCAGGATTCAAACCCCAGACGCAAAAAAGACAAACACGTTCGAAATGAGACGCCGTGTCATCTTAACGACATCCAAGTCGAAACAAATCTGCACCAACCAAAATTCTTACGCTACACATTCATTGTAACTGACCTTGACAAAACAAAATACATCTACGAAGAACGTGCCCCATGGAACATCATCCGAAAACAACGACACAATTATACACCGGAGGAGCCTCCATCAAGAACACCGACCCCCGACCAACTAGTTCACTGTTCACAAAGATCTCAAAATTGGCAACACAACCTCATCATCGTAAGGCGTCGTACTTAACCCTTTGCCGACCGAGAGTAGGGGGGAATTCCCCCTCACATACATAGACACAACCACCCTATGGGACCCACGAGACGCGTCCCCCACAACTTATGAAACGCTTGGGACGGTCCCCAACTTTCAGGACGTGGTTGCGCTTATGCCCACATACCATTAACCCTTTAATGCCGAGATGGTAGTAAATGGTATGGGAAATCCTATACCCTCCGGCATTAAAGGGTTAACTACACTTCGACCGTTAAAGGGTTAATATCATCGTTTGTAAACACAGTGAATAACGTCATCGTCATCGTCGTCGTATGGAGTTCCGGCAAGCCTTCGACAGTGTCCGACGACGGCAACTGATACGGTATCTTCACTCGGTGTAGTCCATTGTCTTGATGAACTCGATGGCGGACGCGAACTGCATCCACCAGTACTGCTCCTCACCGGTGAGGCGCTTCTCGTAGAAGCTCCTGATGTACTGGACAGTCGAGAGGAGACTCGGGATGTTCGCTTTGATGAGGATGTAGATGAGGACCGGCATGAAGTCGTCAGCCGCAGGAACGGACTTCTCGTTGGCCATGCTCAACAGGTTCATGATCGTTGATGAACAGCGCAGGATGCACTGCAGCTTGTCCTTTGGTGTCTGTAGAGCAACACACCAATTCAGTAAGTAAGTAATGGATCTATAAATCTATTTACATACATTTGGAAGAGAAGGTTAATTTTTTACCCGTTTGCCCCGAGAATATCCGCTGAAAAAGGGCTTAAAATTAAAAAATGAATGGGTAAAGGGTTAACTGCTGTACAAGAGATTACTCGCAAGTGCATCTTTGATAAAGATGCATAGACCAGAGCAGGAGAAAGCACTCCTACCTCAGAATTGCTGTATAGGAGCGTGGGACCATGAGATTCCATGTGTTTTAAGTTAAGTAAGTCAGTATATCCTTTCTTAGCCAATTCCATATCCGCATTCTTCACAACATTCAACTGTCAACACGAGTGCATCATTCTAACATCTTGCACTGCAAACCATCAACAATTGTGGTCACAGGGAATATTTTGGGGGCTTTTTGGGTGTAAGGACTGGCTCATTTTTTACTGAGAAACGATCAATTCAGGCACAGAGAGAACACTGATGAATTTGAGCGATCAACCAAGGAAGAGGAAACAATTAGTAGCTGCTGCGTACAAGCCATCCACGCATACCCGCAAGTATGTACATGCGTATATATGTATGTAAGTATGAATGCAAAGACTCATTCCAATACCTGCCAGTGCAATCTTTGCGGGGCACAGTGGGGTAGTGGGTATGTTCGCTGCCATGCAGCCGGAGGGTTTCATGCTCGAATCCACTTCAAGCCGCCGTGTTGCAATCGCTCGATGCAATGTCCGCGCTGTAGTCAGGGGCACCTCTGAGTAGTGAGCTTGAAGGGCGGTATAGAAACGGAGAAATAAATAAATCTAATACACCACCTTGTATGCATTGATCATGTAGATTTCGGTCTGAGCGGCCGGCCATGGACATTCGTAATGGTAGACTTTGGGAATTCGCAGATCCTTGTGAGTCGGAGTTATCACTTTCGACAGCTTCTTTACGTGCTCATTCAAGATCCTACGAAACAAACAAACCAACATTATTTCACACCAATCCATGCATATACATGTGTTCATATCTCATCTACATACCAGTGCAAACGCATCATATCTTATCTATAGATTTATATTTACATACCAGTGCAAACGCATCATATCTTATCTATAGATTTATATAACGAAATTCTCACATAATGACTATTCAGAGGCACTCTCAGCACGAAAATTTTATAGTTCATGGATGGATAAGAGAATTGCTGACAACAGAGAAATTATTGAAAAGAAAAGAAATTAGAAGGAATGAAATACTGTCCAACAGACAAGTATCATGTATGTATATATGTCATGTCTATTACTTATATAGGGAACCCGGAACATTGCTCATATCAAGAATGCTACATATGTCATGAACATCACTTGTATCAGAATATTATTTGTTTCAGGAGCATAACTTATCTTTGGCATATCAGTTTTGCTAGGAACATTATCGGCATTCAAGTTAATTATATCAGGAACATTACTTATATGAGAAACGTTACTTAAATGAAGGATGTCACTTATATATGAGGAACCTTACATTAGAAACGTTACTTATATGTGCAATGCTATTTATATCACGAAGTTACTTATATGAGGAACATCATTTATACCAGGAACGTTACTTATACCAGGAACGTTACTTCTACGATGAATGTTACTTACTGGTCCCTCAGTATGTCGCCATCACCATTAGGGAACATGGCGTGTGTGTAGATATGGCTCATCACGTTTCGCTCGACGTACAGCTTTGCCTCGTCCAACTGACTAGAGCTGGCCACTGTGTCAGATAAAATACGAAGAAAAAAACAGATCAGAAATCAACACATACACGTTTGAACCCAAAAGCAGCAGGTGGTTCTAAGAAATAGAACACAGCACAATGCTAAAACAAAACAGATGCCAAAATAAAAAAATTTATATAGTTAAATAAATAAATAAAAATTCAACATTTGGTTATATAAGTAAATAAATTTAAATGGTTAAATAAACAAATCAATTGAAATAGTGAAATAAATTTAGAAAAATTACGTTGAATTCGTATTTAAAGCGCTATGCCAATGCTTTTTAAAGTATGATTCACACGATAAACAGTTCTGAAGGTTTGAGGCAGTTTAGAAATGAGAGAATACCTTGCCACAGAGAGTCTTCCTCCATCTCACGGTGAAGATAAGCCAAGAAGTTCTCCACCAAATCAGTCTACAAAAAATACAGTTTGCGCTCATGTCAGAAAGACCTTCAAGCCAACCTCCTATTCACTACAAGCCTAACATTTCTTTGACCAGATTCTGAGTCTGTTTGTCTCTCACTTCTAGAATGCTTTAAACGCCCAACCAATATCCACAAATGTTGAATAGCATCATTTCCTCAGCTTCCGGACCAAGTAAGTTTCTGAAAGAGGTGCTATAAAAACTTTTTCCGGATAACTGAATGAATGGAATGAGGTGTGTGAAGTGATGTAATGCTTAACACTCAGGGCTGCACTATGGCTAGTGCAGGCCTGGGTCTTGTGATTGCCCTTAAACTCACTAGTCTACCCCACACACATTTAAAACCACAGTCCCTCAAAACTGCAGACCCGAGTCTTTAAGCACCCTTAGCACCACCTAAATGTGGGCCTGTTAACACTCTTAGTTGACACAAACAAGCTTAAATATTTTTTAAAGTAAAGCAGTTAGATCAGCACTGCCATTGTTGTGATATGTTTTCTCAAAATCACCAAGGACCGTGGGAAGAGACGAACTGGAGCGTGCTGCTCACCTTTTCATCGGAGACAGTAAGCTTCTGGAACTCAGAGATAAATTTCATCAGCGCCTTTTCCTTCTTCTCGAGAAAAAGACGAACGAAAACCGACAGAAGATATTTGTTCATCACGGCCTTGTTGCTGAACAATGAGAGAAAAAATCATTTAGAGTAAAATTCAAAATCAACAGCATAATACAAAGTCATGTAAATAATATAAAAAAACATTGAAAATCAATGTAGCACAGCCCATTCTGTAAAGTAAAGTATGGTACAATTGAGAAATCTGAAGCACAGCAGCATAAAGTGCAGCGACGTAGAGACATGCGAAGTCAATCGGAGTACAGAAAGGAAATGTAGAGTGATGCAAAGTAAAATAATGTCAAGTACGTAAGAGAAAACTACCAGAAACTTAAAGCAATTTTACTCTTGACCTGCTTTACGACCTGCCAAAAATCCTTTGGAATTCTCATATCTTCTTTATATTTAATTTCTTCGATCTGCTGAATAACTCCCACGACCCTGACGCGACCCACAGAAATTTTATAGCTGGCGCCGCCACTACCGCATAGGTCTACGTCTGTTGAAACGGTGCTATATAAATGCTCTTAATGAATCTTGGCCACTGGACATGTGCACGAATGAACCAAAGCGGTTGCTATGACGTACCGTTCAACCCTAACGAGCAATCGCTCGATGAGCGCCAGAGAACTGAGCAGACCCTGGCGACAGCGAACCAAGTATGCGACGTACGGAGAACGACTGCGGTATTCTTCTCGCATCGTCTTCAACAGTTTCTTCGTCCTAAAAATATATGCGCATTCAGCAAATGTTTACATACATGCCGAATTTAAGCATGCGAGTATATTTGTGTCATAATCAATAGTGATAAAGACAATTTATACGGCGCCATAACATGGCCGTGCTGTAACAAGGGTGCCTTATAAAGCAGCTAACAGGCGGGAAAAGTCATACCTGGAAAGGACTTCCAGGGATCACTCCATCATGTTCCTCTCTAGCCTTAAGACTGTCCCTACTTAGCCGAGGTCTGGTTGGGAGCGCTTCTGAGCACATAGTCTTGAAGGGGCGCTACAGTAAGCACTCCTAATAAATAAATAATTCTGCTGAGAGTGCTTGTAAGATTAGAAAGCATTCTTTGCGATTAGTTATAAAGCGCTAAATCCCCATCAGGTCACTCTCTGGTAGTCCTTCCACATTTATCTCTAGTGTCAAAACCTGCCTTTTCTCTCCGGGTTGCACGCACTGGGAGCACCACTGAAAGGCACTTGCTGCAAGAGGCGCCTTACAAATGGTCAGACACAACAAAATACAATAAAGCGTCGATTGATTGTGTGCATGCATTGTTCTCGTACTCTTGACTGTCGAACTGTCGTAGGCATCGAATTGTCTCGTGCAGCTGAGCGATGAGGTCTTTGTCTTGCAGGTTGATCGCTTCGGCTAACTGCAACTTAAGAAACGCCACCAATTCGTTCTCCTTTGGTTCGACAAGAGGATTCCTCGACACCGATCCGCCGTACTGGTAGCCGTGCACCGAACCCTGACACACAGAAAAGTGCAATTTTAATTAAAATAGTTCATCATCATCATCATCGTCGTCGTCATCATCGATCATCGTTGTCGTTATCATCATCATCGTTATCATCATCATCGTTATCATCGTCGTCGTCGTCATCATCAACATCGTCGTCATCATTAACGTCGTCGTCATCATCATCATCGTCATCATCATTGTCATCATCATTAACATCATCATCATCATCATCATTAACATCATCATAGTCATCATCACCATCATGTTTCTAATGTCAGCCATTCGGCGGCTATGGGTACGAATAAACGATCTCCATTGTCCTCAGCCATTCTTTCAGCTCCATTGTTCCCCTCTTAGTGTTAGAGGACAACAGCAAGTTCTGCAACCGTATTGTTTATAATATCGCAAGATCAAATACAGTATATGACAGTGCCATTCACAGTAACTAACCACCAAAAAAATCCTCACAATGACCTGGAAGCGAAATTCCTAAGAGGTGCCATAGGCGTACAGGAGATTTCAGCAGTGGGGGGGGGGGGCAAAGATTGAACTTCTGCCCGAAAAATATATCCGGCAAAAAAGTGAACGACCTTTTGTTTAGTCGTTCGGGGCTGTGTTTGCCCGAAAAACCACATTTGCCCGAAAGTTGGGGGGGGGGGGGGGCAAATGCCCCCTCTGGACCCCCGCCTCGTACGCCTATGAGCGGTGCTACGTAACAATGCATGGAAACGAAATCTCACCTGGAAGTCTGCATTGCTGAGGACAAGCCGGAGTTTCTTCTTCGCGTCAAGGAATGCCTTGCAGGTCTCAAGGTTATTGGGGTCGTACGCGGGAGGTCCCTCTTCCTCTTCCACCGGTCTCGACGACGCGCCCCCTGCTGCTGAAGATGGAAGAGAAGAAGTGGTGCTGGAATCGGATGGCTTCGGAACGGGCGCTGGTTTACTGCGATACTTAGCCAGGATCTCATCCGACGTGTCTGCAGAAAAAAAGAAGTTTTCGTACGCGGAAATTTGGAAAATTTGCGAAAAGATAAACACCAGAGAAATGACGTTCATCAGCCAAACTATAAAAATTCAGTGAAATCTCATCGACAGGAATGCAGAATGTGTTCGCCTGCACAGATCAATCAATCAATCAATCAATCAACCAACCAATCAATATTTATATAGCACCCCTTCGAGTTCGAGATACTTACTCAGAGGTACTACCGGCCGAGATCAAGCGAAAAAAAGCAGTTTTCAACAGCGTGTGAAGATTTTGATAGTTAAATACATTTCCTCATATCTTTTTGTGATACTGACACATACATACAGGCAGACAGACCGACAGACCAAGCAGTTATACCTGACGAGAGAATTTCCGGGCACCTGCTATAGTGAGTGTACACAGACTGACAGAAGGATGTAAAAATTACATGTAGTTAACTTTTTACTTTTAGTTTATGTGTTAAATTTACTGAACTGAAACGTTTGCTTACATTTGAAATTTTCAATGTTGTCGTTAGAACTATTTTGTACGCTATTCGTAATCGACCGAATACTTGGCCCAATTATTCGTGTTTGGTCGAATAGTGATAAAACGGTACAGACCTAAATAGTAAATTATAATACGAATAGTGAACAAAATAGGTATACTGACAACATTACCAAATAGGTGTGCTGCTCGCAAACTGTAGCGTGCAGTCGAAACAACCTGAAGAAAAACAACATCTAACCAGTAACCGTTGCCAAGTCTTCTGCTCTAATTATTCCCGTTGCACCTGCAGATGACCTTTGTTGTCTCGTTGTATCGTCTGTCGTTGTTTCGGTTGTCGAAGGAGTCAGTACTTTGACTGAAGCATCAATACCTGTTCGTGCAACGTGGAATACAACCAAATACAACTCACTTCAATTTCGATGTGAGGGTCATCCAATTTGTATAATATATGCATCGTGAGGATAGGGCTAACCCAAATGCATATGCACACATATAGGAGGCGCTTGAAAGGTGCTATATAAATGTTTCTGTTACGTCACATAACACTGTTGCATGCATGCACAATCACACAAACACACAACCCAACCTTGGTATCCAGTCCTCTCCACTCCCTTAATTATCTACGAAGACAAAGACATTAGTCCAAGACAAATGATTCTGAGGCGTCAGACATGTATACCAGAAGCTATCCTCACCATCCAGGGTTAGACAAACAGACAATACACAGTCACAAGGACAACGGACATTGTCTTGCATTGGCATCATTAAAAGACAACATTGTCTTGCAATGGCATCATTAAAAGACAACATTGTCTTGCAATGGCATCATTAAAAGACAACATTGTCTTGCAATGGCATCATTAAAAGATAACATTGTCTTGCAATGGCATCATTAAAAGACAACATTATCTTGCATTGGCATTGTTAAAAGACAACATTGTCTTGCATTGGCATTGTTAAAAGACAACATTATCTTGCATTGGCATTGTTAAAAGACAACATTATCTTGCATTGGCATCATAAAAAGACAACAATATCTTGCATTGGAATTATTAAAAGACAACTCGTGCAAACAAAGCAAACCTTTATCGGAATCAATTACAACAGTTGGTCTAAAGACTTCATCAGCAGGTTTTGTTGCCACTTTGCGTTTCGTACCTACAATCGACAACAAATGGCTTCTCTTTAGTTTAATTTAATAGCATCAAAAACGGTGAAGACAATAATAATAACTAATCACAGGCTCTCACACCTGTGAGTGTATTATTCACGTTCAGGTACTACAAAATTTCATTATTGCAAAAACAATAGGAACACTTTAATAATCATCCAAAAACTGCACGCTCAAGTCAGATAATTAACTGCAGAAAAGCCTAAAATAACTCCATAAATAAAAGCTAAACACCAAAAGAAGATATCAACGTAAACAGAAGAAGAAGTAAATACAGAAACGCAGCCTACTTTCAGATCGAGTTTTGTCGGCCATTTAAGAAATCTGAAGATGCTCAGATTGCTTAAGCTTGGAATAGTCCACATAGTGCTCAGAATTTTCCTTCTAATTTTGTTACCATAGAATGTTGCAACTTATCAATATCTTGCATGAATTAACGCCATCAAAAATCAAACTGATGCAACTCATGACCTTTCCTCAACATACTGCTTACTCCAAAAAATGGAATCATTGCCCAGCGATTGTTAAGATATTTTTCTGAAATTAATCTCGAAATAAAAACGAGAAAACTTGTCAGAACCCAAAAGATTTTCTTGAAGTTCAGTGTTCATTTTTAAGTGCAACCCTCAGAGGCCTTGATATTTAAACTGCACAAAGACATTATCCGCTTCAGTATCTAGAGCTGCCTTTAGTGTTGCCTCTGCTTCAGTCTGCAGTGATCGCCTAGCTCTGCAATTGGCAGACAATGGCGACTTGCTAGTTCCCTCTGCAAGCCATGCTTCCACAATAGAACAATGGGCTTTCAACACCATGAGCCAGTCTATTTCGAATGATCTGCCATAGGACTCAACGGCCTTTTGCTCTTCTTTAAACCATTCTATTCAGCAGCAGCAGCAGCAGCCAGGAGCACCTCTGAGTGGGCATCTTGATGGGTTGCTACATCATTTAAATTGACTAACTGATAAACAGAGACTTGGCATGACTCGACGTGTTAAGTAATCAAATTAAATATAAAGCATGAACAGACGTTATAGACTAGGGTTGTACCAAACGTTCACTTCAGGGTTGAATAGTGGATCAAATAGCTATTCGGTATTCGACCGAATAGTAGTGATAGGACATGTGTTTCTGCATATGAGATAGTGGACTTAGGAATGCAAAAATTACACTCAGTTAACTGTTTACTTTTCGATTAGGCAATAAATTTGCTGAACTGAAACTATTGCTTACATTTGAAATTTTCAATGTTGTCGGTAGAACTATTTCGTACACTACTCGTATTTGGCCGAATAGTTGGTTCAATTATTTGTATTCGGCTGAATAGTGATGTATGTATGTATGTATGTATGTATGTATGTATGTATGTATGTATGTATGTATGTATGTATGTATGTATGTATGTATGTATGCATGCATATAGCGCCTCAACAAAAACCTCACAAAGGTGACAAACACTTATTCGGTACAGCGTACTACAGCCCTATTAAAGACAACAACACACATGGAAGCGCAAAAGCAAGCGGCAGAGAAGAAGCGACAGAGAAATGTTGTTTTCTACCTCTTGGCACTTGAACAGGAACCGGAAACGAACCTTCACCAACACAAACAATTCATCATCAGAATCGGAGAAGAAGCCGCAAATAAAAATAACGAACTCGTAAACCCATTTTTATCGCTATATCTAACTGAAGCAAAGCTTTTTTCCACACCCAACAGCAAATCAATACGACTTTATTTTGCACCGCCTTCATTCCAAAGTGAACACACCAACAACATCAATGATGCGGAGATAGTGTAGGACTTGCTCAAGATCCTACACAGTAACCGCCTCTGACAACCTATATATATATATATATATATATAATTATATATATATATATATATATATATATATATATATATATATATATACACTCTCTGCTCGTACTTTGGCAGCGCCAGTCCAAAGCCTGGAGAAAGAAGGAGGGCAACACTAATCATCTTTGATAGATGACACAGTGTCACTAAAAAGCAACAAGAACACTAACTGTTCTACACAATAAGCCAATGTCACAACCCGTATTAAAATACATTACACAGATTTTACAGCTCAAATCTCCTACTACGCTAACTCAAGTTAAACTGGTTAGCTTTGTTGGTTACATTAGATATATTACACCGTAAAGATAGATAGCTTAGATGAGAAAGCCCCAACCACAAAATAAGCATCGTAAGTAAGTAAGCATGGTTGAATGTATAAAAAAACAAAGTAACCACAGAGCTGACAGAAATCATGTACAAAATGAGCTAAAAGAATATTTCAACTTACGCTCACGGTAATTATTACAACAGTCACTCGCCACATTTCAACAGGGTGTTCATAAAAAACTCACCTCTTGTGAGGCGCTCACGAAACGCGTTGAAAAACCCGGGCTTCCTTTTGTCGTGCTTATCCTGTTTCTTGTCATCATCTTCCTGTACACGAAAGAAAACTTCAGGCATCCAGAGGCAGTACAAAAACTGAACAACCCACAAATAAATTAGAAATTTCAGGATACCCCACATCTTCAGATCATTCGATTGCATATATAAAGCATCATTGTCTTTCACACAGATTTAATTGAATACTTGAAATTTTATAAGCAAAGTCGCCTTAAAAACTGATGTCTCTTGCATTTCTTCAGCCATGGCTCACATTGAGGTGCTATATAAATTGCATAATCCAGAATGGCAACTCGTCAAGTGCTTGTCATGAAATTCGAGCCGAGACAAGATGGCTGCCATGTAGGCTTTCATGCAACGCGCGTACAACATCCAACCACTATTAATAGCGGTTATCACACGATGACAAACGAATCGGAACAATCAAATACCTTGTTAGCCGATGCGCACGACGGCATCTCGGAGCCTGCCTGCTGCGTCGCCAAGGAAACCGACAACGGTTTGGCCACAGCTCGGGGGGTCGCCATCGAAGTCCCAAACGCAGAGGGATCACCCGTCTTTGACGCCCAACCGTCCGACAAACCCGCTCCACCATCGCTCGCATGATCGCTTTCCCCGCGCGCCCCTTTCGGCGCGGGCGTCTGAACCTTCCCGTTCAGCACCCCTTTACCCTTCGACGGCTGCACACCCCCCGCACCACCGGTCTGGCTCACGGATATCTTCGGCGGGGCAGGGTAGCAACCGGACGAGGTCTTTGGCCTGGCTCCCTGTTCCGCGTAGTTCACGCCCTTGACCTGCGGAAGGTCCCCGGTCGACGCCGTCTGCCGGGTCGTGGCGCCATCTTGCATCAGCGGATCGAAGCAGCAAGACGAGACGGACGAGAGCCGGCGCTCGTCGAGCTTCTCGTTCTGGTGCTCGGTGAGCTTGAGCCCGTCGGAGAACTCGTTCGTGAGTGTGTCGACCGACACCGAGCTGCCCATCGTCGTAGTCGTTGTCGAGTTGACGCCCGAGTCGCCGCGTCCGCCGCGGTTGTCCGAGAAGTCGATGAGCGAGCCGACGGAGCTGCTCGAGTGGAACGAGAGGTCGAGCGCCGACGGTTGCGAGTCGAGGCAGTTGAGGCAGGCGTCGGAGCTCGCCTTCGAGATGGGACTGCGGTGGTCCTTGTCGCTCCCCTCCGGGTCGAGGTCCGAGGAGAAGACGGAATTTGTGTCGCCTTCCCGGTCCATGTCCTCGCTCTTCGACCTCTCCTGCGGCGGCGGAGCCGGTGGTGCGCTCGCGAGGTTCCCGTCGGGAACGAGCCTCAGCGGAACCGGGGAATGGATGGGTTTTCCCCGCCGTCCGGTCGCGAGGAATTCCGGGAGGCGGACCGCGGCCACCTGCCGGTCGCCCTCGTCGGAGATGTAGCGGTTCATGCGGAAGAAGGATTGCTCGCTGGACGACGACGTTGGGTTGTATGAGTTGCGGTTGGAAGCAGACGCCTGTAACGGTTGGTTGTTGGCGTTGGCAACCGCGGCCTTCGTCAGTCGTGGGGCGACCTTTGGGCTCCTCGTAGCGGGGTCTGCGTCGACCGGTTCGAACGGAGACTCGTGCGGACTCTGGTTGCCTAAGATCAACAACAAAATCGTACGAAATGCATTGCACACGATTCCTGTCTTCCTGCCTATCTTACTGCATGCATCTTTAACTGTCGTCAACTTCCAGCACGTTAACGAAAACTGTCTGCCTGATTTACTTTATTGCATGCATGACTGACTGCCAATCTCTCTGCTTGCATATCAAACTGCCCGTTAGTCCTGCCATATGCCGTGAATTACTTTCTGTAACAAACTGATTGCCTAATTGCCAGTACAAACCAGAAGCCTGTGGTGTGTTGTCTCCAGTTGTCTCTCCTGCAAGTTCACCGATCTCCGAGCCTGGACCAACACCACGGCTGCTCACACTGGCAACGTCATCCTGACAACAAAAAGACAACAATGATGACAACCAAGCAGCGAAGAACAGAATCAAGTTACACAGCTTTATCACAAAACCAAAGTCATTCGATAGCTAGTAGCTACACATTCACTTTTCGCATACGTTCATTCGTCCAACTGCCTATTTATGCTTGATCCCCTCTATATTCAATTCATACTTGACCGTGATCACAATCATGATCAAACACGATCCAGTAGAATCATGATCATGATTAAATATGATCATCAAGTTTAATCATAATAAATCACATACACACGGGATGATGCATAATGAATGATCATACAAGATCAGGTTCAAGCAAACAATTTAATCATAATAAATCCTGTACAATACATAGTGATCATAGTTGATCAAGTTCAAACAAAAGATTATCCCGGATCACGCTTGAAGATCATACTTCAACTTTATCTTGATCGTTATTACACACGATCCAATCAAACCATGATCACGATCAATTTGATCATCAATCATGATCATACAAGATCACAATGGATGATACATATTGATCATACCTGATCAAGTTCGAGCAATCGATCGGCCTGTCGTTCGCTTGTGTCACTAGCAAGAACGTCCGTGCTCCACGCGTCACTCGCCGTCTCCGAAATCTCCATCACCTGAAAGTAAACACAATAGCTGCTGCTTACCTGGATAATCCATGCAATCAAGGCCAGCATCACCTGTGCTGGAAAAATTCCATACCTGTTCATATCTGCAATTATTTCTTTGTATTACATGTAGTAGTCTACCTGAGCACTAGGGTGGAGTGAAAAAACCGAAAATTGGAATTCCGAAAAGTAATGGCAACCAAAAGTTGCCCAATGACATGGGGTCAAAAAATGTGTAAAAAGTTTTAAAAAATATTAATGTCTTCAGCCCCCATAAGTGGGCCAAAGTTCCGAAAAATTGCATTTTTTAAAGAAAATTGCCGGTTTTATCATGAAATATTCTTAGTGCAAAATAACTAACTGCCATTCAATACACCGTTGGAAAGAGCTCTTAAAACTGAACAAAATGGTTTATTCATTTACAGAATAGTCCCATATTTGTAGAAGATATTAATTTTTTACCATACCCCCTCTTCGCGACATGTCGCGAAACCTAAAACAGTAAAACACTAATAACTTTTTTATCCTTTGAGATATTTCAATGCGTAATATGTCATTCGATTCTGTTTAGGACCCTCTTTCTAATGGTGTATTGTAAGGTGAGATTGCATATTGTTTGTTTGATATTATTGGGATGGTATCTAATATGCACCTTGACTGAAAGCACTTCCAAAGACTTTCATGGAAATCGTATTGCCGTCACAGTAGGGCAAAGTCACAAATGTCAGAATTTGTCTCATATACTGGCATGCATCATTGACCATCAGCAAGTAATCATGCTCTTTTAAAATTTATCCGATCCACTGTGTCTTAGAGGGACAGTAGTGCGTTACAGTCCTATAGTTAATTTTGATTTCAAATATCAGTTTCAGTTCTCGCGATCTTAATGGCGTCCGGACAGACTCATCTCCGTTGTCTGCACCTTAGCTACGGCTGCAATAGCTTCATTCACACTTTTAAGACACCTTTCAAAAATACTCTAATCTGGACATTGAAACTGTCAAACTATCGAGCCTGACCGGTAATATGAAATTGGAGCTATTCTGTCTTTTGGCTGTGTTAGAACAGATTGTTGGAACAGCAACCCTCCAGGTATGAAAGTCAATTAATTCTACATTATCTGTTGAGTTAAGATTCTGAGGCAGAACATGGAAGCACTGCACAGACAACTTTCTATCTTGTTTTCAGCTATTGACATTCTCCTCAGACCAAGTTCTTTCATAGGAGTAGCCTATTCACCGCATTGGGATGATATCTATTATGCACCCTGACTGAAAGCACTTCCAAATACTACAGTCACTCTATTAGCCTAATATACCGCGTACAGGCTATTGGGGTGGCATCTAATATGCACCCTCACTGAAAGCAATGCCAAAGACTTTCAAGGAAGTCGTATTGCCGTCGCAGTAGGGTAATGTCACAAAATGCCAGACAATAGTCTCACATACTGGCATGCATAATTGATTATCAGCAAACAATCATGTTCGCTTAAAATTGTTTATAACCACTGTGTCTTAGAGTGACTGAGGTGCAGACAACGGAGATGAGTCTGTCTTTGCAAGTGCTTTCAGTCAGGGACCTCAGGGTGCATAAAAGATATCATCCCAATACGGTGTATAGGCTACTTCTATGAAAGAACTTGGTCTGAGGAGAATGTCAATAGCTGAAAACAAGATAGAAAGTTGTCTGTGCAGTGCTTCCATGTTCTGCCTCAGAATCTTAACTCAACAGATAATGTAGAATTAATTGACTTTCATACCTGGAGGGTTGCTGTTCCAACAATCTGTTCCAACACAGCCAAAGGACAGAACAGCTCCAATTTTATGTTACTGGTCAGGCTCGATAGTTTGACAGTTTTAATGTCCAGGTTAGAGTATTTTTGAAAGGTGTCTTAAAAGTGTGAATGAAGCTATTGCAGCCGTAGCTGAGGTGTAGACAACAGAGATGAGTCTGTCCGGACGCCATTAGGATCGCGAGAACTGAAACTGATATTTGAAATCAAAATTAACTATAGGACTGTAACGCACTACTGTCCCTCTAAGACACAGTGGATCGGATAAATTTTAAAAGAGCATGATTACTTGCTGATGGTCAATGATGCATGCCAGTATATGAGACAAATTCTGACACTTGTGACTTTGCCCTACTGGGACGGCAATACGATTTCCATGAAAGTCTTTGGAAGTGCTTTCAGTCAAGGTGCATATTAGATACCATCCCAATAATATCAGACAAACAATATGCAATCTCACCTTACAATACACCATTAGAAAGAGGGTCCTAAACAGAATCGAATGATGACATATTACGCATTGAAATATCTCAAAGGATAAAAAAGTTATTAGTGTTTTACTGTTTTAGACTTCGCGACATGTCGCGAAGAGGGGGTATGGTTAAAAAATTAATATCTTCTACAAATATGGGACTATTCTGTAAATGAATACACCATTTTGTTCAGTTTTAAGAGCTCTTTCCAACGGTGTATTGAATGGCAGTTAGTTATTTTGCACTAAGAATATTTCATGATAAAACCGGCAATTTTCTTTAAAAAATGCAATTTTTCGGAACTTTGGCCCACTTATGGGGGCTGAAGACATTAATATTTTTAAAAACTTTTTACACATTTTTTGACCCCATGTCATTGGGCAACTTTTGGTTGCCATTACTTTTCGGAATTCCAATTTTCGGTTTTTTCACTCCACCCTACTGAGCACACCTATGACAGGTATATATAATACATGCCTGGAATGGACATCATATACAATTACATCTCAATAGATTACATTACATAACAATCAAGCTTTTTAGGCTCTAACAGAAATGCTCTGCTATACAAAAGCATTAATGCACACATGCATGCATACAAACAGACACATACTTGCACACACGCATGCACGCACACACACACGTATCCGTGTGCATACATACACACGTATTACATTACGAACACACACACACACATCCACAACTACATGCATACATGTTACATACACATATACACAAACACTAGCTCCACATACTTGCACACACACACGTATACGTGTACATACATACACACACATAAATTACATACAAACACACATATATGCACAACTACATGCATACACAACATGCATACATATTACATACACATATAGACTCATATACACAAACACTAGCCACATATACTTGCACACATAAACACACACAAGCCACACATGCATGCACACACACACACACACATATACACACACACACATATACACACACATTAATTTCAGCGGCATCAGAATGTTTCCAGCGAGTGCCACCACCCGAACACTGTCAACTAACCACCTCCTGGACACCAAGGACGTTGCTGGGTGGTTCCTCCGCCACCTCCTCCAGTCTTTCCAGCTGGTTCTGCTCCGGGGGTTCAGAGTCGCTAGCCAACACATCCGTGCTCCACGTATCACTCACCGTCGACTTTGTCTCATCTCCTGGAAAAAACAAATCAATTCTTCCAGGTAACTGAACCATACACACCACGCAACAGCTTAACAATAGACATGCTCACGACAATGAATGCAAGAACCGTAATCAATCATTCATAACAAAAACAATTACTCATAATACATGTTATACTCTGTACTTAATGTAGTTCTAAGCAATCCACCAGGACCTAAAAACTATTCTCTGAAAAATAGAAAGTAAAATAAAATAAATAAAAAGGAAAAGAAACAAGCAATCTGAGCTATTGGTTTAATCCAGAAATAAAAGACCTTGGTATGACTAAAAGGCCACAATGAGCTTTTTATGATTAAGAAGACCTAATAGAACTCGGTACGACTAAGATGCCAAAAGGACTATTAATAATTAGTACAAATAATTGGTATTAATAATTAGCCAAAAAGACCTTGGCATGATTAAGAAGCCACAAAAACCCTCTGGCATGATTAAGAAGCCACAAAAGACCTCTGGTATGATTAAGAAGCCACAAAAGACCTCTGGTATGATTAAGAAGCCACAAAAGACCTCTGGTACGATTAAGAAGCCACAAAGGACCTCTGGTATGATTAAGAAGCCACAAAGGACCTCTGGTATGATTAAGAAGCCACAAAGGACCTCTGACATAATTAAAAAGCCACAAAATCCAGCTTACTCTCGATTTCGTGTTTGATTTCAAACTTTCCGAATCTATCGGTCACATCCTCGCGGTTCGTCTTCTGAACGATAACCGGTAGATCTGGAACCATCATCGGCTGCCTCTCCTCCGGTCCTTCCATCTGCGAGTCCGCCTGCGAGATCGGCGTGTCGCGTCCGCTGACGTTCGGAGTCCCTCTGCCGCTCACGTTCGCCGACATCATGTCGGAGAGGTTGTCGTTCTCGTTGTCGAGGTCGGACGTCACGGAGTGGCTGGAAGCCGCCTCGGAGATGGCTTCGAGATTGTCGCTGGTGGCTGTGGAAAATAGGAAGACAATTTGTTAGAAAGGTGTCAGGATTGCGCTTACTTACTAATCGCTGTCGGGCAGAGGAACAGTGTATAGTTAAGGCTTATATGATAATGTCTGTGTATAGATAGTAGGGAGACAGTATATATAATATGGTCTTGACTGTAAAGGAAGAGAAGAAAACAAGACAACGAGAAATTATATTATACTTTATTTAAAACAAATGAAACTGAGTTTGTTTTACTTAATATATGACGAAACTAGTTCTTCACAAAAGGTAAGGTCACAAACAACAGCAATCTAGAAGCATCCATGTGCATTTGCTTTCTCAGTCGTCACTGGCCTTGCCACCTGGAATGGGCTTCCTGTGGCATTTCCCCTAGTGCCCAAGGATCACTCGACCATGTTCTTCTTTAGCCACAAAGCTAGAGAAGAACATGGGTTGAGTGACCCCTGGCCACTAGGCGAAACGCCACAGGAAGTCCATTCCAGGTGGCAGGGCCAGCGACAAAGAAGGCTTCGTGTTATCAAGGGACTAGGCTGGCCATCCACCCTTATATGCCAAGGTCGAGAAAATGAAGTTGTTTCCACGCAAACCCGTGGATGCTTCTCAGGCACTACCTCTTTAGCCAAGGTTGGGTCGAGAGTACTTCTGATTAGATAGTCTTTAAGACTAGATAGTCTTGAAGAGCACTATATAAGTGCTCTTTATAAATAAATAAATAAATAAATATACTAATAGTGGATAGTCGGTGTACTCATCATCTAAGTTTACTATGAGGCGTAAGTGGTGCAGAAATTAAAAAAATTTCTGCTCTGGCATGTATCTGAACCCCTATCTGTTGATTAACAGTCCAGAACTACAAGTAGGAAATATTCTACACCTCAGACAATAAGAATTATTTTAAGAAAAACTATAATACTCGCATATGGACAGAAACTAAATAAAAATGAAGTATTACAACAAATTAATTACTAAAGAATCAATTTTCCATGCATTACAATACATGCTCTGCGGCAAAGTGCTAAATCAAATAAATATAAGCTTGATCAAATGTTAAAAACTTACAAAAGATCGCAAAAAACTCACCAATCGAGTCCTGGTCATGTGACAGAGAGAATCGGGTGCGTTTTTCGTGCACAAGAACTTCGCTTTCGCTGACTGGGTCATCTTCACCTGGCAAAAGACTCGTGTACTTAACTTTCTTTTCTCGAACCTCTTGCTCCAAAACCTGAAACCCGCCAACAAACAAACTTTCTTGTACCTCGTCATGCCAACGTTCTTAAATAAAAATGTCTCTTACACAACAAAACCTCCAGCAGTTACACAACATAAAGCAACTAGAACAATACCTTTTGTTCGGACAGCAGTCCCGGACATTCGTTGACCACTCCGAACGAAATGACCAGGACATCTTCCGCGAATTGGATGCTGTCCACTTCCTCATTGTTGTCGTTGGCGCCGGGCGGAGACAAGAAAAGCTTCTTTTTGTCTCTAACTAAAAGAGACAATCAAACTAATTTCAGAAAAAAAGTAAAAAAGAAAACAGAGTAGAAAGCAAATCTCAAGACCATAGCTGCTTTCACTCTCAGCATAAGCGTAATGTTACAAACAGTAATGGCGTTAAAGTCATGTACTTTTTAAAAAGTAATTATATACAGTAAAGTAATGACATAGAAGGAAATGTAGCATAAGAAAATGAATGATGCAGTAATGTTACAGAGCATAGCAATAACACAATAATAATAATTATAATAATAATAATTTTGCTTATTAATTCAAACTGACAAGTGCACAGTAATGCTACATGATATAGTATCAACAGATGATGCCAACATAAGATATGACTGGGTAGGGCAAGGTAAACCAGGATAGATTAACCTTCTAACCACCAAACCAAAGCAGCTCATCGTCAAAGGGTTAAGGGATTAGTGCGGGTCATGTAAGACAATGTACATTATTTAAAATGCTCCACATCAACATGGATGGAGAAGAGAACTAACGAATCGGTGCGTGAGGAGCTCGGAATAGAGAGGGAGGAGACACTGCAGCAAACAGCAACTTGGAGGAAATTGAGCTACTTCGGCCATGTGATGAGATCTAACGGTTTGGAAAAGGAGCTGATGACGGCATGCGGTGAGGGAAGGAGAAGATGCGGAAGACCTAGGAAGAAATGGTTGGATGAGGTACAGGAAAAGTCTGGCATGAGACTGGAGGAACTAAGAGAGGCGACTAGGGAGAGGATCAACTGGAGAGGATGCACCAGGGCTTTCGCCAGAGCTCCAGAAGCTGACGGCACCAGGTGACCACATCAACAACAAAAGACAAGCATGACATTATGTGCACACATGCATACTCAGATCTAGCAGCTTTTGGGCAAAGATTCCAGAGTGAAACCATTAATGTAGGCCTATACATCAACACACACACACAAGAAAGAAGTGCACGAATATGCATACGTAATAAACTTCATTAATGGCTTGCATATATTAAACTCATGCTATGAATATGCATAAACCATGACAACCATTAACATGGACAAACCAAGACTGTACAACAACATAAATAAAAAATAATATATATATACTATTCATATATATGCAATATAATATATACATATAATATATACATATAATATATGAATAATGCAAATATGAATTGAATGTAAATTGGCTCATATATATGCATAAACATTGTGGATAAAAATGACTTTTGACGCCAGCCGTCATAAGTCATAAAAATCAAATAAAGCTACAACGTCCCAGTTTAGCAACTTTTAGGCTTAAACAGAACATCATCTGGTCAATAATAATTCAAACCAATAACACATGTCATCCACACATATAGGTCAGTGTCCTGCACACATAGAAACTGCAGTGGAAATCTCTATGCATGGCATCATGTGCACACATACATACTTACTTTACTATTCAACTAAGGCTGGGCTGGGAGCACTGCAGAGTAGGCAACCTTGAAGGGGTGCTGTATCACGTAAATGATTTCATGTTTTTCTTTCACTTGGTGAAATTCTGTGTGTGTGTGTGTGTGTGCGTGTGTTTTGTAGGTAAGTATATTTTTGTGTGCCATGACATGTATGTTGTTACATGTGCATGTACATGGTATGTGGCTGGGCTGGGAGCGCCTCTGAGTAGTTTCTTGAAGGGGTGCAATATCAATTCAAATAATGAATGAATGAATGAATGAATGTAAGAATACATCAAAGCACTCATATAAACCTGTTAAGAGCCCTTCAATGGTATCGCATAATCATGTAAACGAGTGGGCATGAATGCATTCATCTCCAAACTTTAGATTAGATTAGGATTAGATAAAGATTAGATTCAGATGAAATTCAGATGAGATGAGAGATATGGAGAGTCATACATTTGCTCAGTTTCTTTGACGACACTGGAGTTCCCGGTGGTGTCGCCTGGGGAGTGGAATTCGGGGAGTTGTGAGCCGAATGCGACGAGGCAGAGGTGCTGGAACAGAGCGCCTGGATGACAGACTGTGGCGGAAGATTACAGGTTGATAGAAGATCTTCCAGTTGCCTCTTCTCACCACTATCCTCTTTCAGACTCGACACAACGTTGTGCAGGAAACCAATCTAACAATAAACAATAGTAATAGTAATAATAACAATAGTAATAATAATAATAATAACAATAGAAATAATAATAATAACAATAATAATAATAGTAATAATAACAATAATAATAACAATAACAATATTAATAATAATAATAATAAAAATAACAATAGTAATAATAATAATAACAATAGTAATAACAATAACAATAGTAATAATAATAACAATAATAATGATAATCGTTAATCAATTCAAACTAACAAGTATTTAAGATGACATGATTATAGTAATAATAGATAATAATAATATTAATGTTATAGCATTTATTGGCTTAAGCTTATTGTAGCGGCCTTTATTGACAGTAGTACTTGCTCAGTTGGTAGTTAAGTTTAATTAAGATTACTGCATAACTTGTATATGTAAAGCGCAGTGCATCTTCCAGGCATTTAATTAAAGAAAAGATTATTATTATTATTATTATTATTATTATTATTATGTACCTGGTATGTGCGAATGCATCAAAGCACTCATATAAACCTGTTTATTTGACGAGAGTCGAACTAAACTTTATGGTAGCCTGCAAGGTGTCCATCGATCAAACTTCTAGGGAGTGGAAGGTTAAGTCAGACTTCATTAAAAGGAAAAAAGAAGCAAGAAGCACCATTTGAGAAGAGAAATCTTACAAGTTCCAGGAGTTCCGAGCAACTGAGCAGAGCAGCTGAACGAGAAAATCCGCTGAGGTTCGACTGACTCGGGGCAGGTGCGCTGACCAGCGGAGCGTCCAAGAGGGCATCGAGAAGAAACGACATGAAACCCTACATTACAAAACACAAATTATGCATTAAAACAATCAATGCATAGGTAATGAAATGTAATGTATCCAATCGAATGTAGTATCATCACATCACTCAGTGCATATAGAAAAATTATAGATACAACCTTTAATGCAGGGGTCTCAAACACGCGGCCCGCGGGCCGCATGCGGCCCGTGGACCCGAATGATGCGGCCCGCGAGAGCCATCTGGTTTTTTATTTATTTATTTTTATTTCAAGAAAGAAACCGAATTCTGCTTTTCTTTTGCGATTTGAACCAAGGTTCAAACCGTTTTCTTCTAATTTTTGCTCTGGATATTCAATCTGCAACAGCAGATATATATGCAGATAGTGTTACAGTGGGCCTTCAATACCATGCTGAAGCAGAAGTAGGCGTCAGCCTACAATGAGGTTGATATTCCGATATTCTACACTTTTCTACTACAACACATTCCAAGTTCTGCACCTGCAGAACTGCAACACGCTAATGGGAATAGGCTATTAATTGGCATTACCTACATAATAATTATATTATGTGAACAGCTTTTTCATTAATTAATGAAGATTAGGCCTAATAAATGACACGCCTGACAGTTACGGGTGAATATGTGGAAGATGTAGGCCTATATTACTCTGATTCTTCGCATCTCAAAAGATAAAACTAAACAATGATGTTCTCTTAGTTGGGAAACATTGTCAGATGATGTGAATCGCTAATCACACCTGATCACCTCTGACACTCACACTACTCACTATAATACTTTAGCATTTAAAGATGCTACAAGTTTAGTTGTTTTAGGCTTACTAAATGTGCTATTGATGCTTTTCATAGGCCCTATCTTTGTGACTCTGAGTTCTAAATAAAGTGCATAGTACCATTATAGTTACACTGAAAGTATAATATTACCGGTAACTAAGGTTATTTTACAGGACTATAATTGATCGTTATTAGGCCTACAGCATTGTACCCCTCACCCCATATAAGTAGTTTAACTTGCAAGACATAATTTCATGTTGCGGCCCGCGAGACTGTAAATTTTCAAATTTGGCCCACACGATGACTTGAGTTTGAGACCCCTGCTTTAATGTATACAACTACTAAAATACAACCATCAACAAATAGTAAAAAAAAGTAAAGTCCTATCCCGTTACACAAGGAACATAGGGAGGCGCTCATCTCCTTTTCCGTGGCCCTGAGCCAGCAATGGACGAATCCCAAGGTCCTGGAATGGATACGGGGCCAGTGTATCGCAGGACTTGCTGTTTACTTCCCAGCTTACGCCGGTACCAAATTATACTGCTTGGTGACAGAGGCACGTGTGCGTAAACAACTTGCCCAAGGTCGTTACCCGGAGTCGAACCCGCAACCTCCCGCTCCGTGAGCGGACGCGTCACCGGTCTGCCACCAGGTCGCACATCACAAATAACTACACGTATAATGTACACCAATTAATATTAATAATATACAACTTCTTCGCAGTTTACTTTAACGTTTTTATCCAATGCTGCAGTAACGAGTATTTGCAAGTACGAGTATTTGTACTGATGAGTACATGCAACTAAGAGTACTTGCAATTACGAGTACTAGAAATCATCTTCATAGCTAAGCGCCACTGAATAAGCTGGTGCCCGTGACTTCGCTTTGTAGGTGCTGTAGAAATCTCACGATAACAATCACGATTGCAATTCATACATTCATTCATTCGGAAAATTCATTCAGCACTTATGAGTATCCAGTACTTGCAATGATAAGTACATAGATAGGCAGTCAGAACTGGCTTACTTACTAGACTCTTGACAACTTTAACAGGCAAAAAAACTACTTTCACTCTCCGTAATTCTAAACCCGTTATGGGTCATCCTGAAGAGGACATTGTCTTCATCCCATTACCACATCCGAATCCAATCAGTTTGATCTTTTATCCATATGGAAAGACAGTTTTAAAAAATACACAAATGACACGAGTCAAGTACGAGTATCAGACAAAAACATGGTATGATAAGAAATTATCTTTATAGCTAATAAATTAACTACAGCCTGTCTGTCTAAACACCATGATAAATCATACAATGCTATCAAGTAATTGCTGCAGCATTGACAAATAGTTTACTGCTATAAAGAAACACATTGTAAATTTATGGCCAGCTGCCATTATCTGCAATAATCAACCTACATCATTAGAATGGCTGGAGGCACGTGCAAACCCATGCCACAATTACTGTTATAATTGCTGCCGACCCACTGATGACGGTAACTGAAAAATTGCATCCTTGAAGTTTGTATCCTCGTAATAGCTTGTATTACCGGAAATAATTTATAAATGCACACACCTATCTCCGAGAAATTCCCATATCAGAGTTGTTTGGCCAGATTAGATTAGATTATATCACACCCAATTAATTATACATAAAATAAGAGTTATATAAGCCAGAGAGGTAAAACCTGAATCAGATGTCAAATCAGCCTAATCAAATCATTAGGTTGGATTAGCCTGGGTCTGAATTGATTACACAAACGTAACTGTGCAAATTTTAATAATAATAATAATAATCATAATAATAATAATAAAACAATTAATATCATTAATATGAATCACTTTACAAATTGGAATCCTTCACTTAACAGATCGGTGTATTCTACTAAATTAAATTGTTCTTGATTAACCTGAAATCAGATACAACAGGACAGAATAGAACAGGATATAGGGGCTTACTTAACCCTTTAATGCCGGAGGGTATAGGATTTCCCATACCATATACTACCATATCAGCATTAAAGAGTTAAGGGGACCAATTGATCTTTCTTCAGATACGTTCGTTCGTTCATTCATGCATATATATATATATATATATATATATATATATATTACACCTCTTTAAGAAAACTATTCAAAGGTGCTCCCGACGCAAGCACAAAAAGAACAGTTTTCAAGTGCTCATATGTGACACAGGGGCTCAAAACCCGTCACATGTCGATTTTTGACCTTTTGATTTAGTCATATGCTACAATGAACAAGCTCTAAAAGGCTTTTAACAGAATGAAAATATCTTTTTTCTAACCGAAGTTATGCTCGTTTGATTCTTTCATTAGTTTATAGCGAGAAAACCAAACAAAAAGTTACTGAATATTTGTGTAATCCAAGTCTACTGAACCTACTAAGTTATTATTCTGCAATTGCTCTTGGCATTAGAGGCATATATTCTGAATCAGATAACGCAAACGGCATCAAAATCGGTACACTACGTCGCAAATTAGGGCGAATTTACAGTCATTTGCTGAACTGAGGAATAAACTGCATTCTTGATTCCTCTCGCCTATTTCGGCATCTAGCGCAATATCTAGGTTGCTTCATGCGACGGGTTTCGAGAGCCGGCGTCACATATGTTCATATGTAGAATATATCAGAGAGCAACATATTGGAAAAAGGTGCAGCTCAAGAGGGAGGCCATTCCATATCGCCGAGCAAATCACAAAAAAATACAGACAACACAGATAGACAACAATAGATGTCACAAGATTAGATTAACGGCAGATTGGAGATGATTAGATCAGCACACACGTACGTACCGGTGGAAACTTCCTGTACAGATCTCTCGTCTTGTTGTCGATTTCCTCCGGCTTCGAGATGGCCAGCACCTGCAGAATCTGCCCGACCTGTATCAGGTTATGCCGGGCGATATAGCTGATCGGGGCGTCCGTCGTAATCCCGTACGGTTCCGGGTCGCAGACCGCCGGGCAGATGAAAAAGGTCAGCACGAGGTCGGCGCAGATGGCGCGCGCCTCCGCCCGGTCCACCGTCTCCGCGGTGACGAGGGTGTGGTACAGCTGGGAGATGATCCAGGCCAGGCTCGGCGGGAAGCAGTACATATTCGCCTGGAGGTTGATGACGAAATGGTTGACGAGCGCGACGAGTTTATCGGTCGTTACGTCGCGGTATCGTTGGATCTTCTGCTCGTAGTCGTCCGAGCCGGGTTGACCGAACCGACGGAGCCGCTCGTGGGGCGGAAATCGGTGGAGGGCGCGGTCCGGGTCGATATCGTAGAACCACTCGTCCTCCATCAGCAGCTGCATCACCGGTTTGTGTAGCGCGGCGGTGAGGAAGAGCCGCGCCGAGAAGTGCCCCTCGTTGAGCAGCTTGAAGGTCGTGCTGAACGCGCACGACCCCTTGCGGAGCAGACGGCGCGGGTCGTCGGACTGCGACACCTGGAGGTCGATGAGGTGCTTCAGGATCTGGACGACGCACGCCTCGTCCTCCGGGAGCACGACGTTCCCGTACAGACCGGACATCATGATCCCGGCGACGCTCTGCATCGTCTCCGCGCTCTGCTTCTCCGCGTGCATCAAACAGATGGCGACGAGCTTCGGAATCTCGCGGAACAGCTTGAGGAAACGTCCGATCTTCGACTCGTGGTACGTGAGTTGACGGTAGCCGTCGGTGAACGTAACCATCTCGAACGTGTTAACCCTCTGGCAGCACGCGGCCGGGGTCGTGTTTCGGTCGGCGAGGATCAGACGGTCGAGTTCGTTCTTCTGCTGCCGAGCGATCCATGTTAGGTGGTAGAGGCGCTGGGATTTGGCGCCGATCGCCGTGTGCAGCGTATGGAGTTGCTCCTTCTCCGCGCTGACGAACAGACGTTCCTGCTTCAAGTGACGCGACAGCTCCAAGAGCTCGGAAATGCCTGCGCCGGACGACATCATCCGCTGGCGATTAGATCTCAATCTGAAAAATGATATAATAATATCTTTTCTTTAATGAAACGCTTGCAAGACGCACTGTGCTTTACATTTACAAGTTATGCAGTAATCTTAATTAAACTTAACTACTAACTGAACAGACAGCTTTGCAATTACATGGTGCTAATAGCAGCCTACAAATCAAATCCCCCCAATGGGGGCTCGAAACTGCTACCTCTCGCACTCTTGGCCAGCGTGTTAACCATTACTTTACCGGGCCCCCCATTCAATCTTTCTGAAAATTTACATAGCACCATTCAAGAGCCCACTCAGATGCGCTCCCAGTCCGAATATGGGCAACGAGAAAGGTTTGAGTGACTGGTAGAAATCAGGCGAATTATATGCAGTAAGATTTTTGAGTCAATTGGCAAATTATCAAATTATTATGGTGTATTTTACTTTTTTTAAACTATGCAAACTCTCAGTTTGTAAACCATTATCTTGATTCTGAAATTATTAGCAACCACATTTTAGGATATAAATTTCGAAAGCTAATATTCTTTGGTTATAGTTTTATTCACTGTTTATTGTCGTTGCTCTTCATTTTAATATTGTCATCTATGTCCATCATTTGATTCCAAGGACTCGCCATTATACAGCATTTATCTGCTAATGAAACGTGATACAGTGACAGATTAACATGGTATAATGTAACGTGATGTAATCCATGGTCTCTTTAAGAGAATCAACAGAGGGCATAAGCACTGGTGATCTACTGATGGCAAACTATGATTAAAAAAAACATGGTAGAGAGGCAAAGAAATACCCAGAGGATCAAATCATAAGATGCTAAATAACCGATTTTCAGAAAAGCTGGACCAACCACAGAGATGCCTCTGTGCTGCACTGTGGCCATTCTGGTTGGGGGAACAACCAATATTATTCACCTTATGGTTAGGAATGGACAAGACAGTTACTAAAACACAGCCTATACTGTAAAGTAACTGCGCCACCTTAATTACCCATAGCTACGATAACGTTCGAGCGCAATAAAAAAAAGAAACAGAGCAGTTATCGACCTTAGAAAAATCAGGAAGGCGTCAGCAGCAATCCTGAGAATAAAAAGGTGAAGATTCAGAGCTAAACAAGTCACAAACAACTATTTAAGATATCGAATTTCAGCTCTTCTATCTGCATTGGCAAGTTGCCATACTCGACCTGCGTAGCACACGTTGTAACTAGACAAGAAGCAAGGCTGCTATGATAATTGTTCCGAAGTTTGACTCAACTGCAAACAATGCAATGAAACTGCTGGTCAATGGTGACTGCGGAATGCTAATTAATTGTGCTTCATTTTGTATTCGGGCACGATTAAAAAACCTGGACGGGCTAATGCGATACACTTATGGCAACTCATTGGCAACTCCCCCTCGTTCCATGGACTTTTCTTATTCCTGAGGCAAACCTTCTAACAGATACATGCAAAGCACTCAGTCAAAACAAAAGACCCGTAGTTAATTAGTGTGCGACTGCGGTGCGTAACTTACTTCGATTAAACGAGTTAAAATGACACAAAAATCGTCATCTTTAATCACCTCTAAATACATGATAAACATCACAGTCGGAAGTTGGACTACTACTGCCCTCGCAAATACGTCGTTTTATAGCGCTAGAATTCAAATTAGCATGGTGCTCTATCAAACCAGGCGTATTTCGCACGATACATTTTCGAGATTAGCCTACAGCCAAAAATGAACGACCGGATGAAAATTGTGTATTTTGTAATCATTATGCTACCCAAATCTGATTGAAAATCAAAACACAATTTTTATTCGGTCGGTCCTTCGCTCAGTGTTATTGCTAATGCTATCTGTAGCCTACTGTTTTTGAAACTCCGAATCAGTGTCTTCGCTGTAGTCGGGAGCGCCTCCGAGAAGTAATCTGAAGGGGCGCCATTATAGTAGCCTACTCATACAATTATCATTATAGGCCTACATAAAAAATGGTCAAATCCCCGTTCATAGGCCTACTTACTCTTATACAAAAATATGTAGGCCATTCCTAAAAATCGACCGTCATTTCCACGAATTTAGTGACAGATCTCCTAAATAGCCTAGGCCTTAATGCCTCTAGCCGTCTTGAAAATGGGCGCACATGGTGTAAGAAGAACATAGGCCTATAATGGTCTCGACCGGTATGCAAATCTGCTTCCTCTGTCTCTCACTGCAGAGGCTAACAACTGTGATAGGCCTAATATTATTGTCCACAATGTCCAGTTACCGGAATCGATTAGTCATTTTCTTAAGAATGCAATTTAATTTTTCTAATATCTATTACAATGAGCGTTTCTACTTTCTAGCTAACTATAGACATCATCATGATCGTATAGGCTACAGACAATTATGTAAGTAAGACTACAAGTTTAGAGAGAACTAAGAGAGTAAAGAATACATGTATATTTGAAACATGTCATCTTTAGGCCTATCTACTGTTACAGTAGCCTATATGTATGCACGAGCACTTGTTATAGGAGCCTTCAAGATTTCTACTCAGGGGCATTCCCGACTATAGCACAGACACTGAATCAAAGTTTCAAGCCAATGAACATGTCGTTGTAGGTTCGAATCCACCTCAAGCCACCGTGTAGATACCCTGAGCAAGTCCCTGACTCACAGTTGCTCTGGTCCCTACACGACGGCTTGAGGTGGACTGGAACCAGCAACTCTCCGGCTCCAATGCCACCACTACACCAATGTTTAACAACATATCCCTACACTATCACGCCCCACAATGTGCAGAGCACGTAGGAGCAGTTCTACAATAGATGCTAAAAATTCATACCATAAATAAAAATAAATATACAAGTCAAATATTGTAGGCCTATATTGTTGTTGTGAATTGTTAACATCCGTTGTAGAACTGCTCTCAAGTGTTGTGTATATAGACAATAAAAGAAGCAATGTTTACAAATATTCTTTACTTTTTTTAGTTGTTATCTATATGCTATAGTTCTGTTATCTACACTATAGTCATAAACAAAAAAGTTATTACATCAAAAATTAAAGGGAGTAACTTGGGTAGGTAAAGAAATTACACAACATTGTAGACTGGAGAGTTAAGTCAAAATTAACAGTTGCACACATACATCCAAATGTTGGTGCTATTCTAATTGTTGTTTTAAATTACATTCCAGACCCCGTTTTTACATTGCCCACTCTCACTCTGTTGCAAATAGGAAATAAATTTAACCGAAAATGAACTACTTTGGACCATCCCAAATGTGTATACAGTTTGCAAATCTTTTTCTCTTTCACAACGTCTTATTCAAATAGCGAACTACAAATCCTAGATTTCTCTATCCTGCCGATATTTTACACGCTAACTGGGGTACTACGATGTTGCTATGTTCAGTAGACTTCTGTTACATTCTATGCAGTTTATTTACATCAAGTGCAATATTATACCATTTATTCACTGACTACAGTCGATATTATCGGAGGCTGCTCGGAAAACTGTATATGTATATGTTAAATGCTACAATGTTCCTTTAGAACTTCAAAACTGCCTTTATTATTCAGCTGTGGTTGGACTTGGAGCACTGTGGAGTAGGTAACCCAGAAGGTGCGCCATAATTTTATAAGAACTCAATATAATAATAAAACTAAATAATAATCAAAAAGAAATTAAAGAATACATGGCCATCCGCTTAGGTATAACTTCCCCCTCCCTTGTTCACATTTCAGTCACTCCTTCCTCCCTTTAGTCCTTGTGGATGTTCTTAACAAAACCATTTGTCCTAGGTCTTGCAGCAAATGACAACTGGAGTTTACTATTAAATTTTATGAAAACAAAAGCATAGACAGTTGCAGAGCGTAGGAAACCCATGCGCTGTATTGGCACTACGGCTGGCACGCAGAAAGTTTAAGTTAGGCTTTGGTGTCTTTTATTGGGGTGAGGAGTTCAGCCGGGCATGAGGTGCTGTGTGCCCTCTTGCGCGTCATGTTTCGTCCTCTTGGCTTCAGCGAACTGGAACCGAGCGTATCTTTCGGACATCCCACGTACGGACAATCCTCGACATTCTGCAATTAATTCAAACATTGTCAGAAGACGTTATTCCAGTGATTCCCAACCTGTGTGCCGCGGCACACTAGTGTGCCGCGAGAACTTTGCAGGTGTGCCGTGGGAAAATTCTAAAATGTTATTAATTAATAATGATTCAAAGCAAAACATCCGAAAACATCATTGCTGCAACATCAAAACTTAAGTCAGTTGATCTTAATCTCTCTCACTGTGCCAGGTTAAGATCTCCAAGGAAAAGCTTGATTGTTTTCCCACGGTAATTGAATCTCAGTTTTAAAAAGTTGCACCTAAAATACTATACACATGTATTTGATAGACCTACAACCAGCACTACAGCATTAGGCCTACTTCCCTTCCATTGCAATCGACAATTTTGACTGGGTAACATGGGCGGAGTTGCGGAGTTTGGTTTCCGTTTTTTTTGGGGGGGGGGGGGGGCTAAAAACTTTGGCTTTGCGTGGAGCAAATTTTTCCTAGACCCAACAAAGTTGATTTTTGGCGAGTATGATTGTCGTCTCTGGAGCCTCATTTCAATTTGATCTGCTGACTGACTAGACTCACTAGAGTACCTAGGCTGTTATTTAGATAAGAGGAACATTAAAAATTAGAATATTATTAAATAATAGTGACAAATAGATTAAAAAATTGATAATAATTGTCAATTTTTTAATCTATTAAAAAAATTTTGGCGGCACACTTAATTAAAATTATTAGAATTAAGTGTGCCGCCAAAAATTTTTCTTCTTCTTAGTGTGCCGCGAAATTTTTTATTCCTTCTTAGTGTGCCGCAAGCCCAAAAAGGTTGGGAATCACTGCGTTATTCTCTAATCAAGTGCGTCCGAAAGTGTGTTCCATGAAACATAAGGACAGCGTAGACAAGGGTTTCTATAGAAAAATTGGATAAAGGTCTTGCGTGGATGCATCGAAAAATTAGAAATCGTACTCCGTGGTGATGGTCACGTGGGATAATTTTTTATCTCATCTAATTTTTATCGATTACATTTAATTTTGTTATATGAGTCATTTTGTTTAAAGTTGGCTAACATCAAAGAGAATTTCTGTTACTCACAACTGTGATATTATTTAAATCTATAAATAGATCTGAACATGCAAATTTATGTAAATCACTGGCACCACATCAAATGAAGTCCGCAATAGCCAGGCTGTTTTCATTCATTCATTCAAATATATCTAAGCCACCACCTCACGGAAACTACTCAGAGGTGCTCCAACTCCAGCATGGCCAAAAAGAACAGTTTTCAAGTGCTTATAAAATGTGTCAGATAGTTCTGGGGAAGAAGTGCCGCTCAAAAGGGAGGCCATTCCATATCGCCAGGCCAACCACAGAAAAAGTACGACTTTGCATGATAGGGGGGCACAATCCAGTTAAAAATCAGGATGGTCAAGCCGAAGGGACAGCATTGTGCAACACATACCTTGTTAGCATACCATAATGACATACCAATGTCCATATGATTATAATAAAAATTCTAAGCGTTACCTTCAGCTGCAGCAGAAGATGTTTTGAAACGCCATCGCAACCAGACATCAGACAATTCACTCGACTCAGCATCGACTGCGGCAGCGGGGAGATGATGAAGATGGCTTCGTCATCAACACTCACATGATGCACCAACCCTACAACAACAACAACAACAATAATAATTATTACGACAGTTTATATGGCGCTGTAACACAGCCATGCTGCTAAAAAGTGCTAACTAGGGTCGGGAGCGCTACTGAATCTGTGAGCGGCGCTATATAAATGTTCAATTACAATTACAAGTGCGCCTTACAAAACAGCTGAGAGTAAGCCCTAGGGAACAATGTGTGTTTTTAGCATAGATTTAAAAGTCAACTGAGTTGGCCAATCGAAAAGCAAGAGAAGTCTGTTTCAGCAACAAAAACCAGTGGCTCAGAAAGCGCGATCAGCAAAAAAACGCATCCTGAATATTCATCCTCCGCACACATGCAACAATTTTTCACCAAAGACTACACTACACAGAGGGCCACAAGACAAGAAACAAGTCAGGCTGGAACTCCTTGAAATGCTACGTAAGACAGTCAAGAACCACAGATTAGCGTGCGATTTTGAAAAATAGTCATCAGCAAAATTCTCAGGTACGGTTTAGCAAAAACTGTCGTAAACTCTGCAACAAAAATTCTTCTCAATCGTTACAGAAATGTGGAAATTACCAAATCCAAGGCAGTCAACTGGAGTTCGTCGTAGTTGCTCAGGAAAAGTTGGCAGCTCTGCTCCAATCAGCTGCAAAAGAAATATTCAAATATTCGACCACAATTGACTCTGATAATAATATTATATGCTCGTCATGTTACAAAATGACGACAATTATAAGATTACAATGACAAATATAAACTATAAGACAAAAATGTAACAAGGCTAAAACAGTAGAATTATTAACAATAAAAATGCTACACAACAGTGCCAGTAGCATCGATTCTATTCTATTTGCGGACTTGTAAAGTGCCTATCACAGAACAATCTAATCAGAGGTGCTCCCAGGGCGAAGGACTCTTAGAAAAAGAAAAGTCTAGAGCAATACGAGGAAAACAGCAGTGCCCACAGATAAGAAGGTCATTCCACAGCAAATGGCCAACAGAGGCATAGGCACAATGCTAAGCTGTGGCTTTTCAGTACCATGATACTAGGTCATGAAAAGAGAAATTAATAACAATAACCCTTATTCATTCATTCATTCATTCTATAGACTTATATAGCACCCCTTCAAGAAACATACTCAGGAGCGCTCCCAGCCAAGCCACGACAAAAGAGAAGACTTGAGACATTTATGTAACAAAGTTTGATTGGTCAGATGTAGTATTTGTTTTGTAATATTCTGTTTGGCCGTGCTGGAGTCGGGAGCGCCTCTGAGTAGTTTCCTTGAAGAGGCGTTATATAAATACTTGAATGAATGAATACATAGAAAGGTATCATTGAAAAATAAAAGCAACACCAATAAAAAAAGTTAAATAGTAATAAAACTAACATAGCAGAAACCTACAACGCAATTCACTCACCAATTCATCTGCGACGCTACACAGCGCCACAGTGGAAGCATTGATGGCACAAAGAACATGCGTGCGTGGAATGTCATCGCCAAAGATGCGAACGACGATGTCCTTGAGCAAGACTCGGTGAAGTGGAACATCGTCCAACGACGTCTTTCCGCCGACGAACGAGAGATTCTGCGCGAGGTAAGACAGCGACATCAGGTTGCGGAAGTCGGAAGGCACCAGATGGCGCTTATTATTACTAAACAGAAACGTCACAATCGCAATGTCATAATAACTGTACTAAAAAAATTGCCAACCATTTGTTTCATTAGTGCTCCAGGCGCAGAGTCGTGGTAGTAGCAGTTTCAGCTAAATGATTATTATTAAATTATTTAAATTATTAAATAAACTTGTAACGTGCGCAAGGTCACACCGAGATCTGAATCTGAAGAATGATACTGCGTGATTACAAAGATCATTAGCGTCACATCCTCCTTTAAGACATTTTTGTTTAGCCGTGCTTGGTTTGGGAGTGCCTTTGAGTAGTCCCCTTTGAATAGGCGCCATACAAATTCATTTAATGAATGAATGAATGAACAAACATCCCGATCAATTTAGTACACCGTGTCGTCAAAGTGCTAACACATTTTCTGACAATTAGCAGTCCTGTTCGTCCTTCAGTCGCCCAAGTTCCATTAACCCTTTTAATTCAGCTCATCAGTCATCGTAATGAACAAATTCACTGAATGTAGGAATGAATGAACGAACACAAGGGCTTGAATACGTACTCTTGTTTATCGTGGACAGGTGAATTTACGTTGTGCAGCTTATAGTCCAAAGTCTTTGAGATGCAACCTGAGGATTGTCCCTGAAAGATCAAACATGAACAAGCTTAAACGTCAAAAATGTGCAAAATTCTTTGCTAATTCTGACGTCCCCTAATCTAATAATACACCACATTGATATCCATACCACCGATGTCATAGCACAAAAGGCAACATGTGTTGAAAGTAAATGCAAAAGGCAACATGTGTCAAAAGTCAATGCAACAGGCAACATGTGTTGAAAGTAATCATCGTCAACATGATCCATGGGCCGAACTCCCATAGGTGTTCAGCACACACATCATCACTAGTTTCCACAGGCCAACGCGACGGTAAGAGGTGGATTTGAACCCGCAACCTTCCGGCTACAAGGCACCAAACACACCCCTACATCACCATACCCCACTTAAATGGCATACATCTTTTAAGCAATCGGCAAACACCACACACAACATTACAAAATATAAAGAAATTTTAAAAATTAATATTAAATGTGAAGTCAAAATTCTTACAGAGAAGCAGTTTCTCCAATCATACCCTGCGCCGAAGAAATTCTGGACTTTCCGTAAAGTCTGCCACGAAACTCGGCAGCATCTTCGGCAGGTTCTGTCGCAGGTGGGTGGATTTCAACTGAACCGTGACGGTTGGACGCACCATCAAAAGTGTCTCAACGAGAAGATAAAGCCCCAGTCCTGAAAATGCATCACCATCCAATCAGTGAACTATTAATATGCTAACCCTTCGAACCCGGCTGGCCGGTTTTCCGGCCCGTTATCTATAGCGTTACAGGAGCTCCGGGTTCAAAGGGTTAAGTCCAAGTCGCTGGAAACAATCCTGCAACCGTGCGCTCTTCGTGCCCATGTTTACCATTACCCTAAATTTCCCCCACCCCATAGCACAGACAAGGCAAAAAAATTCACTGTATGCCAGCTAAATATATCAACGATAGTCAAATGATATTGCAGAAAGGCAGGTCTTGGACAGTGATTTCGAAGTCCCTAGCGGTGGCACATTCAGTGCTGTGATTGCAGTGAATGAACGCTTGAGGTGACATTGTAGTCATGAAAACCTTGGAGGCCTGGATGTCCTCTAACCGTTTGAGACTGAACCCTACCAAGACGCAATATATCTGGTTTGGAACGCGTCAACAACTGGCAAAAATAGACATGGACGCCTTAGCATTAGAGTTTCCTCTGATTACATTCTCACCTTTTGTGCGGGACCTTGGTATTATTTTAGATCAAGAGCTGACTTTCACTCGGCATATAAACCTTCTATGCCGAAGCTGTTACTACCAGTTGCGTCAACTTAAGGTGGTCTCACGCTCTCTGTCTTTTAGTGCTGCCTCTACTCTTGTTCACTCTTTCGTAGTTTCTCGCCTTGACTACTGTAGCACCCTCTATTATGGACTACCGGCTGGCCGGATTGACTGCCTGGAACGAGTCCTCCGCTCTGCGGCGCGACTTGTTGGCCATATCCCAAAATATGGCCATGTCTCATCTTATATGCGGGATATCTTACACTGGCTCCCTTCTAAACAGCGGATTGCATACAGGGTCTGTGCCTTGGTTAGGCGGTGCATTGAAGGACTAGCTCCACCATATCTTCGAGAACTCTGCTGTTCCACCTTAGGAGTTCTGCGTCGATCCACCCTTCGATCGGCGAACCAAATTGAGCTTCTGGTTCCCCGCGCGCGGACTGCTATGCGACAGCGTCGTTCATTCTCAGTTGCTGGTCCTATCACCTGGAATGGTCTTCCTGTTGCATTGCGCCTAATTCCCAGAGGTCACTCCGCTCTGTTCCTTAAGAACCTAAAGACTGTTTTATTTAGCCGTGGTTGGGCCGGGAGCGCTTCTGAGTAGCCTACCTTGAAGAGGCGCTATATAAATTTCCGAAATAAGTAGTCAAAATCATAATACAGTGAAGAAGCCAGGTCACAGTCCAATATGGCAGCACAAAAAGTATACAGCACAAACTTCACCACTTCTGTACTCATGTGGTGCCAGTCCCAAGCATGGATAAAGAAGGAGGGTGACACTTAACAAGAAGGGTACCTCAGATCGTGCCTTTAATTAAACAGAAATTCTCCACCCATCACCAATCAGTGGATAGAGAACATACATGTAGGAACTTCAACTAATACCAATGAAAAAACATTTCTATTAGTTCAAGAATTGATCACTATGTAGCAAGATATCTAAATGATCACTACAACTATTCTGATGTCCAATGAGTCACGTACCTTCTGTCCAGCCCATTGTATTGATGACCAAAGGAGGCTTCGGATCATCCAGCTGCAGGTAGTTGCCATAGACATACTTAAGGCACTCGAGGTAGTACATCGGATCGGAACCGGGAGACGTAGAACCAGTGTAGCACGTGCTACAATCAAACAGAATCAACATCGTTATAAAGCAGTTTATCAACACCATTGTTCATTCACTCGTCACTTCATTTGCAACCTAACTTTCATAAAATTCCAAATTGAATTGAAACAATCTATAGGATACCTCTCTGTCTCAGTGGACACCAATCTTCCTATTCATTCAAGTATTTTTCATTCATTCAAGTATTTTTCATTCTTTCAAGTATTTTTCATTCATTCAAGTATTTTTCATTCATTCAAGTATTTTTCATTCATTCAAGTATTTTTCATTCATTCAAGTATTTTTTATTCATTCGAGTATTTTTCATTCATTCGAGTATTTTTCATACATTCGAGTATTTTTCATTCATTCAAGTATTTTTCATTCATTCAAGTATTTTTCATTTATTCAAGTATTTTTCATTCATTCAAGTATTTATTTATAGCACCTCTCCAAAGAAACTACTCAGAGTTGCTCCTGGCTCCAGCACGGTGAAAAAGAACAGTTTTAAAGTACATATAAAATGCGAGAGAATGTGACCTTTAGAAGAAACAGGCATAGCTCAAGAGGGAGTCAATTCCATACCGCAGGGCCAACCACAGAAAAAGCATGACTTTGCATGATAGAGGTACACGCAAACGGGACTAAATATTATCATACAATGAGTTTCCATTCTATTTCACAAAAGTATTTATTGCTCTTTTAATTCCTTTGCAAAATATTCAAGCGGCTGGACCATCATCCCAGAGAAATCCCTAACTGTACTTACCTTAAAGGCTGTCGATTATGCGTAAAAGGTGGGCCTACAATGCACAAGTCAAAAATTACCATTCGATCACAACTTCTTATAACACTGCTTATTTGACAGCGAGTCCAACTACTTTGGGATCCATGATACAGACTGCAATATATGGTCATTGGACTGAATTCGTGTTAAAATTAATGACGTATCAAGAAAGTTGTAGTCACTATTTCCAAATGACTTCTGATTACAACCCTTCATCTAAAAATCACGCTTTGCTATATCATATCGAAGAAAAGTGTGATTTCTGACAATGGAATTTCAACTTCAAATAATTTCAAAAAACAACCGCTTCAACCGCTGCAATCAGTAAAGATGTCTGAAGTTTGATAAAATGTGAGAGCAACACTATACCACAACCCACAGCTCCACAAGCGAAAAACAACTGCAAGCAATCATTAACTTGTAAGACCATAACACAGCAACGTGCATATACCGGTAATAAGCATTCTCCATCATTGGTCTGGCTTTCAGGCGTATAATCCACCGCCTGGATATCATAATTCAGGTGGAGATTCCTGAGCCCCTTGGCATCAGCTGACAGGTACATGTATAATGCTCAGATATAAATACAAGCACAAATTAAAAAAATTAAATAACAAATAAAAAAAGCGAGGAATGTTAATATTTATTACCCAGCAATGGTTCTGTGACGAGACTCAACGAAACGCATCCGGGGGGAGTAAACTCCGTCTGACCCAAGTCGCAATCGAGATACGCGACAGAAGGACAACTGAAAATACGAATTCATTCAATCAGAACATTTATATAGCGCCACTTTTCACAAAGCACAAGTTTGCGAGACCTTATCTACTACTGCCAACTATGACTGAAACAATTTCTAGAGGTAAAATACAAACAGGCCATTCAACATTAAACATGGGAAAAGTCACATGGGTACAAAATCATTCTCCAGAAGACAAATATAACAACAATCCAAGAACACTGACCAGTTCAATGATATTCAATTTATCTCCTGAACCAATATAATACAATCATGGCAGAGAACTTAGCAATTGACATCCTTTTGCTTACTAAGGGAAGACCCAGGGCCAGAAGGGATGGGCAATCCTGCTAACAGGTCTTTTTAGCAACCGTGTAAAAATAAGAAGACAATAAGTAGTGCATGACAGCAAGTTCATGCAATTACAGGAGAAACAAAGATAATCCTGAGGAAAAGTTTCTTAATAGAAGACAACTAGCAAAGCTGAACTAACATACCCAATGAATAAATAAGCAAGCATTCACATATTTTGGTGGATTAGATAAATACACAGGTTTTCTTACAGATATGAAGACCATGTAATTGACGAATCTATAGATAAGAGGTGACAAGGTAGTGTCCCAAGCATTAGCTCTTGAATTAACAACTTGATGTCAATTTCACATAACAATGCACCGATTTAAAACACATTTGGTTCTGCTCACCTGCTCAATGTTCTGTTGACGAGATACCTGCAAAACGTTGACTTTCCGCTGTCCTTGCCTCCACACACGGCTATCACACGGTTATCGCCTGTCAAACAATTTAATATTAAACTATAAAAGTCTTTGAATCAATTATCAATTGGCACTCGTAGTCGATCAGTTGTTGTTAAGAGATATACATGTATGTACGTGGATAGGCAATTGGTTAAATTAAAGAACATACAGGTCTACTTACTTACTTACTTACTAGTATATTAAAGCGTAACAATACGTTGGATAAGAAGTGGTGAAAAACAAAATAGAAAATCTGGATAAAAAATCGGTTGACAAAAAAAACTCATGGGAGCCAGAGCTGCAATATGTGGACAATCATAAAAATTGCAAGCATATCCATTTATTTAGACTTACAATGGTTTCCAGCTAAAATAACAGCTCTTACAGTTTGACTGAATGAATACTTAGGCCTAAAAAAAATGTTGTGTTTCCGGAAACACAACAATTTTTTTTCTACGCCTAAAAATTGCAAGCATATCCATTTATTTAGACTTACAATGGTTTCCAGCTAAAATAACAGCTCTTACAGTTTGACTGAATGAATACTTAGGCCTAAAAAAATGTTGTGTTTCCGGTAACAGAGCTAAAAAAATTGGGTAGGTAGGTCGGAAAATATTTTTATTTTGGTAAAATATTTTTATGCAGTGACTATCCGAAAAAGTATACCCCACTAGTCTTTTTTGCACGCTGAAACAAAGTACGTGTTCTAAGCAAGTATAAACTGCCTATTTCCCCGACTGTCTGCAACTAAAACTGCTCTAGAAACAGTCCTATTAATTTCATTTTGTTGACGTTTCTTATGTTATGTCAATACAGATGTTTAAAAAAAAAATTTTTTTTTTAAATTAAATTTTTTTTGAATTTTTTACAAAAATTTTTGAGTTGCGGCCGTAAAAATGGGTCGGTCGGGCTACCGGAAACACAACAATTTTTTTTCTACGCCTAAAAATTGCAAGCATATCCATTTATTTAGACTTACAATGGTTTCCAGCTAAAATAACAGCGCTTACAGTTTGACTGAATGAATACTTATTCCAAGCTTTGAAGTACAAACTTTAAGTGGCACTGCCTAAAAATTGTCTCAATTATTAATTAAAGAGCAAGCGTTGAAAGAGTGCTATAGATACATAATATAATTCCCGTCAAAAGTCATCACTTATAGCATGGATAGGGAATTGAACAGAGAGAGACTCACCATCCCCGAGATGACCGCTCAGAAACTGCCGACCGATTTCTTCGTAAAACTCTGGCTCGCTCGTTTTATTCGAAGCATCTTCGATAACTTGGAGATCTATTGCATCGACGTACATACCCTGATGCGGGACGTGCTTTTTCGATCCACCGTCAAACAGCTGGTGAAAATGATCAAAACCTGACAGAAAATCAAAAACTTGCGATGACTCCGGTTTGAGGAGAAGGATCGCCAAGCGCTTTTTTGCCAGACTTAACACTTGCAAAAGTTCCTCGTCCGTAATTGATGGAACCTCGGCTTTCAACAGCTCACTCAAGCTGTCTGGATTGTGGCTTGTATCACGCCACTTTGAAGTTGTTACGGTCAAGAGACTGTGACTGTTGGGGGAATAAACAGGGAACGACTTTCCATCTTGATGTAGACAAAAGCCCAGGATGTAGGCCTTTCCTTGGATGCACCGTACAACTGCTTTTCCTTTGAGCGACACTTCGCATTTTCTTTTCATCAACAACAGGGCACTGTCTCCAAACTCGAAGATGTCAAACCTTAAATGTAAAATGCATCGTAACTGCACCGTAAACGTAATTACTTTAGACCGCTACTCTACCAAATTGAACTTTATCTCTTTGTGTACATACTTTAAAAATTGCACACGTGGTTGGAGTCCGAGTTAGCATACGTTGTTTACCAATTATCGCACGAATAAAGTAGCAAGATCTTAATATATTAGTTCAACGATTCGGGTAAAACCAAACTAAGGAAACATGAAAAACCCCGTTATCCTCTAAGAACGTAAAAATAATTTACAGGCAAGTCTAAAAGCGGACCTACGGATACTGATCATGAACACAAGTATTTACTTTCAGTTAGTAGCCTATTGCTCTACTGCTACGACGAGTTATTACACACCTTTTAGCTTTTCCTATTTGTATTTCTGGCCTAACCGTAGAGTCCATTTCCAGACTTTATATAAATGTTTCGATATCTTAGTGCACTGTTTATGTAACTTTTAAAGCATGCGGCCTGAAGTTCTTCAAAACGGTAAAAAAACACGATCCGAGTAAAATCCTGTAATTTTATAGCGCTTATATAATAAGTAAGTAAGTAAGTCCTTTATTATTCCTTTTGCAAACGCACAATGGGACAGCAACAAATAATGTAATATAGCACATAATTGTAAGTAATAATACAGCTTAGTAATATTACATTAGCAAAATTGACAGTATGGCTGCTTAAAACTTATTGTCAAGATAGTTAGTACATGTTTTTCAATAACATTCTTGGGATAAAGTTTAAAGAGTCTTTTTATTGGGAGCCCTGACTCCAAAGTTATATAATGGATCTCGCTGTAGTGGAACGAGGTCACGGAGGACATGAAGTTCGTTTTCCAGAATAGCTTTGAAAAGCACCTTGTCAGCCTCTTGCTCTAAAGTTACTCTGTAAGTGTATCAGGATGCAAGTAGCCGGCTTGTTGAAGTTTGTTCATGAGACCCTCAAGACGGATTTTGTCCAATCCACTTGCAAGACCTCGCCATGCAGGAGAGGCATCATTTTAGAAATTATGGACCGATGGTAGCTCTAGTAATGGTTTGGAGCTCTTGTATGGAGGCCCCATTAGGTCAGAACGCGTAATTTCAATATTGTGTGAAGAAGTGTTGGGATTCATAAACCATGGAGGACATGCCCAGGGTTAGTAACATAGAAGGCGGTCGGCTTTGACGCACGCCATTGGATGACAAATAGCCAAGCTTTAAAAAAAAGAAAAACACATTAGATGGATGGATTGGTGTATGTATGGTGTGTGGATGGATGTAGTTGTGGTATCTTCCGTTCATTTTTGACCTTTTGGGTCAGTAGCCTTAGATCAAGAACTTTTCAATGTGTATGAAGGGTCCTTGGGCTAATTTTAACAATGAATGAACTCAACGACTCGATAGATGGGTGGAGGTCCAATGGTCCATGGGTGCAGGCCCGCCGAGAGGGGGGGGACAGAGGGGGCAAATGCCCAGGGGCCCGGCGACTTTTAGGGGCCCGGAGGGGGCCCGGGCTACAATGATTATAATATATTTCATATGTTGATTACGGGCGGCGGGCCCAACCTATAATCATTTATATTATTACTCAGCCTATTGTTTGATTTATGTTGTTTTAAATAGGCTATATCCCAACAGGCTATTACTGTTACATAGCTAAAATTATTTTAACTTTCAAGCAACTGTCCATTAGCCTACCTTACTTAGACCTAAAGTCGGGCCTAGCCTATACACACACGATCGCTAATAAGAAACGGTCCACCAAGACATTCGAACAATTTTCCAGGCAATGAAGAAAGAGCATTTCCAAAGTGCATTTTTAGGTTCGCAGACAAGATGGAGAACTAGGGTTTGTATACGGTAGCCTACTTAGCCTACGACAGAGGACATAAATTCCAGGATATTATAAGAGATATTGTTGCAGTTCAAACCAGAAAGGTTGCTTGTGATAACCATATTATTTGAAAATCAAATTCTTAACATTAAAAACTGATTCAAATCATAAATCATTGGCATACTTTCATACTCACACCATTGTTATTTTTTATTTGTTTTTGTGTGTAAATTTGCTCAAAAAGCCTACATATAGTTTCAGGGCTGTTTTTAAGGAATTTTTAGAACTGCACAACTCCTTCTTTCCTTTCCCATCATTCATTGTAAATTACTTTCCAATCGGAGGACAATGACCTTTTTGCTAGTTTTAACTGTACAGAAGTGCTTCTACAACTGCACATTTTGTGTACAACTGCACGCTAAAAAAAGCCGTGGATGGTAACTTTGGGGGCCCATGACTGTTCAGCCCAGGGGCCCGGAATTTCTGTCGGCGGGCCTGCATGGGTGCACAATGCACATGGTTGGAGGCACGATTTGACAACTTTATATCGGTACCTTTTCGTAGAAATATCATTTCAGATTTGATGCACTTTAATTTTACTTTGACCAATACTGTATGTAAAGCTATTAGATGTCTTATATTAATTTTATGGAAAATCCTCAATTTGTTTGAAAACCGAAGCTTATCATTATAATAATTATCATGTACCACATATCAATCACACACAGAGGCAAATTTGATAACATCACAATGCATAAATGAATGAGACTTCAGATATAAATATAATAATCATAATGATGTCTATGTACCGGAAACAGAAAACAATTACCGTACAAATGAAATACTAAAAACAACAAAAATATCTCTTAAAAATACTGGAAATTGTAATCACACTGTAAGTCTCGATCAATAAGTCGTTTCCATAATTATGTTGTCTTGATTCGACATGCAAAAAAAAAAAATGCAGAAAATAGTTAGCCTACATTTAAAACTACGATTAAAAATATGCATTATGATATGAACCAACAAATTTGCTACTAGAGCTGTAAGGTCAGATGTTTCCTTAAAGTTGCTGTACACAAAAATTAATGTTCAATTACCCTACAATAAATTAACTTTATACACTGTAACAACTCCAGATCAACTGCCTTAACCCTTTACCGACCACAGTGTAGTGAATGGTACGAGAAATTCTATACCCTCGGCTGCCAAGGGTTAAGAATGCAAGTCTCTTGTTAAAACTAAGCACGAATACTGTCATCTTCGTCATCATCCACGTCATCTTCGTCATCTTCGTAACTTTCTCCATCGTCATCATCATCATCTGCAACATCATCTTCACCTTTGCTCAGAACTCCAATTTTTCCGCCGCTAGATGAGTTTGGTGATCTTGGCACATCCTTCCGCTCCGGCATCAGAGTTTTCTCTTTCTGCATCACAGTAGAGCTTAGACTTTCAACGGGCAATTCAATTTCGGAATATTCTGCCAGCGACGCATATTCTTTGTCAGGCAGCATCACTTCAGTTTTCTTCGCCAACAACTTCGCGTCTTTCTTCGATTTTTCCTCGTCCGCTGCCATTTGCAGAATCTGTAGCAAGTCTTCCTTGTCATCCGCGATCTCTTCCCTGCGCTCCTTCCGAGCCTTTCCGAATGTTTCGAGACCGTCCAAAGAATGCTCTTCCTCTGGATTATGGATACTCGCATTCGTATCCACTATGGTCGTATGCTCGTCCTTTCCAATGGATCCGCGGCTTGGCTTTATTCCGAGCGGAGGTTCCCTCGAAGGTGGAAGTCCAGGCGGAAGAGACGGTGCGTTGGGAGAGAATGGCTTGTAGGACAGCTGCGAATGAGCCGAAGGAAAAGACCTGAACAAAGAGATTTTGTACAGATTCTAAGCGACGTACCATAATTTAAACATTTTTGTAGCTCATTCTAAGTACCTCTTGAAAATGCTGCCACCAGAAGCAGTGAGAGTTTAAAAAATTATTTACAATTTATGCCATAAATTAATTTAATTAAGAATTTATATGGCAGATTGAAATTTTCTATCTAGACAAAACTACATAGATTTATTATTTGAATCACTAAATTGGAACACAAACTTTCAGCCTTTGTCAAGTGAAGTCAAACTCTTGAGATTATGTTCGATAGCCATGTCTCAGCATCTTTGGAGGATCTTAAATTGTGTTACAAAAATAAGCCTTCATATATTACAACACTCATACTGCGATAGTGCCAGTCCCAGGGCTGGAGAAAGAAGGAGGGAGATGCTTATCAGTTTTGTTTTGACATAGTGTCATCAAACAGGAACTAACCCTAACTAACCAATAATAATCTTTTCACAGCCAACCAAGATCTTTTATAATCGCATGTAACTATAACAGAATATCTACCAGTATAATATAATGTTCATCAAAAATACAAAACGACAACTGAATCCTATAAACTGACTTTGGTTGCTAAAGAAACCTACAAATTGTAATTACTTAGTTATATTTGATGATAATAATTAACGAAAGTTGAATCAACCTGTCAGCGGTTTCTTCGTATTTTTCTCTTCGTATTTCGATGGCTCTTGCCTCTCCTCGGTAAGTCTGATCGTCCCCATAATACGACCTTGACCTCAGTCTTAGGTGGGCGTTACTCGGAATACCAAAGATAGGGTTTCTACGTGCAACGTTTGGTTGCAAACCTACAAACATAACAGACAGAACAAACTGTGTTAAGTATCCATTCCTCATTAACAGTTTAACTACTTAAATTGAATCATTTATTATCAGTAATAGGTTTATATTAGTTTATTAATACAGTATCCTGAATTTCTCAAAAGGCGCTATATAAATGGTCAGATACACAGTTATTCCATTATTCTCCAGTATTTATCTTCTTAGTTATTTCCTTTTCATTTCTCGTACAGTCCCTTTAACTCACCACTTGCTCCAAAAATATACAATGCAAACTACCTGGGTCAAGAACTAGGGCTGTTCCGCTTGTGATCAGCCTCGATCTTGGTACTGAAGATCTCAACGGGAGATGACAGACGCAGACCTGACGAGAACGATTCATGAAAACAGGACAGTTGTAACCGTCGGATTCCTTTGCATCCCCTCCTCTTATGGCGCGGATTAAAAGTCGAGGTAATTCGTGCACGTCTTGCCTGTAAACCAGAAATTGTTTGGCACTTTCAATTCAGATGTCATAAACTCTTGTTGTTCCTAAAACCGCACAATTCAGGTGCTATAAACTCGTGCTGCTCAAGACGTACAATGCAATGGGGTCCAGAAACTTCAAATACGATGAAATCTGTAAACTGCATTATTCCTGCATGGTTCAGGAAGTCAAGTCATTTTGTTTAAAAAAGCAGTTTAAAAATGCACATTTGCACTGAAAGAGTCCACGGCATCCTAGAAGTATTTAATTTATCGAGTTGCCCATCCATCTGAATGGGCGCCATGGCATTTGAGGTCTTGCGATTCCAATAATTTTTTTATTACGAACGGATGAAAGTTTTCGTGTGCAACGGCCAAACAGAAATATTTTTTAATGTATAATTATACAGATGATAAATAAATCAAATAAATAAATAAAAGTATTTGCTTTAAGTGTCAACTGGTAAATGATTGGAGGAGAATCAACTACTGCTAAGGGCATTTACCTCTGACTCAGAACCAGACAGTTGTTTGAAGCATCCCACGTCGCACCTTGCAGTACGAGATCTCTGACGATGATGATGTCATCATCCACTTCCTGCTTGGAAGACAGACTGCTCACGTTGCTTAATGACAGTATTTCACAAGTCAGCTCAATCTAGAAACCACAAAACCATCAGTTGAAGAACTTGAGGAGAATCTATTGAGGAGTTTCTCTTGAAGTGGCACTATATAAGTTTAGGATTACAATTATTATTACAATTATCATTATTAATACTATTGCTATAAATTTATGATTACAATATAACTACTACCACAATTATTATTATTGTTACTACTACTAAAAAGTTACGATTATGATTACAATAATTATTACAATTATTATTACTAAGTACTACTACTATAAATTTACGATTACAATTACAATTAATATTACAATATTATTATTACTATAAATTTATGATTACAACTACAATTACAAGGCAGCTTATTTCATGAACACAATCCATGTGTATAGATTTCCACCATACCTCGTCGACGAGACAGGAAAGTGTTCGTGATTTATCGTGTCGAAGAGCCACGAGTAGCGCCTGTGGATTGGCAAATCCACCCAACCAGACTCCCTCTGTGGACAGGAAACTCCGTGCACCACCACTCCTGCTACGTTCAGCCTCCGTAGCCAACTGATGCATCAACAATGACTCCAGCTGACAATGGTGTCTAATGAGACCTAGAAGACAATAGAAAGCAGAAATTCAAGTGTTAACTATACATGCTCTAGAGTATGCTCTAAAGTATGTTCCAAAGTATGCTCCAAAGTATGCTCCAAAGTATGCTATAAAGTATGCTATAAAGTATGCTATAAAGTATGCTATAAAGTATGCTTTAAAGTACGTTCCATCTTCTTTAATAATTAATACACTCCAACTGAACCACGATTTTGATTTCCACAAAAAATATTCTCAAAGTAATCCATGCGCTCCAAGCATACACCAAGTACACTTTATCCACTTCAAGTGGCGATGGACTGAGGACAAAGAAGAAGCAGGACTGCACATTGGTCCTGCATGGCTGTGCACGGGAAGGACTAAGGCAAGGTAAATACCGTAAATAATATAGAAATAAAACTGCTTCAGCGTAGGACGTGCATACGAGTTATTAATAATCTAATAACCATCTTTCCATGAAGTCAGCGAGTGCAGAATGGGTTTGCGGTTGATGTGGACCCAACTTAGAGGTACTCGTTCGTTGTACAGGCTGAAGGCAACATCACGCACGTTGTCGGGGATGAAATCTTTTCCGCCCAAAAGACACCCGCGAAGAATGACGAGATCACGGTTTATCCGAGACAACAGTTCGTTGCAATCAAGGCATTCCTGCAAACACAAACAACATTTCTTAAAGGTGCCATGCAAGAATCTAGGTACGCATTCATCCGTCCGTCCAGTCATATCCCTCCCAACCGCTCGCCAACCCACCAAACCCAACCTACCCACTCAAAACCCTCCCACCTTAACACCCCAACCCACCCACCCTACTCACAAATCCAAACCAACCCACCCTCCCTAAACCCTTGCACCTACCCATCCATTTATGCATAAAAAATTAAAGCAAGCAAGCATACAGCACTAACAGTACTAACCTAAAAAAAATTCACGTACAGTTGCACATGTACATTATACAATTCCACACAAGCAATCTGTTACATTGTCGTTTGTTTGCATGCGCACTTGTTATAGCGCCCATTCAACTATCTCCTCGGAGGCGCTCCCGACTACAGCGTGGACACTGCATCGGAGTTTAATAAACAACATGTCACAGAACACTGACCTACACTACAACACCGATTACAGCATTCGCACGTCAAAGTTGACCAGCGCCTGCAAGAGTACGCAAAAAGTCAGAATATTGACAGTACACTAGTATGATGATTGATATGGGTGCTCTTGGTCCCGTTTGCTCGTACCTCTATCATGCAGAGTCGTGCTTTTTCTGTGGTTGGACCGGTGGTATGGACTGCCCTCCCACATAAGCTGCGCCTGTTCCTTAGATCACTCTCTGACACATTATATAAGCACTTAAAAACTGTTCTGTTTGGCCGTGCTGGAGTCGGGAGCGCCTCCGAGTAGTTTCCTTGAAGAGGCGCTATATAAATACTTGAATGAATGAATGATATAGTATACCAACCTGTAGCAGTACTAAGCCGATAGTGTCATGCTGCAGGTCAGACGTGGTCGACCCCTCGGGTATGTCCATACGTTGCTGGATGAATTCCCTTTCCTCACCACTCCATCTGCCTTCTTCAATGGTGGGAAGATTGACGAGCAGTGGTGGCAATTCCTTCTTCAGATGATCGAGTATTGTTCGGAGTCGGAGCATGCTCATGTGCTCGCGATCCATTGCTGTCGAGTCTACGTCGATGAGATCGAAACCCTGAGCAGTGTACGCTCGCTCGAGCAGCTGAAGGAATTCGGAACTCCTGGAAAAACCCAGGTCAAACGTGGCAAGATACGGTGCAACAATTCCATGTACAGTGCCAGACTGCTTTGGTTGGTTCGCTAGGAGCCGTTTAATGTTAAAACAAAGGTGATAAAGCATCTCCCTCCTCTGTAATATAGAATTGCGACTGGCACTACTCAAAAGTTGGCAACACACAAAGTCGCATACAAATAAACATACATGCGACATATAATTATACATAGGATAATACGCAATGCTATGCAAAAATTTATACAAACATATATTGCATACAACATTCATGCATCTATACTTAATCAAATCACTGCTTTACAAAGACCATAAAAAATCATGTGCACTTGGAACATGCCTCCCTAATGTTAATCAGTTAACGGCTGCGGCCTATATCACAGTCAAGGGTATATTTAAGTAATGTCTGCCAGCAAAATAGATATCTTCAGCGTCCAAAATGAGCATAGTATGGTAAACTATGTTACGGTGAATAGCATGCTTATTTATGGTAAGGCATAACGAGGTAAGGTATGGTATCTTATGGCAACATCATGGTATGGTAAGATCTGAGCATGGTATGGCATTTAAAATGACAAAGAGACACGCACATTGATTCGTTGATTTCTCGATTGACATCGGCTGGCATCGACAGAGCCTCGGAAATGTGCAAAGAATCGAGTTTGACATCAATCCACGCACCAAACTCCATTGCGTCAACTGTAAGAAGAAGCAAATGCACATTTTTAGGTAATGCAGGATAATGCAATGTATTCAGTCACAAATGGTATGGAAATAATTGAGGTACCGGTAAGGTAAAGGAAAGAATAAAGTAAAGTAAGGACTGAACAAGGTTAGAGAAGGGAATGAACATCGAACAAAAACGTAAGGTGAGTGAATGATTATATATGGTAAATTATGAAAGTGAATGAATATGGTAAATTATGTAAGTGAATGAATATGGTAAATTATGTAAGTGAATGAATATGGTAAATTATGTAAGTGAATGAATATGGTAAATTATGTAAGTGAATGAATATGGTAAATTATGTAAGTGAATGAATATGGTAAATTATGAAAGTGAATGAATATGGTAAATTATGAAAGTGAATGAATATGGTAAATTATGAAAGTGAATGAATATGGTAAATTATGTAAGTGAATGAATATGGTAAATTATGTGAGTGAATAAATATGGTAAATTATGTAAGTGAATGAATATGGTAAATTATGTAAGTGAATGAATATGGTAAATTATGAAAGTGAATGAATATGGTAAATTATGAAAGTGAATGAATATGGTAAATTATGAAAGTGAATGCATATGGTAAATTATGTAAGTGAATGAATATGGTAAATTATGTGAGTGAATAAATATGGTAAATTATGTAAGTGAATGAATATGGTAAATTATGAAAGTGAATGAATATGGTAAATTATGAAAGTGAATGAATATGGTAAATTATGTGAGTGAATAAATATGGTAAATTATGTAAGTGAATGAATATGGTAAATTATGTAAGTGAATGAATATGGTAAATTATGTAAGTGAATGAATATGGTAAATTATGTGAGTGAATAAATATGGTAAATTATGTAAGTGAATGAATATGGTAAATTATGTAAGTGAATGAATATGGTAAATTATGAAAGTGAATGAATATGGTAAATTATGAAAGTGAATGAATATGGTAAATTATGAAAGTGAATGAATATGGTAAATTATGAAAGTGAATGAATATGGTAAATTATGAAAGTGAATGAATCTGCCAATTAAATCAATAAGGCACATGAACGAATAAGGTATGTCAATGAATATGGTGCCATGGTATAACTTGAGGGGTAAGTTGAACTGAAAAATACAAGTTATGCCTTTCATTAGGATTTTGGAGCCCATAAATACACTGGTTCCCTTTACGTTTGGGTGCTGAACAAATCTGGAGATTATGACGAAGAAAAGACTTAAATTAAGGTTTACTTGCCGTTGTCATTCGGGGGAATTGGCAGAACAAGCGATCCAATTCTCAGATTAGAGTTTGTGAACGCGGCCAGACACGCACTGTCGAGTACACAGTGTAGATACTCTTGGTCATGTTCATTCCCAACGATGTTTCCATAGATGTCCTGTTCACAAAATTGAATCACACAAGAAATAAACAGAATAAATAACTAAATATATTTACAAGTAATTTCAGTATTTAATACACTAATACAACAACAGACAAGTATTAAAAGTGATAGGGAAAGCAATGCAGCGAGTTGTTAAAGCTGTAAAGAACCAAATAATGTCGAGTTCTAGCCCCCTAAGAAATATTTTTACTCCCTGGACATAATTTCTGATGCAACATATAACTATAGATCAGGTTAAAAAAATATTGCAGTTTCTGTCCATGATTTAAAAGTAATTGAGTACAGAATTTCGTTGGCAAAATTTAATTTATATAACACGCCCACGAATATACCACTCATTCAGCTAAGATGCACAGTCTGTAAACTTTTGTATAACTGTGTGATATGCCTGAAAACACGGTGTATTAGTCTATTAATGTCCATCCTATATCACAAATCCAACCAGGGCACACATTACCTGAATGATCTTCTTCGCAAACACCTTGATCTGATCATCGGTAGAAGAATGCTGATGTGAACCTGACAGACTGAGCAGCGCTTCAACAGCATGGCGCAAGCACTTCCCACTTTCCAGTGGATAGCAATGAACGAGACCTCTGGAACCGAGCAACTGTCTTGTGACAAGAAGTCCATTGACAACTCCGAGGCAGAAGATGAGTGACTTGAGGTAAGGCGGAAGACCAGACACTGATGTCCACACGTCTACTGGAATCGATTGCAGACCCGATACGATGGCTGAGTGACCAGAAACCAAAATGTAACATGTAGCCGTAATTGTAAACTCTGAATTTCTAAAGTGCAACTTCAAAGATATACGCAGGGCACCAACTTATTCATAAGCACTGTGTCATGTCAGATGGAGTGTACAATGGCAGAAGGTGGTTGACCTTACTTTACGTAACATAATTATAGCATGTTAGTGCTACTGAATGGTCATTGCTCTGAGCAGTGCTGTATAAATTTCAAATTACATTACATTGATACATTACACGAGAAATTCCAACTACAGAATGCATGGGAAGACAAGATTACATTATATTTATTTCTTGCATTTGTTATAGCGCCCTTCAAGCTCACTACTCAGAGGCGCTCCCGACTACAGCGCGAACACTGTATCGGAGTTTCGCGCCAAAGCGCACGAGCAATTGCGAGTGAAGGATTTGCTAAAGGTCCCCCGCGCAACAGCTTAAGGTGGATTCGAACCTGCAACCCTCCAGCTCCAAGGCACCAAACCCACCACTACACCACAGCGCCCCTCTATTGATTAGATAGGACTAAGACGACTAGGTTAAAAACTGAAATAAAGTAGCTGTATACTATGGAAAACTTGACATAAATGCTAAATCACAGTCAAGATATATGACGATTAATTCAGATTAATTAATTAATTAATTCAGATTAAAAAAATAATTAATTAATAATAATTACCACCCTAGTTGAGAAGATGCTTACCCGATGACAGGAGGTTGTCCATCTTTCCAGTGAGGATACCAGCGCCACCAGGTGGAATGGAACTGCGTCCCATCGTCAACGCCATCAGCTGAACACTATCCCATGCCAATGGATACACGTACTCCAGAAGCTCCACCGGAAGTTGACTGGAAGGTTCAGCGGTCATCCACACAACACACCTGTTGCCAGGTTGATTGGAATCTAGCACAGACACACCTACACCTCGTCAGTCTATGATTGGCCATACCTGCTCAGGTAAGGTAACTATGATTGATTAGTTAATGCAATGCAAGGTAACTTGGTGAACTGCATGTAACCAGACTGACCGATGAGTGCAGTAAGCAATGGTAAGGTATATCTCGTTCATTCATTCATTCGTTCATTCGTTCATTTAAGACATTTGTATAGCGCTTTTTCAAGAGTATCTACTCAGAAGCGCTCCCGACCCAACCACGGCTAAAGAGAACAGTTTTAAGGGCAGAGTAGAATGTAATTAGATGAAACAACTCAAGGAGTCAGAAAAACAACCTACACCTATACTCGCCTGAAAAGGTAGGACAGAGTAAAGTACGCAATGGTAAGGCATATATCGGTAAGTAGTTTTACATGCAGCCACTTTCTCGAGAGCTGCAGCTAAAGCTTCTCAGTTTGTTCCCTCCACAGCGTCTGAAGTCCACATTATTTAACAGCAATTTCACTGGAGAGCAACAATTACGAGTTTTTTCCGCTGAAAAACTACTTTCTTTTCTCTCTCGGTCTTTGGCACTGGTGCACACTGTAAGAGGCACTTTTTAAAAATAAATTTCTAGAATCTAGATACAATACAATAAATATACGATACAATTAAAGAAACCAAGTAGAGTATAGTGCGAACTGGTGGCGGACCGGTAACGCGTCGGCTCACGGAGCGTGAGGTTGCGGGTTCGACTTCGGGTAACGACCTTGGGCAAGTTGTTTACGCACACGTGCCTCTGTCACCAAGCAGTATAATTTGGTACCGGCGTAAGCTGGGAAGTAAACGGCAAGTCCTGCGATACACTGGCCCCGTGTCCAGGACCTTGGGATTCGTCCATTGCCGGCTCAAGGGCCTAGAAAAGGAGATGAGCGCCTCACCAACGGGCCTTCGGCAATGGGATGTCTAAAAAAAAGTAAAGTATAAAAATGTCAATGAATATCCGCATGAGCAAACCTTCGTTTCTGGCCAGCAGTTGTAGGTGATACTCGATCTGTTTGCAGTGGTCAGCGGACGCGAGATGGACGTTGGTCACCAAGATCCATCTGTCACCGTCCACTAGAGCGGATCGCAGCAGAGATACGACGCGATCCTCAGACGCCTCACCCATGGCAACGGTCTCCAAGGCAACCTCATGCACCTTTAATAATAATAATAATAATAATAATAATAATAATAATTCTTTTAATAATAATAATAATAATAATAATAATAATAATAACAATGACGATTTCTATGGCGCCGTAACACAGCTACAAGGGTGCCTCACATACCAAAACTAAAAAACTAAAACTAAACTTTAGAGAAGACAGTAAGAGAAACTTGGTAGTGGGGGTCGTCTCAAATGCATAAATGAACATCACGTTGCCACACCAACGCCCCCCAAGTAAAATTTCTTCGTTTAATATCCAAACTACAAATGTTTGAATTAGCCTATAGTATTCAGCTATTTAATTTAGTCCTAACAATAATAATAATGGCAGTGAGCGAGAGTCTCAGCGCAGTGTATTGCAGGCTGTCTGCTCTGTTAGAATAGTTAAGATTGATGTTAATTAAGATTGACAACAGTGCCATATAAATGTCCAATTATGATTACAACTACATGCACGTGTCAACAGGTATAATTATTCAATTCAATTCAATTCATTTATTGTAACCATCAACCATAAATAGTCATAGTACAAGATGCTTCACATGATCGGATGGCAACAAGGAAGGACCTAAGGCATGAATATCCCGCTAACAGGGACACCTACGGGTATTTACATGTGCAATTTTAACTGATGGCTAAATGGTTGACATAATGAATTGAACAGTAGGCTAAAAAAACAGAATGAAATTACAAATAATGTAGAAATCTTAATTAAAAAAAGAGAGAAAGATTGAAACAATATTATAATAAACTGCATAATAAACAGTCGCACTGAAAATTCTTCCATCTGAAGCTGTCCTTAGTCCTTAGTCCTGCTCACCTTTGCCAACTGTCCTACGCTGTCCGTCACACTCTGCGTCAACTCAACGTTGGAAAGCGCATGACTGGTAGTGGCGCCACCCGGTGGCAGAAGAACGAGAATGGAATGGCGTCCGTGGCAACAGACGCTGAGGACGTGGTCAAGACCTTTGTCGGGAAGTTCCTCCGAGTCGTCCATTTGGAGGCTCTCGCTGACAAAGGACGAAGTTGCGACGCTCAGTCGATCCGGCCTCAACAGACGAAGGACGATCAGACGCTGAACGTCAGTTCTCAGACCTTCGTCTGGAGAGAAAAATCCAGGGCTTTGTTTTAACGTGCAGTTGTACACAAAATGTGCAGTTCTAAATGGATTTGTGCTGTTGTAGAAGCACTTCTGTACAGCTAAAACTAACTCATTATCCTCCAATTGGAAGTAATTTACCATGGAGGGATGGGAAAGGAAAAAAGAGGTTTGCAGTACTAACAATTCCTTCAAAACAGCCCTGATAAAACTACCGCAGAGGTTTAGAAAGTTTTACTGTTCATGAGCGCATGTGTGTTAATAGGCCCTGCTAGCAAATCACTACCTTCGGGTAGCCTACTGCTCCCTACCATTACGCAGTAATGATAGTACACTATTATATCATCATAATAATCGTCAACTACAATTAATCACTGTGCGTACTATTGTGAATGCATAATTGCATAATTGCATGTATTTTTGGGATCAATAAACAAATTAAATTGAATTGAATTGAATTGTGTGTATGCGTATGCACTATGCACGTCTCAGTGTGTCCATTAGCACTATGGTAACTGCAACAGCACTAACAACATTAGCAATATCTGCTCTAGCACTAACTGCATAAGCAATAACTTCATTAACACTAACTGCATAAGCTTTAACTGCATAAGCTTTAACTGCATTAACACTATCTGCATTAGCACCAACTACATTAGCACCAATTACATTAACACCAACTACATTAGCACCACGATCATCACCATTTAAAAGCTGAAAACATCTTAATAAAGTGGCCGACACTACAACTGACCCTCGTGTTGCTCTTGAACTTCGAGTGGAAGCGCTTCCTGTTCAGGGCAACTCGACCGATACCACGTCTTCCACTTGTCTCCATTCTCCGCAATCCTTCGACAGAGTCCATTCAGTGGACCTGGTAGAAGAGAGGTGGCGGAGACGAGGTTCTGCCACTTGTCAGATGGTAACCAGTCAGGCATCTTCTGCTGCTCGTCCATGGAATTGATGCCGCTGCCGAGTTCCAGCTTCTGGTCAAAGCCCACGTTACCTAAGTAGAGTAGATGAAATCAGATGAGATGTGGCAAGATACAGAGAACGTAATGTAAGGCAACTATGCAAGACATGACACGACAGATACAAACTCATGTGTAATGTAAGATACTAAAGTATAAAATAAGCAAAGTTAGGAAGTTAACAATAATCAAATAATTTTTTGATTAAATTGTTTGTTATATCTGCATATTTATATAGCGCCTCTCACAGTGCACACCAATCAAAGGTGCTCCCAGTGTGAGAGACCAAAAGAGAAAAGTGGTCTTGTGACAGCAAAAAGAGGCTCTCGGTCCACCAGTTAATAAGGAGCAACACATCATAGGAGGAAGCTGGTTCCATAATGCAGGACTAATGAAAGCAAATTATAAGAAAATTTACGATAATGATAAAACAATTCACAATAAGGAAACTTGTGATAAAGCAAGTGATACGAATGAAATAAATGGCCGCTATTGAGTGATATGCCAACAGTGGTGCAATAAACGTGTTTAGATTAAATCACCGTTTTACATATTGCATGAAAGTTAGGAACTGAATTTTGAATTATAAATGCATCATTTCAAATTGACTGTCATAATGTCAACAGCAGCATCAGCTTCAAATAAATCTCAATATCTTTAGAATAGACTCTGTAGAAAAATTTCAAAGAAAATATTAGATTAAGGAAGTTACAACTGGTAAGGTGGTGAGAGAAAAATGGTGACAACAACAACAACAAACAACACGAACCGTAGACGAGAATTGCAAGTTCCTCTTCCGACATCAGCTGTCCTTCGTAAACGATGAGGACAACAAGAAGACCAAACAACGTTCGATGCTCTCCGTAAAGACTCCTGCAAACACAGTTGCAACATTGCAACAATCATCACCTGGTCACCTGGTGCCGTCAGCTACTGGAGCTCTGGCGAAAGCCCTGGTGCATCTTCTCCAGTTGATCCTCTCCCTAGTCGCCTCTCTTAGTTCCTCCAGTCTCATGCCAGACTTTTCCTGTACTTCATCCAACCATTTCTTCCTTGGTCTTCCGCATCTTCTCCGTCCCTCACCGCATGCCGTCATCAGCTCCTTTTCCAAACCGTTAGATCTCATCACATGGCCGAAGTAGCTCAATTTCCTCCAAGTTGCTGTTTGCTGCAGTGTCTCCTCCCTCTCTAATCCGAGCTCCTCGCGCACCGATTCGTTAGTTCTCTTCTCCGTCCATGAAATCCTTAGCATCTTTCTCCAAATCCACATCTCACACGCGTTGATTTTCTTTTCCATATCTCGTGTCTTTGTCCATGTCTCGCATCCATATAGGACGACAATCATACACCATCAATATCTAATATAGGTTACGGCAGTGGTTCCCAAATTTAATTAACTGAAGGCTAAACTGATGGCTCATTTTCCCTCATCAGTATCTCATTCTGTAAAGGCATTTTTTTCCCACACGAGTTTCCGTGTTGAGATCGCCTATGAACATTCATTCTGTGAATGAGGCGCTATATAAATCCATAGCTACAATACGATGCAATACCTTCTGACTCTATGCAGGACGAGCATGGTCAGCCGGCGCACCAGTTGGCGTATCTGGCCCCCTGCCATTCCAGCGTACTCCACTCCTTCTGAAGGAAGCTTTGGCAGACGGGGAACCCTGTAGATAGCGTGATCCTCCTTAGATGGCGCTCCAGAGTCAACGTCGGCCGTTGATCCATTTAGCGTCTCCGATTCCTCGATCATAGATAATTCTTCTTTATCTGTGAACATAAAAATCCATGGCAGAATTTATGTAGCACCAGCTTCAAATCATGATCAATAATAATAAGAAGAATTTAAATTCATTTTGAGATGATTGGGTGGTAATGGTTCAAAACTAATTTGTTCTACGAGCTAGGACCACTATCGTTCAAACTATAGAAATTACTAATTACATTAAAACTAATTAGCACATTGAATACAAATAAATTAGATGGGAATAAACATTCAATTTATATAGAATACTATTCCTACATGATTGTTTAAAATTAAATAATGAATGTGCTTGCATTCTTCTGATTTTTTTGACATAATTTCTTCTTGTGCTCCACTATTCGACTGTGAAGTCATATTTAATCTTGTATTATCAGTTTGTAATCGGCTACCAGAAATATTTCATCAAAATTATTATTATATCTTAAAGAGAAATTTTAAAAATCCACTCATAAAATGAACAAATAGAGAAATCTGAAACCACATCATCATCATCATCATCATCCATCATCCATCATCCATCATCCATCATCCATCATCCATCATCCATCATCCATCATCCATCATCCATCATCCATCATCCATATCATCATCATCATCATCATCATCATCATCATCATCATCATCATCATCATCATCATCATCATCATCATCATCATCATCATCATCATCATCATCATCATCATCATCATCATCATCATCATCATCATCATCATCATCATCATCATCATCATCATCATCATCACGTTCGTTGATAATCAACGGCTGACAAAAAATTATTCAGTAAAAAAGAAAATGATATTTTTTCACTTTTCAAAGATTATTATTATTACATCGTTTGTCTATTAATTTTCAGCATTTAATTCAGAGCCGTGAAAATAAAATTTTAAACCTTTGGGTTTTGTTGGAGATTTTCTCTCGTCCCTCAATTCCGAGTTCAACTGCGATTCTTCAGCGGTGAATTGTTCCTCGTGTTCATCCTAGCAAATGGACAGAACATGCGGAAAGTCACTGAAACCCATACCACAGTGTCTATAATTATAATAATAACCAATTGAAATGTAAACAATCATTATACAACACCGACCCAGTTACCTACATTAGGCTGCGTCTCATGCACTTTCGTACTAGAGAATACGACTCAGAACTGAACTGGGACTGCTTCTGAGTAGATTACCTTGAAGGTGCGCTATGTAAAAAGTCAATAATAATAATAATAATAATAATAATAATAATAATAATAATAGCTCGGAAGGACTGGACTTTGTCTTGGACCTGGGTCGAAGGTTGACCGAGGCAACACAGGACAGACTCGAGACAAGCTACCTCCTTCAAAGAATCTCGGTAGCAGTCCAACGGGGGAACGCCATCTGCTTCTCTTCCACATTGCCTTTGTAACAATGCTGTATTACCCAACTGTTGTATAATAACAATAATAATAATAGGTGAGGCCGCAAACCGGGCTGCCGTCGCCAAAAGATTTAAATACGTCGCAATAACTCGAACACATGCCTTTGTAGCGGTGGCATTGGAGTCCAGCGGTTCCTGGAGTTCAGAGGGACTTGATTTTATGCTGGACCTGGGATGGAGGTTGACCGAGGCGACACAGGACAGACTCGAGACAAGCTACCTGTTTCAGAGAATCTCGGTGGCAATCCATTGAGGAAACGCCATCTGTTTTTCATCCACATTGCCATTGTAACAATACTAATAATAGTAGTAGTAGCTGCTGCTAAGATCATGCTTTGGTGCAGCAAAAATGACATACATGCTGCGAACCTCTCCGTGCTGGAACCACCCGTTACTCGATGAAATGGACCATCAAATGAAGACAGGATTGGAGAAGATCATCAACAACGAATTGAGCGACATGCAGTGGTTGCAGGCTTCGCTCCCGATCAGAGATGGAGGCCTTGGGATAAGGTGGATATCGATGCTGGCATCATCAGCCTATTTGGCGTCAGCTGCGTCGACCGCCGGACTCGTGGGCGCCATCCTGGTCGCAGAGGAGTGGAGCGATGCATACCGGGATGAGATGATGGAAGCTCGCAAAGACTCGCTTCCCGCAGTGATGGAGCCGATCCCGAAAGAACAGAAGACCTGGGATCGACCGCTTATCGACAGTGACAAGATGAAGATTTGCAATGGATGCGATGATCCACTCAGCCAGGCAAGACTTCGAGCATTGTCGGCTGCACACGCCGGAGACTGGCTCGGGACCATCCCTTTGACGGCATGCGGACTGGGATTGAGCAATGAGGCGGTTAGGGTGGCTGTAGGTTTCCGCCTTGGTCTAACTCTTTGTGCATCACATCGTTGCCAGTGTGGCGAGATCGCAGATCCAGGTGGACATCATGGACTGGTCTGCAGAAGGTCGACGGGAAGGGCGGCGCGACACGCTGCGCTAAATGACATCATCTGGAGAGCCCTGTCGAAGGCGGATATTCCAAGTTCAAAGGAACCGTCAGGACTGAGCCGCACCGATGGAAAAAGACCAGACGGAGCCACATTGATTCCATGGACAAGAGGCAGGTTCATCGCATGGGATGCAACAGCAGTCCATACGTGCGCGTCGTCGTATCTTCATCTGACGTCGACAGTAACGGGTGGAGCGGCGGAGCAGGCTGCTGAACGAAAAAGCACGAAGTATACATCCCTCCCCGCTACGCACGAGTTCATCCCCGTGGCAATTGAATCACTGGGCCCGATAAACAGAACAGGACTGGCATTTCTTCAGGAGTTGGGCCGCCGCATGACCGAGGCAACGGGAGACCCTAGAGAAAGCATGCACCTGTTCCAGCGTTTGTCAGTTTGCACGCAACGGTTCAATAGCGTTGCATTTAGAGGCACTTTTGGGCACGAAGTTGGAGACGAGAACCAATAAACTGATTTTAATCTTCTTTTACAGCCCGAGGGATCCTTACTACCTCGGGCGCTAAAAAAAAGGAAAAAAAAGTAATAATATTAATAATAATAATAATAATAATAACAATTATAACGAGGTCCCTACCCGAAAGCTGTCGATCAGCTGTTGCGATGGTTTTCCACCAAGCGCCTCGTCAAACAAGTCGAGAAAGAAGTCGTATGTGAAATGGTATTCTCGGTAGATGACGGCGAGACTTCGAAGGATGCAGAAAAGTTCGGCTGCTCTTCTCGCCACAGAAAACAGATCGTCTCTTATTGAATCCAACTCACGCACTAACTTTTTCGATTGTTTTATGCTGCTAGAAATCTGTAACGACAACAAGTAATGATTTGATTAGTAATGATTTGAGTAGATTTGATTAGTGATGTCAGATTGGATTAGTGATGTCATATTTTATTAGTGACAACAGACTCTAGGGATATGTCAGATATGATTAGTGATGTCCGATTTGATTTGTGGTTTCAGATTTTATTAGCCATGCCCGATTTCATTATTGGTTTCAGATTAGATTAGTGATGCCAAAGAATTGATTAAGGATGTCAGATTGGATAAGTGAAGTCAGATTTGTAAGAGAAGTGACATCATAAGCGCATTCATTGGGCGCTGTGGTGTAGTGGGTATGTTCGTTACCTCGCAGCCGGAGGGTTGCAGGTTCGAATCCGCCTCAAATCGCCACGTAGCGTAGGGACCTTGGGCAAGTCCTTCACTCACAATTGCTTAGTGCTTCGGCGTGAAACTCAGATGCAGTGTCCGGGCCGTAGTCGGGAGCGCCAGCTTATTCACGTGCGGTGATTACATGCTGCGTACTGATTTATTTTGCTTGCGAACTTTCGCAATTTCTTGATTCCTGACTGGTTGCCAAATAAATAATTTTATTTTATTCTAATATGCAACTGCTCTGGCGCTTCAACGTGAAACTTCGATGCAGTGTCCGCACTGTAGTCGGGAGCGCCTCTGAGTAGAGAGCTTGAAGGGACGCTATAGAAATGGAGATTTAAAAATAAAACAAATAAATAAAACTTACCACTTGGGTGCAGTGTAAGAACTGGGCCATCTCATCCAAACTGACTTCGCCGAGAAACTGTTTCTTCTCGCTGGCAGCGTTCAACAACTTCCTGCCGAACTCCGACTTTATTTCCGCAAGCGCCTTCGTATTTATCACCAGACTCTTCCGTATCTTGCAAGATTCGCGATAGAGTTCCGGCCGAAGAATTGCGAACGCTCGCTGCAAGAGATTGTCGAAAACCGTTTCGTTTGACATTGCGTAGTTTATGGGAGAAGTCAACGAAGCGACTGTTGGACTGAATTTCGGATTGTGGACGGAGGTCGTGAGAAACAGACGGAAGTCAGGGTGACACAACATTTGACGCTTTCGAAACGTGACAAGTCTTGCAGCTGAAATGAAATTAAAGAAGAAAGTTCTGTATGTTTATGCGCACTTGTTATAACGCCCTTCAATTGTAATTGTAATTGAACATTTATATATATTTTTCAAGCTCTCTACTCTACGTGACCAGCCTTGAAGCTGAAATTAAATTAAGTAAGTATGTACTTTATTGAATAATTGTGTGCAAACGCACTGCAGGAACATTTGATGAAAACAGAATATAGCGTGTAAAAACATTTTTTTAAAAATCGAATTTAATAATCATAGTATGCAAGGAAAAAACAGAGTATGAACTATTTGGGAGAGAAAGGATCTATAGACAGAAAATTTAAATTTAAAATCAGGAAGTGAAGACAGTTCTGTATGTACGTATACCTGAATAATAACAATAGCACAACAGAACTCCAGATGGACAAGAAGTGCACAATGTGGATAATATAATACTGTACGTACATCTTGCATGCGTTAAAATTTGTAGCAACAACAATAGTAATATGTATCTTATCTTTATTATTATTGTTAATTATTAATACTGAGTTGCAGAGAAACTCAGAAGCATTGATATATAATTATGCTAGCGTGACACCAGAGTACTTTTGTAAGTACCAAACACTTAATAAAGCGTCTTTTTAAGTACCAAAGACACTCAATAAAGCATCCTAGCAAGTACCAAACCACTTAATAGAGTGCCATTGTAAGTACCAAAGACTCTTAACAAAGCATCTCAGTAAGTACTGAAGCACTTAACAAAGCCTCTTTGTAAGTACCGATCAAGAGTGCAGCACTTAATGTATTAACCTTTACCACTCCCGAGTCCGCTCTCACTGGACAAATTTGGACCAATTAATTATTAATTTGAGTGGTAAGGGTTAACAGAATTATTGACATTACTTTGATCTGGAGCAAAGTCTCTGCTGCGTGAATTGAAATGTTCGACGAGTGGCATCAGAACGCTATCAATGCGATTCGTACAATTTGAAAGCATCAGAGGACGACCTTCCACGATACAACTCTCCATCTCCTCAACCAACTCTGTTTCCGGTATTCTGGAAAACAACACGCTTACAAGTATTGACTTGATTTATGCATTGTGACTTATGATGATGATGATGATGATGCTTATTATGATGGTGACAATGATGATGATGATGGTGGTGGGGATGATGATGGTGGTGGTGATGAAGATGCATTGATTATGATAATGTTGACGATGATGATTATGATGCCAATGCTGCTGATTATGATGATGATTGATGATGATGATTATAATAATGCTGATGATTATTATGACGATGATTATTATACCAACGAGAATAATAATAATGAGAATTAATAATAATAATACAGCCCTAATATTTACAGAACTCAATAATAATACCTGGCAGTTAGGTCAAGTACTGTTGATGTCTTTGGAATGAGTTGGTTTATGGTGCTCCTGTAGCACGTCAATCCACTTTCAATTGGACCATCGATCAGCAGAGGAACTCTTTGCCACGACGTAAACAATATCGATGTGTTCTCCATCTCAAATAAACTGAACCCTGAAAGATATATATGAAAACATTATATCAAAAGAGGACAAGCGGTAAAATGCACATTTCGCAAAATCTCTATATTAGCGCAGCGAATAGTTTGAGAAAGATATATATGTGTATGTGTGGGAGTATATCAATAAAAACTAAGCCAAATTGTTTTTCATATATCTCCAATGCCTGATAACATATCAAGCCAAACTTTTCCAAATATTAGACAATTGGACCAGTAATAGGATTCCAAAATTTCACGAGATAAAGTTGAACGGTGTATAATATTGATGCGGTCAATATAGAGAGCATTATCATTAGATATATATATATAACTGTAAATTCAACACAATCATATTATTGTAGACTTTTTATATAATGCACCTTCAAGGTAATCTACTCAGAAGCGCTCCCAGTCCAACAACGGCTAAATAAGGAAGTTTTAAAGTGATAAAGAAACATATTGGTGTGACCTCTAGGCACAAGGCGGAGTGCAACTGCAACAGGGAGCCCATTCCAGGTTCTAGGACCGGCCACTGAGAAAGAGCACTGCTGCATTTTAGCAGTTCGAGAGCGATATATCCATGACCTATTGACCTGACCTCTATTCATCCAATCCAAGAGCCGCATCTCTCCAACAAGGATCTTGATGATGCTCTCGATGTATTTCCGGTACTGTGACGTCGTGATTGCCGGAATGACGTACGGGATTTCCGTCTGACTGCTTTCCGTGAAGTAATCCTCTTCCTTCTCCGACCGCTCACTCCCAGCCTCCGCAACAACCACCTTCATCTCCTCTTCCTCTTCCGCCTCCTCCTCGTCGTCATCGGCATAGTTCGACATTCCAAATGCTTGATCTAAGAAGACAACATCAGCATATTCACGAATATCATGATGCAACCCCAATGACTAATGCAGTATAACGTAAATGCAAATGCACGATAATATCCAATGTAATGTAATGCACAGAAAAGTAACATAATGACAAGTAACTAAATATAATACAATGTAAAGTAATTCAAAGTAACATAACGCAACATAAAGCAATGCAAACTAATGTTTATACAATGTAATGTAATGCACAGCGCTTATGGGTACTCCCATTGAAAAGGCACAATAGAAATTCTTGGATAAATGAATGATGCGAAGTAATATAATGCAGTGTAAAGTAATGGAAAGTAACCTAACACAATTCACCGCAATGTTATGCAACATGATGCAATACAACATAAGTAATTACTAAACATCTACAGTACAATTACAGCACTGCTAGTAGTTTCACTCGCAAACTACTAAAAAAAATAACAGCATGTGGTAGATTTTAAATGGTCTCCAATCTGGCGGAGTAGCACATTCAATCTTACCTTCGTTCTTTCCATCTTCAACAACGCTAAGATGTTCCGGAAGAGGCAGAAAGCCATCCTCTGTCTCCTGCATCAGATGCAAATATAAACCAGAACTCAGTTAATGTAACGTAAGGTAAGCAACGTTCCCTCTAAGCTGCGCGATTGCGCGGCCGCGCAGAAGAAAAACTCGTGTCGCGCAGAAGATTTTATCTGCCGCGCAAAAAATCCGTTTGAGTTACTTATAATTTTTATTTTATTCTTGTAGTAATTTTGTTTAAATCCGCATTTAGGCTGTAAAACAACGGCGATAGTGCTGTAAAACAAAGTATCTCCGGCCGCTTTGTCAGTTTGCGCGCGCGATCTAGCTATCCCCATTGACATCCGTTTCCAATTCTTTTCGTGGCGACTCTCAAGGTGAGGAAGTCTATGACTGCGACGAATAACGGCTATAATTAGTGGTTGAGTCCTGGATAGGCGATTTGGCCTTTTGCACAGGATAATAGGCAATTTACAGGTGCGCGCTTGCCATGTGTAACTGACCACCGGAAGTGTGGGCCTGTGACCCATGGGGCAAGCCGAGAAGGAATCTAGTAACGGGGCAGTCAGCGTTAGTTCTTGTCGGATTTAGTAGGTTTCTAGTTCAGCTTACAGAGGCTGGTATTCACATCGACAATGGCACAAAATAGAATTTTTTGATTAGCTGACTATACTAGATTTTCATTGACGTAGGCTACGTGAGGGGATATGTGTATTTTTTGGGGGGGGGGGAAACTCCAGTCGCAATTGTAAACTAATCTACAACTACACAATTTTCTGGAAAGGAGCTCCTGCTGCTAGCAAATTGTCCAAATGTGGTTTCCAGGAAATCGAAAATGATAAACGGTTGATGAAGAAGGTCTGCTTAAAGTTAGGGAGTAGGCTGCAGACATATTGTCAGAGATGTTTTAGTCTGATGAATCAGATTAAAGCACAAACCAGGAATAGCCGACCATTTAAATAGCCTCATCAGGAACAAACTTTATTTAACATCAGGGCCATGGGCGCTCACACATACAGAGACACACACAAAAACACGCACATTTACAGGCTTACAGCACAGTTTCTTGGTAATTATTCTGACTTGAATTTGTGTTTAACTGAACTTCCCTTTCTGCCGCAAAATTGTTGCACACAAAAAATGAAACTGTAAAATGTTGCACAAGAGATTCCAATTTTGCACAACCACCGGCAAACCTTAGAGGGAACGTTGAAGGTAAGGATGGTAATTTAATGTAAAGTAATCCGGGACAAGGTAATTCAATGCAAGGTGAAATAAACAGAAAGGTGAGTAAAAAAGTACAAGAAAATTTAGAGCAACATAAGTTGCAGTAACGTAATATAAGACAGCAGTAAACTGGTGCTATATAAATATCTGGCTAAATGAGAGAGGGAGGGAGGGAGACCTGATTATCCATCAGTAGATTTTCATCTTCGTCCAGTTCCGCTTCAGTGGATTCGGAACCTGTGGCTCCGACTTCCTCCATTGACCACTCGATCACGTGACCTATGAAGGAAACAGCAAAAACTTATATAGCTCCTCAATATAAAAATTATAAACATTTAATATATCACCATCTCATACTCAACAACAACACAGCCTGACTTCTTGTAGCTCCAACTCATTCGCAGAGAACTGTTTGAGAGAGGGAAAATCTATTCTTTGTTCACTTTGACCCTTTACCGACCAAAGTGTAGTAAATGGTATACATGGGAATCCTGTACCCTTGGTCAAGAACGGGTTAAGTTGCAAACACCACGATAAGACAGACAGAAGGGTAAGTGTCTTCCTTAGTCTGCCTCCTGTCCAGCGAGCGGCTGACTCGGTTAATTCCTTAAAATCAGGCTGAGTTACGGTGCCATAGAAGTTGTCAATACAATTATTATAAAAACTTCTCTGAAACATAACTAAACTATGCTATACAAAGCTTCATACACACACACACACACCACACACATGCACGCACGCGCACACACACACACCCAAACACACATGCACACACACACACACACGCACACACTCTCTCAAAGCAAATGGCCATTGACATTATTACTATTTTTTGCACTAACCTCGAATCTGGTCAATGCTGTCGATGACCAGGGGAATTCCCCTTTCTCGAAGGCATGCTGGCCAATGAATCGTCAGCATCTCATGTCGAAATCTGTACTGGTACGAACCAAGATAGGTTGCAAAGGCCGCTGCTATGGCAACGGCGCCTGTGAGGCATGCCTCTCTGGTCGACAGCGACGATATGATGTCACGAATTCTTTTCTGCTCCTTTGAAAGCATCTGCCAACGAAAAAAAAGAACGACAGATTCTCTATTTAACCTTTACCGACCAAGACTATAGGATTCCTCATACCATTAACAGTACTTTAACTGGTAAAGGGTTAACTAAAAGCGCTCATTATCCAGAGAGAGCAAATTTGAATCCAAGGTGTGAACTTGATTGTTGTTGAAAAGTGTCGCTGAAATAATTGAATACAATTTCTTCCTTCAAAGCTTGATTTACTACATCTGACCAATCAAAACTTTGTTTCATAAATCTCTCAAGTCTTTTTTCTTTTGCCGTGGCTGGGTTGGGAGCCCCCCCCCCCCGAGTGGATTCTTGAAGGGGCGCTATATAAATCCATAGAATGAATGAATGAATGAATATCAGTTAACTGACATAAAACCATAATCAAGTAAGGAATGGAGAAATATCTGAACTATCTCAGATCGCAACCATAATCGAAAAACACTCCACCTGTTTCAACTCAGCTGCCATTTTAACAGATTTTTCCATCTCGATCGTTTTCGTCAGTTGATCCATCTTATCGATAGTCGCTTCCTCGAAAGCCTTTCCAAGGTCCGCAAGACGATTCTCCAAAGCCTGCAATGCAGATGCCAATAGAATGTAAATGTGACAATGCATCTGGTAATGTAAGGTAAATGTTTCTGATCGTCGTAATCGTTGGCTTCGAATTTCTACAGCGCAGCTAATATTACGAAAGAGTATTGGGTCAGAGGTCAGACATCTGTCAGTGCTTGATAGACAGTGTCGCATACCAGGTCTTACCCTAGACGCTTTATAAACTCAGGGATTCGTAATGGGTGATCAAGAATGATTACTAGAATTGACCTACAACAAGAACAAGCTGTATTTCATTTTTGATGTATATTATAAATATCAACATTCAACAGTAAATAATATTCAATACCCTAACTACCTATTGTGGCGTATTTATCTACTAAAATATTATAAGGTGCTTAGCTTCCTCAAGAGTTCCCTTCTTGAGTAGATGATGAGGTCCTTGTTCTTGACACAGGGAAACTGGATTGGAAGGAAAGACGGGAAGAAAGGTCGCTTCTCCCTGGCTGCCCTCGGTCGCCGTTTCACCACCGCGTCGTCTTCGTTCTTCTGTGAGCACTGGCTACTCACACGTCTTCTTCACTTCTGCTTCGTCGTCGAATCACCACTTCTTCTCGTTACTTCGAAACTCCAATCGCAACTGGTTCTCGCAATGTCTTCTCGATCCCAAGATCGATGCCGAGCGAAAATTGACTTTGTTCGCTATTACAGTCCGACTTAAACTTCGAACATTTCTATCTAACCCAGGTACTACGTTCCCTAGTATTTACAGATCAGCAGTGGAATAAACGTACAATAAGTCCCGTTTTTCACACTCAAATAAATGTCATCGGCGCATTCTGAATTAACGTTTTTGGTTGACAAATCGTAAAATGTCTGCCATTCTTTTCAGAATCTCATGCCCGAATCAGACCACGTGACTCTTCGGCTGCTCACAGTGTTGACGATCGTCTGCTGCGCGAAACGCTGTTTTCGTGCCTCCTCAAGCTTTGACTGATTTTTGTAGCGCATTTGTGTTTGTGATTTCTACTGTTATATTCGCTAATGCCACAATTCAATTTATTAATTATCTATTAAATACGCCAATTAATTGTCTAGCTTAACTGTTACTTAGTATTAATAATTACACAGGTTATTAGTTAATTGATTCGTTTGTTAAGGAGCGTTTATTCGCTACAAATGCCCCCCTTCAAAAGTCTGTTCACAGGCTTTAACTTACTCACATACTTAACAAACTAATCTATAAACTATCTTCCTTTACCTTACATAACACAACAAAATTACTGTTCTACACCTATTTATATACAACTTATCATTCATCAAAGGTTCACTATATATCACTCGAGTCCCCTGCTCAAGTAATCTGAAATTACATTGTTGGACCCCTTGATGTATCTAATAGTAAACGAATAATTTTGCAAGGCTAGACTCCATCTCATAACCCTTGCATTTTTCATCCTTCCTTCTTTCATATACTGCAATCCGCAATGGTCTGTCTCAATCACAAACTGCTTGCCGCATAAATATCTGTCGAACCTACTTACGCCCCACATTATGGCTAAGCATTCTCGTTCTTCCACCGAATATCTCGTCTCACGCTCAAGTAACTTCCTGCTCGCATATGCTATGGGATGATTCACCCCCTCATATTCCTGCATTATTACGCATCCGATCCCTTTTCCACTTGCATCCGTCTGCAATATGAACTCCTTCTCTAAGTTCGGTAATCTCAGAATTGGTGCCTTTGCCAGTTCTTCTTTCAACTGCATAAAACTGTTCTCCAATTTCTCATTCCATTCGACATTTCCAGGTGACAACTTCTTTGTCAAATCACTTAGCGGTGCCATTATTTCTGCACAGTGTGGAATGAATTTTCTATAGTAATTCACTGCTCCGATGAAACTCCTCACTTGTTTTTTCGTCTTTGGTCTAGGCATATCAATGATCTTGTCCACAGACTCTTCTTTTGGACTGATGTCATCATTATTCAACGTGTGACCCAAGAAATCTATTTTTCCGTACCCTAATGAGCATTTCTTTGGTTTCAATGTTAGGTTGGCTTCCCTAACCCTTTCAAAAAATATCTCCAGTGTTTCCAAGTGATCCTGCCATCCTTCATTGTGGGCTAATATGTCATCCACATAACTTTCAAGGTTTTCTGTTCCATGCAGAATTTTCCTGATTAGTCTGTTGTAACTCGAAGCACTATTTACTAATCCGAATGTATGCTTCACATTGCCTCAACACTTTTAACTCATTCTTATTATCAACTCACTATTCTACTTATTATGTATGCCACCATCTCAACATATGGCGTTCATCCATCTTATGTTTCACATTGAATGATCTTTGTCATTTCACTAACATCTTATTATTCCTCGTACTTTACTCACTGTACAAAGTACTTCTTCTTATCTTAACTATTTTCCAGTTACTCAACTGTCTCCTTATTTATCTAAGTGACTCAACATCACACTCAGACACGGTATTCTAATTAATCTCAACTTAATACTTAACTACTACACAACTTCGACAATTACACCACTATCTCACTTGATCCTATGATTCACCTTATCATTCACTACAACTCATAAAACTGCTTTAACTAGCAACTCAACTTAATCTCACATTAATACTTATGTACATTACTTCCTTAATTAAATACTCTCCACAAGCTACTGTCAGCTTCTATTTGCAGTTCTCCTTCTCACGTAATGACAGTCCAGCCTGTCCATATCTGACTTACTATCTCTGTTCACCTTCTCGTATAAATTCAACGTGATGCCATTTTGTGTTTCCAGTTCACCTGTGTGCTTCTCTCCAAAACTCAATGCATCTGCATCATCTCCATAAGTTTTCGACTTAACATCTTCTACTGTTTCATCTTTTCCACTGTAGTCTCTGCTACTTCTCCATTTATCCACATTATTGTTAGGATATGACCATTCTCTGTCATTCCGTAACCGATTTTTCTTCCAATTCACATCATTGTATCCTCTACAATTCTCATTCTGACTTCTACCAGAATTAACATCTTGTTCTCCTCTGTACCATGTTCTACTATTCCAATGGTTTCCACTACTTCCAACCTCGCCTCTACTACTTCTATATCTCCAATTGAGATCACTAGGTCTGTCACACCTAACTCCACAATTACTACTAGACTCTCTCCTGTCATGTCTGTAGTTTCTCCAATCACACTTACTTGTGTCACTCTTCTGACTCCTGTTCCACTTTATATTTCTCCTATCCACATTTGGATTCTCTTTGTATTCCCTATTCATCCACTCATTGGATCTTCTTGACTGTGTCTCATTAGACTTATTTCTATTCTCCCTATTTCTCCAGTCTACTCTTCCGTTCTGCCATTTATTCTGATCTACACGACTCTTATTTAACTCACTTCTTCCACCTGTGATTAAATATTTATTATTCGTCTCCACCAATCTCAATGGTTCACTTCTGTAATTCTTTTTCGTCGTTTTACTAAAAGCTGACTTCCTGTTATCTGTGTAATTCCAGTCTCTGGTTTTATCCCACTGTTTCTTATTTACTGTTTCATGCCGTCTCTGCATTCCTTTAGCAGTTTCATTTAAATACGGCCTTTCCGCAACTTTGAATGGTCTGTATTTACCATCCTTTTTAACCTCAGCTCTGGTTTTAACAACTGCTGCTGTCGTTGCTTCTCTCATCCCATCCACTGTTACACCATCAGTGAATTTCACTGACCTTTTGTCATGTAATGATCTCTCTTTAGATTTAGATCTGTTCCTCAGTATGCTCTTGCTTTTCACTTCAGCAATTGTATTCTCTGGTTCTCCACTGATTATATCCTCCTGTTTTCCATGTGTGATCTGGTATTGTATACCTTCGATCATCCCAATTATAACTGGCATCGACGGATTTTCCATGACCATCGCTTGTACTTCTCCACTAAAGTATTCACTCTCTATGTTTATCTTGGCTAGTGGAAAACATCTCAAACTTCCATCGACCAATACACAATGTGTCTCCTCACCTGTCAAATCTGTGTCGTCTATTAACGAACGTTTAATTATGCAACATGTCGATCCAGAATCATAGAGACAACTGACATTTCTCCCGTTCACTTTTACTTCATGTTCACTTCTGTTTTCTAGATTCATGCATCCGACATTGGTTCCAGTCACCAAAGCACTTGCAGCTGTTTGCATGGGTAATGCTTTAACCATCTTGTCATCTACCCTATGTTGTTCCTTTGCAACATTACTTACTTTCTGCACTTCAATCTGCTGTCTGGCCTTATTTGTCTGATTCTCGAATATTTGCACTCCTGCTGTAGTGTGTTCAACAACTTCCCTGTCGTTTATCTCATGGTTTATCCTGACGTCGCTTCTGCTTCTGGATTCAACCTCATACATTTCCAATTGTGTCTCAATTTTCTTAAGTTGAAACTGCAACTCATAGATCTGTTTCTGTAAGTCTGCAACCTCATGAGTATGCTTTGCTTCTGCTGCTAAGCAATTTTCTCTTGCTTCCAATTGTGCACTCCTAATTGCATCTAACTCAACTTCGGCCTTTCTAGCATGCATTGCTGCTTGGGCTATCCTTTCCTCGGCTTCAGCTTCAAGCCTTCTTGTATCTGCAGCTGTCTGAGCATCTAATTCGGCTCTTCTTATTTCCGCTTCCGCTTCTATTTTCTTGACCTCTGCTGCTAACTCAGCCTTCTTTATCTCAGCCTCGGCTTTCTTGGCATCAGCCTCTGCTTTTCTTGCATCTGCTTCCGCCTGAAGCCTTATGTCAACAGCTTCCTTTGCAAATGCCCTTTCTGCTATTCTTTCTTCAATAAATATACGAAACTCCTCTCTACTTAGCTCTAACTCTTTGGCTATCTTCGCCCAGTTTTCGAAATCACTGTTGGACATCACTTACTGACTTACTTCAAATTAGCAAGTAGTAAAATATAGGCAAAAAATGCGCTATATAATTTCTGAACACAGAAATCAATTCAATATATCAGTCGCTGTGGACTCTTTAAAATACACTCTACAGTTCTAAAATGCAAGTCTCTATCAGTTCAGCTTTACATCCAAAAAATCAATATACTAGCAATATTGTTCTATGCTGTTTCTAGTGTCATTAATGTTCAATTAGATCAGTTTTTAAGCTGACTAAAATCCCGGAATCTGAGTCCCCATACTGTCGCATACCAGGTCTTACCCTAGACGCTTTATAAACTCAGGGATTCGTAATGGGTGATCAAGAATGATTACTAGAATTGACCTACAACAAGAACAAGCTGTATTTCATTTTTGATGTATATTATAAATATCAACATTCAACAGTAAATAATATTCAATACCCTAACTACCTATTGTGGCGTATTTATCTACTAAAATATTATAAGGTGCTTAGCTTCCTCAAGAGTTCCCTTCTTGAGTAGATGATGAGGTCCTTGTTCTTGACACAGGGAAACTGGATTGGAAGGAAAGACGGGAAGAAAGGTCGCTTCTCCCTGGCTGCCCTCGGTCGCCGTTTCACCACCGCGTCGTCTTCGTTCTTCTGTGAGCACTGGCTACTCACACGTCTTCTTCACTTCTGCTTCGTCGTCGAATCACCACTTCTTCTCGTTACTTCGAAACTCCAATCGCAACTGGTTCTCGCAATGTCTTCTCGATCCCAAGATCGATGCCGAGCGAAAATTGACTTTGTTCGCTATTACAGTCCGACTTAAACTTCGAACATTTCTATCTAACCCAGGTACTACGTTCCCTAGTATTTACAGATCAGCAGTGGAATAAACGTACAATAAGTCCCGTTTTTCACACTCAAATAAATGTCATCGGCGCATTCTGAATTAACGTTTTTGGTTGACAAATCGCAAAATGTCTGCCATTCTTTTCAGAATCTCATGCCCGAATCAGACCACGTGACTCTTCGGCTGCTCACAGTGTTGACGATCGTCTGCTGCGCGAAACGCTGTTTTCGTGCCTCCTCAAGCTTTGACTGATTTTTGTAGCGCATTTGTGTTTGTGATTTCTACTGTTATATTCGCTAATGCCACAATTCAATTTATTAATTATCTATTAAATACGCCAATTAATTGTCTAGCTTAACTGTTACTTAGTATTAATAATTACACAGGTTATTAGTTAATTGATTCGTTTGTTAAGGAGCGTTTATTCGCTACAAAAATCAGTCAAAGATGCCAATAGAATGTAAATGTGACAATGCATCTGGTAATGTAAGGTAAATGTTTCTGATCGTCGTAATCCTTGGCTTCGAATTTCTACAGCGCAGCTAATATTACGAAAGAGTATTGGGTCAGAGGTCAGACATCTGTCAGTGCTTGATAGACAGTAATGAATGAATACTGTAATGTAACGCGACAAGACATTTAAATAGCTTCCTCCATAGTCACTCCCTGTTAACATAAATGACAACAACTGAAAAGCAGCACCCTACTCTAAGAGGCAGCCATGGAATAAAGTGTCAGCGACTTCATTTTCTTAGCCTCTGCATATAAGGGTGTCGGGTGGCCAGTCCTCTCCCTCACCGTCTTACCTTCCCACGACAGTGAACGGTCAGTCTACTCATTGTAGCTGTACTGAGCAAGGAGGTGGAGCTGAAATCTAGAACAAACTTTTCTGCCGTAGCGGGGAATTGAACTCCTCACGTCTTGATTGCCAGTGCAGCATGCTAACCATTGCACCATCGAGCATCCAATCAGCTAACCAATACACCTAACCACAATGAAAACATGCAACCCCTAACGATACTTGCAAAAAGTGCTAAATAATAAAAAAATAAAAAAATAAAAAATAAAATCAATATAAAATATTATTCTTCTAGCTAGAGCTTCCTGTTTTCTTGACAATGGAGATAAATTCCTGTTGACCTTTCGTTTGACTTCCAGGGTCTTCATCTTCAGTTCAGCACCTTCGATGTCCTTCGTTGTCTTCGTAACGCGGTCGTGAAGCGGCTTCACTTTGCTGAACATCGTTCGATGGTATCTAAACACAAACATCAAACCTGACCACTCAAACATCAAACCTGACCATGCAAACATCAAAATTGACCACACAAACATCAAACCTGACCATGCAAACAACAAACCTAACCACACAAATAGCAAACTTGACCATGCAAACATCAAACCTGACCACACAAACATCAAACCTGACCACAAAAACATCAAACCTGACCACACACACAAACATCAAACCTGACCACACAAACATCAAACCTGACCACACACACAAATAGCAAACTTGACCATGCAAACATCAAACCTGACCACACAAACATCAAACCTGACCACAAAAACATCAAACCTGACCACACACACAAACATCAAACCTGACCATGCAAACAACAAACCTAACCACACAAATAGCAAACTTGACCATGCAAACATCAAACCTGACCACACAAACATCAAACCTGACCACACACACAAACATCAAACCTGACCCCATACACACAAACACCAAACTTGGGCTTAATGATATCTTTTGACTTTGAAAGGGTACTGATGTTTATAGGACAACTCATTTACGATCAAGCGCTTACCATTTCATTGGTGGCAGCTATAAAAGATCTGTAATCTGATTTTAAAAGGTGTCCAAGAATTGTAGCATTTGATTTTTAATCTCCATTGCTTTGCAATACGTTGATCAAAGGAATTATACAGAAAAATATAACAACACAGCCAAAAAAGACTGAAAGAGTACTGCTGATGTTTACAGGACAATGCATCACTTACAATTTCATTGGCGGAAGCTATAAAAGATCTTAATCTGGTTTAAAAAGGTGTCTTTAATCTCCATTGCGTTGCAATACATTGATCAAAGGAATTATAAAGAAAAATATGAAACACAGCCAGAAAAAGACTGGATATAAAAATATAACCATTCAGTATGTATAGCACTGGTGCATGACCTAGTTTTCACCACAACAAACGTGGCCATTTATTTCTTCACTAAAAGCACTCATCATATGTGAAGATTCAGTAATTAACCCTAATCCGAACAAGGGGGGGTCTGGCCAGACCCACTTCATATATTTCGTGCGTAACTTTTTTAAAGGTGATAGTTTCTCAAATTGCTTTTATGACTTTGTTCCTATATGGATGAGCTACAATTAGCACATCTAAGCGACCAAATCGGTTGAGTGATAAGGAGATACTGAAGATAATACTGACGGATACTGTGCAATGTTGACAGTTTCGACAATAAGAGCAATAACAAAGAATGTGAACGTGAAAAGATACCAGTGCCTGAATAATAACCTCCAGGTGTTTCTTATGATAAAAACAGTGTTGAAATTGAAGATGATGATGAACATGATGATGAGACTGGACTTTATAGGGAAAATGATGATGATGAAACTGTTGACACTGATGAAGCCAAGAGACCTGAACACAGGTAAAGATCCGGATATGTTCGGCAGTCTAATGCATTGCCAAAAGGATGTGCACATGCTCTGTTGCACAATGTAGTAAGCACAAAATGTGGAATAAAAGAATACGGACACATTATATGAGAATATTCAAAATAGTTTTGACTGTTTCCTAACCAACGAGATGAGAGACATTCGACATACAAACCCGGACTATGCATGTATTACATGCCTACAATTTAGTGAAGGCATATTCCATTAATTTTTTGATAGATAGCCTATTTTATATGAAACAGTCATACTGACTTTGATTTTAACAGCATTTAATACTAATATTATTAGAAGTATGATTTCTTTATTTGATTTTCCAAATTTTATAGATAGACAATTATTTAGTCCATGAAACAGGTATGACAAACCATCGCAATTAATGTTACTAAACATGTAGTCTAAAATTCGTCATAAAAATTATTTCTGTTGCATAGAGTGACTAAAACATTGTTGTTCCTAGTCATTCTGACATCATCCTACAAAATTGGCATATAAAAAACACTATTACCTATGAAAAAACCTACATTAAAACGGGGGTCTGGCCAGACCCCTCCTTGTTCAAATGAAGTTGGATTTTTGCTTGTTCGGATAAGGGTTAAGTAAATTAACACATCAGACTTTGGAAAATTATCCACTCCCTGCTCAACCACCAGACAGTAATTTGCATTCACAGTTCCATTCAGAATTGACACTGATGAGGCAGCTCACAAGAACTGCTTTTCTAGAAGAATAAATATAATACATATAGTTACAAAAAACAGTGCCGAAAAAGGTAACAATACCTCGATAATGACATTGACGGAGTCTTCTCTGCACAATGCACCACACATATCAATAGGACAGTGACATCAATAGGACAGTGACATCAGTAGGATAGTGACATCAATAGGACAGTGACATCAATAGGACAGTGACACCAGTAGGATAGTGACATCAATAGGACAGTGACATCAATAGGACAGTGACATCAGTAGGACAGTGACATCAATAGGATAGTGACATCAATAGGATAGTGACATCAATAGGATAGTGTCATCAATAGGATAGTGTCATCAATAGGATAGTGACATCAATAGGATAGTGACATCAATAGGATAGTGACATCAATAGGATATTGACATCAATAGGATATTGACATCAATAGGATAGTGACTTCAATAGGATAATGACATCAATAGGATAGTGACATCAAAAGGATAGTGACATCAATAGGATAGTGACATCAATAGGATAGCGACATCAAAAGGATAGTGACATCAAAAGGATAGTGACATCAATAGGATAGTTACATCAATAGGATAGTGACATCAATAGGATAGTGACATCAAAAGGATAGTGACATCAAAAGGATAGTGACATCAATAGGATAGTGACACAATAGGATAGTGACACCAATAGGATAGTGACATCAATAGGATAGTGACATCAATAGGATAGTGACATCAATAGGATAGTGACATCAATAGGATAGTGACATCAATAGGATAGTGACATCAATAGGATAGTGACATCAATAGGATAGTGACATCAATAGGATAGCGACATCAATAGGATAGTGACATCAATAGGACAGTGACATCAATAGGATAGTGACATTGAATTGTAAACAAAATCCACAAATACACGATTCATCACATTATAAGTGTCGCCTAGCAATACAGGCATTGCTTAGCAACGCATCTTACATGGAAACGGGCGGAAGCTTTTACCTAGCAACCCCTTTGATCCAGTTGCATAGCGATACGCAGGCAGAGCTCTTGGATATATCCGGTTGAAAGGACATCTTCTGAAGATATTCCTCGACCAGAAGAAGGGTGCTTTCTGGGAGACTGTTTTCGTCGAATGAAATGAGTTCTTCGATGAATCGCTCGAGATTGGCCATCTGACGTTTCGCTCCTTTCTGCCACGTTCGATCGGCCGACGGATTCTTCACTGTCAGATGAAGAACAGATGATCATTCTACTGTAGTGTAATTAGCAATTTCTAAAGCACAGCTAACAACAGCAAAGTGATAAAAAACTATTCGGTTCCGCCTTAATTATATTATATATACACACACAAACACACACACACATGTAAATACACCGTGTCTCAATAAAAACTGTGCCAAATTGTTTCTGTCAGAACTTCGTCAAAGTTTCGCCAATCTTAATAACTTTTGGCAGGTAGATGGCAAAATGGCTGATATTTTATGCCATATATGAATTTTCCACCTCACCTGACTCATACCACCGCACTACCTTGTTAAACACAGATGTTCCAATTTCTCATTTAACGATTAAATTTTAACAATTAAAATTTGGCATAATGCCTAAATTTTGTCAATCAATTCGCTAGAGGGCGACAGATGTTATTTATTAAATTTCTAATTTTAAATAGTCTACCCTTAGATTAGCTAGGGCGAGGATTTTGTCTTCCAACAGGATGGCGCCCCGGCGCATCGAGCGCGCGACATCGTCTCTTTCGTGGAACGAGAGACGCCCGACTTCATTCCTCCAACTCTGTGGCCGCCGAATTCACCAGATCTCAACCCAGTCGACTATAGCATATGGAGTGTGCTGCAGGAGAAGGTTTACCGGTCCAGAATAGACAGTGTCGACGAACTCAAAACGCGTCTGATCGACGAGTGGGCGCGCTTTGACCAGTCGATTGTTGATGGTGCTATCGACCAGTGGCGTCGCCGTCTTAGCGCTTGTGTCCGTGCATGCGGGGCACATTTCGAGCACCAATTCTAACACCTTTAAGCAGATCTGTCATAACAATTAAGAAACTCTGCAATTTTATTTTATTGCGTGCTAATTTAGTCGTCAGATAGTTTGTTGGAAGTATTAAAATTTAAGCGTTATATGAGAAATTGGAACATCTGTGTTTAACAAGGTAGTGCGGTGGTATGAGTCAGGTGAGGTGGAAAATTCATATATGGCATAAAATATCAGCCATTTTGCCATCTACCTGCCAAAAGTTATTAAGATTGGTGAAAATTTGACGAAGTTCTGACAGAAACAATTTGGCACAGTTTTTATTGAGACACGGTGTACATATATACAGTTTATACACATGTGTATATATGGGGGCGGTGGTGTAGTGGTAGCGTCGGTGCCGTGGAGTCAGAGGGTTCCAGGTTCGAATTCACCTCAAGCCGCCGTGTAGAGACCTTGGGCATTATGGGCAAGTCCTTCACGTCATCAAACTTGACCACACAAACATCAAACCTGAGCACACAAACATCAAACCTGAGCACACAAACATCAAACCTGACCACACAAACATCAAACCTGACCACACAAACATCAAACCTGACCACACAAACATCAAACCTGACCACACAAACATCAAACCTGACCACACAAACATCAAACCTGACCACACAAACATCAAACCTGAGCACACAAACTTCAAACCTGACCACACAAACATCAAACCTGAGCACACAAACTTCAAACCTGACCACACAAAAGTCAAACCTGACCACACAAACATCAAACCCGACCACACAAACATCAAACCTGACCACACAAACATCAAACCTGACCACACGCACAAACAACAAACTTGGGCTCAACGATGTCTTTTGAATTTGAAAGGGTACTGATGTTTATAGGACACTAGCGTACCCGGCCACGCGTTGCTCTGGCTGAAAAGAGCTTTGAACCATCCCCTCCCCTCTCCCTCCCCCTCCCCTCCATCTTCGTCCCACTTCATCCCCTCCTTTCCTCCCTCACACCATCCCTACCCGATAGCGACAGCAAAAAGGCCCCAATGGAATGTATTGAAATGCGCTACATAAACGGAACACACCGTTTTCGTTTTTATTATGCAACTCGCTTATGACGTCACGGCACATTACGGGCGAAGTTTAAAATTTTATAGCTCAAATAGTCGACGAATTTGATCAAATATTGTTGTTAAAGATTGCGTTTTTTGTTTTAAAAAAAACATTCAAAGAACACGCACGTATACAAATGGAACGTTTTGGTGAGATTTTGAAAATCGGTCGGTTACTTTGGAAGATCCTATCATTTTCAATTTGGTGCGTAGGCCGTTACATTTTTATTTATATAGATTACATTCACCATCCAGCGCTTACCATTTTATTGGTGCCAGCTATAAAAGATCTGTAATCTGGTTTAAAAAGGTGTCTAAGAATTGCAGCATTTGATTTTTAATCTCCATTGCGTTGCAATACGTTGATCAAAGGAATTATACCACTTGCAATTGCTCAGCGTTTTTGGCATGAAACTCCGATTCAGCATCCGTGCTGTTGTCGGGAGCGCCTCTGAGTAGCAATCTTGAAGGGGTACTATAACAAGTGCACAAACTCTCATATATCAGCGTACACGAACTTCAAGTATGTAGGAGCAGTTGATCGATACTCACGGATCATAATGACGGCTCCCAGCAGATCCTCGATGTCCTTCGTTGGTTTCTGTTTCGTCCGTAGACACTGAAGACATCCACAAGCATCACCATCTCCCTCCGCATCATGATTCAGCTTTATTGTCTTCACGACTTTCTTTGTGTCGGCCACGATCGCCACGGTCTTGTAGACGGCTCGCTCACGAGCAACTTGGTATTCAGGAAGCCTCTGTAAATACAGATTAACTACGTTGAAGTGTAAGAACATTACAGAAACCCTTCTTCAAGCTCTGTGTAAAAAAATCTAATATTATACATGTAGTCTAAACTAAAGCAGCAACTAACTAATCTGATTTAATCCAACATTAAATAAAATTTAAAAAAATATATATATTTCTTCTTGGGTTCTTTGCATTTCTCATCGCGTTCGTACGTCCAATAGCGCCATTTGTCACACTGCCCGGCTCTTTTCTTCAACTTGCTGTAGCTCTTGCAACCCTTCAGCTGCAAGGCGACGAACATACCCACTACACCACCGCGACACACATTGGTGCTATAGAAGCTGCTAATTACATAATAATTAATTATAATACCGTTCGCAGTTGTTTGATTCGGTCCATCTGTGCGCGAACGAGTGTCATCTGTTGTTCTGCGATGGCTGCGTCCTGACCGATCTGCGACAAGAGATTGTTCGTTCCCTTGACGACAAACAAACAAAACACAATGACTATTCATGTGTACATACACACTCACATACATACATACGCAGAAGTATACATACATGATCATACATGCATTAATGTGTTAACGCATATAATACAACACACAAGAGCTGCAACAAAAAAGGTGCTACAAAACTGCAAAGGTAACAAGCATGATGATGCAAACAACAATAAAACAGACGACGTATAAATACCGTTCTGCGTTCCTCGAGAACAACTTTCTCGTGATCCAAATCCTTTCTGAGTTTCGATGCGAGAGAATTCTCCACGATCAGCTTGTTGTTCATCTTGATCATATCTTCGTGCAGAGAATAAATCTCTCTGCGTCTCGTGTTCGCTAGACTCACAAATCTGAATGAAAAGTTATTTTTTAATGAATATTTGAATTGTGATGAAAGTGATAAAGAAGTTTCACGTGTTAGATCAAACCATATTATTGCGGCCATGTATTTTATAAACAACTTACTCTATCCTATCTTCCGTAAATCATACACTACTGAAGCTATCTTATCTCAATCTTGAGATACCTTACCTTATCTTAAGTCACATTACCTATAGTAAATTCATGTTAAGTAACCTTATCCTGAGCCTCCCTGAGGTACTTCATCTTTTCTCAAGTTACCATACACTGAGTTACTTTATGTTAAGTAACCAATGACCATATCTTTGAGGTAACTTATCTTTTCTTAAGTTAATGTACCCTGAATTACTAAGGTTACCCTGCCTCACCTAAGTTACCACATCTTGCCTCAGTTACTTTACCTTAAGTTACCTTACCTTATGTACCTAATCAACTAGGTACTTCCATGATGATTAGCACAGACTGATTCTTAATAGGCAGATGTAAAACTGAGCTCTGACCGCTCTACAAGTTTTTCGTAGGTGAGGTTGGTGAGGTGTTTGTAGTTGCCACTCGTTTGCTTTTTCCTGTCCTGTTGTCTTATGACGAGGTGCATGGTGGCGAGAAGATGGGCCATGTTCTCAGCCTCTACTCTGCTCACCCACGCCAAACCTAACAACAGGTATATTAATTACACACGTCAATAAATAAATAAATAAATAAATCAATCCAATCAGTCAGCCAGCCAACCAACCAATCAATCGAACTAGTCGATCCCACGAAAAATCAATCAATAAAATCAATCAATCCAATCAGTCAGCCAGTCAATCAGTCAATAAATTGATCAATCAATCAATCAACTTCTATATAGTGCCTCTTAAAGATTCCTACTCAGAGGCACTCCTGACCCAGGCTAAGTTGAAGAAAGTAGTCTTAGCCAGACAAAAATGCATGAAACTTATAGTGCTACATAAATTAACATAACAACAAGAACAATTATGATTACATCACATGTACTGAATGAGTAGCAACAGTGTATCCTTACTTCGCAGGTGATGAGTGGCGCAGGCCAACAGTTGTCGTTTTGTCCAATGTGGAAACCAGATGATGTTGACGTTCTTTGTGAAGTTGACGTAGTCACGGCAACGCTGCTGAAAAGTTGCACCGCCACCGGACACCACAAAACAGACACGCAGGTTATTCTTCACAGTGCTAGAAACAGAAACAACAGCAACACTGTGACAATGGTAATAAACAATGAGATAAATAAATTGTCGTTACTTACTTATAATAACACCGGTATTTATCAGCAGATGAAGATGATGCCAACAAGAATAAAAACATTTTTACCCCACAAGAACATCATTGTCCATCTTGTCATTTTATCAGTGAACTGAAAGACAAGAAGAGCCAACCATAGGTGTGAATTGCTAGCGACTTCAGAGCTGAGGGCAGATGGCCGATCTCTCCCACACTGCCCCATCTATTGCACAACTATATTATTGCCCTGCAATAAGGTCAGCTTCGTATCATGTTCAACGATTGTTTATGAATTTATATAGCGCCTTTCACATAAAGTACTATTTATAGTAGAGTTTGCAAGTTGAGCCAACATCTCGGAACGTCTTTTTGCCCTGGTAAAGACTTGAACCCCTGATCTCCACCCGTTTACCGCCCAGCATGCTATCACTAGACCAATGCAAACCTTACAATAACAGTATGCATCAAACAATAGCGACATAGACAATGGGCATTGTACTTGAGGAAGTATTTCCAGGCAACGTCGCGGGTGTACTTTAGGCCGGCCTGGGTGACCTCCGTTCGAATGGAGTTGATGATCGTTGTCTGGTCCTCGAAGGAGAAGAGGTGAGAGATGAAACCAGACATTATGAACTCCGTCAGATAGACGAGAAAGTCGTCGTCCAAGAGATCCTCCTCCTCAAGAACGATCAACAGCTTCCGTTGCTATGGTTACGGTTCCAGGCGCCACAGACAAAAAGAAAGTCCTTGTTTAATAGCCATTGATGAATTCAGACAATGAATCTATCAAACAATGAAACAATCTATCCATTGTCATGAAAGATGACAATGAATAGATGGGAATAGGACAATGAAACTGATGAATGAATGAATGGAGGGACGCATAGATGGATAAATGCATAGATGATTAATAAATAGATGGACTAGCAGATGAATAGATATGTGGATAGCTAAAGAATAAACAATAAGAAACTAAAGTTAGCGATTGAAGTTAAAGGGTCACTACTTCGATGTTTACGAATACACGCAGAACCAGTTATTCAAGTAGAATGCTAAAACAGTGAGCACTAATCAGAGGTGCTCCCAGTGCGAGAGACCAAGAGAAAAAAAAGTGGTCTTAAGACAGCAAGAAGAGGCACTTGGTCCACCAGTTAATAAGGAGGAAGCTGGTTCCGCAGTGCAGGGCCAATGAAGGCAAATGCTCGCATTTTAGCAAATGGCGGGTGTAGCTTACAAGATGAATCGATCATGCCAGTGAAAAGAGACCAGGGGGCATAGAGAAGAAGCAAAGCAAAGTGTGAGACTAAGAGAATCTACCAGATAAGTATCATGATATATACATACATACATGCGTAGTTCATAAACCAATTGAATTGCATTGAATACCTGGACACCAGCCAACGTGTAGGCTGCCATGATGTCCGCTTTAAAGGCGGCCAGCTTCTCCTGTCGACTGCTTGCCATGGGCGCAGGTGTCGTCTTGAAGACTTGGAATCCACACAGGTGAGCGGCCAGGTTAACGATGGGCGTCATGCGACCTGCGCATCCCTCGGCTACGAGCATCGTGTGAGCCAAACTGTGAGGAGACGCGATCACTCGAGCCAAACGACAGACCTGGTCTATGACGCTCTACAAGAACATATCAATATCACCAATAGAAGTGGGGTGCGGTGGTGCAGTGGTGGGTTCGGTGCCTTGGAGGGTTCCAGGTTCGAATCCATCTCAATCCCCGCGTATGGACCTTGAGCAAGTCCTTCGCTCGCAAATTGCTCGTGTGCTTCGGCGTGAAACTCCGATGCAGTGTACAAGTTGTAGTCGGGTGTGCCTATGAGTAGAGAGCTTGAAGGGGCACTGTAGTAAATGCAAGAAATAAATAAATAAAAAATAAATAAGAAGTTATATAAGGACAATTAATATACGTCATCAAAAACAAGTGCATTATTTCATCATATATGTAGACCTGTAATCGTAGAAGTTACCGAACATTTATATAGTGCCACAAATAAAATCAGCAGCATTCTCAGGCCGTGTCATTGCCACAGTTATCGAACAATAGGAGTCTTGAGGCGACTTTTGTACTGTGATAGTGAGAGGACTAGTATTTAATCTGTTGCATCCATAGATTCCATTTTTTATGTAGTTTCTTTCTGTGCTCAAATAAATGTTTTACGCGTAAACCCATTACGTGTTTTCATTACCTTGTAAAGCGTAATTTCAATATCTTGTAAAGCGTAATTTCAGTTACCTTGTAAAGCGTAATCGCAATCGGTGGATGCGACTTGTTGTATTCATCAACGGCTCGTAACAACAGACCACGGACCTTCGCTATGCTGCTCACCGGTCTGTACAGATCGGTCTTAAGGTCTCCCGCAGTCATCTCTTCGTTTGCGTAACCCATTATGCTTCCGGCTGACACGAGACCACTGCTGTGCTCGACAAGGTTAGAGAAAAGCTGCTTCTCTTGATCGATGAGCAGACGAATCTAGACAGAGATCCAATTTAACCCTTTAACAACCGAAGTGTAGTAAATGGTACAGTATATCCTATGCTCTTGGTTGGTAAGGGTTAAAGGTGCTGAGCTAGAAAACGTTGTCTAAGACAGGGAAATCTGTCAGTCCACCTCCTACAGATATACATTTGCCGCTGTGCTTGTTCCCCACGGTCCACTCTCACTCTTTCTAAGCACAACTGAAAACTGTTCTTCTCAGCAATACTGGGGCCGGAGCACTTCTGAGTTATATGGTAGTCGTCTTGAAAAGGCCACTGTATAAATACTCGTAATGAGTGAACGAGTGAGAGAATGAACGAATGAATATATGAATATATATATATACATATATAATTTATATATACATATATATTATATTATATACACAACCTGGAATGGGCTTCCTTTAACTATGCAACACCCCCAAGCTGTTCTCAATTTCACAAACTGTTGAAGACTGTTTTTTTCCCCGCTTGATCTCGTCCGGGAGCGCCTCTGAACATATACCTTGAAGGGGCGCTATATAAATTACGATTGATTGATACACAAGCATGCAATCATACAGCTATAGATATGCACATAATGCATAAACACATCAACACACAATAATGACCAGTCCAGCAATCACAGTAAATATGGATGAAGGACTGCATCTATTTTTCATACATGATCCTGATTTGCAAAGTTCTTCTCAATCGCTCTCATCAACGTCTGTCGGAATCGTCCGAAGTCGATGTCGCTGACCATTCGTCGGCCGTACGTCCAATAGCATTCGTGTTCCCACAGCAGAAGAAGAGACTCGTGCGGACAGTTCGGACGCAGAGACAGAGTCAGGTTCCTGTTAACACATCAGTGACAAACAATGACAATAGCAACAAACCAGCATACATAGTTCCCGCAGAAAATCCAACGCAAGTGATTGGATCGCTGGCCAATGCGTATGGAACAGTCTTCTATCATCCATACAGGAGACAAAAAGCTGTTGTGCCTTTAAGAAACAGCTAAAACTGTACTTCCTGTCGAACTCTGATGCTCACTCTTGATAGTGTGAGCAAAGCAACCTAGAAGTAGCTTGCTACTGACGATACTATAGAAATTATCGTAAATACAAATACAATTGGATTTGGATTCTAAAATCGACGAAAAATATGAGAACTTCTACCTGAAAACGACACTTAGGTCGCGACGATTGAAGATGTAATGGCTGCGTTCAGCGGTTGGCAGATACATGGTCCGAGATTTGTCGTGCACTTCGATGGTCACTCGTATGAGAAGTGACAACAGCGCGTGTAGTGTCTCCTGCTGTTCACTGTAGTGTTCCCTCAGCAAGACCTGTGATAATACAATACACAACAATATTAACACTTCTAAGATTTACAACACCATTTGCCTTTTCTCTCGGGGTTGAACACACGGAGAGCACTTCTGAAAGGCTCCGGTTGTGAGAAGCGCTTTATAAATGGTCAGATACAATACAATACAATAATGACTTTATTCAATGCCATTATTGTATCTCATTCGACTCAATCTTCCATGTAGACGCGATTACCAACAACCAATCAAGAATCAAGAAAACAGAAAAATTCACAAATAATAATAATAAAAGCAATAATAATAATAAAAATAAATAAAACATTCAGCCAACCTGTTCTTCTGGAAGCAACGATGAAACATTGCGAGTGGGACGTTGAGGTTCGGAGCCTGACTTCTTCAGCATTGGCATCGTAAAATGCTTGAACAAGATGGACCGGTAGATTGTCTCCAGCTCCTCAGTCCTACGACAGAATTCACAATGCATGCAAATGTACATGAATATAAATCACAATGCTCTTGAAAATAAGCTGTATACATCTGTAAATCTATATTCTTAAGCATCTATCAGCATGTATGTTCGCATATGCATTAGGCAAGTATGTATCTATGTTACAGTAGGTCAGCATATACATGCACATTATTTTAGGAATACAATTTTATTTATGTATGTACTGAGGCCTCGTGTATTGTAATGATGGTGCCACATATGTTATTAGATTAGACAAGGTCATCAAATTAGAATATGCCATTAAAATTTAAATAGGTCATTATATTAGAAAAGGTCATTAAAATTAGAACAGGAACCTTATTAAATTAGATAGGGCAATTAAATTAGAATATACAATTGAATTAGAATAATCATTAAATTAGAACAAGCCATTAAATTTGATAAGGTCATATAAAAGGTAATTAAATTAGAACAGGTAATTAAATCAAAATAGGTCATTAAATTACAATAGGTCATTACAGTAGGTCACTTGATTGGATCAGCATGTTTAGTTGCTTGACTTACACTGGTTGTTGACAAGCGATCATCGCAAAATGTCTAGCGAGACGTCTGCTCGGTGGTTTCGACGACCGACTCGAGAAGCGATGGTTGGCGGCCAAGACGTACGCAGCATTCGGAACGTTGCGCCACTTGTGGTCAGGTCCGTAGCCATGGAAACCACCGTGGTCAATGTGTTGTCGCACAAGCTCCAATGCCAACTGGTTCTGGGATTCGTCCATCTGGATTTCAACCAGGCAACAGACGGTAACCAGGCAACAGACGGTAACTAGGCAACAGACGGTAACTAGGCAACAGACGGCAACTAGGCAACAGACGGTAGCTAGGCAACAGACGGTAGCTAGGCAACAGACGGTAGCTAGGCAACAGACGGTAGCTAGGCAACAGACGGTAACTAGGCAACAGACGGTAACCAGGCAACAGACGGCAACCAGGCAACAGACGGTAACCAGGCAACAGACGGTAACTAGGCAACAGACGGTAACTAGGCAACAGACGGTAACTAGGCAACAGACGGCAACCAGGCAACAGACGGTAACCAGGCAACAGACGGTAACTAGGCAACAGACGGTAACTAGGCAACAGACGGTAACTAGGCAACAGACGGCAACCAGGCAACAGACGGTAACCAGGCAACAGACGGTAACTAGGCAACAGACGGTAACCAGGCAACAGACGGTAACTAGGCAACAGACGGTAACTAGGCAACAGACGGTAACTAGGCAACAGACGGCAACCAGGCAACAGACGGTAACCAGGCAACAGACGGTAACTAGGCAACAGTGACCGCAGCACCCTCCCTCACATCTACTCTGTCCCTCTGGAAACCTGACTTGGACTTCTCTATAGACATTAGACAACACCTCGGACTTGCCGCAGCGCACGTGAATAAGCTGCTGCCCGGCTTTCAAGTGGCACTTTAAAAATTGGGAGATCAATAATATTAATAAAAATAATTAATAATTTTAAAAAAATAATTAAATTGTCTGAGAACCTGGCAGAGGTGTACGTCATCGATGATGCAGAGAAGTTTTCCATTTCCCTTGGGAAGAAACGTCGTTCCGTGCTTCCAGTCCGTCTTTTCCATCAGCCGATCGTACACCAGCCTCGCATTCGTAAACCTACAATTAAATATCAATTGCAAGTAGAAACAAACTGAAATCATGCTCATTGAAATCTCAACTACAATGAGCATACTGATGGTGTTGACTAACCGAGCATTAGGATGTGATGGGTGTAATTCCTGGCTGCCTACAGTATAATTCAACTCCTGCACTAACTTGCACGAGAAGTCTGGTATGAGCTTGGAGACGCTAAGAGAGGCAACAAGAGAGAGGAAACACTGGAGAAGATACATTGTAACTGTCGCCAGAACTGACGGCACCAGGTGACCAGATGGCACTAACTTGTGATCATCTGTTCATACTACGAATTGTAATCATTCTGCGGTTTGTCCGATTGAAAATAAACGAAGATATTATTATTATTATTACTATCATTATTAAAAGCAACTTCAAAAGCAATGCAGCTTGCTATAGGAGTGTCAAGTAAAACAGGGACGTGCAATAATTTCGTGTAAAGAACAATCCACTTGAATGATCTTTTTCTGCAAAGCGATTCATATATAATAATAAAAATAATCCTCGTTATATTTGAAACTAACCAATGCCATCTGCTGAATGGAAGGTTGAGTGAACCTCTTGCAGTTCATTGAAGGGGATATTAGAAATCATCATTTATCAATTTAATTCCTTAAATCTTAACCGTAACGTTGACTCCCAATATCCGACCTGGATCCGTGAAGTCTGAGAATGGAGTCTTGAAGCGACTCTTCGCGAAGTCGTGTTCTAAGATGTTGCTCCACAAGAGATGTCTTCCCAGTTCCCATGTCACCGAACAACATGACCGGATGCAACGCGACACGAGACAACAGGTCGACCAGTTGCAACAACGGCTATAAAAACAACAACATAATTATTGTAGATAAAATATAATCCAACAGTTTGTAAAGTAAAGTGACCACTGATGCTTGAAAAGGTAAAGTAAGTGAAAAGGCAAGTTAAAGTAAAAAAGCTACTCAAATTCAAACAAGGTATGGTATATTAAAACTGTTCTTTTTGGGCGCGCTGGAGTCGGGAGCGCCTCTGAGTAGCTTTTTTACTTGAAGAAGCGCTATATAAATGTCCGAATGAATGAATGAATGAATGAATTAAGACCAGCTGAAGAAAGAAAACTGAAGCTAAGAGAAAGAATTCGCCGACTAATCTCAATAACGAGAAAACCTTCGACTCACTTCGTTCCAGGCCGTACGGACAAACGCTGTGGACGAATCTCCATTGACATTGAGATCGTTGTTAGAGGTCGCCACCGAAGACCATGGAATGAATTCTGCCGCTTCACTGCTCACTGTATAGTCAAAGACCTACAGACAATGACAAACATGGGTCAGTTATCAATCAATCAACCAACCAACCAATCAACAATCAGTGTCCATTCAAAATTACCATAATGGATGAATGAATTAGACCATGGTCATAACCGTTGTTCTTACTCTGCAATATATAAATTTGCAAATACCATTACCATACAAGATTTCATAAAAATCTTACAAATTTTTTAAGACCTACAGACACTTATCTCAAAGTCACTTGCTCTCAGAGCCACTTACCCTCAAAGCCACCAACCGTTGAAGCAATTTATTCTCAAAGCCACTTACCCCAAAACCACTTACCCAAAGTCACTAACGCCAAAGCCACTCACCATAAAGCCACTTACCCCAAAACCACTAACCCCAAAGCCACTTACCCCAAGCCACTAACCCCAAAGTCACTCACCCCAAAGAAACTTACCCCAAAGCCGCTTACCCAAAGCCACTAACTCCTAAGCCACTTACCGTTCCATCTGTTGGAAACTGGACAAATTCGTCAAATGTCTTCTTCCACCATCCGCTGAATGTTTCCCGTGACTCAGGGTCAAGCAGTGAACCAAACGACCAGACGCAGGAGAAGTTGAAGCACAATTCCAGGTGATGTTCTGTCATGTTGGCACCTTCCTTAACCATGGCCTACAAATCGAATGGTAAAAATATCTGATTCAATCAATGCAGAATTCATCCATTCATCCACACCCATCTAAATCAATCCATCCTTCCATCCGTACATCCATCCGTTTACATGGACGCACACAACCATTTTCTGCATCCATCATCAATCCATTAAATGCATTTAAAAGTCAAGTGCTTTACAATTCAGTGCAAAGTAATCAAATACAATCACAATACAATGCAATACGATGCAATACAACACAGTTAGCAAACCTCGAACAATGCATTTAAAGCAATTCAGTCAAGTGCTTTAAAATACAATGCAATGCAATGTAATAAATTACAATCAAAGTACAATGCAATACGATGCAAAATGATGCAATACAATGCAATACGATGCAATACGATGCAATAAAATGCAACACAATACGATGCAATACGATGCAATACAATGCAATACAATGCAATATGATGCAATACAATGCAATACAATACAATGCAATGTGATAAAATACAATGCAATACGATGCAATACAACACAGTTAGCAAACCTCGAACAAGGCCATTAGCGTTGAGACGACATTTCCGTCCGACTGCCAGACAATGCGCTGAAGAAGCGTTGTAGAGTTTCGTGGAACATTTTCCACGCATTCCCTTAGGAAGTTGAACGTTGGTGGAAGATATTGGTCACACAGTTGTCGTAGGGTTTTCCGCTGCTCCTCCTGACTGCGCATGATCCACGAAGCCACCATTCGCTTCCAACCATCGCTGGAATGTTCCATGGAGAGGACTCCGACGTTGGAAACGATCGAAGGACTTAGTTCGGACAAGTCATCCGTCTGCAAGATTAAACAGATCCAGAAAAATTAGGGGTTTTAATCGAATCATGGTTTGATCGAATATTATCGTTTGATCTAATCTTAATTAGATGTAATTTAATCGTTTAATTTAATCTCAATGAGATGCAATTTAAGCTGATAAATATTTAATCCCAATTTCTCTCTCCTTAGCAAATGACCAAGTCTCTAATTCAAGTAATATTATGATAATAACAATGTATAATAATAACAACAATGTAATAAAATAGTAATAATAATGTAATAAAACAGTAATAATGTAGATGATAATGTATATTACAAACAACACTTTAAAAGTTTATCTGTAGCCATAGTTCTCACGTAGAAGAGATTTCAGAGTGAAATTAGCAACCTAATCAAATCTAATCAATTAAGAAAATCTTCAATTCATATATACACATAAAATAATGTATTTTATTTTATTGAAATTAAGAAGTTAATTTGTAGCCAACCTCCCAGATGAAGTGAACTTTTTGACTCAAATTCATTCTCTCTCTATTCTGAAAGACGACGTTTTCGTCTGATCTGAGAACGGACTGAAGAAGCTCGCACTGAACAGCGTCCATCTGAAAACAAACCCTTCAGAAATTGAATAGAGCAGACGTTGCAGTGAATTGGACAAAACAAGTAATACAGTCCATCTGACAAATTACGTTAAGAAATGTGAATAGAAGTTAGAATAGTTGTAATGAATTGGATAAAACAAGTATTAATACAGTCACAGCCACATAAATATCAGCAAATACTTACTGAGCAACAGGATCCAAGGATAGTTAATAAATACATCAGCTTTGAACCCTATTTCTTGATTATTATTCATACATGTATTGTATTTGCTACTTGATTAGAACTTACGTGATAGTAATAATAATAAAATACTAGTTATAATATAATAGTAATAACAGCATCACAGAATCACCAAAATAAAAAAGTAACATCATGAAAGATGACAGTGATGATGATGGTGGGGTGGTGGTGGTAGGTAGTTGTGATGGTGGTGGTGGTGGTGAATAGAATCCCCAACACATACATAAAAAACCAACAAACTGGAAGTGTCAAAGACTGCACTCTAATCACAGATTAGATTAAGTGTTTCAGATTACTAAGATACCTTCTTGTTCCAATGTTGAGGCAGGAATTTGAAGGTCATAGAATGCTATCATAGATTAGATAATTAATACAGGCCACATTAGGCTCTAGGCATTTGCATGACATTCACAAAAACTGCTATTAGAGATTAGATTAGATAAGATATGATTAGATTGGATTACATTTCCATCCAAGTGTATAAAGAGAACGCAATCATCTTCTGTCTTTGCTGTCAATTCTCTGACTTTGCAAGGCAACAGACCGTCGGACCAGCAACTGAAATCACACACAAATTAAAATGCAATATATAAACAATAATAACTCATATAGAAGCAAATAATAATAATAACTCACAATGTACCAAATTTCTGCTTTGGCTTGAACCTCCAAACCAATCAATCAACAATCCAGCATGTCTAACCACTACGTTATTATCACAGCACACACACCTAAACTTACTAGAAAACTTACTAACCCTTTACCCGTTAATTTTGAAATCTTAAAGCCCGTTTTCAGCGGATATTCTCGGGGCAAACAGGTAAAAGATTAAAATGCAACAAGTTGCGTTCTGCCAGTCTGATATTCGAATAAACAAACACTGATTGATTGATAAGCAGAACATTCATTTTAGATTGTAATCAATTGCTATTCAAATACAGCGAAATGATCTACCTCTTGTCTCGATCGTAACGTCCAAACAGTTCATCCGAATCGAAAGCTTTCACGAATATCGATTCAACGTGAACAGTGAGACCCTCGCTTCTCAACGCAGCGGCCATAGTTCTCACACAAGATGTCTTCCCACATCCCAATGGACCTGTCAGCAGCACCTGATGCAGAGAGGAAAAAGAAACATCGGCTTAATTAAATCACGTTATTTGACTTAAACAATAACTGCGGCTTTTGTTTAATGCCAAAACTGTGATATGCAATTGGTAAGTAAAGAATACACTTACCGAGTCACCTAATTACTTGGTCAATACAAAAATATACTTACTTCCTAAATTAAATCATGAAATCGTTATATATTTTTTACTATACTACATAACATTACATTACAATTACATTAATAAACATAGTTCCCATGTTCTTAATTGAACACAAGCGCTTCTGAGTAGTCCCCCTTGAAGAAGTGCTATATAAATTCTTGAATGAATGAATGAATGAATAAGAAAGGTACTCATGTCTCATTTATTGACAAGCAGTGCGATAATCCCAAGCTGCAGAGCAAAGAGCATCCAGGAAAGAAATACAAATTCAGGCTATAAGAAGCAAGCAGTTTTTCTAAAAAAATGCGCTACATAAATGCGTACATATAATCACAATTACAATCACAGACTAAGACACCATTACTAACCGTCTGATGGGCGTTCGTTAGTTTCTGCAGCCGAACGACATCGGAATAAAACTCGGCTGTTGCAACGAGACCCAACTCTCTCGCTCCACTCATGATGTGGTCTTCGCCGCTCGCACTTTGCTCAGTGCTCAGTATCTGATCGGAGGGTAGATGCTGCTTCGGGTCGAAGGTTACCAGCGGGGAATTCCGGTCAGTACCATCATGGGAAATCCCTATTCAATCAAGACAAGAGGTCAGAATATAGCACGAAAATTTAATGTCTAACCAGTAAACGATGCTATACAATTTAGGCAGATCGCGTCAAGGTCATGGGAGTTATTCATTAGGTTGAAGAATTAAATATAAAGAAGACATTAAAAATTTCAAAGAATTTTTGGCAGGTCACAATGCAGATCATAAGCAAAATGACCTGTCGCAACATATGGTAGCACCACCGCTGGGCATGATATACGATGGCACAAGTATTGTCACAATGTTTTGAAGACCTTATATCCTTATTCACAATCTGTTCTGTGGTGGGTTTGGTGCCTTGGAGCCAGGTTCGAATCCACCTGCATAGGGACCTTGACCAAGTCCTTTACTAGCAATTTTTTTGTTCATGCATTTCGGCGTGAAACTCCGATGCAGTGTCCGTGCTGTAGTCGGGAGCCCCTCCGAGTACAGAGCTTGAAGGGGCACCACATTGCAAATGCGAGCAAGAAATCAATTAATCAATATAACAAAAAATTTAATTGCAACAGCAAATTTTACATCGTTTTGCAACAACACATCTAAACAAATTCAACCGACCAATTCCTCTGCTGCTCTTCTCGTCCGAAGCTGCGACTGTTGGTGAACTTCCAGAAGACTTCACGTCGACAAATCCCATCGACAGCAAATCAACATCTGGCCAAATGCCCTGCAGAAATAAACACACAACTCATGAACATACATTTTACCTGCCTGAGCAAAGATAGTGTCATTTTAATTGCAATGATGACGATCTATGAAGCATCCCCAGCAGTATGCTGCTACTGCAAGGTAACCATCAACTCATAAGAGGTTCGAACCAAATAATCTCCACATTACAGGCTGAGGCTTAAAATCAATCGAATGCCATGTAGTGAACGATACAATGGACGACTTTGACTCAGAACTGCGCACATATCATTAGGCAGATATGTTACTCGTAGATTGAGTATTCGCATATATTATGAATATTAAGATTTTCTAGGGACAGTTTGCAATGTCAAATGTTCATGCAAGTGTTTACACAACAACCAGATTGTCAATTCTTTTCCCCACACTGCTCCTGGCACGCAGGTCTGAACGCCAAATTTATTCTTAGTTGTTGGAACAAACAAATCAGTGGATTATGGTGATCTCAAGAGGATCCTAATGTGGAATTCATCTGCATCTCTCTGCTGTCTCAAGACCACTGTGTTACTCTCTCTTGGTCTCATGCACTGACAGCGCCTCTGATAATTGTGCATTTCGAGAGGTGCTATATAAATTTATAGATACAATACAATAAATTTTGAGCAGGACTTGCTCACGGTTCCAACAAAGTAACTGCCTCATAAGAAATTCGAACCCAATAATCTCCACATTACAGGCTGAGCCTTAAAATCAATAGAATACCATGTAGTGAACGATTGAATGGATTTTGACTCAAAACTGTGCACATCTCGCTAGGCAGATATGTTACCTGGACAAGAGAGGCGAAGACGAGTGAAGATATCTTGGACAATCGCGGCATAATCACATCCGTCAACGCTGTCACGATTGCCCCGTCTTCTATTTCGATGTCTGTCTTAGATTCACCTAAGAATAAGAAAAATGACGAGAATGAGTGGCAGTGCCAGGATTTCAGTTTTGGGGGGCTGAATTTCCAAAACAAATTCCATTTTTATCCGCAAAAATTTCTGACTACCTTTTTTAAGTCATCCGGTCAAAATCTTGGAAAATTTTTCCATTTTTCCTGCAAAAATTTTTGATGACCTTTTTTTAAGTCATCAGCTTCAATTTTTCGGGGGCTGAACGTCGAAATTTGCCATTTTTACATAAGGAAAAAAATGGATCGCCTATTTTGGAGGATGGATCGCCTATTTTGGGGGCTTAGCCCCCCCTAGCTCCCCTGCCGCCGCTACTGATGAGAATGCTGTCAATGGGAAGATGAGACGGCGAGGGAGAGGATTGGCCAGTCACACTCGCATATGCAGAGGCTAAGAAAATGAAGTCGCTAGCGAACTCAACCATAGCCTCCATAGGTACTAAGTAGTGGTATCCGGACGTTTCATCCTCGGACGATTCATCTCCGGACGGTTCATCCCGGACGATTCATCCAGTGGACGTTTCATCCTCGGACGGTTCATCCCCGGACGGTTCATCCAGTGGACGGTTCATCCAGTGGACGTTTCATCCCAGGACGTTTCATCCAGGGGACGTTTCATCCCAGGCCGTTTCATCCCCGGACGTTTCATCCCAATGGACGTTTCATCCCAGGACGTTTCATCCCAATGTATGAAAATTTAAGCAATTTACTCCTATAAAATTTCCACTATAATAGATATAAAAAGTCAAAAATACTTGCAATAAAAATAATAGCTTTCATATAGGCCTAAGAGCACATAAGCCTATAATTATAACAGAATGAATCGTCCGTAATTAAATATCATAAAAGAACACACAAGGTTAAGGTACTAAAAACACATAATCCTATAAAATATCAATCTAATAGATCTAAAAAGTCAAAAAATACTTGGAAGAAAATAGATATCATAAAAGAACACATAAGCCTATAAAACATGCAATAAAATCTAGATAAAAATATATTAAAAAAACTAGGAGAAAATAGATATCATATAAAAACAAATAAACCTAGGCCTATACATGTAGCATGCAATTAAATATAATAAAAGGAACACATAAGTCTATAAAACATGCAATTGGGGGGGGGGGGGCTAGAGGGGCTTTCTAGGGGGGATAAGCCCGGGATAAAATACCATTTTCATGGTAAAAATATTTCGGGACCTACTTCAGGTTCGACTAATGTATCACATTATTCTCTCTATTTATTTTCCGGGATGAACCGTCCGGAGATGAACCGTCCGGGGATGAACCGTCCACTGGATGAACCGTCCTGGGATGAACCGTCCACTGGATGAACCGTCCACTGGATGAACCATCCGGGTATGAACCGTCCGAAGATGAAACGTCCACTGGATGAATCGTCCGGGATGAATCGTCCGGGGATGAATCGTCCTGGGATGAAACGTCCTAGAATCCTAAGTAGTCATACTGTCAACTGTGTTAATGTGCAATTTTGTACACCTATAGCATTTTTCCTGTTGTTTATTTGGAATTTATAAACAACACATACATAGTATTACATACATAAGATGGATGAGCACTGAGCAGTCTGAAATATAGGACTTTTAATGTTACTGCAGTTGTGAATGACACTGATGAACTCGCAGGTTAATCATATATTAAGCAGGGAAACTTCTCACTTTTTTAATATACATCATTAAGGAATATCAGAGAATAGTACAGGACACCAACCACAGTGATCTCGTTGTCTATCAAGCAGAACTGATGCGTAATCCACTAAACAACGAAGACTGAAGAGGTTTAAAACGTTCCCAGTTACTGCTGCAACAACAAAAAGTAAAATATATTTAAGCAATATATACATGAACGTGTGCACTGTGCATGTACATATGTAAGCTTACATGTACGTCAGAATGTCAACTATATAGCTCTATAAATCTTCAAATACAATACAGCACAGCTCAACTTACTACCATAAAAATACCCTTGAAAATGTTGGTATTGCAATACAGCTACCTTAAATAAAACAGTGCTGGCATTGCCAAAACATTTATAACTTGGCAATGGTACTGGCAATTTACATTCCCAGTATAGTTTACAGCCTTAGTATATCTGTGGTTAGCCCTGCAGTATGGAATAACCTTCTCTTGAGCTGCACCTGTCCCCCCCACTCTTTGACACATTCCATAAGCACTTGAAAACTGTTCTTTTTGACTGTGCTGGTGTCGGGAGCACCTCCGAGTAGTTGCCATGATGAGGTTCTATATAAATACTTGAACAAATGAATGAATTCAACCTACTTGCTTAAGACATTCACTATTCCAGAATCCTTGTTAGAGGATGGAATCCCTTTTTTCAAAATTACTACTTTCTCCAAACTTCAGATATAATATGTGCTTCAACCAAACGGGTAATGAATAAGTTTCCAACTTGCAAGTAAAGCAAAGAAACTTACACGTCTTTGAATTCTTTGCTGTAAGATCGTCAAACATCTGTTGTCCAGATTTAAACAACGCCGATATCTTGCGAGACAACTTGAATGCCTGTGAAAAACCTGTTGGGAAAACAAGATATGCACTAAATCAAAAATCAAATCAAATCTAAGCATTAAGCAGGAAAAACAGGTCAACTGAAGATCTATTCCTTGGAAAGTCTATGTGCTTCGAGGATCCTGGTCCATCCCATCTGTCTGTCTGACTGCTTGTCTGTCTGTCTGTCTGTATGCATCTCTAGTTCTCTACTGTCTGTCTGTTTATCTGTCTGTCTGTCTGTCTGTCTGTCTGTAACCTACTGTCTGTCTACTATCTGCACATCGATTTGTCTGTCTCCACAAAATATTTATATAAAACAAGGAGGCAACGAAAGATCAACAAATAAACAGCGTCAGTAACAATAAGAAAATTACATGAATGAATCATGACTAAATCATGCAACATATTACACAAATTAGAAAAAGTAATACACAAACAATGACTGAATTATAATCAAATAACAACTAAAAAGCAAATAATAAAAATAAAATCAAACATAAATCACTCTAAAGAAACCCAAACAAATTATGAAAATGCCGCTAAAAAAATGGCAAATCACAAATAAATCCTAACTCAAAAATATTAATAGCGAATAAATTGCCAACCAAACAAAGTACTACTACAAATTAAATAGGCTACAGGTACTTCCTAACTAATCAACAATTAAAGAGAAAATCAGAAATAAATAAGAATAAAAACTTAATTAAAACATATATTCTTTGCCAAACATATCTTCATCAACATATCTTCCCCAAACACATTCTCCAAACATAATCTTCTCCAAACACATCTTCTCCAAACATAATCTTCTCCAAACATAATCTTCTCCAAACATAATCTTCGCCAAACATATCTTCACCAAACCTCTAGTCAGCAGAAGCACATCGGCTGTTTGTCGTATAGATGGCTCCACATGACTAGACACACGAAAACTATCGAGTATATCGCGAGGCAAATAATACGCAGCCGCTGGTACTCTCGACATCCACTGCGGATCATTGCGATCGAGTCTAACGCAACGATCGAGCGTGGCAAGACACGATCCGTTTGGATCCAACAAGTGTTCTTCGCCGAGAATGGTGACGCAAGATTGTCGAGTTTGTAGAGCAGAGATGACGGAGCGAAGAAGGTCGCCAAAGCAACTCAAGACGTCGAGACGAAGTTGGTTAAGACGAGTGAAGCAGACCCACGCACCTATGAAAGGAATGAGTAACGAATTGAATAGCGAGTTTACCAGGTCATTCTGAGGGTCTTTAAGGTACCTTGAGCAGATATATGAATTTCGGATTGAATGCAGAGTTTACAGATCATTCGGAGGTTTCTAGAGGATAATCGCAATCATAATTGTAAAGTCTGCATTTTATCATCAATGTCATCATCATTGTTATCATCATCATCATCGTCGTCGTCATAATCATCGTCGTCATCATCATTCTCACCATCATCATCATTGTCATCATCATTGTTGTCATCTTAATCATCGTCGTCATCACCCTAACGGTCCTGTCGTCGTCATCATCATCGTAATCATTTTCATCATCAAAATCATCATAGTCATTCTCACTATCATTACCCTCATCGTCACAAATCATGCTCAGTACCACCATTATCATCATCACCACTACCACTGTCATGGTCATCATCTTCATCACCGTCAATACTTATTCAAACCAGCTCTTAGTGTGCGCAACGAACAAAAAAATTTCACTTTACACTACTTGAATTTACTTACATTCTAATCTAATCCATTATAATCAAAGGACATAATAAAGCTTGATCAAAAATCATTACAAGCACATCATAATCTAAGTAATGGATGTAATACACGATATGATTACGAATGACAACACACTACTACCTGCGCTAACAAGTCCTTTCATCATGTTGCAGAGCGTCACATGATCTGTTGATTTCGTGCAGTGAAATTGAAAGAATGGACGACCGAGAGATTGACTCAGTTGTTTAACGCCATCCACCTGTTCATAAGATTCAGAATTAAAAACAATTAAATTTAAGATGTTTGTTAAATCTGTAACAATTCATTCATTCTGAAAACTTATATAGCGCCCCTTCAAGAATTCTACTCAGAGGCGCTCCCAGCCCAGCCACGGCTAAAAAGATAGGTCTGAAGCAACTGGTAGAAGGCAGGCAAATTATTCCAAGGTAGTGAGCGTAGCGCAAGCGGGAGCCCATTCCATGTGGACGGGCCAACAACCGAGAAGGTTCTACACTGCCTGGTAGCAGAGCGGGTTTGAGGGACCAGCAGCTCCACATTGGCTGAAGAGCGTAAAGCTCGACGGGAGGCTATGTCGGAGACAGGGTGACAGAGATCAGATAAGTAGGACGGAGCACAACCAGTGAGGCACCGCCAGACAAGTGCTGCTATTCTGTACGAAATGCGCTGCGAGACAGGAAGCCAGTGCAAAACATCACGCTTTGAACATGTATGTATTTTGAATGTATGTATGTATGTCGTATGTACATATGTACAATGTAAGTAACTAAGTTGTGGGGCGCGGTGGTCTAGTGGTGGCGTCGTTGCCTTGGAGCCGGAAGGTCCGAGGTTCGAATCCATCTCCCCGCGTAAGGACCTTGGGCAAGTCCTTCACTTACAATTGCTCAGCGCTTCGGCGTGAAACTCCGATGCAGTGTCCGCTCTGCATCGGGAGCGCCTCTGAGTGGAGAGCTTGAAGGGGCGCTATAGCAAGTCCACATACAAAGTATGTATGTATGAATGTATGCATGCATTTACATAATTTATGTAATTATGCATGTATGCATGCGTGTGCATATGCATGCATGTATGCATGCGTGTGCAATGTGCATATGCATGTATGCACGTACGCACGTGCGTATGCACGTACGCACGTGCGTACGCACGCACGTGCGTAAGCACGCACGTACGCACGCACGCACGTATGTATGTAAGCATGAATGAGTGCTTGTTATAGTGCTCATTCAAGTTACTACTCAGAAGCGCTCCCGACTACAGCACGAACACTGAATCAGAGTTTCACACCGAAGCGCATGAACAGTTGCAATTGAAGGGCTTGGTTCAGGGTTCCTATGCGGCGGCTTGAGGTGGATTCGAACCTGCAACCCTTCGTCTCCAAAGCACCGAACCCACCACTACACCAGGTTACTGTGCTCCATGTAGTGTGTCTTGCTGTGATTGAGTACAAAAACATGCTTACGTATTCATATACCGGTATATAATATGTATTAAAATTGTATTATACATGTGTAGATAGGTATGTGTAGATTTGAGTATGTGCGCATGCATGTAAAAGAATCAACACAGGTAAGCTGGAAACCAATCATCTTACCTGTGGACCGCCAACCAACAAACAGGACGAATAATCCTGCAGAGCTGAAGCAAGATAAATGGTCGTCCTCTCCATCTCCGGAAGAATAGGAGCCAGTTCAGTTGAACCCATGTACTCGAAGCCATACTCGAAGGTTCTTGAACAACACTAAAACACAACAGATATTTAGATTATTTGGACACATGGGCGGAGTTTGATTTCCGTTCTTGGGGGGAGGGGGGGGGCTAACCCCGAGTCTGGGCCTTATTGGGAGGGAGGGCTAACCCCGAAAAGGGATACCATTTTCATGGTAAAAAGTTGAATCTGGGCCTTCTTGGAGGGGCTAAGCCCCCCTAGCCCCTGATAAACTCCGCCCATGTTTGGACACCTTCACTCAGTCATGCTCAGTCATGAGCAACTTGTTTTTACAGAAGGTTGCCCTAAGATTTTTAAGGGCAGCTCGGGGGCAGTATGGCAGTTGCGGAATAATTTCTGAAGATCCTTTTGCCACTGAAAATAGGAGATTACTAATTTTATTCAACCTGATTTTTATTCAAATTCGAATTCGAATTTTATTGCTGATCAACTGTTAAGGTAGATGAAGAAAATTTCTATGATGTAAGTCTAATTATTCCAATATCTGCACTTTTTCTACAGTCTGACACTAACATTAGTTGTGGGTAGGCATACTGTCCATTGAATAATTGTTAATGCACACCTGAAGTGTTTTGGAAATGTCGTGCCAGACACGCCTCCGAGGAGTTCTCTTGAAGTGGCGCTATATAAATGTTCGATTACTTTAAAAAATTACAGTCATCGCTAAACACTAAAATCTACACCTTGAGATGTCATATTTAGACACCTTTAAATCGTTTCTTTCCGATGCTATAATTATAGGCCTAGCAGCAAATTCAGTTGAACTGCTACTTTTACTTGAACACATTCAAAGCAACCCACAGAAGTCATTGGCAACTTCTTTCAACAGGCGCCACTCTAAGAATTTAAGGCAGCGGTTTCCAACCCGTGGCCCGCGGGCCAAAAGTGGCCCGACAGGCCTCAAAAAGTGGCCCTCATCTCTCAAAGAAATTTTAAAAATACATGAAAAATTGACAATTTGGACAGTATAGAACGCAGAATTGTTTCCTATATGCTAATTATTTTATTTTGGCCTCTTTAAATAACATCAAACATACTATTTTTATTCAATTGTAACAATTTTATACTCGTTTACTTAACTAAATTTTAACCATGTGGCCCATAAAGTCCTTTAACTAAGAAAAAGTGGCCCTAGTGTCCTCCAACTTAGAAAAAAGTGGCCATGCAGTTAAAAAAAGGTTGGGAACCACTGATTTAAGGCAATCGAAGCCTAATTTTTGTAGATTAATTTGCCCCAGAAGATAATGTTAATTTTATTCGAACTTAATATTGCTGAGTAGCCGTTGAAGTAGCCTAAGTTAAGGTAAGATTTATATTTAAAATCTACTTATCCTAGTATGCATACATGTCTTACACTATAACGGAAATAAAACATATTTTCATTTAATTCCGTTTAACCATACGAATACATGTATAAGGTCCCAATCTATACTGTAAACATAAAAGACATTCCAAGGGCCGGTTCAAAAGTCGGGGGGGGGGGGGATCCAGCCCACAGGCTGCAATAGTCATCGTATGTTGTCCATCTCAGCTCTATAAATATTGCATTAACATGTCTAGCAGATATCTAAAAGACAGGTGGTGGTGGTGGTGGTGGTGGTCAACACCAGTCACCTGTACTTCCACTGAAGCTCCATCCTCTTGAAGCAGGTACTGCAGCTGTGATCTCCAGACGACGTCACATGCCCCAGGCTTCATCTCCGCTTCGTGCAACCTCACAAACCGGTCTCTCTCATAGCACGCCAGGACGACCATGGACGCCATCTTCGCCAGCTGGTACGGAGGATGGACAGATCGCAGCTGAACGTCTGATGACTGGTTTTCCGTGCCACGCTGTTTCTTTACATCGTTTAGCAAATCAACGAAGTATTGAAGGCGTCTGCTGGAGTCTTCAACTGCAACCTGGTTCACAGTTAAAAGAAAAGAATTCTAAAACTGAGTTTCTACTGATGATTTCCCAGAAATTTTACAGACTAATCATTTATAAATTATGCGATCTCTGTCACAGGGGGGTGCTTTGGCTGTTTGAACACCCCCGAAATGGAAAATGCAGAAACAACGTATTGCATTTTCTAGTTCGTGATGCAAAAAACCATGAAAAAGCCATGAAAACACCCCCCGAAATGAAATAATAGATTAAATGTCATCAGAAATTTTGAGGGCGAAAATGGAAAATATTTCAAAGATTTCGACCGGATGACTAAAAAAAAGTGATCAGAAAATTTGGCCGATAAAAAAGGAAAATTTTCGGGAAATTCAGCCTCCCCAAAACTGAAATCCTGGCCACCACTGAAAACACCCCCCGAAATAAAATCCTGGCTACGGCCTTCGTCACACAAGTTCTGATGTTGAAACACATAGGGATCTTCACTCTGCCGTAATTTATAGGCGCAACTCCTAGTTCTACTGGTCAGCTCAGCGAACACGAGGCAATGCCAAGCTTTCTTGGCTGCAGTCTGGAATGACCTCCATCCTTCAAAGCTGCGTTTATTACATCTCACCGATCAAACTTTGTTTAATAAATCTCTCAAGTCTGTTTTCTTTTGCTGTTGCTCGGCTGGGAGTGCTCCTGAGTAGATTTCTTGAAGTGGTGTTATAAAAGTCCATAGAATTAATGAATGATTGAATGAATGATTGAATGAATGATTGAATGAATAAATGAATCCATAACTAAATCACATTCATTATTACTCAGTTCATATCACCACACATTATTGTCCTACATTAGCACACATTACTTCACATAATTAGCTTACATCACCATAATTATGTTTGTTACCTTACATCTTCAGATAATTTTTTTTATCACACTTCCCACTCTACCTTCAGTGCATCTTTAGCTCCATCTCGCAATCTTTGCAACGCAAGTTCCACGCGGCTGGTTATCGCAAGTCGTGTCGCAATCACAGCGACCTCCATCACGTGACGCAAGACAGAAGTCCTCCCACAATCCACTTCCATCTTCCCATGTACAGAGCTCTTGTTTGACTCTCCGCTCTTCAACCGACCTTCACCTTCAAACTCATCCATTGCTTCCTGCTTCCGTTCAGCTGGTACGTTGTCTTCACGCGGTTGGCCATTCTCTTCGTCCAATTCCTTCGTGACTGGCTTTCTGTCTGTAAACGCAAAAGGAAAGTTCCTGTATTTTCTGCAGTAACGACGGCATTTGTGTGTACCAGCTCTTCCATCCTTAAGTGAAAAATTAAAATAGCAATGAACGATTTCTCAGGGCTGTTTTTAAGAAATTTTTTAGAACTGCACAAAATTATTTCCAATCGGAGGACAATGACCATTTTTTGCTAGTTTTGGAACTGCCCATTTTGTGTACAACTGCACGTTAAAAAAGCCCTGCGATCTCCAAGATTCTGGACATAACACAGCTTGCCAGTTTACGACAGTAACCATCTCTACTGCGTTATAACCATCAGTACCACAGACACTGCCACCACCAGCACAACTGTAATGTGGACCCAGGTGCTTTGATTACCCTCTGCAACCCATCGAAACTCGTGCATGCACGTATCTGCAGCTACAGATAAAAACTGCAAGACTGGGTGCTGCAGTAAGCTTAGCACTCACCTATATGCAGGCCTGATGGCTGACCTTCCCCAAAAGCAGAGAATTGAACTTCAATTTGAGGTGGATGCATTGAAATGTTAAGCTCGGCGATTAAGAATAAGCATCATCATCACATTGTCGTCGTCGTCGTCGTCATCATTATCATCGTCATCATACAAGCGGTGCGCTAAATGCATCATTATCTCTAAAACTGTTACTTACTGACATGAGTGTCGCAGGCTGTCTTCAACTGCACTTTGAGAGTGGACTTCATAGCAGACATCAGCTTTGCCAACCACTTCTCGGCTCCACCCTCACAAACAACTGGCTATGAAGTCAATGCAGAAAAACACCCAAGTAAGTCAATGTAAAGCACGATAACAGACTGTTCATGGATTACATACGCAGGATGGGGTCATCCATTTTAAGCAATTTGCATATGGGCGCACAGGGCGGGGCAAGGGGTCTTGAGAAAATGTACGTAAGCAAAATAAATGTTTTATTATAACATCCACATTCGCCTAATTATAACTCTGTATTATCCTATATTCGTCAAATGACATTTGATTGCATTCCCACAACAAGAGGGAGGGGTCGAAAATACGAATTTTTAATATGTAATAATAAAGACGGGGCCTAATAAGTCTTGTATGAACAAACTGATCTCAGTTTAGCAATGCAATATAAAACCTTGAAAATTAAATTAATTAATTTAATTAAATGCTCTGAAAAGTCGATCAGATGTTACAGGGATTTCAGACAGGCTGGCAAAAATGCACATCAAACAAAACATTCAAATCTTTTCTACCTCCGTGAGTTTCAGCGACTCTCGCAAATGGCTTTCGACGGCCGTAATCTGGAAGACAGACTTCTCCGTCGTTTCCAACTTCTCAAAGACGAGCGACCCAATGTTCTCAAACAACTTCTCAATGTAACGATTCGCTTTTGAAACGTCATAACCTGCAATTTAATCAATCAGACTTCTCCTTCAGCGCTTTTTGAGAGGTTCTCACAAATGGGCTGTATAAAAGCTCTGATACATACACACACAAGGCATTGAGTCAAAAGTGCATTATACCAAGCTGTTTGTTTGTATATACATTTATGTATATACTGTATATATATATCTTTGTGTATACAGTTGTGTACACAATACATATATGTGTACATAATTATATATACCGGTATACATAATATATACATATATTATATATATATATATATATACTGCATTTCATAGAACTTTATCATGGTAAAGGACAATTGGACATGCATCATAATTTCAGTTTTCTTCCTCACCTTACTTTCCATTCACGTATGAATTGTCCAGCATCAATTTTCCAAAATAGCTTCTTACTTATAGAATTAATTATTTCTGTGCCGTCAAGTCAATAGGATCATTCAAAGTGTTTTTTCGAACACTAGCGCTATACAAATTCTCACTCAAGTTACTTTACAATACATGAAAACGACGTTGTTCTAACCATTGCACATGACGTGAAGAATATCTTCCGTCGACAGGAAATAGAATCGTGGAAACTTCTGATGACGGAATTCAAGATGTCGAAGCAGCGACTTCCAGCATTTCTCAAGCGATGAAGTCAACGACTCGAGAACATTTTTTATGCCTTTAAATAAACATTTGAACATTAGTCGCACGCGCAGTTATGATTTGAAACTATTCTAGTTATGCTTTGCTGCGCTCTGTTATCGATTCTGCATTGATTTAATTTATTTCCCAACGATTCAGTGATTTAAAACTGATTTACTGCTTGAATAATGATTTGCTGATTCTTATATGATTGCAGATTCATAAATGATTTGCTGATTCAGAAATGATTTGCTTATTCAGAAATGATTTGCTTATTCAGAAATGATTTGCCGATTCAGAAATGATTTGTTGTTTCAGAAATGATAAATTTACTGATTCATAAACAATTTGCTGATCCATAAACTAATGATTTATTGATTCAGAAATGATTTGCTGATTCATAAATGATTTACTGATTCATAAGTGATTAGTTAATTTCTAAATCGTTTACTGATCTATTAGAGCGTATGCAATGCAATGAAGCGTGACCCACTTTCTCTCTGGCAGCATTGTAGTACGTTGTTATTGTCTTTGACGGTCACCATCAGTCTCTTGAAATCCTGGTTTGCCTGACTGAATATTCCAAAATCCGTCGGAAGGTAGGAAGACATTTCTTGGCTGCTGTAAATCTTTGCAATCACAGAAAACCATTCTTAACGACGTTATAAGCAGAAGAATGCCATTCTTAATTAAATAAGCAAATGGGTATTGTGGGGTATGGCTCCCTCTACCATAGGTATGACCCTGAGGCAAGAGGAAACATACCCCATGACACAAGAAAAAAACTGAATCTAAAAACATTAGCCAAAAGTTTAAATCAATCAACAGAGTTGGTCACACTACTGTTTGAATGGGTGGCTTGTGTGTGATAAATAAACCCGAACTTGACCTAACCCTTTAATGCCGGAGGGTATAGGATTTATCATACATTTTACTACACTCTCGGCATCAAAGGGTTTTAAATAAGAGAAGAATAAATAAATCGTATCAATTAACTCAGGAGTGACAAATCATTTTAAAAGGCAGACCAGAGACAATATTTTCCAGTAAAGTGGTGGGCCAAGGTGTTAACGTTGGTCTTTATTATCAATCATAAACATCACACAAAACTCTGCAAGCCTCAAAAATGAGAAATTTGAACTTCAATTCTCAAACAATTTAGGCAAGGCTTTGTGGGTCAGAAAAATATCGTCAGTGGGCCTGAAATGGTCCATGGGCCAGCCCTTTGACACATCTGATTCAAATCAAGCACCATTTTATCATCTGAATAATAGAATAAACAAACAAACAGATAAATAAATATATAAATATATAAATAATTAAATATTGGCATAATTTAGAGTCAAGCAACATCTCATCATGCAGCCGTTAGAACGGAGATCAGCATCAAGTCCATCAAGGTCAACCTGTCACCTCCTCCGTACCTCTTCCAGCTCGATCCACTTCTCCTGTACTTCCGCCCACAGATGAAGAATCACTTCCACGGCCTGGAGATTCTTTTGCCAGTGGCTGACGTCATCCATGAATGAACCTAATCCACTGTCGACCTGGAGTGCTTGCAGCGACACCTGGTGGCTTTCCAGTTCTTCCAAGATGGCTTCCATGTTCGAAATCAGGTAGATTGGTCCAACATTCTTGACGTGGCATAAATAAAAAAAACAATTTTAAGTATCAGAATTTAAAAATAAAACATCAGAACGAAATACATAGCAAGATATACATGTAACTGAACTATTCATTCAATTCAATTTATATCAAGGATTTATATATGCCTATTGCCTTTTCAAGGTTACTACTAAGGAGTGCTCCCAACCCAAGCTCGACTAAAGAGGGCAGTTTCAAGATTGTGATAGAATTATCATAAATATATTATATATAAGTAAAAAAATTGTAAATATGATCAATACCGAAAATATATTTATAAGAAAAACGAATTACATACTTCGCGAGAGAAAAATACAAGTCTAAAATCTGAAAATTACAGCTCAGTCAAATATGGGGAAAAATTATTTACATACTGGGTTAACTACAACTATGACCGGTCTACATCCTCCTTCAGACTACTTTTTTGGACAACTTTTCTGACTAGACACAGCGCTCGTGAATAAACCGGCGCCCTGCGCTTGGCTTTCGAGTGGCACTTTAGAAATTTAGAGATTACGATTACGATTACTAAAACTAGCAAACCGAGTCAAGTCACACTTACATCGCCAACGACGGTCAACCAGCTCGGAAGTGAGAGGACACTGGTGCGTCGCATCCTGTTATAGCCCGACATGTTGCTGGGGGAACGTTTGGCCACTCCACTCGTACATGAAGCCTCACTCATTGTGTCCTAAAAATAACAATATCATCAGGGTATTCATTATTCAATTCAAATCAGAATAATCAATATTACGACAATTTATATGGTGCCCCAACACAGGACCGTGAATGCAAAGTCGAGCTGTAACATGTGGGACAAGTTTTAGACAACAAGTATGTTTCTAGAGTAGATTTAAAAGTCTGCTGAGCCGGTTGTCTTATTTAGCCATGGTTGGGCCGGGAGCACTTCTGAGTAGCCCGACATGTTGCTAGGGAAACGTTTGGCCACTCCACTCGTAGCCTACCTTGAAGAGGCGCTACATACAATTTTAGAAATAGAAATTTTCAAAATAATAGGAACTTCCTTGTTTTGTTCCTCAGAAACTTTCTTGCTGATTCCCCGAAAACTTTCTTGCTGATTCCCCAAAAATGTTCTTGTCGATTCCCCCAAAACTTTCTTGCGATTCCCCAAAAACTTCTTTGTCGATTCCCCAAAAACTTCTTTGTTGATTCCCCCAAAACTGCCTTGTCATGTTCCCCCAAAACTTCCCAGTTGTGCTGCTCACCGATATTGCCGCAGTTTGGTTCGATCCACTTTTGTCGTTGATCATGATCGCATTGCTCCTAACGTGTTCGTGAAGATCGAAGACCTTACTCAACCAGATCTCTTCGTACTTTTTCAAACATCGTTCGATCGTGATGTCGAGTTCAGCTCTCTCTGCTGTCAGACGTACTTCATCGAGATGCTCTGAAATATTTACAAGACTTTCAAATCAAAGCTCAAATCTTACTCGTGTGACCTAACAACTATAGATCAATTAATATTAACTCAAGCAAAATATTTATTTATGTTGCATATATAAACTGAACTTATATATAAAACCTTTTTAAAATTAGTTATATGAAACATGCTGCGTTCTGCAAGCCTGAAGTGTTGATTAAATGAAAATTGATTGATTGATTGATTGCCAGTTAGTCATTGGTGAGGTTTAATAGTATTAGTATGGTCATGTTAGGGCTACATATAAATTATCATCATAATTATCATTATTATTGGTATTTTTACCTGAGGTATCAATGATCTCAAAGAATTTTAAAAATTACTTTAAGAGTAAAAATTAATCTCTGAGAAATCAGGCCTTGTCCCAGGTTTCGCAACCATCCTGAAATGTGACTCTGAATGCAATGGCATTGTGAGATGCTACACAGATAGAAAAATATTAATATTATTTTTTTGGCCCCAATATATACAAGATTACTCAGGAACTTCAACATTATCTGGCAGATATGCTCTTGGATGGCTGTATCCATGCTTCAGACAATACATTTTAGACCAATCATAAAAGATCTACTAAGGTCTACTAACAACCAGATCCTTTACATGCCTACCATACAATAAAAGACAGAGAGAGGGACAAACGGATGAACAGTGAACTGACTGTCTAGTCGCAGTTTCATCAGCTCTCCAAGAGTCATTGTCTTCAGCAGTTCGCTATCCGCATTGACCAATCCTCCTGTGATCGTCATCAGGTGCTTCCAGTGTCGCGGACGCATCGACGGACAATTCAGGTGTTCGATAACGGAAGCGTACGTCTAGAAAATACAAAGAAAAGCAAATGGATGATTTAACGGTTTTTTATTCGGAAGCCTTTGTCTCTGTGTCTATTTATGAAATGCATTTGTCTATAACTGCTAATGGTAATTCATTTATTCATTCAAATATTCATTCATACATTCAGTCATTAACTCATTAATTCATTCACTCATTTATTAACTCATTCATTCATTCATTCGTTCGGTACCCGTAGTTCACTCATTTTGTTCTCTTTTATTAATTTGCTATTAATTTCAAGTTTTCATATTTAAACCAATTCATTCATTTACTCCATTCATTCACTTATTGTGCACTAACCACAGCCATAGGCGTAGGAGACAGAGGTCCAGAGGGGGCAAATGCCCCCCAAATTTCGGGCAAGTCTGGTTTTTCGGGCAAGCAGTCCGGGAAAAGTAGAAAAAATTTATAAAGAAATTTCGAAAATTGGACCGGACGACTAAAAAAAAAAGGCAGATTTTTCGGGCGGAAAAGTAACGGGAATTTTCGGGCAATTTCGATCGGACTAAAAAAAAAAAAGGTCGTCAAATTTTTTCGGGCAAAAGTTAAACTTTTGCACCCCACCACTTTTGAAATGTCCCCTATGCCTATGACCACAGCCTACTAATCACACCACACTTTTCATAACATACCTATTAAAGCTTACTTATCATAGCCTACTGGTCAAAGCCTACTGGTCAAAGCCTACCTACCACAACTCATCATAAGTAATCTAATTACAAATGTAACCTATTCATCTTAGTAAACTTATCATAGCCTATTTATCACAAGGTTCCCACTTTTCATAGCCTACTTATTATAGCCCACTAATCAAAAGACTCCTTATCAATGCCTACTTACAACAGCCTGCTTATCATAGCCTACTTATTGTATATTATGCATGGTAAGTTCTCTTATCTTACAATTAGAAGACCGTTTGATTCTTCCATCCTCATCGTCACATCCCAGTCCAGCGTCTCCCCTGGGAGGGACTGGATCTTCTGGCGCTGGTGCTCCATGTCCTGCCTCAGCAACCCAACATTCACCTTCGTCCATCGCTTGCGCTTCCACTCGCTCTGCCTCTCGTTAATCAGCTGCACCTTCTGCCACACCTGTCGCAGGTTAATCAACTCCTGGCGACACCTACCAGCAAAACACGAAGCAAATGTCTGACGAAATTTATAACAACTAAGTACTACAAATAAAAGCAACGATTATGACTACTATCATTCTTTTGAATATCAGTTTGTTTATAATATTGTATTGTCTGGAAAAAGATATGATGTTGGCATATGGAGAGGGAAGAAGAAAACAAGGGTGGCCAAGGAAAAGGTGGATGGATGAGATTCATGAAACAACAGGAATATGAACTTGGAAGAACTAAGGGAAGCGACATCAGAAAGAAAGCAATGGAGAAAATGGATCATGTCGGTCGCTACAGCTCAGAGAGCTGAAAGCACAAGGTATTGTTTTGAAACATTTAAAAAGCGCTTCTAGTAGGGTGAAATATTCAGAGGCGCTCCCAGTGAACAACGCCAGTAGAGAAGAAATCTAGGTTTATAGAGGTTCACCATAGTTCAGCAAAATTAATCTTACATTACATTACACCGATGTTCACTGCCTAAGCTTACCTCACTTTACCTAACCTGAATTCACTTACATACTTACCCCACCTGACCTGACATTACCAAAAGCCACCACTACCTCACATGCGTCAGTGCCAGTCCCAAGCGACGAGAAAGGAGGAGGGTTATGCTAATTGTATTCCTTATGACATGTCATTAAACAGCATCTGACCTAACCTTACAAAAACCCATACAAACCTAACCCATACCCCTACCACACCATACCCTACCCTACCCTAACCTACCATACCATGCCATACAAACCTACACTATACCATGCCATACAAACCCTACACAGTACACACCATATCTTACTATACCATGAACTCCAGACCAGTAGGTACTATTGCCTGCCAAATGCTAAACTGCTAAATCAACCTAACCTATGCCCCTACCATACCATACCGTACCATACAGTACCATACAGAACCATACAGTATCTTACCGTACCAGACCAGACCATACAGTACTGTGCCGTACCATGTCGTACCATACCATACTGTACCGCACCGTACCATACCATACAGTACTGTATCATACCATACCATACAGTACTGTACCATACCATACCATACAGTACCGTACCATAGTAACTCACCTCCGTAACAAGCCAAAGTCGACGAGGGAAGTTTCCAGAAACTCCTGAAGTTCCATGAGGTCCTGCGCTTCATTTTCCAGGACATCCAGTCTCTTCGTAAAAGTATCGATGAGCAGTGTGGCATTGTCTACAGAACATGTGTGGTTGTGTACCTCAGATGATTTCAGTTCAGTGTACAGCTTCTTCAACGTTGCTCCAAATACGACCAGATCCTAGAAGAGAAGAGAGCAAGGATCACATATTCCAATATTATTCATTACAATTTTGGATGTTCTCAGCTTGTTTTATTGCACACAATGGTACAATTGTGAGACACTAATAAATAAGTACAGTGCAACAGAAGCCAGGAAAAGCTAATAGCATTTACTACCCTATCCCTCTTCCTTTAATACTTAATGAGAACTTAACTGATAATAATAAATGATAGTCATAATAATAATAATAATAACAATAAAATAATAATAACAGCAGAACATCATCATTTCTGGAATTCTGTATTGCACCTCTTCAAGGGGACTACTCAGAGGCGCTCACAATACCAGCACGGCCAGATAAAATTGTCGTGAGATAAAAGAAATGCCTGATATGATTTGAGCATGCATAAAGGAGAGGCCATTCCATGTCGCAGGCCTACCAGTGATGAGCACTAAGAGTAAGCATTTATTAAGTAAGACAGCTTATAAAGTAAGAAGCATATTCAGGGCCTGATTTCTTAAATGAACACAGTTTTTAAAACTGACCCGACCTTAGAAACATAACCACATCTAAAAGCAGCAGCCAACCTTAGAGTACAGCCTAACCCTAAAATTGTCTAAATCAAGTACTTTAATTTGACCTTTGAGATGTTGGCCGATTCTTCGCGTATCCTTGGTCCAATTTTCTGCTTGGCCTGACCCACTTTAGTCTTGAGATTCGTCCAGCGACCTGACATAGATTCGTAAATTGACTCGATTCGCTCTGGCAATCTGTGATCATACATCGCCAAGATGTCGACTGCACGATTAAGCACCGCAAACTTTCCTTCCATCTCTTGCTGCTTGGCGGAAACCTGTAAAAATATAATAAAACAGTAAACTCGTTACAATTAATCCAAATGCAATCATTACTAAAAAATAGCAAAATTTTGAGTAACAATACTAAAATAACCTAATATAAGTGTCTCCAGTCTCTGCTACCCAGGTGACATTTCAGACAGTACAAGTATGCAGTAACATTATTATATCGGTCATGATAATATTAAAGCATACTTCGTACCGGTATTTAACCACGACAAAGTGATATTGAATAATTAAAAATTAATAATATTAGCAACAATAGCATGGAGGCGATTAGCAAAAATAGAGTAGTTTACAACTACGAGCTGCAATCTTACTAATCCTTGATCATGCAAATAACAAAATAGACATTAAGAATAGGAATCTGAACCCTCATTGCATTTTGAAAGGCTCTGAAAGGTGCCATTAAAGGTGGTGCTATATAAATCCGGTTACGTTACAGATCAGTCGTAACGTACCGTGTGGAACGTTCTCATGATGCGCATGAATGACGCCGTGTCTCTTTCGTCACCAGTGATGCTCTCGATCTCCGGTTCGATCGTCTCCAGAAACCGATCGAGTCCATCCAACAGCTTTATCACCTGAAAAAGTGTACAGTCAAAACATTAAGTAAAAAGTACAGCCAGTACACTGAAATGAACTTCTGTGTACAGAGTACTGAGTACCCGATCCAACAAGTACCACGAAAACGTACGTATATGATGATATAGCATCACTTGGACTAACACAAAGAGGAGTAGTGACTTCACAGTAGACCGAGAACAATAGAGATTGTTCGTCTTTAACCATCGCTGCAAAAAACTTAACATCAGGAACTGATGATGATGACGATGATGATAATGATAGCGAAGATTATGATGACAATGTTGATTTTGCTGGTACTGATGATGATGATGAAAATGACGACAATGATGATAGGTAAATATGATTACAGAATACTCAATCCAATAATTACAAAGCATCTATGACAAACATGACTACTCAATATCTATCTTTAAAAAAGTATAAAGTACGAGCAAACAGCACAGTACCTGCTCGGCTAAGTACTGAGTGTATGTGAACATGATCAGCTTCGCATAAGCGGTTGAAACCAGTTTGATTGGTCTCGTATCGATTCTTATCCAGTCAACATCCTTTTCATTCGGGATGTTCAGAATTGCATCGTGTGCATCCTGGGAAAAATACGCAGAGCATAAATTTCTTTTATTGTAAATTTAAAATTTCTAGCTAGTGAGAATAGTCTGCAATCAGGGTTATTATTGAGTACATGCAGATAACTTGGCGAAAACTCACAATGCTATACCATAGATTCAACTAAGCAAATTTACTAGCAGGCCTCAGTGTACAAAGAAGTGCATTGTTTAATATGTTTATTCACATTTCCATAAAATTAACTGGGCCAACTACTTTCACCAGAACTCTAACACTGACTCAAATCTAGTAAATGCCTAAAGTCTAGCCTGCAGTACCTTGTAGCGGTCTAACATTGCCTCAAAATCATCGAGAGTTGGTCGGCATTCAGCCGGCGTGTTGACTGGGGGCAGAGACAGAAATTCCCTCTCAGAGTGACCCAGTTGGACCTGCGACAGTTGGCCACTCCTCGTAGAAGATGCTCTACAACAGAAAAACAAACTTACCCTAGAAGCTCTTGTACATACGAATATTTTTATTGCATGTTCCATTTTTATTGATAGTCACAAGCATGTAACATAACAAAGGATTAAGCAGTTTCAAAAGAAACACAGCCTGGAACACCGAATAGCCCAATTTTCATACATGTAGCTTCCTCTTAAATGCTGTGGCTGTGTCAACTGAGAGAGTGCTGTCATCCAAACCGTTCTACAAATCTAGCATTGACGAATTTCTGTTCTAATGTGTATCTCGGATTCTTAAACAATATGCAATATAAGCAACTCGCACTGACCAAATTTTCAAATGATAATACATTGTATTGCTTTTAAAATGTCAGATCACAATAATTATCGTCACAATTATATATATATACATGTATATAAATATATATATATTAATAGGTATTATATATTACATTACAATTACATCACATCCAACAAAGGCCTATACAACGTTACATCATTGATTCATGATGTTACATTACGGCGCTGGCTTACCGTGCTGGAGAAGTCGACCTGGAAAGCTCTGCCTCTGGAGAGACGATGAACGAGGGCGTACGAGAGAGCGTGCTATCAAGACCATCGCCATTGAGAAACTTCTGGAATTCGTCGTGAATGTGAATCTTCCATAGAACGGAAAAGCGTTCAAACTCCAACAAAGTTTCCTTAAAAGATAACGACAACAACAACAACCGCGCTATCAGTATGTTTATAATATCATTATCATTATCATCACAATAATAATATAAAAAAATTTAAAAAAAATAATAATAATAATAACTTTGAGGTAAAAATATTTAATAATAGTAATAAAAATAATAATCATCATCATCATCATCATCATCATCAACATATCATAATCATCATCACCTTCACCATTATTATTATCATCATTAGTATTACAATTATTATTAATACTAATATTTTTTACACAAAGTCCACAGAAATGCGAATCTGACGCATGGTTGGTTATGGTCAGCTGTTAAGACATCCAGATGTTTGAAAGTTAAATATATCAGCTAACAAAACACCACCTTCAGACTACATTACAGAAACAGACAATAGAAGAAACAAGTGTAAGAACTGCAGGCGCTTCAAAAGTTTCTTACGTTACTTTACGAAGGTTTAGCGTAGGAGAGAGCACTTTGCTTACTTTACAGTCTTCCATTTGTTTCACGATGATGATTTGTATCTGCGACAAAAGCTGCTGAACATCCTCATCCGTTTCGATGTAGTCGTGGAACGATGTCTGTAAAGTAAATTAAATCAAAGTAAATCGGTGTAATGTACGGTGGCAAAGCTATTTTTAATGGCTTTACACATACACCGTGAAATCATCTTTAAAAGAAATAAACAAGTATTATATTAACATGATCAAAAAGATGGTGCTTAAACATAAATATAATCCAATCTAAATGACGAGATCAACTGTGAGGAAATGCATGACACACTGAACATAAGGCGGCAGACACCTACTAATCTTATCTAAAATATTGTATACAATTCGACGAAACAAAACCCAAACCTGTTAAAAACAATATTCAATCAATACATCAATCAATTTATCAATCAATCAATCAATTGATCAATAAATTGATCATTCAATCAATACAACAATCAGCTGATCAATAAATTAATCAATCATTCAATCAATACATCAATCAATCATTCAATCAATACGTCAATCAATCGACTACTCAACAACAGTACACACGTTGCCAGCGATGTCAGTGATGAGTCTCCCTCTAGCAACGAAACTGTTGATCCAGTTCTCGATTGTCTCCGGAAGACTTTCCGTGATCGTGTCAGCGTCGAGCGGTGGATTGAAAACAACCTTGCTCTGGATCAACTCCATCCGTATGACCAACAGCGGACGACTCGGTTCGTCCTGGAAGTAAATAAGTATGTACGGAAACGAACAGGAAGCTGACGAAAATTTTCCGAATATTTAAAGAATTTGGCCAAGAATATGATTCCAAAATTTCACGAGATAAAGTTGAACAGATAAAAAGATATGAATCTTTCAACTTCATATGCCGAAATTTCAGTTTACAAGCAATTTTCTGTTAGATTCAAAGAAATTGAATTATTCGATTTTGGAATCATATTCTTGGTCCAATTCTCTAAATATTTGGAAAATTTTTGCTGGATATGTCATCAGGTATTAGAGACATATGCAAAACAATTTGGCTTACTTTTTTTGAACAACGGTGTATTCTTGCTTCTGATTTAGACCGTTTAAAAAACTTGCAAATAATACATCTATAGACGAACTCCAACCTTTGCTGTGATTCGCTTAAGCATTGACCGCAGACTAAAGAGACAAGACGACTTCAGTCCAGACAGAACAACCGTGTCGACATATGACACGTAGTCTTGCCACGCAGGCGACGCCTCACTGATCTCAACCGCCTGCAAATATGTTACAAGTAAAACACACATGCTGTAAGACAATGACATATCATCTGTTTCGAAGGAGCTATATAATTTTTTTTATAAACTTAACACAGGTCATTGAGTCAATCAATCAATCAAGCAATCAAAATTTATATAGCGCCCCTTCAAGGTACCTACTCAGAGGCGCTCCCGGCCGAGATCAAGCGGGAAAAAACCCAGTCTTCAACAGTTTGTGAAATTGAAAACAGCTTGGGAGCCAGTCGTAAAAGCTCTAAAAGACCCACGAGAAATTACCGTACTTTGGGCAATTGGTGAAAACTATGAACTGGTTAGAAATTCATGGCTTAAAGTGTGACTGGATGGTCATGGACGGCGTCCATGCACTTATTTTCAAATCTGAACGCCGTCCTGCCACTTGTTTGGCTGGCATCTCATGGAAAGGTAATGGCATCCAGGCACTTCTTTTTCTACACTTTAAGCACGACTCAGAACATTAGCGTCGCCCTCCTCAATCCTTCAGGCTTTGGACTGGCACTGTAACACTAGCAGTGCCGAAGTAAATAATCGGCAATTTTTGTGTGTTCACTTCGGATCGCGTAATGCTAGATAGAGGAATCATAAGGGTTGTCTTAGAAGAGAAATATTTACCTTGAAAGATTCAGATAACAGCTTTCGAATTTGATTTCCAGCTGGGACGATGGACGTTTCAAAATTCTTGTTTAATTGCCTGCAAAGAAAAATGAATTCAACGTCAGATGAAATCATCGCAATTACAAACTCCAACTTTCTATCACAGCGTGAAAAAAATCTCATATGAAAGACAGAGAGCAATAAGAGAAGATGAGAACTTTCACTAATACACAGTGCAACAATAGATGCAATAACACAGCTGTATTCATTCATTCATTTCAGACTTTTATATAGTGCCTCTTCGAGAGTAACTACTCAGAAGAACTCCCAACTCTACCACGGCTAAAGAGAACAGTCTTAAGAGCAGAGTAGAACGTAGTCTCAAAGGCTCGAGGTATTAGACGTAGTTCCACAGGAAGCCCATTCCAGGTTGCAGGGCCAACAACAGAAAAGGCACGGCGCTGCATAATAGAAGTGCACGACCAGGGAACAAGAAGCTCAGCTTGTTAAGACGAGCGGAGAGAGCCACGGCATTAGATGCTCAGGGTGGAGCAGCAGAGCTGTAGTCAGGTTAAGATCCAGAGGAACTGTGTGTTAGGACATACAGGCAATCTGTGTGGATCTGTCTTGTACATGCAGTCTTAAGCCGTGAATGCAATGACACAAGTGAATGGGCTAATAATTTAAGTCAGTCTAAGTCAAGTTTCGGACAAAATCCAATTAAAATCAAAACAGACGAGTTAAAACTGATCTGTTTTGACTTTTTTTGGATTTTGTCCATTAATAATTTTTTTAAATTATTAATTATTATTAATAATTTTATTATTTTTAGAGACTGTTTCTAATTTTAGAATTAGTCTCCAAAAAATAATTCTGCCGCCTACTCCTGCATGCGCTTCAGTTCGTTGATGTTGTACACGAACGCGTTGTCGTTGTCCCATTCGGAGAAGACGTCCAACCGTTGTCTAGACCACGCTTCCGTTGCATCGATTATCGACCGACAATTCGTCTGCACAACGTCGAGATTCTCGTACAACTCGACGCAGACGAGCGAGTTCGCGAGTTCGAGGAAGTCGGCCGTCTCCTCCGTTCGCCACGTGAAGTCGGTTGTACCCAACGCGAACAACTGCGACAACATAAACAATGTGATTACGTAGGCGCAACCACCCTATGGGACCCACGGGACGCGTCCCCCCAACTTTTGAGTGGTCCCCTAACTTTATTATTATGGTCCCCCAAACTTTTAGGACGTGATTCTACTGATTCATTATGGTCCCCCCCAACTTTAGGACGTGAATGGAATGCACCTATGCGTGATTAATGAATCTGGCAACGCTGTTAGTAGTAACTTGACAAGAGCCCTGAGAAGGGGAAAAAGCTGGAAAACTATTTATCATCGATGCCTTTGATCACTGATCAGTCAAACACAAATACCAAACAACAGAAATATAATAATAATAATATTTACTTTGTTGAAACAATCCAGTTTAGAGACCGCAACCGGATACAGTGTACATTCATGCAATTTAAGCAATTGACAAGAACGCAAATTACAGAAGACATAAGACTTACTACTAACAGAACAGACAGCATGCAATGCACAAAGAAGAATCAAATCAAAACGACAAACCTGCCAGATTTTCGAGAGCGTCCTATTAAACAGTTCCAGCTCGTAGGGCGTCACGACGCGCATGACGGTATTGTACTTCGATATGATCGTCTCGAGACGCATCAGCGTTGTACGCAACTGATTGAAGTTGATGCTGTCGACGAGAACCTTTGCTGCGCTCGGCAGCTCGATGAAGAACGGCTCACGAGCGAGGTAACCGATCTCACGCAAGAGCAGCACGAGCTTTGGATCGAGTTGTACGGAAACGTTTAGCATTGGTTGATTTTCTTCGGTTATCACGTCAGTTGAGGTCTAAAATTGAAAATATATGTTTAACGTCTGTTAAGTAATTATTAACAGATAACACTATAACAGATAACTATTAACAGATTCTAGAAATAGTTAGTTAACTTGTTATAAAATCATATCTTGAACTAGCAAACTAACACAAACACAAGTCTGTGAATAAATTAAAAATTATCAGCCAATGACAACAGCTCACTAAAATAGCAGCCAATCGAAACAGTTCATCTTGAAACAGCAGCCAATCAAAACAATTAATCTGAAAGCAACAGAGAAACAAACCAGATCTTCAGCCAATCAAAACAGTTCATACAAAATGTACCAATCAAAATAGTTCTTACAAAAATGCTAATTCATTTGCTTGAAATGGCTGGCCAATCAAAATATGACTTCAAAACCATCAACCAATCAGAGATCAGATAACAAACCAGTAGCGGCTGATTGAGTCGGTCGGTTAAGTCGCTTGGAATTCCATTCTGCCAATCGGATATCGATTTCGATTGATATCTAAAAAACATTAAGTCTTCAACCAAAAATATGAACCTGAAATAATCTCATCATTTCTTATAGGACTCACTGACAAATAAATTAATGAATAACCCACTGCACATCAAAATCCAATTACTGTACTACTCTTTCATTACTGTTATTATTGTTACAGCCAGTCAGCTCGCTTGCCCACCCACACACACACCCATTCATCCATAAATTTATCCATCCATCTGTTCATCCATCAATTCATCCATCAATTCATCCATCAATTCATCCATCCATCAATTCATCCAACAATTCATCCAACAATTCATCCATCCATTCATCCATCAATCCATCCATCAATTCATCCATCAATTCATCCATCAATTCATCCATCAATTCATCCATCAATTCATCCATCCATTCATCGATCCATCTATCCATCAATTCATCCATCAATTCACCCATCAATTTATCCATCCATAAATTCATCCATCCATTCATCCATTCATTTATCCATCCATTCACTCATTAATTAATTCCATTAAACGTAAACGCATCATGCTCCATCTTTCCATCTCCAACTTACTTTTCCATCTCGACTTTGACTTGATCATAAAGATGAAGCAGCTGCCGTCCCAATTCACTTTCCAGCAGATGTGGACTCACCTGCTGCATCTTCGTCATTGGAAGCTGGAAATCAAAATAAAACGATGCAAACACACCTGGACGGCCATTTTGAAAGGTAAGACAAAAATAAAGGAGTTAGTAACTTCTATAGCACCGGTGTTTGATGCACAAGGCTTCACCTGATGGCGCTCCTAAACCAATCTTAAACCAGGTCCGTAAGACAGTAACATAAGCCTGAACCTTTACCACTCATGAGTCCGCTCCACCCAGACAAATTTGGGCCAATTCATTATTAATCTGAGTGGTAAAGGTTAAGGTGAAACACTGACGATGATAAAGATAATGTTCAGAATATTAGCGAGGCAGAGTAACAGAATTGTTGGACAAGGAAAAAGTACAGTAGAGCAAAAGACAATTGTCACTGCAAGGTTAAAGAGTAGTGAGGTACTGTAAGGTATGGTTGTTAGTTACAAAATGAAATGTAGGATAAAGCAGCATCGTAAAGAATAGAAAGTAAGGTATGGTAAGATAAGGTACTGGTAATTACTGATTGTGTATCATCAATTCATCAACTATTGATTAGCTATTGATTGACCAACGGATTGATTGATTTAGTTTGAAGTTCTAAAATGAAGAAATTCCGACAAGTAACTGAAAACCAATATATAACTGAAATTACATAGCTAAATAACTCAAATTCATCAACTATTGATTAGCTATTGATTAATCAACTGATTTATTGATTGATTGGCTGACTAATAGATTGATTGATTGAGCTTGGCATTTTAAAAAAAGAAATTTTTCCAAGTAACTGAAAATAAACAAAGAACTGAAATTACATAGCTAAAAAACGAAAATTTAAAATTCAAAAGAAAAAAATCCAAAGTTTATTTTCAGTCGTTAACGTTTGAATTCATTACCTCGATTCTCCACTTGAGTGCATGAACCCAGAGGAGTCGACTGACGATGGCTGGCATGTTCCTATGAGCCGGTGGCGCCTCCCGGTGATCAGTAAACATCTTCTGCGTCTGACGCACTTCCACATTGAACGTCTGGACGAGTGACTGAAATTCGTCCTTAAGAAGAATCTACAATGGAATCAGTAGATAAACACTATAAAGATCTCTTAATTAGTAAGTCTTCAGGAGTAAGACAAAGCAAGACAAGGCAAGTAAAGGTTAAGTGAGGATCTTATCTAGCTTGGGTACAAAGTAATAAAAATTAAAGTCGCTCGTACTGTGTACACTGTACAGTCAACTGCGCGTAACTCTGCGATTTTTAACAAAAGATTAATAGTAAAATGAACCTTAAATGCAGATTACATTGTAACGAACCTGTATGTGATGTCGGCCGCTGATGCCCTCAAAGACCTCGAGCAGCCGCAGTCGGTCGCATGTGGTGGGGCATTGGATGAAGCCCTGGCGAAGGACATCGGACAGCTTCTTTTCCAGATCCTAACAGATAATATTCATAATTATATACTCTAAAAATTACAATCTTTCATTTCCAGCAATTGCACTTCATCTGACTAACCACTTTAACAAGGTCGTTATCTTCATTACCGCGCCAATAAGGCCCTTATCTTACCTTACACTATCAACAAGGTCCGTATTTTACCTTATCTTGTAAGAAAGGAACTCACCTTACTTTACCTTATAAACAAGGTACTTGTCAACAAGGTTCTTATCTTACCTTATCTTATCAACAAGGTTCCTATATTACCTTACCTTATCAACAAGGTTCTTATCTAAGCATAAAACTTCACCACATCAACAAGGACCTTCTCTCATCTTGCCCGACCACAACAACAACAACAACAATATATCTGCATCTCAGATTCACATTTCAATGCAACCAATGCTAACCATACATGCATTCTTGAGGGGAACGGTTATGTGGTGGTGGCGTCGTTGCCTTGGAGCTAGAAGACTCGAGGTTCGAATCCACCTCGCCGGGCAAGGACCTTGGGCAAGTCCTTCACTCACAATTGCTCAGCGCTTCGGCGTTAAACTCCGATGCCGTGTCCGCTTCGCATTCGGGAGCGCCTCCAAGTAGAAAGAGCTTGAAGAGGCGTTATAACAAGTGCACATACAAACAAATCTAATTACCTAATAATCATAAATCCACTGAACAGAAAGAAAAACTCTTACCCTGATCACAGATCGAAACACAAAGAACGCTTCTGCAAACCCATCTTCTTCATCGATCATCAGAACGTTTGGAACGCGCGACAAAAACTCGTCCATCGTCTGCGAGTATTTCTGGTAGATTTCGCGGACGAGCACGTCCAGGTTCACCGTCCCGGCCCCTCCGACCTCGGCCGTGGTTGCGAGCAACTGGAAATGCTCGATGGTTTTGACAAGCTCCAGAACGTCATTGCAGCTGGTGAAAAATAATTTTTGCATATTCCAAATAATACTGTTTGCATGTATGAGAAAATCAATCGAGTTGGATAAATGCAATGCTGTAAACATCATAAAGAAGTTTAGAAAGAAGTTTAAAAAGTCATTAAAAAATGAAGAACTGTAGAAAATTGGTGTTTGAAAAAATAAAAAGAGCCTGTAGTGTAGTGGCTAAAAAGAAAAAAGTTAAATGAAAACAGGAAGTAATTGCTGTAGAAAAAAGTCTTTAGGACAAAAAGTGAAGAGAAAGGAGTCGAATGGGCAAATGAACAATGAAGCAATATATGTGTTTTTTATGTGCAATGTTGTGCATAAATATAATCCTGAGCATAATTGCACAAGCAACTGAAACTTACATTGCCACAACTCTCAAAAACTGGAAACTGAAAATTTATATAAACCCAACTCACAAAGCCAGGAGAGTTTACTGTAAATAAATTGACCAATGCAATTCAACAGAATGCAATACAGCACATGCAATACAATGCAATACAATAAACAACACTACAATGCAATACAACACAATACCAACCGTTCGATGTAAGAATTCAGTCGATCAAATTCTCTGCTATTTCTCGGCGGCCAAAGACTCTGTGTCTTCAATTTGTCCTCTTTCTCTTCTTTTATCTCGTCTCTATGCTTCCATCTGGTTCCCTGCTGTGGCTTGTACGCGTACGGACCGTACATCTTGACACTCAGCAGACCAAACTGACCTTTCGGCATCTGTGCCCTACAAAAGGAGAAGAGAAAAACTAGCCGTTTCATTCATGCATTCATTCACATGAAATTACGCACAGAGAGATATTCAGACAGACAGTCAGGCAACATTCACAGAGATTAGGACACACACACAGACAGACACAGGCAGAGTAACAGACATGATGCACAATGTAAGCGTAATGTAAATGCAATGTAATCTAACACCATGAGACATATCGTGAAAATTGAGTCCATAAAAAATGCAGTAAAGTAGAGTAATAAATGCAATACAAGTGCTGTTCATTTCCATCTTCTCTGACAATGTAATGTAAACAAAATACATTGCATCATGTTGCAAAACATTACAAAGTGACGCAACACGAGTGAATGTGATGTAGGTATAAATCCAAGTGCAGCTCGTCTTCTTCCATAAATTTATGCAAACATTTTGCACCGGAAAATAAACCAGTCTCGTTGCCGTGGCATTCTGTGTGGAGCAGACTTTTTTGGGGGAGATTTACTTTACATTACATCGTACGCTGAGGGTGAAACTTCAATGTACCTTATGATGTCAAGTTCTTCCAAGTTACGTTTGTTTATTTCCTTCGTCTTCTCGAGATAGTCGAGGTAGACTCCACGAAAGCAGGCGCACGCTCGAACAGTGTCTCTGATTTGGACGTACGACTGAAAAATGCACCCGCTTTGGTTATTCGTAAAGCTTCTTGTTATCTATGTAGCAGCTTCTATATTTTCTTAACGCATAACGAGGATGAAGAAACCTGAAACATCTCATCGTTTTACTTAAATTTTCTAAATAATTAAAACTTTGTCTTTTATTAACTCATCACCAATCAAAATTCAAGTGAACTCAAAAAGGCCCTTGTATATCTGCTTTTACGCCTACATAGTATGTATGGCTAGGAGAGAACAGCCATTGATAATACCACATGAGACTCATTTAAAAATCTCCTAACCTTAGCTGGATTGCTGAGAATGTCGTCACCAATGATCCCGTCAGCGCATCGTATGATTGCATTTGTGATCAGACCAAGCAAGTTATGAAATTTATCGGGCTGGTGATAGTACCTGCGCAAAGATCAACAAACTCATAGATACAGTTTGCGCTCCCTGTTAATACATCAAATGCAAAACAATCGGTTTATTTAAAAGTTTCACAACATCGTTGTTCACCATTGCTTACAGAGGAAGTGGCCACTTAACATCATAAAATAGGTGAAAAATAACAGAAAGTTAATAGAATTTAACGATTAATTGAATAATTATATCCATGCGATCGTAGTAAGACAAACATGCAGCTGCCACGTAGAACACTAACACTAGACACTGTAGAAGTGTCTAGTTATAATCAGCAGCATGTGTAAAGTACCTGGAGTGCATCCAGAGAAGATAGAGCGTGTGGACAAGAGGTGGAAAGATCTTCGCCATCTTCTTTGGATCGGAACAGACGTGGAGACGGTCGAACAGTGGATTCATCGTCTCGAGGAACGTCAGGTTCTCTTCCGCTTCCTCTTTGGCCTTTTATAGCAAAAAAATACATCCCGATTAAAATTTACGCAATTTTACAGCATTTTGATATTTCGTATTTTTTAATTTCGTATTGTAATAGAAGATTTATGTAGCGGCACACCGAGAGCAACAAATCACACGTGTTACAGGCATGACGAAATTAAATTTATTGTGTTTACATTACCAGTTACATTACATTACGTACTCAATATATCAACATAGTGGCTCAAATCATTCTTTTTCATCTGTGACTGGGCTGGGAGCACCTCTGAGTTGGACTCTTAAAAAGGTGCTACATAAATTCTCGGAATGAATTAATGAACCAAGCAATAAAATGAACAATCAAAAAATATCAACGAATAAATCGATCAATTGGAATTTACATAGCGCCCCAACATGATCTCTGCTAAGAGGGACTCCTCCTCCCCACCACCACCCAGACCAGGTGGAAGAGCAACTAATAGAATGGAACTGAGGGACTGTGGGCAGAAGACAGTCGACACATCTCCAGAGGGAGTCTGTTCCATGTCATTTAGCTGATCACAGAAAGTGCCTAGCACTGCGTACTGTACTGGGAACTTGGGACTACTAATCCCATATGTTAGCTGCTTTGCAAGGTGCCCTTGTAACTGTGTTACTGCACCATATAAATTGCCATAATTATTATTATCATTATTACTATTATTATCGTTATTATTATCATTATCATTATCATATCATCCTTCTAATTTTTTTGCAAGGATTCACCTTGTTGACGTCGTCGATGATTTTCTGGAAAGACGCAACGTAGGAGCTGTTCGCATTCTTCAGACTTTGAAAGATGTTCACAGCGACTGCGCCTTTGAGTTGGCGAAGGATCGAAGACAGCTTTGCTCGTCTCAACATCCACAATTCGATCTCGTCGAGTGGACCGGGATGATCGCCATACTCACCGCTGTGAAGAACTGCGATTGGATCGTGCTTCAGAATTTTCTAGACACGAAAAATCAGATTTACGAATCCTTGTTAGTGTTTACATGAACGATATTTGTTTATAAATTAAGACGGACAAGTAATAATAATGACAATTTATATGGCGCCGTAACGCGGTCATACTGACCCGGCATTGTGGAACCAGCTTCCTCCTTCAACGCGTTCCTCCATATCAACTGGTGGGCCAAATGCCTCTTTTCGGTGTCTCAAGACTATTTTTTCTCTCTTGGTCTAACGTACTGGGAGCGCCTCTGATTGGTGTGCACTGTGAGAGGCGCTTTATAAATTTATAGATACAATACAATACAATACAATACAATACAATACAATACAAGGGCAACGAGATAACATGATATGGTAGAAGCAGATGATAACAAGCTTAACGGGAGTAGAATTTGACTTATGGCGGTCTGCAAGGGGCATCCACTTGTTGCTCTGTTCATTTTGCAGTTACCTCTAGGAAGTGGAAGGCCAAGTCAGCCTTAAGAGGTAGCTGGTTTCAAACCTGTGTCCTGGTAGTAATAATAATTATAATAATAGTAATTTTAGAAATAATGATAATGACAACAGTAATAATTCTAATAATAATAATAACAGCAGCAGCAGCAACAACAATTATCATAGTTTTTGACACTGAAGCATCAAAATTAATTTCCGTAGAACCAACTTAGGTGCCAGGGCCACCAAATATCTGCTCTGGGATGCCACTGTTAGATGGTTAAATGGGTAAACATTTGCAATCAGAAAACATCTGATTTTAATCACCAAAATTTGCATTATCCAATATAATTTTCGATCAGCTCAAAATAATACAGAAATTATTGTAACACAAGGAACATAATCATTAAATAAAGGAAGTGGAAGAAAAAATTTAAACGAAAGCCAGGTGTAATGCCTGAACAACTTTTAATAAGGATGCCTTTGTTTGGAAAAGCCTTGGAACAATTTGGATAACATATTCTACAAGGCCTGCGGAAAGATAGCATCTGAAAGTGAAAGTGAAACTGTAGAATAGCACTTACTTCAATCTGCTTGCTCCAGCCAATAACCGTTGTCTCGAGAACGTGAAGAACAGCGACTTTGCGACCCTTGTTGGCCGCGACTTCGGCCAAGACTTCAACGGACGGCAATGCCAACACGACCTCACCCTGGAACCAGAGAAAATTAATTAACATCTCGTTAATGCAATGATGATCAAAAGCAGGCGACGAATATCGATTCAACATGCATCAATTGGCCTGCCATTAATTTTCTGTCCAGTCAAAGTCCTTAATGCATACTGATGATATTTGTGTTGTTTATGGCATCTAACATTGTTCAGGTGTATAATATTCTAGTGACAGTCAAATAAATAATAATCTATGTATCCGCCTAAAGTAACAGCACAGTAAAATCAATAGTAAAAATAATTCCGAGCAAAGCACAAAGTGCCGATGAACACTCCTCACTAGTGCTAGGCATGTTCTGGGCAGCAATGAAAATAATTAGTATGATAATGTGAATGAGTGAATAACTGAGTAAGTGAGAGAGTGAGTGAATGAGCGAGTGTGTGAGTTTTACTTACTACCTTGCTTACTCACTCACTAACTAAACTGGTTTGTATTATTTTACTTTACTGACTCTCAATCATTAAACGCACAAATTGTCTGATCAACTGCAATTCACCTGATCTGATTTCTGCGTAGTTTCTACGGACGCGAGTAACCGATGGAGCGCATCCATGAGTTTGTCGGCGCCAACTCCGAACGCGTCTGCACCTCCTCCGACGTTCGTGCAGAGCAGCGGAAGATAGACATCTCGCGTCAGCTGACCGAGGTTCTCCAGAACGTTCCGACCACAGTCAACTGATAAAACCTCAACATCTACAATGTAATGCACTGGCTTAAAGTAATATAATGTAACATCAAACAATGTAATGTAATTTTTGTATGTGCACTTGTTATAGCGCCCCTTCAAGATATCTACTCTACTTTATTCATAGAAATCACAAGTTGATCAATGCCAATATTATGTCACGGCCAACCATACAGTCCAGAAGTGTCATGAACCTGTTCTAGGGGAGCTGGGGGCTAGATAACAGAGCAGTTAACAAAACTGTGCGAGGGAGTGCCATGATAGCACTATAACCAAGACTGCAAAACTGTTGATACGGTAGGTGTGGCAATACCAAGATTTTCCGCTGTCAGTTTGATGCCAGGTTTTGCTCTGTAGAAGAAAACCGACTTTCGGTGAAACTCCGCAGGAGGATCGGTGGACAGGACAATCTTCCGGCCAACCTCTATGTACACAAACAGCTTTCGTACATCCTCGTTGTTGAAAAAGGAACGAACTGCCAGGCTGAAACGAAACACGAGGCCGTTACAGTAACTCGCTATATAATTATGCAACTTAAAATTATGCAGCATTACTATAATTTTATGTTAAATATAACGTTACCATGTGCATAGTCATAGCTTTAAAACTTGTCTGCTTCAACAAAATAAAATAAATGAATCTCTTAAACAAACTTTTAGAACAAGTTCTGTAAAGAAACAAAAAAAAACACAAACATACCGTTTCCATAAATATCTCTGATGCTAATTTCTGACATGCACCGAATTTCGTGGGGACTGACAGACAGGTTAAGATGTCGACAGGCATCCATACAAACTAATTCACAAGAAAAACTTAAATGCACATAATCTGACTTTTGACTAAAAAAACTATTAGTATGTTTCATCATCAATCCTTTAATATACTCGTTTAAACAGACGGTGAACTTATCTTTGTCAATATGCCTTTGTAACAGACTGTGCTGTGTTACGGTGTCATAGAAACGGTCATAATATTATTATATTACATTACAAATACACATAATCTTACTCTGGTATAATACTCATTTAAAGGGACTATATTTGTGCATGCCAGTTGTGCAATGGTTAGCACGCAGCACTGCCACCCCTAAGATCATAGATTTGAATCCCAACCCTAATAAAATTTCTGTCAGCATAGTGCTATCATGTGAAAAAAGAAAAACAAAGGTAGACAAAGACGGTCAGACATCTTACTAAATGCTGAAGGGGCATCTGCAATTCTTCCCTAAAGGAAAGATCTGGTAACAAGCATTCACAAATTTAAAATTATACCAATCTTCAGTGCCCATAAATATCCTGGTGTAAAGTAGCACTCCGCAATCCGTAAAGTTTATGATGACACTTACGAAAAAAATTAGGACTATATTTTGCAAAGTCACGAATATCAATAAATACCAGTTTCCTTCATGAGTAAATATCTTATTCAGGTCATCCGGTTTTGGCCGTAGTGACGAGTTAATTCGCAGCTGCAGCCATTTCCATCTTTCGTCCATCTCTTTTAAAACAAGGCTAAAACAATGATGCGTTTAATCAAAAATCAGTGCAATCAAAACAACGATAAATATTGCAGCATAAAACATCAATAGCCTATAATTGCTGCAATAACGAAACTGACCACTCTCATAACTTCCTTTCTTTAAACTAGTGAAAGTTTCGTAGGGGTCCATATTACTTGTTTATTGCCCTACCAGTCTTGAACCAGTCAGCAACGCGCACACGTTCTAAACAAGCAAGTTCTACTAATGCGCAAATACAATTTACATCATTACCTTACCACACCATTGAAAAACCATTTCAAATTTACCCTCACCTATGACTGACGCAGTTAAGCGATGATTTCGGTAAATTTGGCAAACTTTCACGAATTAAATTAAAGTCTCACGAAAGTAGCGCGGCACAGTCGGCCATATTGCCAGCTGAATTGCTTAGCAACAGTTTTGACCTTTTTAATCCCTCCAGCACAAGTGGTCGCTTTTCTTTAGCGCCTTCACAAGCTCCGCATTTACGCGTAAATAGCCTATTCGATGTTCATTGTTGCCTGATATAGTTTAGCCTAATTAGCCTACACAATCGGACACACCGCAGAATGATTACATGTACATGTTATACGAAATACGATGGCATCTAGTGCGTCACTGCAACAAAATCTGTTTTAGACGAGCAGTTCAGAAATTTTCTGGCCGCGCAGTCTGCTTAAAATGCAACCAAGAAGGCTTAATAGCCTATGCTGCAGTCCTGCCCGATTCCAATGCTAGGCCTATGCTCCTCAAATACCGTAGGCCCACGTGTGCTCTTGCGTATTCAGGCCCAGTATGCATTAGGCCTACTGTACGCGTGCGATGTTTCGCTACTTTACATTTACCCCGGGCTGATGACCGTTTCCCAACCCAGGTTCCCCCTTCCCCAACAATTCGTAGTTGAGACTCACAGTTCGTTGACCGTTCAAACCTCTGGAAGTAGGACAGTTCCTCTGCAACGGCTTTGGCGTCGGCAGTTCAACCACGGCTGTCCTAGCTTCGTCGTTGAGAGTTCCTAGGCTAGTTCGTCTGGAGACTGGAGCGACCCGCTGCGCGTGTGTTTCACCAGCGGCGTAGCCTACTTTACTCGAATGTGAACTCCAGTCCCGGCGACATTATTTCGCCAACTCCTTAGACGTAGTTCACGACTCCTCCGTACACGTCTACTCTCCGACCAGTTCTGTTGACGACTCCTCTCAGACTTCGACCTGTCCCGTCGCCGACTTTGTTCCGACTAACTATAGCCTATAGGTGTTGCCTTCACTGCCTGACGTTGCTTCGTTGTCCATCCCTCTGGACTGCCCTTCCCTTAGGCCTTTGGACCCCTACGGTCACCGTGTGGTCAATGCATGGTCATCAACCCATTTGTATAGCCCTGCATAATTTATTAACACTGCGAGGTGTCTAAATATTCTTCATCTTATAGTGAACAACGTCTACATATTATATATATATATATATATATAGATATATATATATCACCTAGGTCTAGCGTTAGGCCTATACGAGTTGCCTAAATAAGCTGCCCCTCAAGCTAAGCCTAACAATATATATATATAGCCTTCCTATGTACACTATCCCTAGCATTATACGAGGCGTCTAAGTCTACTTTTCCTACATGTATACATCGAGCTACGCTTGAATGGACAGACCGCCTACCTACCCATCCCACATCAAAGTCCAGCTGCAAGCGCAATTCGTGACACACAGGACTAATAATTATTATTGTAATCAAGGTTGAATAGAGAGATTTCTAGATGAAAACCAGACTGTGTCTATGTGTGCGCCCAATCAAAACAGAATCTAGCCTATAGACAGGCAAGACAAGAATTTGCTCCAGAAATCCGGGTAGGACACAAAGGATATTTAGGCAGACAGGCAGGCAGTCAGGAGGCAGACAGATAGACAGACAGATAGACAGACAGATAGACAGACAGACAGACAGACAGACAGACAGGGATAGAGGCAAGTAGGCAAAGACACAAGCAGGCACACAGGTAGTCAGGCAGGAAAGCATACAGGCAGGAAAGCATACAGGCAGGCAGGCAGGCAGACTTCAGATAGGCAGGGAGGCATGCAGACAGAGACTAAATCGAGAGGCAGGTATTCAGACGCATAAGCAGGCAGACAAGCAGGCAGGCACACAGGGAGGCAGACAGACAGGCAGACAGACATACAGGCAGACACTCAGACTGACATCTGCTGGAGATGTATGGTGTTCGTGTTCAGAATTGGAGCGGCGTGTTAGGCAGACGGACAAGGAGGAGGAATCAGGGTAGGATTTGTGAGGGGGCCTGTTTTCAGTTTTGAAAGAAAGGCGAATGCGATCGAAGCGACACAAAGAAGGTGCGGTTTTGATGGGAATTTTTCGTGGGATGGATCGTATGATCGTTGTAACTCCGGCCGGAGTATTATTCCAGAGAGGGCAGAACAGAGAGATATATGGCAGGGGCGGCAATAGGTCTACTTATAAGTATAGCCTCTATAAGCTCCGACTTCCCAGATAATTTTATTTATGACTCCGACAGTTTTCAGAGAACCTAAACTATCAAATCGGCGATCGACCTCTTTTACAGTAGCGATGATGATGAGAGCTCAAGGATGCGGCTAAAGTCTTCGACGGCAGCAGCTGTTCTCTTTCCGACCGAATTAGCGAGAGATCAAAGGAGTGGAGCGGCGGTGGCATCAAAAGGTGCCGACGATACCGCCCCTTCCTTTGATCAGCCGTTACGTATAGACGGCCTGCTTCTGCAGCCGGATGATGATGTTGTGATGACAGAGATGTCGGTTTAGACGTTTCCTCTGTGTGTGTGTGCGGAAGGCATCAGCAGCGAAGATAGGATGGAGTTCATGCAAGCATCTGAGGGATTCTAGAAACGCGCATTCATCCATCCATTCATTCGTTCATTCGTTCATCCATTCATTCATTCATTCATTCATTCATTCATTCATTCATTCATTCATTCATTCATTCATTCATTCATTCATTCATTCATTCATTCATTCATTCATTCATTCATTCATTCATTCATTCATTCATTCATGCATTTATTCGTTCGTATCCATATTACATCATCCATCCATTCATCCATCCTTATTCTCCATTCAACCATTTATCTCTCCGTCCATCCTCCCGTGCCCTAGTATATATCCGTGCGACCGTCCATCCATCCATCGGTTCATTCATCCATGAGTAGGCTACGTATACATAGGCTACATACGCATATCATGCAACAGCCATGCACATAATCAGACATACAGACACAGACATACAGACACAGATGGACAGATAGAGACGGACAGTTAGACAGACTCCATGCTGAGATTGTCAATGTATCAGCCAGATTTAGCTTGCGCCGGTTCCCATGCATCTTCACCACCAATTAAGATTTTCTTATTACGTATACATACACACGCATATCATGCAACAGCCATGCACATAATCAGACATACAGACACAGACATACAGACACAGACGGACAGATAGGGGCGGACAGTCAAACAGACACCGTGCTGTGATTGTCAATGTATCAGACAGATTTAGCTTGCGCCTGTTCCCATCAGGCCCGGATTAACCCCTCGGGGGGCCCGCCGCCATATTTTCAGGGGGGCCCCTAATTTACCATTACCTTCCGTCACCACACTCCACGGGCCCATTGACACAAACAAATAGCAGGGAAGCCATAATATTAATGATCTGCACTGCAGCCATACCTTTATATAGGCCTACGTAGGCCTACATGATTCGATTGACCCAGGAGAGCTCGCCATCTTTTCGCAGCAGCTGAAGGTTTTTCTTACTGCTTCCTCATCATCACAAATGCCGACATTTCCAGTATCGGAATTTGTTACGCATTCAGGTTGAGAAACCAAACTGAAGAAGGCTCAGCTTTTAACCACCTCGACAACTTACATTTATTTTTAGGCCTTCCCTATAGCAGACGCCTAGCATAATCAGAGTTTCGCGTTGATTAAATCCTCTGTAGACTTGTACACTCGGGTCGTGGACATCAACACCACAGCTGACCGCAATAGAAGCCCCACGCTCGGGTCTCCGTGTAGCCTAAACTGATCTAGACTTCCACTCTGACACACTACGTACCATTATATATCAATATATTATATTTCACAGCTGTCGTAGGCTATAGGTTGATATTATGATATACTGCAGGTCACATTCCTCCTCAGAAGACGAGTGACCACCTCCACTACGGGTCTACGGGTTTGGCAAAATATAATCTGTTATTTACCAGTTTACAGTAGTTGTGATTTTCAGTGGAATGCAAGCCCGTATGCATAGAGTATGGTCTCGGGCATCCATGATTCGCCCAATTTATCATCCTACAAGTCAGAGCCAGCTTTGGTCGGCTTTAGACAGAGAAACATAATTTCAATTGGCGCCATTTTGATACTATTATCGGTTCTTTCCTAAAGGTAGGGTGACCACGCCTCTGCCTTGGCTGCACAACTGTCCTTGAAGCAAATTTGAATAAATGGGAAAATGCACAATAAAAATTATTTTTTGCAGACGCGGGGGGCCCTCTGACGACGGGGGGCCCGCCGCCATGGCAGACATGGCATACTGGTTAATCCGGCCCTGGTTCCCATGCATCTTTCACCACCAACAATTAAGTTTTTAACAGAACCGTAAGGAGACAACAAGTTATTAACAGCACTTAACATTATTATTTACAACAACAACAACAACAACAACAACAACAACAACAACAACAACAACAACAACAACAACAACAACAATAATATTGCATTTATTACACTGGCTGCCAATCGAGCAAAGAATACGACTTATAATCTGTCTTAAAGTTAATAAAATATGACAGTATAATTATCAGTCGACATATAATTAGTGTAATAATCTCTGTTCAATGCGAGTTACTCCACCGACGTAGCCTACAACCAATCGTAATCGTAATCGTAAAATTTCTGAAGCGTCACTCGAAAGCCAAGCGCAGGGCATCAGCTTATTTGCAAGCGCTGCACTCGATCGATGTGTATAATAATAATAATAGCCTTATATACAAAAAAGTCATGTACGCTGTGACTCTTGTCGAGTCTCGTGTTAGGACGCTGAGTTGAGTTCTTGGTCGCACTCCACTGCAGGTCCAAGGTTTCTCTGTTCTTTCAAAGTGTCCATATATGAACGTTATAACGATCCATCTTTTTGCCTACATGCTCAATTTGCTCATCGACTGATTGATTGATACAGCGCAAGATATTAATGAGATCAGACGAGGTTAGGTTAGGCTATATATAGGTTAGAAAGGTTAGAATGGTATAGGCTAGATAAGGCTGGTGTAGCTTAGATTAGATATGAATATAATGGAATATAGGTAAGATTATATTAGATTATATTGGACTAATTTGGGGTTGTATGGTATTGTAATGTATTACCGTTTATTGTATTGTGTTGCATCATATTGCATTGTTATTGCATTGCATTGCATTAGATTAGATTAGATTAGATAAGACTAGATAAGATAAGATTAGATTAGATTAGAAAAGATTATATTAGTTCAGATTAGACTGAACAAACGATGATCATTAGAACGGAAACATTCAATCAGTCTACATCCAAATCTATCAGAAAACTGTCACTCTTCAAAGGACGCTGCCTATGATGATGCTGCTGCTGCTGCTGCTGCTGCTTATAGCGATGATGCCGATAATGATGATGAGGATGATGCTTCATACATCATTATTCTTCCTCACGATGATTATGTTATTGTCATCGTCGTTGTCATTGTTATAGCTTGGCTTTTGTCTTGTAGTGAGTATCTACCGTGCTTTCCCCGCTCCACGACGACTGTACTCCACCACGGAACAGATACTTCACCTGGTAGCGGTACGTCGACTCCGGCACGAGATCCTCCAGCAGCACGAAGTTATTCGTCAGGTTCTGGGTGATGTACCGCTGCCCTCCCGACCCTGCAGGAACGCCGTGCTCAGCGTAGCGGAACAGATAACCGGTGACCGGCGTCACGGATGACGACCCGGACGACCACGCTCCGCTGCACTTGCTGAGCGTGTCCGGCCACGCGATGTAGGCGCTGACGTGGTATTGGATGAGATTGCGGAAGTGGATGATTGACGGTGGTCCAGGCAGGTCGCTGAGGTGCTGGGGACCTGGAGGATGGGATGATGGAGACGGAGCTTGTTTGTTGTTGACTGGTTCCCGCTTGGCTTTTGAGGTGGAGGTGGAGGTGGAGGGTTGTTCGGCAACGAGTGCTGCCACCTGGACACCGTTCTTCTCGGCTGCTGTTGCTCCTCCGTCGTAACTGTAATCCTCGTCGTCTACCTCCTCCTCATCCTCCTCCTCGTCGTCGTCGTCCTCTTTGTTTGAATCTGATGGTGGAGGAGGACTCGCTTCATCGCCTTCGTTTGTACGACCTCGGCTTGCTGAATGTTCTGGTTGGCTGCTGGTCGTGTTGGTGGTATTGTTGTTGTTGTTCGACGCCTCCCTGGCGATGGGTGAGAGAGCGGGAGGAGGAGAGGAGTGGAAGGAGGACGAGGAGGAGGACGAGGAAGAGGAGGAGGAGAAGGACGAGAAGGAAGAGGAAGGTGATTGAAGAACTGTGCAACAAAGCGAAGATTTGTTTATTGATTCGTTGCATTTATTTGTATTTACTCTTTGTTTTAACCAATCCCTCATTCATTCATTCGTTCGCTCATTCATGATTAAATTGAATAAATGACCTATTTAAAAGACTGACTGAATCAATCAATCAATTAACAAATCAATCGATAAATAAATCAATAAACCAATAAATCAATAAATCAATAAATCTATTAATCAATCAACCAATCAATCAATCAATCAACCAATCAACCAATCAACCAATCAATCATCCAATCAATCAACCAATCAATCAACGACTAATCGATTAATCAATCGATTGATCACATGATCGATCTATTGTTGCCACCATGAATGAGATGACAATGATATTATAATAATTATTTATACCTGAATCATGGTATAGTTGAGGTTTCGTGTAGTACGCGGTGGTGCTCGACAGTGGACTGTGGCCGTTACTGTTTCGTCCTTGAACCTTGAAGTGGTAAGTCTTGTTCGAGGTCAGACCGGAAACGGTGGTCAACAGGTCATGACCTGGAACGACCTGCACCTGCCACTTGTCCACTGTAAGGTCAGGGTCATGGCTGAAGAGCACCAGGTAACCTTTGAGACGCATAGAAAAAGAACAATAGAAGTTAAACAATAGGAGATAGTAAAGAACGACGATACGTGGTGGTCCATTCTATTAGAGCGTTTGGTCTGACGTGCATAATGCATATAGGCCTACACTGTGCATACGCACATCATGCAAGCAGACATAGAGACAGTCACACAGACAGACACAATCAAACAAACAGACACAGACAAACAGACACAGACAGATAGCCTATATTTCCATGCATACAATATATTACTATGTTTATTATTATTATAATTATTATCATCATCATTATTATGCTTATTGTTATTAGGGCTATGTTTATTAGGCCCTTATATTTTTCTTAAACTGTCGGTTTTTGACCGGGAATTTCTTCTATTCATTCGTATATCTTAACTTTTGTCACTCTTGCATGCATTAACTCTTGTCATTGACTGATTTCAATAACACCTATTGACCACAATAAGCTTAACTATAGGCCTATTATAGTTATACCATGATCCAAACTTCAAATCGATTCTTTATTATTGCAAACAATAATGGCCCGGTCCCTGTTAATTAACGCATCCTTGAACACCTTTAAAATGTGTCTACTCGACGCAATATATTGCTGAACCTTCAAATTTTACATCAACTTGTCTTCTACAGTTTGTCCGGTCTACTTTTACTCCTGTATTAATTATGGTTCTCTCGTGCTATGACGCAGTCGTTTGCTTAGGTCTTTCTATGGATAAATTAGCAATTGAATGTGTTTCGTTAGAACTGAATTTCATCGCTGTTCAAGGACGGAGGTTCTTACCGGTGATGTCTCCGTTGGGAAGACGAGGTGGACGCCAGGAGATGATGACCGAACCAGAGATGTTGGTCGACTGAACGGTGAGACCACGAGGAGGAGAACTAGGAGCTGGAAAGATTCAGAGCACTTTGTGTATAGCATACCATGACATAACATAATTATAATAAAATAACATAGCATATCATAACAAACCATGACATAACATACCGTGGCATAACATACCAAAACATAACATAAAATAAAATAACATAACATAATATAATGTAACATACCATGACATACCATAACATACCATAACATAACATACCATAACATGACATACCATAACATAACATACCGAGGCATAATATAATATACCATAGCATGACATACCATAGCACAACATACCATAACATAACATAGCATAACATACCATAACATAACATACCATAACATAACATACCATACCATAACATAACATACAAGAGCATAACATAAAATACCATAGCATATCAAAACATACCATAACATAACATAACATATCACACCATGGCATAACATACCATAGCATACCATAGCATACCATGACATAACATACCATAGCATACCATACCATAACAAACCACAACATAGCATGACATAACATACCATAACATAACATACCATGACATAACATACCAGAGCATACCATAACATACCATGACATAACATACTATAGCATACCATAACATACCATGACATAACATACATGTACCATAGCATACCGTAACATAACATACCACAACATAGCATGACATAACATACATGTACCTTAACATGTTTTATTTGGTAATCAACGTTATATGCAGGTGGTAAGGACATCAAAATGTTTCCTAAAGATTTTACGGTTTACACAAGAAACCAAAATGCGAGACTGGACAATATGCTGAACTACAGGCAAGAGCTGGATTTACATAAGATTATGTCGCCCTTGGTGCTAGAATATCATCAATCAATCGATCAATCAATTAATTCATCAATCAATCAATCAATCAACCTCAATAAATAAACAAACATATCTCAATAAATCAATAAATAAATATAAAAATCAATCAATTTAAGCCAATCTCAATCAATCATTCAATCAATCAATCAATCAATCAATCAATCAATCAATCAATCAATCAATCAACCAACCATACAATCACGTTACTTCAATCATCACAATCATATCAATGACACTGAATTCAGACATAGTTCAGACCATAGCACATGCTATCAACGCAGTTAGCACTCCTACCTGTCTCGAAAGTCTTGTTAGCGATGGCCTCTGAGAATGGACTGGCCTGGGCGTCCTTCACCATCCTGACCTTGAACTCATACCTCGTTCCAGGCAGAAGGTCGTAGAGTACAACGTGGAAGGCTTTGACAATGACGGAGAGGGTTTTTCCAGTGGAGCTGGACGACATCGGTTGGTAGTGGACGTTGTAGTATCGGTTGTCCGTCAGTTGTTGGACTCGACCGAGGGATGGGTCGCTCCACTGGAGCCAGACGGTCGTCGGAGACAAGATTTTCGCCTTGAAGTCAATCGGGGTCGACGCAGGACCAACAGTTGTCGCTATATAAATTCAGATATCAGATAGGGTGTGTTCAGTTGTCGCTATATAAATTCAGATATCAGATAGGGTGTGTTCAGTTGTCGCTATATAAATTCAGATATCAGATAGGGTGTGTTCAGTTGTCGCTATATAAATTCAGATATCAGATAGGGTGTGTTCAGTTGTCGCTATATAAAATCAAACATTCATTTTAGATACTGCGTGTTGATCTTTTGTTGTTATTTTCTTTTTTGTTGTCGTTTCGTCCTATTGTCTATTGTCGATTTCTTTGTCTCATTTAAGAGTTACAACAGTGATCGATCGATTCAAATACCGGTAGTCATCGATACTTTGATCGTTTGATCGATCGATTGATTTACTGATGTATCATTCGCTCTTTCATTTATTCATTCCAGTATGCATGTACGCCGTCTATAAGCTTACATGGATAAATTTTCACCATCCAAAAATTCCTATGTACATGTATCTATCCATCCAACGGTGCCTCAGTCCGTTCCCACTAATATATCAATTCATTCACCGATCCATCCATTCATCCATCTACCACCCACCCAACCATTCATCCACTCATGCATCCACCAATCAATCCATCCATCCATCATCCATTCATTCATCCATACACCCAGTGGCACCCACCCATTCATTCATCCACTCATCCATCCATCAACCCATCCATCCATCCATCCACCCACCAACCATCCACCTGCCCTTCCATATCAGCCGTACCTGAGTGTTCTCTTGTATAGATGAGGTCGTAAACAACGGGACCTTTTCCGAAGTTATTGAAGGCTCTTAGGCTGACAATGTACTGCGTGGCAGGCTCTGAAAACAATAAAGGACATAGGCTATAGTCTACACGTCAAATGGAAAATAATAGTTATGAATCTTATGATATCAATAGAAATTTAGTTATTGCTCTCTCAGAACTGAGTCGGCGAAAATGTTTTATGCACAGTAATGCATATGTGCGCTTGAGTAGTAAGTGAAACTTGGCTTGTCAGCTGATGTAAATAAAGGCAACTTACCTACCTGTTTACTCACTTACTTACTTATTTAATTTTAGACGCAAATGGTGATGGACTGTTTACTTAGGTTTCTGATGGTGACGTTTGTTCGTGTGGCGTCGACGTACTGCCAGTTCACATCCGGTACTCCTTCTCCGTACCCGACCATGTACCCGCGTACCACCGTTTCGTCCTCGGGCGGCAGCCAGCTCACGATAACGGAATCGGGAAATGTACGGGTACGAACGTAGGTCGGCTTACTAGGAGTCTGTTTCTCTGGGAATAATAGACGCATACAGACGGTGTTTAAGTAGGGGACGTGGGGCAAGTCGGCAACTAAAATCCATCTTGCCCCCATAACCAACTTGCCCTCGCGTCCCCTACGCTTTATTCCCCATAAACGTTATTACTTATTAAACGACTAAAAGCATGGGCGAATGGTAAGAATGGAGGAAAAGTTGAAGGAAAGTTTGCAGGTCCACAATATATTGCGTAGAATGGACGCTTTTTAAAGGTGTTTAAGGATGCGTTAATTAACATGGAACGGGTTATTAGTGATTGCATGCAATTGCTAAGAAACGATTTAAAGTTGGAGATCGTGGTATGTAATAATTATTACTATCATTAAGAGTTATTGAAATCATTCCACGACAAGAATTAATGCATTCAAGAGTGACAAAAGTTAAAGTACGAATAAATAGAAGAAAGTGACAGTAAAAATAATATTGACAGTTAAATAATAATAATAACAACAACAACAATTATAACAATAATAAAAATCATAATAAAATTAATAGTAATAACAGCAGCAACAACAACGATGATGATTATGACGACAACGACGACGACGACGACGATGATGATGATGATGAGCATAATAATATTAACGATAAAAATAACAATAATAAACAACCGTTGACTCCAGAACGACAAAAACACTTAGGATTGATTCTTATCAAGCCTGAAGGATAATTTTATACCCAGGCGAAATAATAACAATAGAATCTCAAGTGTGTTAGGTCTATATAATAGGCCTACCTCTGGCGTCATTCTTTGCGTCCGACGATGATGATAAGGAAGGAGGTGTAGAATTAGGCCTATTGCCGTCGGTCGTGGTTCGAACCCTCAACCACCGACTCGGTTTTCCCTTCGCATCGCAGACGACAGCCAGCAGACGAACGTAGTAAGTTGTTCCAATGACAAGGTCATGCAAGGTCACCGACTGACGACTTCCGTTGATCTTCCATGTCCTTGACTTTCTCGCTCCCTCCGTCTTCAATCGGATCAGGTAGCGAAGGACGGGACACTGCTCGAGGACGGACTCCTTGGGAGGGTCCCACTGAAGGTAGATACTCTGTTGATACATGTACAATTGTACATGTAGATGATACACAGTGTTGCGATTATTACCGGGGTATATGCAATTGTTTTTATTGTTGCTAAAATTATAGTTTTTGATACCGTAATTATTATCATCATAAATATTCGGATTATCATAATTATTATCGTGGGACGCGGGGGTGTAGCGGTAAGTTCATCGCCTTGTGACCGAATGGACGCAGGTTCTAATCTACCTCAAGCCACAAGCCTACGCAGCGACCTTGGACAAGTCGCTCAGCGCTCACCCACGAGTGTCTGTGATGAAGGCAACGAGAAACCACATCACTCATCTCATCCGAGTCATCCCAACATGCACGGGCGTAAAAGCCTATGAACCTGCCTTCGGGCAGAGAACTCACCAGTCACCACCATATTGTTATTATTACCATTATACTAATTATTATTATTATTATTACAACTATTGCTATACTGCTGCTGCTGCTGCTACGACTGCTGCTGCTACTGCAGCTGCTGTTACCACAACAACAACAACTACTACTACTACTACTATTACGACTACTACTACTGCCACAACTACTGCTACGCATGTGGCATGTCCACTGAATAAGAGGCAAATATACATAAGCCAACAACTTGAATAAGCTGGTTCCCACGACTTAGCTTTTGTGGGCGCTGTAGAAATCTCGACTTTACGGTACGATTAATGCAGAAAGGCTTCTCACAATTCTTGGCGTTAATTGATTCAATGGTTTCAAAGCGAAAATTACTACCGGAGGAAACTCCATTGACAGCTCGCATCCTGGCAGTGCCAGTCCAAAACATGGAGACAGAGGAGAGGAGGGCGACGTCACTCAGTCTTGTCATAACACAACAGTGTTGTTGAACGGCAACTATAGGGTGTCCAATAAGTTCGTGAACGATTTTGCTTGCAGATAGCAGAACAGTTTTGCAACAAACATTAATAATGCTTATATCACTTGAAAGAGCTTTATGTCCCGAAACCAAAAAGTGTAAAAAGTGTCAGTTTTTTGCAACGAGGAAATGACGTCATCAATTTATGCGGAAGCGCTATTTTTAGCGAATTTTATGCAGTTCGCGATCGTTTTTTCGTAGACAAACTTGAGGGAAATGAGGAAAATAGCAGGCGTTCAGTTACGCTCGAAAGCTGCTATTCTTGATGAAGAAGGATAATCATATTCCGTTATTGGCAATAAATTAGGATGATCGAAAGGTTGGGTAGCAAAATGGGTTGAAAGAAGCAAGCAAGGCGAGTTAGGCGATCATGCGGTCGACCAAAGATTTTGACACAGGCTGCTATTAAAATAATCAAAAATGGAAATACAGACGAGGATTTTGATTGAGACAGATAGAAAAATCTCTCAAGGCAGGTAGACTGAAGGGCAAAAAAGAAACAATCAGAAATTACATGAAAGTGGAGTTGAAGAGGAGAAGTTGGAAACGCAGAAAGGCGCCATTGCTAACAGACGCTCAGAGGAAAAACGGTTGTTATTCGCGCGACAGCATAGACATTGGAAATTCGAAGACTGGTCTAATGTAGTATCAAAATAATTCCTAACTACATTGAAAACTGGCCTCCAAACCCTCATGATCTCTCACCGATTGAAAATCTCTGGAGTACACTCTCAAGCAATGTCTACACAGATCCTGAACCAAATACTCTTGCTCAGCTAAAATGTCGTTTGCGAAAAGCATGGAATTCGGTATCGGTTGAAACTTTGTACAACCTCATCGAATCTTTACCTAGACGGATGAAAGCTGTTATAGCCAGCAAAGGCAACACTATTGCCTATTAAATGGTACAGTAATTATTGATTTTTGTTGTGTATTGCATTTTTAACAAGCTAGCAAAATCTTTCACGAACTTATTGGACACCCTGTATAATAGCCCTAACCATAACCAACTAACAGAGTACGATGGGGTGGGGGTGGGTGGGGTGATAGAGGCGGTGTTTCCCATCATTACTGACATACGGCTGTGGATGTTTTGAGTTGTCTCTGAACCAAGAAGAGGTCGAGACAAAGACAGACAGTGTAGCGTATGTGCCTTCATATGATAAGCGTAGACCATTTATCATGGCTGTAACGTATCGTTTTTGTATCGCGCTGCCAGCGTTTTAATTGCACCATACTCTGTATTGAGTTCCACAGCAGTTGCCAGTTATAATTATACTGTTTCTTTCGATCATATATTAAAGCAAAATGTCAGCTGTTTTCTTTCTCGTCATGCATGGACTGTCATATTTATCCGCCTCCAATCGGAGTGTGTAATCGTTTCTGCGTACTACATGAGTGTGTAAATTCAAAACTGTGTAGGCTACATGTATGTGTGTGTGTGTGTGTGTGCCTTTGTGACTCTGTGTGTGGGTCTGCGGCTGCTTATGGGTGTGTGTGTGTGTGTCCGTGCGTGTCTGTGTGTGTGTGTTTGTGGGTGTTGTTTTATGGGTGTGCCTTTGTGTGCATGTGAGTGTGTGTCTGTCTGTCTGTCTGTCTGTGTGAGTCTGCGTGTGTTCGTGTTTGTGTATGTGTGAGTCTGCGTGTGTTCATGTGTGTGTATGTTGTGTGTGTGTGTGTATGTGTGCGTATGTGTGTGTCTGTATGTGTGTGTGTGTGTGTGTACGTTTGGATGGGTGTGTAGGGATGGATGGGGTGAGTGTGCAATGTCGATGGCTTGTTTTCGAATACCTTCCGCTTACCAGGTGCTACTCCATATCCCCCTCCCCCTCGCCTATGATGGTATCTCCGACCGGAGAACAAGCACCAGCCCTCCCCTTAATATATCATCACCATGAACAGCTGCTACTTAACCAACAGTACTCTATCCAGTGTAACATACACACGACTACATATACAATACATACAATATATACAATGTATACAATTATATACAATACATTATGCATACAATGGTGCATAGCCTGCACTCTTGGTGGAAAAAGTGTTTTTCGCTTAGAAACGTCACCACTGCCATAGCAATCAATTTTTAAATGAAGTGTAAAAAAGCAGACAATGCGTAGGCCTACATGTGTGTTTGTGATTACAATGTGTATTGTTGCATACATGTGTGTGTGTGTGTGTGTGTGTGTGTGTCTTCTGTATATATACGTGCAAGTGAGTGCGCATGTCTGCGTTCATTCACGGCCACACTCGTTCGCATGCAGACACTCATCGGCAGACACTTAATGCCGCTCCGATCGACGCCAGACAGTTTACGTTCAGGTACTTGTGCGCCATCATTCGGTGTACTTGTAAACTACGTTGCCATACTAGAAGCAGGCTCACATCGCACCCCTCCCAAACAGCTAATCAGCGAGGAACTCTGAAGAGCTACCAGATGTTGGTGGTCGTGGTAGTGGTGGTAGTGGTGGTGGTGGTGGTGCACCTGGTGGTGGTGGTGGGGGTGGTGATGGTGGTGGTGGTGGTGGTATGCACGGTAATCGCCCAAATGGACCATTTCCACTTGTCAGAGAATAAGAGACAATTTGGAAGTCGCTCGTTTAGGACTTAGTCGGAACGCAATTACTCGCTGCTTCGTCAAGACTTCTGGTTTACGACTTTCCAAGACTCCTCCTCCTCCTCGTTCGCGACTTTCCTCCCACGAACTGCAATGAATCTACCATCGAAGCTTTCGCATGAGAATAGCATTCCTGTGCACAGCTTCAGCAGCAGCAGCAGCAGCTTTTGTTTTGCGCGTTAAGGTTCAAGTGCTGAGAGCAGTGCAGCCCAGAAATTCCAAACCCGTCTCGATGTTTCTCACACGAAGCTTCATGACTGTGTCTTGATTATCTCACCTTCGGTTCAAGATTAGATTAATTTCGTGAGATGCAGAAATTTACAGGAAGAACTGGTCGCATATTAAGCAATTATTAAGTGATGGCCTATACCACAGTTTAAGCGCCTTTTCGTTTTTGGCCGACACGTAGGAACGGCGCTATACAAATCGTCTTATCCGCGTCGTCATCATCATCATCATCGTCGTCGTCATCATCATCATCATCATCATCATCATCATCATCGTCGTCGTCATCATCATCATCGCCGCCGTCATCATAATCATCATCATCAACAGCAGCAGCAGCATTAGCATCAGCATCAGATCTACAGATAGGCCTACCATAATGATATAGCTACAAATTTCTCCACAATTTTGCTAATAAATATAATGAACGGGCTCCGAGAAGATGCACAGGTGAAACTCTTAGCATAGATCTTAAGTCTATCATCGAGCATTGTGCACTTCTGAAGTGTATGTCTTTGTTAGCTTATGGCAACAGATTGAGGGCTCTCATTGCGCACATGTTTTACTGTGTCTACAATTGAAGCTACAGTAGTTTGCTTAGTACCTAGATTATCAACAATGATCCCATAACGATGATGGATCGATGGAGTCTTTGAGTGACGTCATTTCCTTGAAATACGACATATTGTCGACCGCGAAGTAGAGTGCTGCATCATCATGTACTACGAGCGAGACTCGTATAGTGCGGACTGCGTATACGGCTCTGGTAAAAAAGTATGCTCCAAAAATATTCTGTTAGGCGCGCTTTCCCCCCCCCCCGCCTCCCAGAAGGCGCAGACTCGAAAATATATATGCGGGGGAAATGGATCTTTCCACGAACGAAACTTCAATCGAATGACTAAAGAAACAAGGTCATCAACTTTTTTGGCCGAGAAAACAATTAGGCCTATTCGGCGCCGCTCGATCTGGACTAAGTTTCCGCCCTAACCAAAGCCCAAGATTTTGGCTCTCTCCCCCCACCCCCAAGAACGGAAACCAAACTCCGCCCATGCCCAGGCTTTTGCCGCCCACGTTAGCCAACTTTTTCAGGGTTCTATTGCATGCAGGGCTGTAAGTGTACACGAGTTTATACGCGGGCATACAGCGTGTACTGACCTAAGAAATATATAATACGTCTTTGTATCTTATCTTATCTTATCTGACAATTTATAAAGCGCTTCTTGCAGCAGGAGCCTTTCAGAAGCGCTCCCAGTGCGTTCATCTCCGAGAAAAAAGGCAAGTTTTTAGACGAGAGAAAGATGAGGATACACTACCAGAGAGGATGGCAGAGCGAACTGATGGGGGAAGCCCATTCCATAGAGAGGGACCAATGCAGGCAAATGATCTGGATTGCGCCATGGCGGTCCTGACTCGCGGGACAAAGAGGTCAGCCGATCAGAGGACCTAAGAGGACGCAGCGAAGTGGCAGAAGGGGGGCGAAGTATCTGATCACACAGATACTTCGGAGCAAGACCCATTTGAGACTTGATGACCAAAATTAGGACCTTAAATTGTATACGGGTCGAGAATGGAAGCCAGTGAAGTTGTTCAGTCATGAATGAAGAAATGTGGGAGAATCGAGGAAGGCGGGCAATGAGCCTAGCGGCAGCATTGAGTACAGATTGCAGAGGAGCTAGGCGAACCTTGGGTAGACCAATAAGAACAGAATTACAATAGTCAAGCCGAGAACAGACAAAAGCATGAACAATTGAGGTAAAGATCGAAGATGTGACAGATTTGCGAATAGCCCTGAGACGCCTTAGCTGGAAGTAGGAAGAGCGAGTAAGATTGGCAATGTGCTCAGTGAAGTTAAGAGAACTATCTAGGGTGACACCTAGGTCACGAACACTGGAGGAGAAGTTGAAGTGAGGAAAAGTTTGAGAGAGCAGTGTGTAGTCAAGTTTTTGAAGCTGTTGAGGAGTGCCAAACCAAATCAACTGGGTTTTGGAAGAGTTCAAAGAAAGACGATTAGATGACATCCACAGATGAAGATCTTGTGATAGAGCATCAATTCGACATGCAAGAAGGAGTTGAGCGGAAGAGGGTCCATGGACATAGGCTTGGACATCATCAGCGAAAAGGTGGCCAGTTGCAGAGTGGCCAGGGAAAAGAGAGGTAATGCCAGCCGTGTAAAGGATGAAAAGGAGTGGGCCTAGGACAGAACCCTGAGGAACACCCAAGACAACAGGGACCCACTGAGTCCTAGAGTCACCAGAGATGATCATTTGGGTGCGTTTGTATGTTGTTACGTTCGTCTAGGAGATGATAGAATGAAAGTAAGGCCCCGGGTTGAAATAACATATGAGTTTAATAACAGGAGCAGTATGTACAGGCGAAAAGCACTTAACTAAGGTTTTAACTAGAGTCATACCGTTACAAGCAGCACGTAGAACCACCAAGCAGGCGAGCAACACACGACCAAACGGACGACGGGTCCAAAACGAACATCCAGCAAGGAAGAACCAACGGCGTCCAGCGGACCACCAAGCGAACCAAACGGTGTCCTCACACACCAAACGACCAAACGACCACCCGGTCCAAAGCAAAGCAAGCGGTGCCACTCACGACAAACGGTGTCCTAACTATTACATGAGTTAATCTTATTTATAGCCATCACAAGTAGACTAATGTTCACGCGCGCACGACACTCCTTTACACGCATAGCAAACGCACAGCTGGTCAAGTCATGTCTAGTAATAGCAGCAGACAGTGTTAGATACACAAGTGTCTAACATACCCCCCCTCATAAAGCACGAGACGACCTGAAGGGTCGGCGATGTATAGAAACCCCAAAGTCTGTATGCTACTTAACTAACTACACCAAATCCCAAAGCAAGAATCGCAATAGTTCAGTACACAGTTCATAGATCAAATCTGCAACGAAGTTCCACACAAAAACGAAACTATGCTAAGTGTTCACAGACAGTTACAAGTTTAAGACACTCAAAAATGCGTACAAAGTTTTAGACTAATCGCCAAACGCATATCGACACACGAAGCCGATCAACAAACTCAAACGCAACGTTCGCAGCAGACTGTTCCAAAACATCCATCTCCACAGTTCGTTCAACAACGTCCTTCGACACAATTCTGGAACCAACGTCCTTGAAAATTCTTTGCCAAAAGTTCGGCACCTCACAAGAGTTCCAAGGAAAGTGACGTGACAGATGGCTATTGAAGCCACCAAGATGGTCGACACCATCCAAACGTCCGCAATGCCACAGCAGCACAGACCAACGACGTCAACAAGCATCAGGTTCAATGCCCGAATCCACTGCGACGATCCACTGAGCAACTCGTCCACGTGCCCAGTGACAGAAGTGCCACTCGCCGACAACATCAGAGCGACCCACGTCATCCACAGTACAGCAACACCGCGCGCTTCGGTTTCTCGTCGCAGCAATTGTCCACGGCGTAGACGACGTCCACCATCGACCATCGGCTCTCCAACATCCACCGAAAGCACATCCTGCAAATAAACTCCCGCAGACAACTGAGAATTCTTGCAACATAAATCCTCTTCAACCATACCGGAGGCAAGAACAGAAACCTCAAGTGACACACGCTCACACTCAAGCACAGTATCCACATCTGACATACCAACAATACCATCAATAGGCACAAAACTTGTAGCACAAGCTTTAAATTCAGAGAAATGTTCAATCACAACACAGTCTTCCGCATCTGATGCAACCACATAACAATTTGCATTAGCTCCTGACTCATCGACATGAATATCAGACACCGCCGAAACAAAATCAAAGTCAAAACATGAACCTTCATGCACATCATCATTGACAACGAACGATGGCACAACTGACAAATCACAAGAAATAGGCCTACTCAAAGAATCAACAGTGTACTCTGATGCACCCACATTACAATCAAACGCAACACAGGAGCAATCATGTACACGATTCCTCACCAAGCCTACCAAATACACATACCAACAAACAATGTTATCGTGCAACAACTGTCCATTCACAGTAAACTTCACATCCTTGTCGATCAACAACAACTCATCAGACAACACAAAGTCATTAGACTCCTCTCGCACAAGAAAGCAATGAGTACACACCACAAACTTCTGAACTTCCACAAACCTTTCAACCAACTCAACAGTTATGCACAACCGTACAACAGTCGAAATAGTGCAGCACCAACAATTCTTAACAAAAGATGGCTCATAGACAACAGTTGTCATCATCGTCTCAACAGACCAACTTCCTTTCATACTAGCGTGCCATGGCACAACAACCATAGAACAACGTGACCGTACAACATTCTCATTTGAGTCACACACGTTGCAAACAATACCAACATCATGCACAAACAACTCGTTGTCAAATTGAACTTCACAATTCAAGTCTCGAATCACACATTCATTCAACTTCTGTGCAACCTCATCCAATCTCAACAAACCAACGTCATGCATCATTCTGTCAGACAGCAAACCTTTCATCTGAATTCTGTCGCCGCTATGTCCGTACAACACATTCACAAAACTGAGATTCAACTGACCTCTCCACCTGCGTTTTCTACAACGGACTGCCGGCTTCCGGTTCTACACGAAATACCAAGTATTGAGCTACGACGCTTAATTCTTGCCTCAGCTCCTAAGACATGTGAGCTAGATCCTGCACCTACATTTCTTGTGCAGGAACTTATTGACGACCTACTGCCTTTCCTCACGATCCTATGCAACCGATCTATCAGTGAGACATGTTTACCAGCTTCACAGAAACGATCGATTCTTCTGCCTGTTCTTAAGCGTGATGGTTTAGATGTGAATGATCCAGCTAACTATCGTCCGATTGCAAATGTAACTTTTCTCTCTAAACTTCTAGAGCGCATTGTTGCTAATCAGTTGATTGCATATTTAGATGTTAATGAGCTGATCCCTTCGCAGCAGTCGGGCTTCCGGAGGTACCACTCCACAGAGACCCTATTGCTCAGGCTGCTTTCTGACCTGTACTCTGCTATGGACCGCGGTCAGGTTACACTCTTGGCTCTCTTCGATGTTTCTTCTGCATTCGATTCTGTGGACCACTCCATCCTCTTACAACGTCTTTCTACATCCTTTGGGTTAGTTGGCCAGCCTCTAGAATGGCTGCGTTCCTTCTTATCCGACCGTTCAAACTGTGTGGTTATTGGTTCCTCTAGGTCCCTCTGGGTTCCTGCTCCCCTTGGTGTACCTCAGGGCTCCGTACTTGGCCCTCTGTTATATCTTCTCTACACGGCTGATCTCTGTCCTCTACTTGAGTCCCAGGGGCTCCTTCACCAAATCTTTGCTGATGACACTCAAGCTTACATACATTCTAGCCCATTTGACTCAGTTAACACTGTGCGCCTGATGTGCCTGACTGTTGACGTCCTTTCTTCTTGGATGGCGTCAAACCGGCTTCTCTTAAATCCCAGTAAAACGCAATTCATTTGGCTGGGCGGCCGTCGGCAACTTGAGAATATTGACCTGCCTCTGCTAGCTCAACTGTTTCCGGATGTTACTTTCTCTTCCACGGTCCGTGACCTGGGTGTCACCCTTGACTGTGAACTCAGCCTCACCCAGCATGTTAACCTTGTCGCTCGAAGCTGTTATTATCAGCTTCGTCAACTCCGTGTGATTGCTCGCTCTTTCTCTCATGATGCGCTAGTTGTGCTTGTTCACGCCTTTGTAACTAGTCGTATTGACCATTGCTGCTCAATCCTTGTTGGCCTTCCCCTTGGGGTTCTGGGACGGTTAGATCGGGTTCTACGCTCTGCTGCCCGACTCATCGGACGAATTCCTAAATTTTCGCCTGTCTCTGCTTACATGCGTGATGTGCTGCATTGGCTGCCAATAGCCCAACGCATCAATTACCGCATTGCTGCTCTTGTTTCTCGATGTATTCTTGGTTGTGCTCCATCTTATCTGCGCGTCCTCTGTCGTCCTGTCTCTGACATTGAAGCGCGTCGGGCCCTTCGCTCCGCTGCGAAGGGACAACTGCTTGTTCCACGGGCTCGCTTAGCTACCAGACAGCGCCGAGCCTTCTCGGTTGTGGGACCGTCAATCTGGAATGACCTCCCCTCAAACCTCCATCTCCTACATCTGACCAGTCAATCTTTATTTCTCAAGTCTCTTAAATCTTTTTTCTTTGGTCGTGGCTGGGCTGGGAGCGCCTCTGAGTAGTTTCTTGAAGAGGCGCTATATAAATTCTAATAATGAATGAATGAATAATGACCAGTACGAACGCTCGTGTACAAAATGAATTTCAATCCATGCGACACAGACACAAACACACTGCGCTCAATATCAACTTCATTCGACACAGTCGTACGCACATCCCATACACTCAACTGCCGACATGTCTCAACGAGATAACCAGTATCACCAACAGTGACCTTCAACGCACCTGTCAACTCCTCACTGAAGCTATTTTGTAAGCGAGATTTCTCCAATTGCCTCAACTTTATTCGCTTCTTACAAAACAATGCCTTCGCTCGTGTCAACTTAAGGGCTCTCTCCACTACGCTAAACGTACAAGCCTTTTCCATTTCATGCGACGGCATAAGCCTATCCTCATTTAACCCAGATACACATGCCTCATCGCACACACTCAACTGTACTTTGGCCTCAACGGGAGAATCAACATCAACAACAGTTTCATTCAACGCCTCGGCAAAACCTCGCTGCAAATTAAGCTCTGCAAACTCAATCTCAGACGACGCATGTTCAACGACAGAAACATTCGACTCATTTATCCACGCTTCATCGCACACAACACTCAGTTTATCGACAAGCTCACACGCCTCAGCGCACACAACGTCAGAGTCATTCAATGCAAGAGACCAATCATCGACAACATTCGTACACTCCTCGGCATACACACGTTCGCTTAAATCTGCACCAGTTTCAACTTCAGACCACATGCATACATTCTCATTCACATCAAACAAATGACCCAAATCATCCTCAACCAAATCCTCAAAGACATCATTCTCAACGACATCATTATGCTGTACGCCTACGTCTTCAACCAAACCACATTCAAACACGTCAAAAGAATCGTCGTACACATGTTTCAATTTCCCAATTTTACGACACTCCTTCGAATTCTTCAAACATATTTTGCTACCATTCCCTGATGAATTATGTTTAGCCTGCAAAGAACGTAATTGATTTTCCTCGGCCAATCTCTCCCGAGCAATTTCCTCCCAAATTTCACTAGAAATTTCCTCAATTGAAACACTTGTACGAAAAAAACCGTCTCTCTGTTCACGTTTAGTAAGACGATCCGCAAAAGTTGCATAGTCTACTACTCTTCTAGTCTCTGGGCGCAATTTCTCCTCCAATTTTCTCATTTTCCTCTTCTCCTTACAAACCACCTGTTTCGAATGTTTCGCCTCTAAAGTCTCCCAAGGTTTCATTTTCCTCAGAAAATAACACCAACGCAAAAGACAACTTGCTTCGTGTACCTCCGCACACGCACAAAATCTACGCAGAAAAATTTCTTTCTCCCACGCGTAACAAAATCTTCGAAATGTCGAACCCCACGACACAAAATGAAGGCAAATTCACCTCTCAAATTTCTCACACGGAACAAATTTATCGAAATATCGAAACACCCGACGCAAAATGAACGCAAATTCCAACTCTCTCGGAAATTTATCAAAATTCAAACGTCAAATTACATCGACGAAACGCGTGTCAAACGCCCAAAATTTCTCAAAATGACAACCAATTTTACTGTCGAACCAACCAACAAAACGTCGCAAAACGTACTCGACCAAACTTAACGCTCAGTCAACACCTGACCGACGAACAAACAAACGCACAAAAATGTGTAACGCACAGTCAACACCTGACCGACGAATAAACAAACGCACAAAATGTCGCACGGACAAAACGTAGGTACACCCATACGTCGCTACTACAAAATTCAACGCTCAGTCAAACCACGTGACTGCCGAACGAACGCACAAAATTGTCCCATGGACCAAACGTAGAAGCAACCAAATTTAAGTCGCATTAACCCACAAAATTTACGCACAGCCTACAAAATTCCACCGACGCACTACACAAAAACTTTCATCCCAAATCTTCCAATTTCAGAATTTCACCTAAAGTTCAAAGTTAACGGGCCCCCAAAATTTTGCTAGACTACGCACAAACAAAGGACCGGACGGGCCTCCATTTGTTACGTTCGTCTAGGAGATGATAGAATGAAAGTAAGGCCCCGGGTTGAAATAACATATGAGTTTAATAACAGGAGCAGTATGTACAGGCGAAAAGCACTTAACTAAGGTTTTAACTAGAGTCATACCGTTACAAGCAGCACGTAGAACCACCAAGCAGGCGAGCAACACACGACCAAACGGACGACGGGTCCAAAACGAACATCCAGCAAGGAAGAACCAACGGCGTCCAGCGGACCACCAAGCGAACCAAACGGTGTCCTCACACACCAAACGACCAAACGACCACCCGGTCCAAAGCAAAGCAAGCGGTGCCACTCACGACAAACGGTGTCCTAACTATCAAAAAAATGAAATGTTAGGGTTTAACGACTCTTTTTCATATCGAAGATGATCAGCGTCGGAGGCAGAGAACAACCTCGTACTCCACGTTTATATTGCGACCGAGTCACCCGCAGTAAAGATCCGAGAAATTAATCTCTGATAAACCGACCGACCGGGAATCGAACCCGTGCCGCCGGCGGGGCGAGCGGGCTACAAACCCACTCGACCACTGAGGATCTCTAAGTTAATCTTATTTATAGCCATCACAAGTAGACTAATGTTCACGCGCGCACGACACTCCTTTACACGCATAGCAAACGCACAGCTGGTCAAGTCATGTCTAGTAATAGCAGCAGACAGTGTTAGATACACAAGTGTCTAACAATGTGTTTAGCGTATACTATACTGTATATTTTTTTATTATAGGCCTACGCCGGTTTACTGCGTGCACAACAATGCACATGCACTCGCTTCAGAAACAGTAAAGACAAAGTCATCAGAAAAAATAGAGAGAGAGAGAGACAATAGGCCTAGGCTGTAGTCTTAGGTAGTATCTAATTTTGAAGAACAAAAGCGCCTAAAACGCTGTAGGCAAACACGCCTACAGCCCCGCTTGCATGCATGGTATAGGTTTATAGACAGTGATTTAAATCCAAGCGCGGCACTTACATGTATCTATAACGAGCTGCAATTTTCTTGAATCCCATGCACGATTGCACGGCAATTGAGAATCCTATAATTATTATAGGCCTAAGCCAACAGAAGGGGTGAATAGTTTCAGCTTAGCGACACTATACGTGTGACAAAAGAAGATTAATTAGCGTCGTCCTCCCTCTTTATCCAGTCTTGGAACTGGCACACTGCCAGAGTGCGAACATTGCGTAGTTGTGTGATAATGATTTGGTTCTTGTGAGCCACGGGTTGCACCTAAACATGCATGGACGCGATCGCATTTAGTAATTGCTAATTATTAGGCCTGGTTACTATTGCTAATAATTTACTGAACAGACTCTGACTCGGCATATCATAACAAACAAAAGTATTTAGGAAAGTGAAGTTACATTTACATGATTACAAAAGAATAAATGGCTCTAAATATTCGTAGGGAAATCTTACCGTAGCGTTCACAACCTCGACCAAAATGTTTCTCGGTTTATTCCGATCAGGATCTGAAAGTAAGTCACGAGCAGCATTAATAAATGAGTCATCATGAGTCATCATCACTCAGCATGAGTGAGTGAATGAGTGAGTGAGTTGGCACGAGTGTTTCAGCGAGTGAGTTAACGAGTCAGTGAGTTTTTGCTTGAGTAGGCCTATATTCGTTTGAAACGAACTGTAGACAAGTTTCTATATGAACTCTTGCACCATTTATAATTACTATAGTCATCGCAACAAACAAACAAACAAACAGACAAACAAATGAGCATACATACATCCAAACATCCATATATATATATATATATATATATATATATGTGTGTGTGTGTGTGTGCGTTCATACATACAGTACACAAAGAATACATATAGCCTACATAGCACATATATACGTACAAGCATATACCACGCGTACATGTATGCATGCAAGCATATGTATACATACATACATACATACATGCATACATGATTATACACGGTGATTCATAAAAAAACGTCCCACACATAAGTTGGCATAACTCATGTGGATGACCATCAAATTTAATGAAATTTCAGAAAAATGAAGTTTGATGATCCGGCCAAGTGCTATATAAATTATGTCACGTTCAGAGCTATAATGACGTAACGCGGATGACGAAACTAATGACGTCACGATAATCTCGAGAAATAAGCAAGATTTCAACGTTCCTGTCAGTCACTGAGGTTGTATCATGCAAACCTGGTCAATTTCATCTGGTTTAGCCTCCTAGTGAGAAATTGTTTACTGTGGCATCACCCAATAACAATCAGAATGTTCACAATCACGCATCTGCCGGTACACAGAAGAGGGACGTTCCAGTAAATCGTCTTTTGCGGAATCGACCAATTTTCAGCAAATCCCTTATGGTATCTGTCGGGGTCTCTGCACACGGTCGTACGAACATATCCATTTAATCGAACCGGGCGTTAATATCAAGGGACAATATCACAGAGATGCTCTACTAAAACAGGGCCTTTTACGAGACATTCGTGACATTACCGATGAGTATTTCATCTTCCAGCAGGATAGCGCTCCTGCGCACAGAGCACGGGACACTGTTGCGTTACTGGAAACTGAAACATCTGAATTGATCCCGCCTACTTTGTGGCCACCCAACAACCTTGATTTAAATCCAGTGGACTATAAGATATGGAGTGTCATGCAAGAGAAGGTCTACAGATCTCGATTATGTGATGTCAGTGAGTTGCAAAGTCGAATTGTGGAGGCGTGGGACGAGATGGATCAGCGCATCATTGATGAATCAGTCAAACAGTGCGTACTCGTTTTCGCGCATGCGTAGCTGCCAAAGGGGGTCAATTTGAACATAAACTTTAACTTTCCGAATGTTTAGAAATAACTCCTCTGTCTTTCTTTAAAATTTCTGTCACATAGCATGACATTTGACGGAGTTACAGTGAAATATGTATGGGACGTTTTTTAATGAATCACCGTGTATATGTAATACAATTATGTGTAGTATAGGCCTATACACAGAGAGACACACACCTAGAAAAGCGCGCATACACTAACACATACCACGCACGTACGGACAGAAACACATTATAGACATATACTTGAAAGAGTTATGGAAGTCATGGTAACACAACTGTCAATAGTAAGTTGGTAAATTTTATTTTACTGTGACTCACCTGTGGGTTTACTTCTGATGCTGCTCCTGTACCTTGCTGCTGCGGATGACACTGGCAAGGGTGGCGGAAGAATGAAGAGGAATATTGAAGATATGATAACAATGGACAAGGTTCGATGCATCGTGCAAACAATAGCTTAAAGAATAGACTTGAAGACAATTACTATAGACTGCTAGACAATCAAAAGCTATTTACTCCACGGAAACGATTAGAGAATTCAAGACAATCAAAGACAGTATAATTCCTAGACAATACGACACTGCGAGACCATACAAAAATCAACAGATTCCAAGACAATGAGAATCTTAAATCATTTGAAGACAATAGACTGCTACAAAACAATAGGGTACATTGAGACAACGGAAAGTAATATAATTCAAGACAGAATAAGACAATTATAGGCTACTACAAGACAAGCGAAGACAATAGATTTCAAGTGCCAGTTGAATCCATATTCGTCGTTGATGTTCGTAGGCCTATATAGGGTTGAACGGTTGAATGGTTGAATGATTTCTCGTCTACTCAATCATCTCATAAGTTCATAAGCGACCCTCCAGTGTCTAGTGTTCAGTTATACTGATCCAAAGGTCGTCAGTCAAAACATAGGCTTTTCCTAGTGGTTACTCCATTACACTATGCAGGTCGAGTCACACTCAAAGGTGTAGCCAAATTGAATGTTTAGGCTACCTAATCGTAATCTCTGAAGTTCTGAAGCGCTACTCTAAAGCCAATCGCAGGGCACCAGCTTATTCACGAGCGCTGGGGTGTAGTGGATGTCGCATAATCGGCATCATCCTACAGACGAGGGTGAACAGTGAACTCTTGGAAAGCGCCGTCGTATAAGCCGAGACAAAAAAGCGAAGTCGCAACGCTTGCTATACTGAGTACACTATAGATACTCGTGGCGGATTATCTCATCAGCCTTTATGAAGATTACAGAACGATCTTTATTTCACGAAGCGTTTTGCGATAATCCAGTCTCAACTATAAGCGATTTATATAGCGCATTTCAAGCTACAATTCAAATGTATTCCTTCCCGCGATGATTAGCCTATCCTATACAGCGAATTCATGCTGCAACTCTGTAAGATAGCCTACGCGTTGCTGGAGCTTTGTTCTGCAGAAGCGATACAACAGTAAATCCGGAAGACTTTAGAAAACCGACGAAGGGAGATGCTCTTCAATAAGTAATAACACGGTGGACGACTTCCAGAAAGACCTATGCAGTATACTTTTAAAAGTATTTAAGTGATTGAGTGTCTACAGTGTAATCGTAAAAACTGCGATTCGTCAGCGCCCTCCTAAAGCCAAGGCGATAAGACACGGGAGAAGATGCTTTCGTGTAAAAAGATAATCCTCCTCCGGAAAACGGACTCGCTTTTCACCGTATCTCTGCAGTGAGACTTCTCGCTCTGCTTTCGGATGCACGATGTTTCCTGCCGACCTTAAACGACAGTGAAGCGCGTAGAACTCTTCCCGTTCGCGCATCTACATGGTGGGCTAAAAAAATCAAACAGCCCGTAATCGGTTCAGGCTTTATCGGACTGCTTCTGCTGCGTTTAAAGGCCTTGCAGAATAGAGCATTTTTCCGTGGTGGGCCGAGTGGTTTGGAATGATACGATTCAGGCGCTGCCTGCTTCTTAATTGATACACTTACTAAGGCATTTTATATTCAACTCAAAAATTGTACTTGATGATGATGACGATGATGATGACGATGATGATGATGATGATGATGATGATGATGATGATGATGATGATGATGATGATGATGATGATGATGATGATGACACAAGTCTTATTGACCAAGATGTCGGCCAGTGTTTTTATCGTATTGTATCCATCAAAATTTATAAAGCGCCTCTCACAGTGAACACCATGCTCCCAATGCTAAAGACCCAGAAAAAAGAAACTAGTATTAGGACATTGGAAAGTTGTGCTTGTGGTAAAAGTATATAAGAAAGAAAGTGTCAATATCTTTGCAATTTTGACCAATTTGAGTCGACTTTCTTGACGTTTGTTTGTTGACGCCACTGATTGAAGATTTAAGTCGACTATAAAATAAACTTTTGTGAAGTCCTTTTAAAGTCCTGGGCACGACGTTAAACTGCATCCATCCTCTGCCACAGGGAACCAACAAAGTCCCTGTGCCGGTCCTAAGCCCGGACAAAATGAGGAAGGTTTGCCAGATGGGTGGCGATACTCTGGCAGTAAAAAACCAAGACGATTGTAATCCGCCAAAACCACGACACAAGTGACATGGCTATCCAGATGCTTCAAGGTGTCATGATGTGAAGCAGACATGCACAGGTCGGTCAGGACAGACTGGTGGAGAGAGTCGGGGGAGAGAGCGTGGGACACAACGGGCATTGACCCACGTTGTCCTTCATGCCTCTTTTTCACGATTCTCTTCAATCGGACAATGTGATCTACATTTGTAGATGCTCCAAGATGTTAATGGTATGGAGCAGACCTGCTGACCGGACAAGTTGAGGCTGGGCAGCATGACGCGAGACAGACTCAGACAGAGAGTGGCGTCGGACTCTAACGGGCATTGAGCCCTATGATATTGATGATGATGATGATGATGAAGTCCTTTTAGTCGTTCTGAGTCGAGCCAAACATCAGAACTTTGCACGCACACAAAATGATGAACGTCCTGATTATTTGGCCCACGCTGTATCTTGGTTTTCGCACGAGATAGTCTGGGCTTCTGCATAGGGGATGGGTTGCAGAAGTGCTTCGAATATTCGCATCGCTAATGACGCTCTTGTGGGAACTCCCAAGTGCGTTAGCATGATTACAGGCTGTGACTGACAGAGGAGTTAACAAGATAAACTAAGTATAGCTGAAAGTAGGTTTACAGGCTGAGCTAAGTAGGTCTACAGATTGAGCTAAGTAGGTCGAAAAGTTGAGCCAAGTATTGCTACAGGTTTAGCCAAGTAGATCTAAAAGTTGAGCCAAGTATTGCTACAGGTTTAGGCAAGTAGATCTAAAAGTTGAGCCAAGTAGGGCTACAGGTTTAGCCAAGTAGGGCTGCAGATTGAGCCAAGGATTGAGGTCTGCGGGTTGAGCCAAAAGTAGGTCTACAATTTGAGCTCAGTAGCTGAGAGTTGGTCTAATCTAAAGGCTGAATCGCTTTAAAATCTGTTATCACACAGCGACGTTAAGCTGCAACAAACTAATGAATGTAAAGGAATCGCTTCTCTATTCAACACAGGTCGAGGGAACCAGCTTATTGAGAGGCGTTACAACTTTAGTCAATGCAAAAGCGATAGGCAGATGAGGTCAAAACCGGTTTCAGTCAAATTTCAACGAGGTTCAGTTATAGGCAGAAAGTTAAAGCGGATGCGAAAAATGATGCAAAGAATAGCAGATAAGAAAATTGGATGAACAGTAAGCTTAAAGGGACGCCCTAAAACACTGATGTGCACTATAATCATTTATTGAGGGCGGTTTTAAAGGAATTTTTAGAACTGCACAACCCCTTCTTTCCTTTCCCATCCTCCATGGTAAATTACTTCCAAACGGTGGACAATGACCTTTTTTGTTAGAATTAACTGTACAGAAGTGCTTCTGCAACTGCAGAAATCCATTTAAAACTGCACATTTTGTGTACAACTGCACGGTAAAAAGCCCTGGAGTATCTTGCTCGTACCACGCTGTTTATATGTCCACCTAGCGAACGCTTGAGTCGCAAACGGCATCGACTGCATCCTCCATCGTCCTGGTCGCCATGATTATCTTCTCCATGCAGAAAATCGTGAACTCCAAACTTTTAGAGCGCCACTCAAAAATCAAGTGCTGCGTCAAATCAGAGGGGGATGTCCAAAATAAATATATATTTTTAAATAAATGAAGACGTAATTGTAAAAGGCAGCCAACAGGATGTAGCCTTGTAGCCTACACGAGTCCGATGTCAATGGTGTCGAGATGACCAGAGAAGTCGAGGTATAGGCCTACGTGCTAAGGTGGACTTTTCGTTAATATGTTGAAAAATTGGATAAATAGCCGACTCAAACTTACTTCCCCAAATGCAACCGATAGGCCTATCATCAGTGATATTGGCGGCAGCAGGGTTTTTTAACGTGCAGTTGTACACAAAACGTGCAGTTCTAAATGGATTTGTGCAATTGTAGAAGCACTTCTGTACAGTTAAAACTAGCAAAAAGGTCATTGTCCTCCGATTGGAAGTAATTTACCATGGAGGATGGGAAAGAAAAAAATCGGTTGAAGGTTTTTTGCAGTTCTAAAAATTCCTTAAAAACAGCCTTGGACGGCAGCGAATGCTAAAGACACACACTAATAAGTGTGGAGAAACGATTTCACGTGACACCTGCATGTCTTCAGGTAATTTACAATATTAATTCTCTGCACGTTATGTATAAGTAGGGCACTAAGGTACTGTCACTCTGAGACGTAGGTATACCCTACTCACCCATTTCCAGCTTACAACATTAAGCACTGCTGACCAGGTAAAACAGACAGACAGAAAAACAGACTGACATAACAGACACAATACAGGCTATTTTCAGAGAAACATACACACAATGTCATGCATACATACAGACAGATCCAATGCATTTCTAGGCCTATATACAAGCATGAATACATACATGAATGCAGAAGAGAGACAGACAGACAGACGGACAGACAAACAGACCTACATACAAGCAGACATGCTTCCATCAGACACGCTGAAGACACATTGACGTACATACAAACAGACAGACACACAGACAGACACACAGACAGACACACACAGACAGACACACAGACACACAGACAGACACACACAGATAGACACACAGACAGACAGACAAACACACAGACAGACAGACACACACAGACAGACACACAGACAGACACACACAGACAGACACAGACAGACAGACAGACACACAGACAGACAGACAGACAGACACGCAGACAGACAGACACACACAGACACACACAGACAGACACACAGACAGACAGACACACAGACAGACACACAGACAGACACACAGACAGAAACACAGACAGACACACAGACAGACATACAGACAGACTGATTATCGATTAAACATTGGATGATCAACTGAATCGATTTCTGTCTGTGGACCGAATGACCTTCAAAAGAATTGAAAAGCAATCGTCTTCTTCCCTGTCATCCTCATCATCACCATCCTCCTGCTTCATCTTATCCGAATCGAAACACATCCACTCAACAATCTAAAAAAGATTGAACACTAATATCTGGCAACGCCAGACACTACCGCAGACAAGACGATCCGAGGCAGTCTCACTACATGTGTTACGACACTGTGTAATCACAAAGATCATTAGCGTCGCCCTCCTCCTTTATCCAGGCTTGGGACTGGCACTGTCAAAGTAGAAACAGTGGTGGTGTTCAATTGTGGCCGGCATAACACATGGAGTGGTAGGTATGCTACGAGGCAATTTTGATTTTTGAAAGGCATTGGATATGCAAGCCACTTTGTGTATTGGTAAAATGCAAACGTCCATGCATAGCCTACTATTTGCTCTCGTTCGGCAATGTCAGCTTTGTGATGGCTCAGACTACCCGAGAGAGGTCTGAAGCTCCACGGGTATAGTCAGGGCCACCTCCCCCTCTGCTCTGAAGCTCTTGGTTCCATTCGCACGAGCTGTAACAGTAATATGCAGAATCGAGCCTTTTCCATGGTGGGCCTAGTTGTCTGGAATGGACTCCCACAGGAGCTATGGTCTGCCTCCTGGGGCATTCACTGAAAGAAATTCTATTCAACTGAGGACTGCACTTTTTGCCATGCTAGAGTCGGAAGCGCTTCTGAGTAACCCCCTTGAAGAGGCGCTGTAGAAATTCTCGAAAGAAATGATTATGCCACTTTCCATGTGGTCAAACCACTATTGACGAACTATACGCCGCAGTGGAAAAAGCTAACAGCAATGGCAAATCTGGAAGCAAGCAGATCGTATTAATATGTTGGCGCCTATGCATATCGAGTCATATCGACGAAGACCTTGCTGAATAAATAATCGGGTTGCATCGAATAGAGCCCGCAGAAATTTTTGCAAAAGGGGACAAAACACGATGGTTACGGTTAAATTTTTGTTGCAGGAAGTTAAAAAATTCAAAGCAGGTAATTAAGAACATGCATGGATATGGCACAAAGAGGATTTTAGTGTGAATTTCTTAGTTTCGGTCCTTTTAAAAAAATTTAGTTTCTTTAGTGCAAAGAAATTATTTTTGTATAAAAAAATCAAAAATAGTAGTTAAAAATTAGATTTCTGAAGGGGCGCGATAAGTCAACAGAATGTTTAAAGGAATTAAAAAGTTAGTTTTACAGGGGCAAGTGCTTTTGCTTTCGACGAGATTCCTTCTAACTTCGCCATTGCTCGTACTTTGGCAGTGCCAGTCCCAAGCATTGAGAAAGGAGGAGGGCGACACTAATCATCGTTGCTATAACACATGTCGTTAAACAACAACTACAAGCAAGAAATTCCCTTTTGATATCCGTCGGTCCGAGAGGCTAGAAAAAATAACAAGGGGCTCAAAGGTATCATCGTCATCATCGTCATCGTCGTCGTCGTCGTCATCGTCATCATCATCATCATCATCATCATCATCATCATCATCATCATCATCATCATCAATCATCATCATCATCATCATCATCATCATCATCATCATCATCATCATCATCATCATCATCATCATCATCATCATCATCATCATCATCATCATCATCATCATCATCATCATCAATCATCATCATCGTCGTCATCATCATCATCATCATCATCATCATCATTTCCCATCGTAGTCATAGCCATCACCGACCTCTTTCTTTTCGTTTACTCCCTCTGTCTTGTTACAACACGGATCTTTAACTCATCTCCTACACTCCTCCATTCGACCGTCTTTCCCTCTCCTTCTTCCTTCCCTTCCCCTCCACCTTGACTCTTCTTCTCGTTCTAACTCCCTGCAGCGTCCATCTCCCGCCCGTCCGTATGTCAACCTGTCTGCTGCTCTCTTCTTCCTCTTCCTCCTCCTCATCGTCCTCCTTCTCCTTTTTCTCCGCCACCTCGTCCTCGTCCTCCTTCTCCTCCTCCTCCTCCTCCTCCTCCTCCTCCTCTTCCTCCTCTTCCTCCTCTTCCTCCTCGTCCTCCTCCTTGCCCTCCTCCTCTTCCTTCTCTTCCTCCTCCTCTTCCTCCTCCTTCTCCTCTTCCTTCTTCTCTTCCTCCTCCTCCTCCTCCTTGCCCTCCTCCTCTTCCTTATCTTCCTCCTCCTCCTCCTCCTCCTCCTCCTCCTCCTCCTCCTACCCTCCAGCTGCGTCTGATGTCTTCTTCCTCTTCTTTCATCCAATCTTCTTCTTCCATCCAATCTTCATGGAGCTCAGGTGTCTTCTTCTTCTTCTCCTTCTTCTTCTTCCATCCAATCTTCATGGAGCTCAGGTGTCTTCTTCTTCTTCTCCTTCTTCTTCTTCCATCCAATCTTCATGGAGCTCAGGTGTCTCGTCTGCTGACATAAAAACTGATCTCACGGGACATCTAAGTGGTCGTCTTGCGTTGCTTATCATCAGCTACACGCATACATGTATACATGTATACATGTATACATGTATACATGTATACATACACCAATATACACAACCACAAACACACGCAAACACACACGCAACACACACAAACACACGCATGCACGCACATACACAGAAACACACACAAACACACGCAAACACCTATGCACACAGATATGCACACACGCAAACAGACACACACACATATAAATATATATATATAATTATATATATATATATATATGCGCTTTTGTTATGTACCTACAAGGTGAGATAATGGTTAACGGCACATACATGCTCAAACTCAATGCAAACGCACACAAACGCGCACGCTCAAGCACACACACACACACACACACGCACACACACGGACACACACACGCACACACACACACACACACACTATAATTTTATGCACTTTTGTGATCTAGGCATGCCTAAAACGCATTATTATCTTGTGTAGACAACTAGACATAAAAATCTAAACGTAAACACACAGGCGCACGCGCACGCTCACATTACACATGTATACGCACATTGTAAACACGTGTGATATCCTATCATGTTTTTTCTATGCTGTTCTGCATGTCCTGCTTAGTGCTTAGTCCTCTGCTGCAAAATGCCTGTCCTACTTTTGTCTTCGTCTGTCCTGTGTTATCCTCGGCTGTCCTCAGTGTCCTGTCCTGTTTTGTCCTCTGCTGCATGCAATTTGTTTTATAATTTGCTATCCTATTCCATATTTCCTATCCAATTTTGCACTGTCCTAATTTGTCCTCTTCTTCCATAGTCTGTCCCACCATGTTCTGTTTTATAATTCTGTTTTTCTAATTCATTTCTCTCAGGTGGCCCTGGCTAGCGGGACCTTTGGCCCCTTTTGGGTCTCCTGGGCAAGCTGACATGTTAGATAACTGCTGTATAATTACACTATCTGTAATGAATGAGTCGGTTGCTGAATAAAAAATGTTATGTTAATGTTAAATGTTATGTTATGTTATAATACTATGTCCAATTCTGTCCTGTTCTAATTTGTCCTCTCCTCTCCTGGTCTGTCCATTTCTACCTGTCCTGTTCTTATTTTGTCCTCTCCTCATCTGTCTTCTTGTGCATCTCCATTTGATATTAAATTCAAGTTACATCTTGTTTCTATGCTTTGATGTCTCGGATTATAATTTTGTAGCGCATTTCTTTCCGCCGTCGGCTCCTGATAATTATTCGACAGATGGCTCCATTCACATACATGCATACACAGTATTACACATATGCACATGCACACACACACACACACACACACACACACACACACACACACACACACACACACACACACAAGCACATGCACATGCACATACGAGCACACATGCACATACACATAGGCTACACATACACACGCACGCACATATACATACACGACCTCTGTTTACTTCTGCCTCCAATTCTTCCACGTCGTCTATACCCAATTTGCCCATGATGCATTGTTCCACTGGCTTCCTAGCTCTCTTCTATCCATCCAAGCCTTCTCCGCCTCTCTTTGTTTGTTTATATATGTGCACTTGTTATAGCGCCCCATCAAGGTACTACTCAGAAGCGCTTCCGACTACAGCGCGGACGCTAAAACGGAGTTTCACGCCGAAGCGCTGAGCAATTACTATACATGTATAGTGAAGGACTTGCTCAAGGTCCCCTACGAGGCGGCTTGAAGAATACTTTAGATTTATAATTATTATAGTGCACGACATAAGGTAAAGTGCATGAAAGGTGGAAAGAATGGACGGTGCAAACAAAAGAGAACTGAAAGAGACAAGGAATGGGACATGAATTTATGTGGCGCATGATGGACAGTGGATGAGTGGGGTGAGTGGGTTGGTTGGTGGGTGGGTTGGTGGATGAGTAGGGCGACCTGGTGTCTGATAGATGGGTCCTTCGCGTGATCAGAATCTAGTCCTGCAGGGACACTCCGCCTGCCGCGGGATGTTCCAGACAACGCCAGTCGAACCAAAAGGGGAAATATAAGGGGATGACTGTGTCACGTCACGTTGTGGCTGTTAGGGGTTGGGGTATGCATGGGTAGAAGAAGGATGGGTTGATCATCGTCAATACCCTGCAGGGCTGTAGGCAATGGTGTACAAACTGTACACGCGAGTAGACCGAACCTAGGCCTACTCACCTCAAAAATATTTGTGTTTATCATATACGGGAAGATGACTTTCAGACAGACCTACTTTACTGTACGTATGCTCACCTCTAATTATTGTCTAATTATGATTTGTCTCACCTCTAATTATTATTTGTCAGTACCGTAGAGCGAAGTACAATCGTACCACGGTACTACCACCGTCCGTGCTACATGTAACTGCCTCAGCGAGTAGACTCCAACACTTGATTGCACAATGTCATTTAGTTTGTTTGTTTTGTTTGTACATGCACTTGTTATAGCGCCCCCTCAAGCTCTCGCTACTCAGAGGCGCTCCAGAATGCAGAGCGGACACTGCATCGGAGTTTCACGCCGAAGCGCTGAGCAATTGTGAGTAAAGGACTTGCCCAAGGTCCTTACGCGGCGATGTGGATTCGAACCTCGAACCTTCCGGCTCCAAGGCAACGACGCCACCACTACACCACCTCGCCCCACATATCATGCGTGTGGTCATGAATGGTTTTGTGAGTTCGAGCACACCACAAACAAACACATCACTGTTACGAAAATCTAAAAATGTAAAATATGCCACCATTTTCAGTGAAAACTAAGCCCCCTAGTTGGGTGCACGAAATTGTTTCCTGCCTATAATTATATGCCTCTGATACATGTACCGTAAGCGCCTCTTATTATAAAGTATACAGTGCTGTACACTGCGAGAGGCGTTTTATGAATTTTTGAATACAATAGATAAGCTACAATGCAATAGTTATATGCCACTGATACGGTACATTGTGTTAGAAGTCGATGTAATATTTAATTCAAAGTTATTCTGTGACTGCCCTTCTGGAAAGAACCCACACTGACATCTTATTTGGTAATCTACTAAGTGGGTGAAGGAATAATTGATGTACATGTATCTTGTGCTTTAAGGCTCGACAATGACGTGTAACTTGAAATTAACATTTCCTTTGTGCATGTATGCATGCAACATTGAACAGAGGAAGAGAATAAGTATGAGTAGGAGGAGGAGGAGGAGGAGGAAGAGGAGGAGGAGGAGAAAGAAGAGGAGAATAGGAGGAGAAGGAGGAGAAGGAAGAGGAGGAGGAAGAGAAGGAGGAGGAGGAGGAGGAAGAAGAAGAACATGAGAAGGACGAGGATGAGGAGAAGGAGAAGGAGGAGGAGAAGAAGGAAGAGGAGGAAGAGGAGGAGGAGGAGAAAGAAGCGGAGAATAGGAGGAGAAGGAGGAGAAGGAAGAGGAGGAGGAGGAGAAGGAGGAGGAGGAAGAAGAAGAACATGAGAAAGACGAGGATGAGGAGAAGGAGAAGGAGGAGGAGGAGAAGAAGGAAGAGGAGGAGGAGGAAGAAGAGGAGAAGGCCGAGGACGAGGCGAAAGAGGAGGAGGAGGAGGGTGGCGAGGAGGAAGAGGAAGAGAGAAAGATTAGAAAGAAAATGATGAGTAGTACGATGATGAGGCAAGAAGAAGACAAAACATAGGGGGGAGGACGAAAAAGAAGAAATAGGAGTACACGTTGAATGAATAAGAGGAAGAAGAAATAAACACTAGAAGGAGGATGGGAAGGAAAAGAAGAGGAGGAGTAAGAAGAAGAGGGTGGATGGTATTTATGGGGAGCACGCACGACAAGGAGGAGGAGGAAATGGGGAGAGGGAAGGAAGAAGAGCCGGAAGAGTTGGAGGAGGAGGAGCAGGGTCAAATGCATGTATGAAGGCGGTGGACGATGAGACGGAGGATGAGGATGCGGCTGCAGTGTCCAAGGAGGCTGAGATGCTGGGATGCTCTGCAGCAGCAGCAGCTGCAGCAGCCTCCGTAGCCCGGTGGCGTCGCCAGCAATCTCAGCCTGTATACGATGCAACCCATCGATGGATGGATGGATGGATGGATGTGGCGGTGCCCATCTTCAGGCCAATGCCAATGACGACGACACTGCAGCATCAGCAGCAGCAGCAGTAAAAAGAATAGATGGACGGACGGACGGATGGACGGACGGATGGGCGGATGGGGGAGGAAGGGGGAGGATGGCGAAAATACAAAAGAGATGGAAGGACAGAGGTACTGAGGTAAAGGGAATGTGTGTGTATACATATATACGGTGAAAGATAGAGATAGACAGACAGACATACAAACAGGCAGACAGAGAGGCAGAGGGAGACACAGACCCGTGCAGACACAGAGGCACATATAGAGAATCAGATAGAGAATCAGATAGAGACAGAGAGAGACAGAGAGGTAGAGACAGACCTAGAGAGCAATACTGAGAGACAGACACGCAGAAAGACAGACCGAGACAGAGGTACAGACGAATAGCTGGAGACAGAAAGATGTAGAGACACTAAAGCAGTAAAGAAAGAAAGGCAGAGAGGAGGAGAGAAAGAAGGAATCGAGGTGGGAGAGGCAAGAGAAGCAGACAAGCAAAGAGGCAAGGAGGTAGAGTACAGGGAAGCAGAGAAGGGGTGGAAGAGAGAGAGGGAGGCAGGGTGAATAAATGAATGGATGAAGCAGTTAAGAGAGAGGAGATGGAGGATGGTCAGGACTGAGGAGAACGGAGGGTAGGAAGAAGGGTTACCGCATAGGACGGAGGGGGGCAACTGTAGAGGGAGGAATACTTAGGGCTATAGGTGGAGAGGTAAGTAGGAAGGTCGCGAGGTGAGGAGGGAGAGAGGGAGAGAGGGAGAGAAGGAAGAGGGAGAAGAGGGGGAGGTGCAATGGATGTGAGAGGAATAATGCAGAGACGGGGACAGACAGACAGACTGACAGACAGACTGATAGACAGACAGACAGACGTACTGATAGACAGACAGACAGACAGATAGACAGACAGACAGACAGACGTACTGATAGACAGACAGACAGACTAATAGACAGACAGACAGATAGACAGACAGACAGACAGACGTACTGATAGAAAGACATACAGACAGACAGACTGACAACCAGGAAGACTATCAGTCTATCAGTCTGCCTGAATGTGTGCTTCGCCTCTCCTGTCCTCCATCTTGCTCCCGTCGTTTCTACAACTTAAAGTAACACGGCGAGAGAGAGATAGAGACAGAAAGAGAGAGGAGATACAGACAGACAGACAGACAGACAGACAGGGCAGACTAACAGACAATGGCAGATAGAGAATACAGAGACAGAGACAAGGACACGAAGAGTCTGTCCGCATGTCTCTGTCTGTCTGTCGGTCGGTGTATGTCTCTGTCTGTCTGTCAGTCGGTGTATGTGCCCGTCTGTGTATTTCTGCTACTCAGTTCATCCGTCTGGTTGCCTATCTGTCTCGATTGTTCTGTCCATCGGTCTTCGTTTCTGTCTGTCTGTCCGCCTGTCTGTACGCGTCTGTGTCTTTGGTTGTTTTTCGGTCTGTTTGTGTGTGTGGCGGTTGGTCGTTGTTTATGGACCGTCTTCGCTCTTTTGGCTGTCTGTCTCTCTGTCTGTCTGTCTCTCTGTCTGTCTATCTCTCTCTCTGTCTCTGTCTCTGTCTCTATCTCTCTCCCTCTCATCCTCATTCTTCTCGTCACTAACATCTGTCTGCCTGTATCTGTCTCTGTCTTTCTGTCTTTGACACTTTGTCTCTGTGCATCTCTCTCTATTTCTGTGTCTTTTACAGACATACAGACACAAACAAACACACAGACAAACAGAGACAGACAGAGAGAGACACACAGACAGAGAGACGGAAGAGTCAGAGACAGACAGACAGACATAGATACACACACAGACAGAGACAGACAGACAGAGACTCACAGACAGACAGACAGACAGGCAGACAGACAAACAAAGACACACAGATAGACAGAGACAGATGGACAGCCATCACGTTGGAGATGCGTCGCTGGCAGCGACATCTTCCGATGATGTTATTCCCTCCGGACAGACAGACGACGGAAGAGGAGACGGAGGAGGAGGAGGACGACGACGACGAAGAGGAGGAGGAGAATGAGAGGGAGTAGGTCCTGTGCCGCCTCAGCCTCCATCGTCGGTCGGGCGCTGTCCATTGCTGCGGTGTGCCCTACAGCCTCCATCGCCATCGTCGTCGTCGTCCACTGCCTCCACCGCAGCAGCAGCAGCAGCAGCAGCGGTGCCTCTTCCTTCTCCTCCTCTTCCTCCATCTCCTCCTCCTCCTCATCTTCCATCTCTTCCTTCTCGATAGGTCTTTGACTGCAGCATCGTCGTCGCAGCCGTCATCGTCGTCGTCGCGCACTGCCCAGCGCTCACACCCCCTCTGAATACAATACGGCCTTGATTTCTCGATGAACCGACCGGGGGTAGGGTAGAGTCGTCCGGACAACTCGCCCCCACTTGAAGAAGAAATTCGGAATCATCCTAAGATGCGGGTGGATGAAGGCCACCCCACATCCACCAATTTCAGAATCAGCATCAGCAGCAGCAGCAGCATCAGCAGGATCACTGGATGTCGCGATACTACTACTACTACGAAGATGATGATGATTATGAGAGAGGATCTTTAGCTGCGCCACATAAATAAAGAGTTGCTGGTTGGATCGGTTTTTCTGTCGGAAGGGGTCATCTCAAACATGATGAAGATGAAGATGATGCGGTTAGGAATCTGGCACCATCTAAGGTGAGTAAACGTCGAGCAGGCGGTAGTTGTGGTGGTGGTAGAGGTGGTGGTAGAGGTGGTGTTAGTGGTGGTGGTAGTGGTGGTGGTGGAGGTGTCCTTTATTCCGGACACCGGTGTCCTCCGCCATGTTCTACAACGCCGGCGCTGGCTCCAAATCGTCCGGTCGTAACTATGGAGGTCCTGAGTACAAGAAGAAGCGCGAGGCGGCTCTCAAGCGAGGGACTCGTCGCAGTTCCTCCATGGCCAACTCAGTTCAACCGGCGGCAGGGTCCTCACGGTCGACGAAACGCCGCAGCCAGGACCATGGAGTGGTCGTCGTCTGCCCCCCGAATACCCTTCGCTCCCCGTCGCACTCGCCCTCGACCGCCCAACCCCCGTCGATCCTGCAACCCGCCGCAACCCCCCTGCTTTGCTCAAACGCCGCACCCGAAGATGACGCCATCTCGGATAGCGGAAGTCAGCCGTTCGTCTCGTGGTGGAATACGGGGGACCGACTCGATCCGTCGCCGCCTGGGTTCCTCGATCTCGTCAGAGCTTCGCGGCTGCCGCACCCCGCCGGACCCTCCTCCTTCTCAGCCACTTCCGCCATTGCTCCTCCTCCGTCCGACTGCGCCTCCTCCTCCATTCACTCCCCGAAGGACACCCCGGCGGCCGAGTGGAAGCGCGTGACCTTGAACGTCGGCGGGGTCAAGCACGAGGTTCTCTGGACTACGCTGAACCGGATGCCGCACACCCGTCTGGGCAAGCTGCACGCCTGTCGAACCGCCGAAGACCTGATGGAGATGTGCGACGACTACAACCTGTCGACGCTGGAGTTCTTCTTCGACCGCCATCCCCGATCCTTCGCTTCGATCCTCAACTTCTACCGGACTGGTAAGCTGCATTTGGTGGAGGACATGTGTGTCCTTTCGTTCAGCGACGATCTAGAGTACTGGGGCATGGACGAGCTGTACCTAGAGTCGTGCTGCCAGCACTCCTACCACCAGCGGAAGGAGATCGTTCACGATGAGCTGAGGAAGGAAGCGGAGAGTTTGATCGAGATGGATGCAGAGGATCCGTTCACGGAGGGACGGTGCACGGAGTGGCAGCGCAAGGTCTGGGACCTGCTCGAGAAGCCGCAGACGTCGCTAGCAGCGCGGGTAAGTCAGCTCTTGTCTTGTCTTGTCTTCAACCGTACTTGATTCGAGGGTTGGTCGCTTCATGGACACGTCTTCGCCACCTTCTCCTGTCCTCCGACTCCCTTAGTATCCTCTCGAGTGGTAGTTCCATCCATGTGATGACATTAGCGATCCATCCCATCATCGGTCTTCCCCCTTGCCCTTAATTGCTCAGCACTCTTCATTCAAGGGCATCTATCACTACATACAGGGAGGGGGCACTTAACTTGGGCGGGGGCACTTATCTTGGGCGGGTAAGTCAACTCAGCATTCATTGCAAACAGGGCTTCTGTCTGCTCCCTGTATTTAGGGTGGGTACAACTTGAGCCTCAGGGAAAAACAGAGGAGACAGACATGAGTCAAAATTCACGTCGGAAGGGTATTGCCGACCCGGTAGAGGAGGGTCGGCCTGGGAGGGAAAAGCCGGATCGGGAGGGTAAGGCCAGCCCGGGAAGGTATACGGACGGCCCGGGATGTGAAGGCCGGTCACGGAGGAGAAGGTCAGCCCGGGAGGGAAGGTTGGTCAGGGAGGGGAAGCTGACCCGGGAGGTAAAGGCCGGCTCGAAAGGGATAGCCGGTCAGGGAGGGGACGGAAAGATACTGATTTGCCTGGTTGTTTAGGGGGGAATAGAAGCCACTGCATGCTCGGAATATCTGGCCGGAATAGGTTTATTTTTGCTTTGATATACCGTGTAATATGAAGCCTGTTGTTATTGGCACTTGTTGATTAACCATCTCTAGCCAATGATAATTACCAGACTGATATCAACTGATGTTGCTGATCTGTAAAGGGAGAATGTCCAATCACGGAGAGAATTCCCGTTTCTGGGGGTGGGGGAGGTTCTGTTCTTGTCACTCCAACAACACCTTTTGCTCGATCGATTTTTTCATGATGACCTTTTTTCTAGTTTTACCCTTAAAATTTCACAGTTCACTAATTCTCAGCATAATATATTTAAAGGCAAACAAGACCTGTCCAATTTTTCTGGAGCGGGAATGACGTACGTAATTTTCTGGGGGGTGATTTCAACCTGTGTCCATGTAAACAGCGGCTCCAGATTCTTTCTGGGAGGGGAAAAGAAATGTCATTCCTGGGGAGAGCTCCCCCAAGACGCCCAGATTAGTCACTTCATTGTTACCGTCTCAGAGAAGGGAGGGTGGGGGTTGGAATCCATGTACCATACTCGTTACTATAATTATAGACGAAAGATGGAGGCTGATGTTACCGTATTGTAGGAAACGAACGCCTTGGGGTGTGTGGTGTATACATGTATAGGGAAGGGAGATACCCAAGGCCGTAGCCAGAATTTTGAGGGGGTGGGGTTACTCGACTGTTACACAGTAAGCAAGCCAACAAGAACATAATATACTAACTAAGGGTTTGGAGAAGGAATGTGAGCTCTATTAGTTGGTTCTGGACCATTAGGCTACATTTAGGCGTAACATACTGCAGTTTTAACAACGATAAGTTTCATGATAATATTATGTGTACTAGTAAATGCATTATTTCATTTTTACATTATGTCATTTCGGGGTGTTCAAACGCCCAAAACACCCCCTATAGCTACGTCCTTGGAAATGCCATCTTGTCTTTTATAAGTTGATTGACAGACAGTGGCGAAACTAGGACTTTTGTAAAGGTGGGATGCTTATTGTCCAGTAGCAGAATTGCAGATAAAAAACAGAGGGTGAGACTACACAGATATTTTTATGATGATCAACGTGGACATGCAGTGAGACAAAGAGATACATGTATGGAGATGTAATATAATAGACCTGCGGGAAATTCTTTGCGTGTGAATGCGTGATCATTCAAATGATTTCTTTGAACTTCAGTCAAAATAATAATTATTTGTCTCGTTCTGTACTCTTTATTTCGTAAGATCGCTTTCTGCTGGAGTCCATTATAACTCTACGTGGCTGACCAAACACGGAATCTATCGTATACAATTCAATACAATACAATACAATACAATACAATACAAAACTATATTAATTATTAAGAGAAGTCGTTGTTGTTGGTTGCAAAAACGGCAACTGAAAATGGTCGGCGATTACTCGAGTAGTCGTTAAGTCACTCGAAGTCGAGTACTCGATTAGCCAATTCTTCCGACAGAGCACTCGCAATAATTATGTATGTGTATATATATAAAATATATATGTTCACACACACACAATATATATATATATATAGTATTATATACATGCATATTATGAACCCTCGAGCATAATCCGATAATGCTTTTCATGTGTAGTATAGGACCTTCAGCCGCACATGTAAGCTTACAAAATACATTATACAATAAACATGTATGTATGGCTGTGCGTTTCTGCCTGTACGCGCGTGTGTGTGTGGGCCTATATGAGACTGTTTATATATATATATATATATATTATAATATGTATGCATACATTATATATAACATACAGGGTGGCTAAAAAAAACGTACCACAGGATAAAATGCGATAACTTCTCAACCGATTGACAATTTTCTCCGAAAATTTTCCAATTTGTAGGGGAATAAATTTTCAACAATCCCTGAAAGTTTCAGTTGAAACTTTTCATGTTTGCAAAAGTTACAGCTGTTCAAACTTAAAATTTCGTTTTTTTAAATTTTCGCGGAAAATGAACTTCACTTGTAGATTTCCATGTCAAATGATATCACTTTTCACTACGACCTCAGAATTTCGTTTTACACTTTATTGTAAGGTATAATGAGAGTGTCAACTCCCTGCCTTAGCACAAGCTCAACTTCTTTTTGTGAAGCTCAGTATGGCCTTGTTGGTCGGGTCCTGCGGCAACTGACCCCACATTAGCAGCAAGACTTGCTTCAGCTGGCCAATGTTCTCCAACTTGGGATGAAATGTCTTGCAGCGTTCCAGAATAGTTCACCAGACGTGATAAGCAAGAGGACAAAGGTCTGGCGAGTTTGTTAGTCACCTTTGCCAATAAATTTACTGCATTTGATGGCAAAAATAAGGTAGCGTCATCATAATCAGCCTTGCCGTGCGAGCAAGCAGGCGCACCGTCCTGCTGGAAATTAAAACCAGATGTTAGAGCATGCCTGGTCTTCAATGAGTCTGGGTAAGAGAGTTCAGCGATGAGTTTGACATTTAGCCTACTGAATGGTATTAAATGCAGTCTTTTCTTGCAGCTGTAACACACGCCAGCATAGCTGATACTGAAATCATGATGTGCTTTGCAAACGTAACCCTTTCGAATACCAAGCGAATTTCCTGAACATGACATTTTCCCCCGTCAGACCAAATGACAACTTCCTGCCTCTCTTCCAGCATCTGACCTTCGTTACATAAACACGTTTGCAGATAGCCTTCAAAGTGCTTCAGGCTTCACTTTTCACTGGATCTTTTGCTATGACCGCGCGATGTCCCAGTCTCTGTTCACGTAACGTCCGAGTTCCCATTTTATCCTCTGCAGAAACTTTGCCCATGACGTTCAGTAACGGATTCACAAACTGAGGCCTTATTATACAAAATATGACCATATACTAACAGCTTACCTAATAAACAGCTTATCTACAGCTCTTAGTGAGGTTGTATGACATTGTCATCATTTTATGTGTTGCAATTTGCCAAAAAAATCGTAATGAAATCACATGTAATGGAACAAGATTCTCCGGATATTAAAAAAAACCAAATTTTAAGTTTGAACAGCTGTAACTTTTGCAAACATAAAAAGTTTCAACTGAAACTTTCAGGGATTGTGGCAAATTCATTCCCCTGCAAATTGGAAATTTTTCGGAGAAAAAGGTCAATCGGTAGCGAAGTTATCGCATTTTTTCCGGTGGTACGTTTTTTTTTGAGCCACCCTGTATATGTACTTGCTTATATAATTTTCTATCCGTATGCATGTATGCGTGTATATAGATATATTATATATATATATATATGTGTATATATATATAATATAAATATATACATATATATGTATATAATATATATCTGTGTGTTTGTGTTGTGTTTTGGTCTGAAATTGCTCGTCTGATCCATAGATCACATATTTTATAAGTCTGTCGGGGTTCGAACCGGATTCATTTCCGTCCGATAACGTAATCACTGCGCCTCTTATCAGCAGCCAACGGTTATATAGCGCTATACAACACATGCAGCACATGCAGCGCAGCCACGCTCCATGCGACGGACTGCGGAACTAAAGGAAAATCAATTCACAAGGGAAGGCGGAGTAGATGGATGGATGGATGGATGCATGGGTGGATAGATGGATGGTTGGATAGATGGATGAATGGATGAATGGGTGGGTGGGTGAATGGGTACTAGGTAAGTGGATGGATGGATGGAAGGATGGATGGATGGATGGATGGGTGAGTGGGTACTAGGTAGGTGGATGGATAGATGGAAGGATTGATGGATGGATGGGTGGGTGGATGGATGGATGGGTGGTTGGATGTATGGATGTATGGATAGATGGATGGATGGATGGATGGATGGATGGATCGATGGTTAGATGGACGAACGGACGGACGGATGGATGGATGAATTTATATCATGTTTGCATCGACACATTCTGTGTATGATCATACATTAATAAAACACCGGTGAGTTAGTACCTTCTGCCACAATCAGTCACTTGATAGATGTAGAGGATAATAAATGATACATGTGTTTATTTCAGCCTATATAATCTCGTCTCCATTCGATACTATATCCCCCCTCTCTTGTCCACCTAATTCGTCCATCATTCCATCAATCAATCAATCCACTATTCATCCATTCACATTATCTTTAATTTCTCGTTCCATTAGTGATGCAATTCTATGCATGCATCCATTCATCTATTCATCCATCAATCAATTAATCAATCAATCAATCCATTCATTCACATAATTATACGCACGCTAACATAAGCGCTCACATATTACATATATACATGTGCACCGTGTACACTCACACATGCATACAGTGTACATGCACACATGCATACATGCACACATGCATACATGCATACATACATACATACATACATGCATGCATACATACATACATACGTACGTACGTACATACATACATACATACATACATACATACATACATACATACATACATACATACATACATACATACATACATTGCATACATACATTGCATACATACATGCATGCATTGCATGCATACATAAATCCATTTAGTTCACCCACCCCACGACTGATCCAGACATCAATTCATCCACCCAGCAGCATCCATCCGTTCATCCAATAATCCATTATATCTTTTGTCTTTTCCTCTATTCATCCACCTAACAACCCCTCCCATGTATCCACCCATCCATCTGACCCACCCACCCGTTAGCTAATACATCCTCCCATCGATCCATCAATCCGTCAGTTGTTCACATATATATATATATTATATAATAGATTAAATAGATTATACATATTAAATATATCATAAATATTATGTAGGCCTACTTTATATATTATATGTATTATGTCTATTATATTTATTGTTATATATTGTATATATAATATATATTAAATATATTATATATATATATATATATATATTGGAAGGAACAATGTTCTTCAGCTGTGTGTGCATGTGGGGCGCCACGTAAGGGTATGCTCAGTGCCTTAGAGCCGGAAGGCTGTGGGTTCGAATCCACCTCAAGCCCCTGTGCGTAGAGACCTTGGGTAAGTCCTTCACTCGCAATTGCTCAGCGCTTCGGCGTGAAACTCCGATTTAATGGCGGGGCTCTAATAGGGAGCGTCTCTGAATAGTAAGCTAGAAAGGGAGCTATAACAAGTGCTCATACTTACATTCATACATACATACATAGGGCCTACATATACACACACATACATACATACATACATACATACATACATACATACATACATACATACATACATATAATCGATACGTACATACATACATACATATATGCATATATGCATACATACATACATACATACATACATACATACATACATACATACATACATACATACATACATATATGCAATGCATACATACATACACTCACACACACATACATACTTACATACATACATACATATATGCAATGCATATATGCAATGCATACATACATACACTCACACATACATACATACATACATACATACATACATACATACGCACACATACATACATACATATATACATACATTACATGCATACATACATATATACACACATAAATGCATACATAAATGCATACATACATACATACATACATATATTACATATATACAGTATGATATATCCTATCCGACATAATTATGTGTGTATATGTTTGTATATATATTTTTTACATGGTCTGTAGGCCTTTATGCACTGAATATGAGCAGTATTCTTTAGATGTGTGTGTGTATAGAAAAAATATGGTTTATAGTCCTGCAGAATGCATTGGATAGGATCCGTATTCTTTCTTCGGCTCGTTGATTGCTTTCTTCTGTCAGAAGTATTTTTTCGAGAGCTGCGCACTTGACTGAACTGTTGAATAAGGAAATTGGTATCGATCTCTTCCGCCTGATCGGCATTGTATTCGTATCGATCCCTGTCAGCGGACCCCACCCCACTCCAACCCACCCCAACCCCAACCCACCCCAACCCCATCCCCCGAGGCTTAGTTCGGCATTCCTTTATCGATTATTGTCGGATGGACGGAAGAAAGAACTGGGCCTGTCGGACGAATGAAGAGCTTTTTCTGTCGTTCTTTGTTGTTGCTCAAGAATTGTTTGAATTAACAATGGAACTGAATCAACAATTCAACATCCACCGAACGCCACTCTGTCAACATTGCGGTCACTTTTATGTTGTCATTTTCAGTCTTACAAGCATATGCAGTCCATTCATCATACAGTCATTACATTCTTCGGTCATTAGATCCTTCGGTCATTTAATCCTTCGGTCATTAAATCATTCAGTCATTAAATCATTCAGTCATTAAATCATTCAGTCATTAAATCATTCAGTCATTAATATTTACAGTCATTAAATCCTTCAGTCATTAAATCATTCAGTCATTAAATTCACCAATCATTAAATCCTTCAAACATAAAATATCTACAGTCATTATTTTAAAGTCATTAAATCCTTTAGTTGTTGAATCCAATACTTAATTCTTTGGTCATTAATATCTATAGTCATTGAATCCTTCAGTCATTGAATAATCTACCAGTCATTAAATTTTTCGGTCATTATTTCTTTAAGTCATTGAATCCCTCAGTCATTGAATCCACAAGTCATTAATTCCTTCAGTCATTAATATCTGCTGTCATTATTTTCTTTAGTCATTAAATCCCTTCAGTAATTCAATTACTCAATCATTCAACCATATCAACCATTCCATCCATTCAGTCGATCAATAATTCACTAAGTCACTCATTCGGTCATTTAGTCATGCAATCATTCGGTCATTCAGTCATTTAGTCATTTGGTCATTCAATCTTTCAATCATTCAGTCATTCAGCCATTTAGTTTTCAAATCATTCAGTCATCCATCCATTCAATAATTATAGCTATTGTTCAACCATTCACAAAAATATCTGGCATCATAAAGAATAAAATATCTGATCAGTGCTTCATACAATATATATACGATTCAAAAAGACTTATTCGTCTTCCTCCTCCTCCTCCTTTTCCTCCTCCTCCTCCTTCTCCTCCTTCTCCTCCTCCTCCTTCTCCTCCTTCTCCTCCTCCTCCTTCTCCTCCTCCTTCTCCTCCTCCTTCTTCTACTCCTCCTCCTCCTCTTCATCCTCCTCTTTCGCCTCCGACGAATAACCGTGAAGCAATCCTCATTCGCATTCCACATCTTATGGTTTATATTTCTGCGTCGTATCCTCTTTCCCTCCTCCCTCCATCGTCCTCCTCCTTCTCTTTCCAGTTTTCTCTGTCTGTCTTTCTGTCTGTCTGTTTGTCAGGTTATCTGTCTGTCTTTCAGTCTGTCTGTTTATCTGTCTATCTGTCTGTCTTTCTGTCTGTCTGTTTTTCTTTCTGTATATCTGACTGCTTGCTTATACATGTATGTATGTGTAGCTGTCTATCTATCTGTCTGTCTGTCAGTCTGTTTATGTGTCTGTCTATCTGTGTATCTGTCTGTCTGTCTGTTTATGTATCTGTATATCTGTCTGTATGTATGTCTGCTTAACGGTCTTTCTGTCTGTCTGTCTGTCTGTCTGTCTGTCTGCCTGCCTGTCTGTCTGTCTGTCTGTCTGTTTAGACTATATCTGTTTGAATTAATGCATGTCTTTCTCTCCTTCTGTTTCCGATTCTTCCCTTCACCCTCTCTCGCATTCTCTCTCTTCCCCATCTCCCATTCTCATTATTCCCACTCCCTCGCATTCTCTGCCTCCTCCCGCTCCCTTTCTCCCCCCTCCGCCAACCACTTGAAACCCGGAGAGGAAGTTTCCTTTCCGGGGGTAATGGACGCCCGCGCGATATCTGATCATTCCACTTTTATGACGTCTTGCGCTGACGACGGTGCGGGCGGACTACACGCCAGCCTGCCCGCCTGCCTGTCAAACATTTATGCAGCGCCAGAGAGGCTATCATGAATTTATGCTGCGCCCGTTCAGCTTTCGCGCGATCAATGGCAGCCCTGAACAGTGCTTCGTCCTCCATCATTGATTCGTTCGATTCCCCGCAATCAATCGTCTGGTCGTGCTCGGAGGCATCTGCGGTGTTCCGATGGAGGGAGAGGGCGAGCAGCGGGCGTTGGGGATCGATCCCCCGATGATTGCCGGGTCTTAGTTCAGTGACGCCTAAATGGCCGTAGATATAATAGTGACTGCAGCTGCACGACTGATTGGTTGGCTGGATGGTTGATTTATTGATTGACCGATTGATTGATGATGGTTCAGACACTGAATCATGGAATCGCCTATTGTTTGTTTGGCTGATTGATTGATTGACTGGTTGATTGATTGATTGATTGATTGACTGACTCATGGAATGGTTTAATGACTCATTGATTGATTGACTTAATTGCTTGCTAATTGATTTAGTGACTTGCTGACTGACTTAATGACTTACTGATTGACATTATGGCTTACTGATTGACTTACTGATTGACTTACTGACTTAATGACATACTGCCTGACTTAATGACTTTCTGATTGACTTAATGACTTACTAACAGACTTAATGACTTTCTGATTGACTTATTGTCTTGTTGACTGACTCACTACGGTTAAGTAGGTGACTGTCCAACTGGCACAAAAATTGACTTCATCAACTGAATGACTTACTTATTGTCTAACTGACTGACTGACTGATTCTCTCACTCACTTAATCAATTCATTAATGCATGGGTGTTAGATGAATGAGTGAATGAATCAATTAATTATTATCTAAACATGAGCGAAGAGAAGAAAAGTGACTTTATACAGTGAATAGCCCTGATGCTTTTTATTTTTTACTAGCGTACCGGCCACGCGTTGCTGTGGCTGAAAAGAGCATCCAATCATCCCTCCCTACCTCCTCCCCCTCCCTCCCTCCCTCCCCTCCCCTCCCCCTTCCACACTCCCTCCCCCTGGTCCCACACCCCTCCCCTCCCTCTGGTTGTTGTGTTGGTGGTGGAGGTGATGGTGGTGGTGTTGGAGGTGGTAGTGTTGCGGTGGAGGTGATGGTGATGGTGGCGGCAGTGGCCATGGTAGTGATTTTGGTGGAGGTGGTTGTGGTGGTGATTGTGATGGTGGAGTGATGGTTGTGATGATTGTTGTAGTAGTGGTAGTAGTGGTAGTGGTACATAGTGGTGGTAGTGGTAGTTGTGGTAGTGGTAGTGGTGTTGTTGTTGGGCTATAAGAGAAGGGAGGCAGAGCAGCGTATGGCTTTGATGTTGTCTTGCACATGAAGTCCTTCTACTCTCGCCCGGCGTAGTTCTCTTGTCCCAGCTGCGTCCGACCGGCGCTTGCGCTGCACTGGCATCCTGGCGGAGCGGAGATAATGCGGGGCTTGTGACGGCGGCCGTGGGGGTATCGGAGAGCCACCGGGCGGACCGTGCCTCCGACTATAGGCGTAGATGACAGTCGATCAGATTTATACGCCATGGCGATCGGAATAGGGTTTTGACTGGAAGGCAGGAATATAGTGTGCGGAGGGAAGCAACGGCTGAGAGGGAGAGAGAGAGAGACAGAGACAGAGACAGAGAGACAGACAGACAGACAGACAGACAGACAGACAGACAGACAGAGAAAAACAGAGAGACAGAGACAGACAGACAGACAGAGAGAAACAGAGAGACAGAGAAAGAGACAGAGATAGAGATAGAGACAGAGACAGACAGACAGAGAGAGAGAGAGCGGGAGGGTCCGTAGTGGTGGTTCATGAGAGGGTGCACGTGGGAGAACAGAGGAAGAAGAGGAATAATGAATGGGTATGTGTATTGTGCATTGTGTAGACTGTAGAATATATATATATATATATATATATATATATATATGCAGCGGAGATGGAGAGCAGTGCATGGATGAGGGATGCCTAGGGAAAAGCAGTGGAGAGGAAGAGGAGTGATTAAAGAGGAGGAGGAAGAGGAGAAGGAGGAGGATGAGGAGGAAGAGAAAACGAGTGGGACGAACAGGATTAGAGAGGGAGGAAAAGTAGGAGGAATAGAGAGAAATAACCAGTGATTAATCTATATCCCCTTCAGGTTCTGAAGTTGGGGGGGGGGCGCAAACGAGTGTCTGCAGGTGAGAGTATTATTATGTAGACTCTAAGCTTAGCTTATCCCTGTTGACCAAAACTGAATAGAACACGATTAGCAGAAATCGCAACAAATGTTTGTTTGTTTGTTTGTATGTGCACTTGTTATAGCGCCCCTTCAAGCTCTCTCTCTACT
>OX243817.1:5380247-5752747 GCA_945859605.1 Lumbricus rubellus | reverse complement strand
GACCGACTGGGGTACGGTGGGGCAAGGTGAGCCGTACTTCAAAGAGGACCTGCCTGATGACTCGAGACATAACGAGCACTGTGTATGCTGTGAGAGGCGCTCTAGATATTATATTTTTAGATACGATATTATATTACTCTACCGCCATGTTTGTATCATACGAATAATAGACGCATGCGTGTAGACATGTGCATTTGTCCAGTCACGTGTTCCTTGATTAACCGGAACACATGTAGAACTATTTCGTGACCAGCTGGTCGTTGAACTCTGAATGGCAGATAGCGCAAAGCATGGGTCATAACCTTTCACTCAATAGTGCCGCATAGTCCTAGTTAGCTCAATAACACCGACCCAAATCGACTGCTAGGACTGTAACATGACTAACATCACAGAAAAGGTGCAAAAGTCTGTGCTCAATCCACTACTTACATGTACAAATCCACGAAGGTACCCGAAGATCCAGTGCTTAAAGTGTATAAAAAGAAGTGCCTGGACGCCCCTTCCATTTCTAGGTTTTGCTGGCCTAATAAGTGGCAGGACGGTGTGCAGATTTGTTATTATTAATAATCCACACAACATGCATTGTGTCTCGCACGTGCTTTGTTTTATCTGAACGACGCGTGTCGAAAATCCATCAGCGGCGACTAATTAAGATTTTATAACCAAATAATTAGAGTATAATTATAGACCTAAGCGCTGCTTCGAACTTCTTAATTAGAGTGAGAAAATTAACAGAATAACTAATTAATTATAATGCTAATTAGTACTTAACTAATTAACCAGGGCTAGTTGCTGGCTTCAGAATAGGTCCACAGCCTATAGTACGAGGCAGAAACATATTTTAGCCGTTTGGCGCAGGGCTTGTTAACGTACAGTTGTACACAAAATGTGCAGTTCTAAATGGATTTGTGCAGTTGTAAAAGCACTTCTGTGCAGTTAAAACTAGAAAAAAAATTGGTCATTGTCTTGAATGTCTTCTGATTGGAAATAATTTGCCATCGAGGATGGGGAAGAAAAGAAAGAGTTGTGAAGTTCTAAGAATTCCTTAAAAACAGCCCTGATGTTGCTATAGGCCTACAAAATGTTTTCATAATTATAAACATCGGAATGACCTTTGGAGCTAGCATGAGTTATAAAGTATTGCTCCAAGGCATTATGTTATTTCTCCACTCATCTGTAATGAAATGAGCAACAACACCGTAGGCCTATAATAATATACTCTCTCCTTTGATGTCGAGGAAACCTAGTGTTTTAAACGTAGGTAGAAAATTGAGAAATCTATTTTCATTATTTTTCCTGGAAACTAAGAATCTTAATTCTAAAAGAAGCACTCTAAAAATAATCTCACTTAACTGATTGATTCGTTGATGGAACTTCCACAAAACATGTCATGGCTAGAGGCATTTCGTCTTCCCAATAATAGATTTTATTGATCTTAGGAGTATTGTATTGATCTTAGGAGTATTGTATTGATCTTAGGAGTATTGATCATAGGAGTAGCCTATTTTACCGATCTTAGGGGTATTTTTTAAATTTATCTTATGAGTATTTTTATATATCTTAGGAGTAGGCTATTCAAAGCCCGACGATTCTTCCGTTATAATATGCCGCCGTTTGGGCAACATTATGTATTGTCCAGATATCTATAATAGAGCATGCGCTTGATTTACCAGAAAGCTGTCGAAAACTAGCGCTGTTACTACAGCTCGGTGTTTCCATATTACTATTATCATTACTATGAATGTTATTTCGTAGTATACCTTCCATAGTAATCGGATACTAACTTCTGCTACGCCGTGATTAATGCATGGGGCATCGGCCGCTGACGCCTCAAAACCACTCCATTACGAGGTCAACATAAGACGGAATATTCCATGGTCGAAATGCGGTTCAAATTAGTGTTTACTGTTCAGACATCGTTTTGTTGAACAACATCGCGTGAACATCAGTTCCAATTTGCTGCTTACAACCTCTGGCAATGCTGCTGCTGCAGATAATGATACTTCTAAATAATTAATCTATGAGTTTTCTTGCCATCGCAGCAGCAGCAACGGTGATAAGGGATTGCCGCGTCCGACCATTTCTTTGAAACGAATATTATTATACTCCGAGAAATGCGCTAGCACTCTTGTCGCTTTAGTTTAGCCATGCTGTTTGAAGACAATAATAATTCATTTTTGAACAATGGATCATGGACATTCTTGCGGTTTAATGCATGGAAAAATATGTAGAGCATTCTTGCCACTTCAAGGTTTGCCGTCCAAAGAAAATGGTCCTCTGAAAAATGAACATTTGTTGCCACCATGCATTGTGTATGCTCTTCTCAAGACAATAGCACTCTGAATAACGAACTTTCTTGCCACAATAATTATGTGTTTGTGATATTCTCAAGACAACAGCACTCTGAACAATTAACATTCTTCCTTCCATTGTCGATGCTCTTCTCAAGACAATAGCACTCTGAACAATTAACATTTCTGCCACTATTGTGTATGCTGTTCTCAAGACAATAGCACTCTAAACAATTAACATTTCTGCCACTATTGTGTATGCTGTTCTCGAGACAATAGCACTGTGAACAATTAGCATTTCTCTCACTATTGTGTATGTTGTTCTCAATGCGATATTTCAAACAATTTTATGAGCATACTGGTCACCACACTAGTGTCTAATCGTCCCAGGCACGAAACTACACAGAGTGTCTGCTGCAGGGGCGATCAGTGCATCAGACTGGCGTGCGTGCATTCGTGCATCCTTCTAATGGACGCTTCACACACTGTGCACTTTATCCACCGCGCATGACAGACCTCGTCGTCAAGGAATCGATAACCATAGCGACGGTTGCCTTGGTGACCACCGGCCGATGAAAGTGATGGGTCATGGGTCAGTGCGCATGTCCAGCGAAGTCGATTCTTCCGGCTGAAAGGAATCTCTTTCCAGCGAAGCGGATATGCATTATGCATGGCGCCATGCAAATTATGCAAATTATGCAGGTTATGCAGATTATGCAGATTAGGCAAATTATGTAAATTATGCAACTTTGCAAATTATGCACATTATGCAAATTATGCAAACTATGCAGATTATGCACATTGTGCAAATTATGCAGATTAGCTTACACTACGTACGGAAAGACGTTTTAGATTGTGTTGCGTTTCTTCGGTGGACTGGACAGAGGACGAATGAGATGCTTTAGATATGTAGGTCAGATGTTTAATTGGGTCATCGAAACACTTACGCGGTCACGTGGTGCAATAGCGCTATATCAAAGCAGCGTTTCGAAAGGTTGTTATATTATTCGAGTTAATTGCGTTGGCTGTCCACGTGACCATTTCTTCGTTATACAGAGGGTCGTCGAATCGTATACAAAGCGCAGTAGTTTAAATTGGTCATCGCAAGCACAATTGTAACCATGGGCGTCCGCAGGGGGGCGCAAGGGGGCGCAAGTGCGCCCCCCTAGATTTTTCGCATATTTGCAGATAACTCTAGATTATTTGGCTATGATTATTACAATGCGATTTTCCACGTGATTATCTGTGTGTTCTACAAGTTGGACGTATAAGTTATATCTTTCTTTCTATGCATAGCATATAGATAGCCTATAGAATTTCTCTTGGTAATATTGAAATTCATACTGTTAACCCACTATACGACAAAATGCATTCAGTCGTGTCATCTAATTGCCAAGTAATTGGTATCGTGTTCCATTTAGCAGCGGCTCTTGTGTTGTTTCAGGCGATCACTGCGAGATAACAGATCCAGCCGGTGAAACGCGAATACATAGTCACATATATATTCACACGATTATAATATATAGGCATATAGGCCTATATATATAGCCTATATAAACTTTATTGGCACTGACTGGAGCGACTGTCTCTGAGCCATGACTGCAGCTTCTTCCCTCTATGCCAGCCAACACGCGTTTTGCCACACTTTAACCCGCTAGCTTCGGAACTATATATACTGCATTCCTAGGGGTCCTGGTGTACTATATAATACATATCTATATAATGTATACTATAGGAAGAGCCGAAGAGGTGTGTCAGCTAATTTAATCAGTGCACGCCGATTGTCGTACAGCGACGTAAGTAGGCCAGGTGCAAATTGCCGCGCGGCGTCTGCACAGGTGATTGTCTGGACAGCACGTGACGTCTAGACGAGCGTACGTTAATTGTACAAGAAGGGAGTGGAAGTGAAGAAGGAGAGTTGCGTGTTGAGAGCCGTTGAGATAGGCTGTAAGAGTTGTTGTTGAGTTGCGATAGAGTAGACTGATGAAGATAGTAGTCGTGTAGTTGTTATGATAACGCAAGTGTAGTCATTGTTGTGTTGTTGCTGATCGTTTTACTTTATATCGGATTTTGGAGTATAATAAGAAGAGTTAAACACGTCGTCGTTGTTGGTTAACAAAACAGTGAAAGACTGTAGATTCTTTAACCTAGCCATTTAGCTAATGAAACAGTTATCTAGGGATAGGCCTACGCTACCACGAACTTATACGAAGAAGCTTCCGAAGAGACTGAAGGTCACACGTAGAGAAGAAGAGGGAAAAGACTTGTGACATTTGGTGGCAGCGGTGGGATAACGATCCAAGTTGCAGGATAACGATCCAAGTTGCAGGATAACGATCCAAGTTGCAGGATAACGATCCAAGTTGCAGGAGAACGATCGTAGTTACGAACGGAGGGATTCTATTCAATCAACAGACGTTGTGGAGGAACGGACGCTGCGAATTTATCGAGTAGCCGAGCACACGGGAGAAGCAACGATACATCGAGCATCCGTACGTCAGTGAGAAACGACAACACAACGACTACGAGGTAGAAAAAACTTGCTTGTCTATTGAAGTTTGCTTAAAGAATTGAAGTCAGTCAATTGCAAACATTTGAAGAGTAGCCTACTATTTATCGACTAGCATCAGTAAAGTAAAGAAGTAAGATGGAGAAACTTACGGAGAAAAAGCAAGCAAATATTAAGAAGATGTCTACTGATAGACTGATAAAACTGCTAATTGAAGCAGATCTAGACGCAGAAGAAGTTGAACAAATGTCGAGGGAAGAATTGATGAGAAATTTAGCCGAGGTTTGGGCTAAGAAAGAAGAAGAAGGTGCTGTCGGAGGCGCTGCGGAGAAGCCAGTGGAGAAGCCTGAGGCACCGATGTCTATGGAGGCGTTGCTGCAATTCATGATAATGAAAGAGGAGCAGCGTAAACAAGAGGAGAAAGAGCGTAAACAAGAAGAAAAAGAGAAAGAAGAGCAGCGCAGACAAGAGGAGAAAGAGCGTAAACAAGAGGAGAAAGAGCGTAAACAAGAGGAGAAAGAGAAAGAGGAGCAACGAGCGGAAAGAGCAGAAAAATTAGAAAGGATAAGACAACAAGAGATAGACATGCAGAAGCAACAGTTCCAGCTTCAGTTAGAACAAATGAAAATAGATCGTGACGAATCAGAACGAAGAAGGATGGAGTTAATGATAGAGTACGAAAAAGCAAGAAAAAGCGATGAAGAAATACGAAAGCAGCAGATTGAGGACAAAAAGGCTCGCGAGGAAGAAAAAGAAAAGATGCGTTTACAAGAACTGGAGAGAGCAGAAGAAATTCGTCAGGAAGAATTTCAAGCCGGAAAAGACAATTTGGAAAAAGCAGAAAGAGAAAGAGAAGAGCAGATGCAGTTAGAACAAAAGAAACTTGCTATCAAGGAGGCTCAACTTAAAGAAATGGCCATTGAAAAAGAAGAACGCAGAAAGCAGTTAGAACTGTTGCAGCAGAAGATTGAACAAGAAGAACTGCGGAGAATCGAAGATCAAGATCGACTGAAGAAGAGGGACGAAGATGATCGTAAGAGCCGAGAAGTGTCAGAACAGATTAGACTCAAAGAAAGTGAGACAATGGTGTCCAAGATTAAGAAGATAGGTGACGCAATGAAGCATGTGTTACCGAAGATGCCGTATGATATGATGGAAGTGCCATTATATTTTGAAACAGTTGAAAATGCATTCAATAGCTTCGCTGTGGAAAAGCAATATTGGGTGAAATTGTTGTTGCCATTGATGACCCCGAGAGCGCGAACGGTATTGAATCGATTGTCATTTGAGAATTTAGATAAATACGATGCAGTGAAAGAGCACTTGTTGAAGGAATTCAAGTTAACAGCTCGTGAGTACAGGTCAAGGTTTGCAGATGCCAAGAAGACAGCCGAAGAAACGTATACGATGTTCACGGCTAGGCTGAAGAACCTGTTGAATTATTATGTCCGAAGTAGACGAGTGGACAAAGACTACGAGAAGCTGTTTGATTTGTTAGTGGCGGATAAGCTGAAAGAATGTTTACCACCAGGTCCACTACAGTTTGTCTTAGCAAAAGAGGGCACAGAATGCTTGGAGGCTAGTAATGTTGCAGATCTCGCAGATATACATGTAAACAATCGGATTGGTGTGATGTTCCAAGACAAACCGAAATTTGAAGCATGGGACAATAGTCCAAAGCAACCCAAGTGGAACAAGGATAGCAAAGACACCGGAAGCCAAGCCAAGAGTAATGATGCAAAGAAAGATGATTATTCTGGAAAGCAGTGGTCGCAAGATAAACAACAGTCAACGTGGGACAGACAAGCCTACAATCGAACTCCGCCGCTGGGACGCCCAACAGAAAGTAATGCATCTTACACGCCGTACAACAAGTGGGAGAACAAGGAGCAAAGAAGTTTTATCAAGAAGCGTTGCCACAATTGCAATTCTGATAAACACCTAATAAAACATTGCCAAGCACCAGGAGCGGCAAATCTGAGGAAGAACTTTAGCAGAAGTGCAGAAAATCTTCGAGTAAACCAGATACAAGTGATAAATGCACCTCCTGGTTGGGAAGAACAATGCAACCAAGAAACAGAAGTAAAGTCAGTGATGAAGTGTACGCCGCAGTTCACCATACTGAAAGAAGCGATAAAGACTACTTCCATTGCAGAAAGTTGTCGAGAAACAAAAAGTAAAGAGGAGTGTCAACGCATAAAGAAGATATCGTTGCAGCATGTAAATGTGGAGATACGTGGGACTGATGGGCAGCCTGTGCAAGTCGAGGCGTTGATTGACTCGGGGACCGAGATACCAGTAATCAACGAGGAACTACTGAAAGGAACGACAGTAGAAGAAATCGGCAGAGTTCATTTGCAATGTGTAGCTGGAGAGCCGATTCCAGCTAAGTTGGTGAAAATCGAAGTGCGGATGAGCGGTCGTAACGAAGGAGCAGCTACAGAGGACAGGACAATAAATATCGCGCCATATTTAACTTTAGTGTGTGCCAGCATTTCAGCAGAACTGTGTAAAGAAAATCCAGAAAAGTTCCTGCTACATCCAGAGATAATTGCAGAACTGAAAGAGGTTCCACCAATCAGTATATTGCAAGGAGAGCTACAAGCGAATGTGACTACAAGAGCACAAAGTCGGAGAGCAGAAGTCGAAGACGGAGAAGATGAAACGATAAACGAAAGTTCGCAAGAAGATGACACGGAAAGCGAAGATGAACTCAGCATCCAAAATGACGAAAGAACAACATCTGAGAACAATGAAACTGAAGAAGAGATGGCTGCATGTGAACGAAATGATAGTGAAGATTCCGGAAGCGACGCTGAACTGGAGACAAGTATGAGGGACTTGTTCACAGAGAATTCGAACGATGAAAGACAGCTGGAAGATGCGAAGAAATTCGAGGAGCAGCAGAGAAATGACGAGTCACTGAAATCGTGGTGGAGGATCGCTGAAGACCAAGGATCAGAGTTTATCGTGGTGAATGGATTGCTGTATAAGAAGCATCAAATGCTGGATCAGCTTGTGTATCAGTTGGTGTTACCGAAAGAGAGAAGAATTCAAGTAATGGAATTAGCTCACGAGTCAGTATTTGGCGGACACTTGGGAGAAGAGAAGACACGAGAGAGAATCAAGTTGTCCTTTGTCTGGCCAAAGATGCGTCGAGACGTGGTGAAATTTTGTAAGTCCTGTGAGAAGTGTCAGCTGAAGGCACGAAGTTTGGTGATGGATCGAGTGCCGATTACACCAATTCCAAGGGAAGATGTTCCATTCCGACGGATGACTATGGACGTGGTAGGCCCAATAGAACCGAAGTCAGCAGCTGGGCATAAGTATTGCTTGTGCATAGTGGATTCATGTACAAGATGGCCGACAATCTTCTTGCTGAAGTCATTGACTGCTAAGGCTGTGTGCGAAGCTTTGATGAAGCTTTTCATTGACGTGGGGGTGCCGTCTGTGATCACCAGCGACAGAGGCACGAATTTTACAGCCAGTCTTACAAGAGAATTTTTGAAATTGATGGGATGCTGTCCACGATTCGATTCACCGGGGCATCCAGAGGCAGCCGGATTAGTCGAGAGATGGAACCAGACGTTCAAGAAGATGGTACATCATGTCATTGTGGAAAATCCAAGACAGTGGCATAAAATCATTCCGTTTACCGTATGGGCATTGAGAGAAGTTCCTAACGCAACGACAGGAGTGGCACCATATCTGCTGGTGTATGGAAAAATGCCAAGAGGACCATTAACTATCTTAAAGGAAAGCTGGACCAAAGAAATAAATCTACCGCCAAACATTGGAGTACAACCAGCAAAGTACCTGAAGAACTTAAGAGCAGACATGGAGAAAGCTTTGATATTTGCTGAGAATTGTGCAGAGGAAAAGCAAAAACAATACGCCAGTCAATACAACAAGAGGGCCAAGGATAAAGAATTCGAACCAGGAGAAAACGTCATCGTCCTGTATCCAACGTCAACCAATAAATTGATCTCACGATGGCATGGTCCATGTACAGTGCTACAAAGAAGATCCAAGTATTCGTATCTGGTGGACATGAATGAAAACGGCCGACGAATCGTCCATGCCAACAAAATGAGGAAGTTCATCGCAAGAACATTATCGTGTGGTCTCATCGTGGAAGAGGACGACGAATTCGGATCAGTGGTAGAGCTACCATTGAAAGAAGACCATGCAGAGACGACACAGAAATCGCTGCAATTGGACTATGAACAGATCGGACATCTTACGAGCGAGCAACAGAAACAGCTACTGGATGTACTGAACTGTTATGCAGACAGAGTTTCGGACAAACCTGGATTATGTACACTGGTAGAACAGGAAGTGGTGCTGAACCCGAAGAATCCTAACATTTGCTAACTAATTGATTGATATTCTTTGGTTTCTACAGACAATTTATTTGTAATTTTGCTGAGATTGCTAAACCATTGACAGATTTAACTAGCAAGCAGACACCTGAGAACATTGTTTGGACTGAGGACCACCAGAAATCTTTTGATTCTCTTAAAGAAATTGTTTTATCGAATGTTATTCTGTACATGTTCGAGGTTGGCAAACCATTTAATTTGTACTGTGATAGCAGTGATTTTGCTGTGGGGGCTGTGCTGTCACAAGTGGACGATGAGGGGATAGAACGTCCCGTTTCATTTATCAGCCAGAAGCTGACAGATACCCAGAGGAGATGGGCGACGATTGAGAAGGAAGCCTATGCAATCATATGGGCTTTAAACAAATTGAAAGAAATCATTATTGGTTCCAAGATTAATGTGTTCACTGATCATAATCCTTTAGTTTATTTGACTGAGTCAATGTCGAAGTCTGCTAAGTTAGTCAGATGGTCTTTATCATTGCAAAATTTTGACATTCTGTTGAACTATAAGAAAGGAAAGTTGAATGTAGTAGCAGACTGCTTATCGAGATTGTAGTATAAGGTATTTTGTGATTGCATTTAGTATAAGAATTGTTTGTATTTAGTTTAAGCATTATACGTTCGCTAATTTTTGAGATTAATTAGCTCTCTTCAAAAGAAAGGAAGGAGGTAATGTCAGCTAATTTAATCAGTGCACGCCGATTGTCGTACAGCGACGTAAGTAGGCCAGGTGCAAATTGCCGCGCGGCGTCTGCACAGGTGATTGTCTGGACAGCACGTGACGTCTAGACGAGCGTACGTTAATTGTACAAGAAGGGAGTGGAAGTGAAGAAGGAGAGTTGCGTGTTGAGAGCCGTTGAGATAGGCTGTAAGAGTTGTTGTTGAGTTGCGATAGAGTAGACTGATGAAGATAGTAGTCGTGTAGTTGTTATGATAACGCAAGTGTAGTCATTGTTGTGTTGTTGCTGATCGTTTTACTTTATATCGGATTTTGGAGTATAATAAGAAGAGTTAAACACGTCGTCGTTGTTAGTTAACAAAACAGTGAAAGACTGTAGATTCTTTAACCTAGCCATTTAGCTAATGAAACAGTTATCTAGGGATAGGCCTACGCTACCACGAACTTATACGAAGAAGCTTCCGAAGAGACTGAAGGTCACACGTAGAGAAGAAGAGGGAAAAGACTTGTGACAAGGTGCGTTATTCTTATAGGGCTACGCGATGCGTTGACTCAGCCTTGGTTGGCTTCAGAGACAGGATGAAAGATGAGGGTGCCAGCGAGAGACATCGACAGAGAAGAAGAGGTAGAAGGGGCAGAGAAATAAAGGGGTAGGAGGGAGAGAAGAGGAAACATCACATCAAAGTTGATATTTGATAGGGTGGCATATATAATATATATAGGCTTATATTATATATAATTATATATACACGTATACTGTGCGAGGGGAGAGAGAAGGGAAGGGATGAGTAGTGAGCAGAGGAATCTAGTCACCACATCTATCGGAGGAAAGTTACGACCTTGCTGCCAGATTGAGATAGGTCCCAACACAGGGGACCAAAAGCTTCCCGCTCGAGGCAGAGCGAAGGGCAATTTGTTAGGAACGGAACAGGAAGTTAAAGGGTGTTCATTTTCGCTTGAAGTTAGGTTCTATAAACGGTCATATTTTTACAACTAAAATGCCGGTATAGGCCTACAGCGGGCACCACACAAATTAAGGTAATTCAATACGGTACGCTTGTGTGATGGTAGAACATGGATTCATTCGTTCGACAACCAGTGACGACCGTTTATCAGGTTTCTATGCAGACCTAATGAGTGTATGTACAATTGTGCATTGTAATTCGTACTTGGGAAACAATATTCTTCATCTTGGTCTTCGTACGTCGGAAACAATTTCAGCCAACAAAAGCGGGTTCAGGAAGTGATAAATCAAGTTCGATATAAGACCCCAGACGATTGCAGTTGTTACTTCAAGAGTAAGGTCAGATTTCAGTCACATAAAATTTGACTATCATAACTGTTTTGACAATGAATGTCTAAGATTTTTCGCATGCTGGGTTCCGTGACAGCGGATTGACAGGGAGCCAGCGCAGAAGGAGCGAGCAACGAATGTGGAGTGATCGGTTGCTTTCGACAAGCTATTTAGCCCCTGTAACAATTGGATAAAAATCTGCGCCCCCCTAGAAAAATTCCTGCGGACGCCCATGCTTGTAACTTGTAACGGTATTTATGTGCTGTGCTACGACGCTGTAGAAATTGTCGTATTCATCATCATCATCATATGCTATAAACGACATCATCATCGTCATCATCATCATCATCATTGTCGTCGTCGTCATCATCGCAACAACATCATCATTATCACCATTATAATCGTCGTTGTCATCATCATCATCATCACAACAACATCATCATCATCATCATCATCATCATCATCATCATCATCACAACAACAACAACAACAACAACATCATCATCATCATCATCATCGCCACAACCACCACAACCACCGTCGTCGTCGTCATCATCATCACAACAACAACAACAACAACATCATCATCATCATCATCATTATCGTCCGAATCATCATCATCTGATAAACTGACAGTAAACAGCAGCAGCAGCAGCAGCAGCAGCAGCAGCAGCAGCAGCTGTCTAAGTCTAAGAACATCGTCTACACTCTACAACTCTGCATATGATTCCGTTGCGGACTCTCGTTACATCTGTAGTAGCCATCATCATAAGCTGGACATCTATCGGTAGCAATCGAAAGTAAACACACCCGTTCCTCCTCCTCCGAAGCTCTAAAAAACCCTCTCCAGATATGTGCATACCCCCCCCTACCACACCACCACACCCCCTACGCAGAAGATTGAGGGAGGAGTTACACGGGTATACGGCAGCTGCTGCTGCAATCCGATGCCGACTGTACGTCCCATCTCGTGGCATTCTATGGTTGTATATTCAGAGAGAGATGGTGACGTCTTATAGCGGCGCTAGATCAATGTTATGCCGCGGTTACGACACAAATTCATACAATCGAAAGACCTATTCATACACGTCTGTCTCTTTATATAGTATGCGTCCTTTCATCTGTCTGCGTGTGTGTGTGTCTGTCTGTCTCTTTATATAATATGTGTCCTTTCATCTGTTTTCGCGTGTGTGTCTGTCTGTCTGGCTGTCTGTCTGTATGTCTGTGTATTTCTGTTCGTCTGGCACACTCTGTCTGTCAATGTCTGTCTTTCTCTGGTGTACTATGTCTGTCTGTCTGTCGCTGTCTGTCTTTCTCTGTTGTTTTCTGTCTGTCTGCGTGTCCGCATAAACAGGGTGACAACAATTGTCGGAAAGTTGTGTAGTTGTTCAACCTCCTTCCTATAGTCTTTTTTGGGACCGCACAGTTAGTTTCACTTTCCACATCCAAATCCACGTAGATCACCTTCATACTGGAACAGCCTTCCATTAACAATTCGCGATATTATATAGGCTACTGCAATGCACATAATTTTATATTTCATGAAACATTCTCAAAGTCACTTTAAGTCCAGTGCCATAGCCAGGAATTTCTTATGGGGGGGGGGGGGGGTATGGCCGGATGCTTGTTTTTTCTTTCTTATATAATTGGACAAAATTAATAACCTTCAAAAAACGTTTTCCTAAGCCAATGGAGGGTTAACCCCCCCCCCCCAACTCCCCCCTTAAGTCGCACTTGTTCAGAACTGTCCGGTAGCTACGCTAAGCGCCTTCGTGAGGTTACTGTAAGGCGCTATGTAAATGTTCATAAACATACATTGAACAATAGGCCTACATATTATCATAGTCTGATTCTCAGTTATTTTTCTGCGATTCTCATCCTGCGCAAAAGTGCGCATGCATGAAGTCTTTTGAAATGTGATGTATGCAACAAAACATTGATGTTGGATATTTGAAGACCACAGCAGCACCTCAAAGCACTGCTGACATGATTATTTGACCTAAACTATGTGAACCCAAACATCTACTGCACTGAATCAACTACAGATATAGGCCTACATGTATGTTTAACTATGATAGCATGATGTAGGAATAATTAATGGAAGAGTATTTCAATATAGGAAAATGTCTAGAGCAGTAGTTGTATGACTGCATCCTCTGACGCAGTCACGTGTTCTGCGCTAGTTCCCTGTTCTAAAAATAGCATGCAGGCTGGTTCCCGGGCCACCGGAAGTGACGTCATGCCTAAACCTATTTGTTGTAGCAAACCTATGAAGTCTGGAAATTGCAAGCGAAGGACTTGCTACGATCACAGCGGCCTTGGGAAGCCCCAATATACAGGGTGCGCCAAAAAAGACCCCCTAGGTTTTTTGCCAATATCTTGGCCAAAAATAAGAATATCGAAATGAAATTTTACAGTCTTATAGACAATTCATATTTACACATGATGGCCAAAATTCATAAAAATATTTCAAACAGAACAAAAGTTTTTCCATTTTTAGGAAGGTCACCCACCGTTTTTTGACGATTCAAAAACGGAACGCAACAAAAACGAGATTTTTTGCCAATAATTATCTTGGCCAAAAGTAAGAATTTCAAAATGAAATTTTACAGGCCTAAAGTCAATTCATATTTACACATGATGGCCAGATTTCATCAAAATAGGTCATACAAAACAAAAGTTATACCACTTTTAGTAAGACCACCCACCGTTTTTTGACGATTCAGAAACGAAACGCAACAAAAAATAAGAAAAACACGATTTTATTAAGTCTCATGATCTCATCTCAAATAACTGTTGTCAAATGAACTTGGCAGTGCTTCCCAACTTGTGTTCAATGTGCCCACCACCAGTGCCAAAACTTATTTTGAGTCTCTATGCAAAGTTCTTGATGGACATGTTGATTATCTGACAGATTCCTCATTATTTCTTATTTTAAGAATTTGATTGTCATCTTGCTAAGTGACTTCTCAGTGACGTGCAGCTACGCTGGTACCCTGTTTCTTTTTTAAATAGTAATAATAATGATCATCTGTCAATATCAAGGCTATTTGATAATAATTATTTGAAATGAGACTTAATAAAATCGTTTTTTGCTGCGTTACGTCTTTGAATTGTCAAAAATTGGGGGGGGGGTGGCCTCACTAAAAGTGGTATAACTTTTGTTGTTTTGGAAATATTTTGATGAAATCTGACCATCATATGCAGATATAAATTGTCTTTAAGCCTGTAAAATTTCATTTTGATATTCGTACTTTTGGCCAAGATATTGGCCAGAATAATTAGATTGAATTTTTATTACTTTTTGTTGCGTCGCGTTTTTGAATCGTCAAAAAACGGTGGGTGACCTCCCTAAAAGTGGCATAATTTTTGTTCTATTTGAAATATTGTTATGAAATCTGGCCATCATGTGTAAATATGAATTGTCTTTAAGACAGTAAAATTTCATCTCGAAATTCTTACTTTTGGTCAAGATATTGGCAAAAATCTTAGGGGGGGTCTTTTTTTTTGCGCACCCTGTACATTGTACACACCTCAACCGTCCAAATCATGGACGTGTTGTATTAGATGAAGGACCCAGGTTTCAGCTATTATAGGCAAATATATTTGATTATGGCTGAAGGTGACAAATATTTAATATAGCTGAAGGTAATAAAAAAAACAATTAACCTAATTAACTCTGCTTAATAATTATTAAGACGAGCGTCATCTATTACTGAGCAATATGGGTCGAATAGTGAAAGAACACGCGACATAGGCAAGAAGGAGATTAAGGTAAGAACAAGTGAGAGGAAAAGAAGAAGAAGAAGAAGAATGACATGCAGACAGATCTAGAGACAGACACGCATACAAACACAGACAGACACTAAGACAGACATACACACACAGACACACAAAATGCAGACATATCTAGAGACAGACACGCATACAAACACAGACAGACACACTAAGACAGACACAAACACACAGACACAAATGCAGGCAAACGGATGTGGACTACAGTAAACAAAATTAACTTAATGACTTCTGCTTAATTAATTAAGATAAGTATCTATTACTGAACAATCCTGGTGTCAACAGTGGTGCGACACGTGACAATAGTATAATGATCTTGAGAATAATTAATTCATGATAATGGCAAGTCATGACTTCGCATTGTTTTTATGCTGGTAAGTCGCAATGAGTCTGTCTGCGCTGGTGGAATGACTTTCCTATTGTCTATAAGTTATGGGCCTTGACCTTTCAACCGCTGGTCAAGGTCAACTGGAAACCAGTTTGACCTTGGTCATCGAAATAGCAACAGAGGACACAACACATTCGGAATCATACGACTTCTGGTCGGGTCTGGTTCGGAGAAATTTATAAATTGATAAATCGAGATGGGGCGACTTGGAACACGTCTGATGATGGCACGTCAAGCCATCATGCTCGCCAGGTTTTCAAAGGAACGTGTAATTCACCGGCGTCCTAAGGCAATGCAGGCCGCACTCAGAAATTGTTCGTTACGCATGATATATCGACTGTATAGAGGACAAATGGGTTATGTCCATATTTCATTATTTCGAGAAAATCGAATTTCTAATTTCAAGTGCTTATGAAAAATATAACCAAGTAACATTATCATACTTTTTTGGTGTCATTGAATACGTATTTAAACAGGGAACAAGGTTAACAGAGCAATGGTATCATGTGACATGAGAATAACACGAAAAAAATGAAGTTTGTAAGGGTGGGGTGCCCAAAAATGGACATACGACCTTTGTGCTCTACAGAAATCTTTGTCACATGGACATATCACATTCAACAGATCATTAATAACGCATGGTTACTGGGCTTGTTTGCTATTTGAAAGGTCATAACAGAGTTAAACAAACCTGAAAATAAGCAAGTAAGTAAAATTTGACATGTAAACCTGTTTTTACACAAGTGACATGCTCAAATTTCTGTTTCAGGTCACAAATAAAACTATTATTGTTTTTGAGCTCATGGAATTTGAGCTATTGTAAAAATTCATTGGAAAAGAGAAGTGCTAGCAAACTGGATTTGATTTTTGTCTAAAGAGTTCATGGAATCAAACAAATGGATGAATGATCAATGATAATGACATTTATTTGTGAAAATGTTTGCTTCCTGGCAAAAAGTCTTGAATTACTGAACGTTAGGCAGTCAACCTTCCGTATTGGCCACCTCGATACAATGAGGAGATAATGTTTTGCTGAAAAGCTTCTTACACTCTTTGCCTTCAACCATTCACCATAAACAACACCCATGGCTCATTTTTATGCTTATCAGGTGTTCTAACCAGTAGCTAACAATTCCTGGACAAAGTTGCGCAGAAAATGCTTCTTCATATTGAAGTATGACTAAGTCCCCTTTTACCATCTACAACTGAATCAGCATTTTTCACAGTTTACTGGTCTTTGCTGCTTGCATATCTGTAGGCCTATGCTGCCCTCTTATCCTTCTTTTGATTATTGTTTTCCGATCACAGTCTGCCTTTGTTGTAAGTATCCTGTAACAATAAACAGTCCCGATCTTTTACATCAATTGTCCCCTCTCTTTGGAACACTCTGTCTCCATCTACTCGGTATCAACTTCAAACTGGTAATCCCTCCTCCTCAGTGTCTTTCCTCAAAACTTTTTTCTCGTGGCCTTGCGCACTGGGGGCGCCTCTGAACGATTCACCCTATAGTAGAGGCGCTTTAAAAATGTTTTAATGCAATGCATTATACAATACAATAATGCAAACAATAAGTTTAATTGTGATATAGGAAAGAGAATATAAAAAATTCTACTAGTTTTGAGAACTCAATAGACAAAGCAAGAGGCAAAAAACATTAAAGGTTTAGGGGTTAATCAACCATTGGCTTATGAAAAAGTTTTTTAAAAGGTTATTTATCCACTCAAAATAAGAAAAACAAAAACAATTGTGTGTAGTAACAATTGTTTTTCTTACTTTGTACCCTATCTTAATTTTTTCCTTTTTTATTTACTGTAATACTGTTTGGTTGGTGTCAGGAAGGGCAGGCAATAAACCCTCCCAATTATAAATTCCTGGCAACGCCATTGATACTAATGCAATAATTATTATGGCCAACTTACGATTGGTTTTCACACTGTGTGAAGTCGAACTCGAGATTAATACCATTGACGATGACGACTTCGCAAGTTAAGCGAACATCGGATAATCGCGACTGAACTTTATAAAATCATCTTTTGATTACTTTAGACCGACAAGCAGATATTGACTGCCATTTAATATGAACTCTTTATAACAGTATTTACTAAAATAACCAACCTCCGAACCGTCAGCATGCCAACTGGCTTGACGCCATCTTGCATAAAATTAGCGTAAACAATAGCTGATTGGCCGTATTTCTCCGAGCACAAATGTCTTATGTCCACATATGACATTTGTGCTCTGCGGATTTTTACGAAGATGACATGTGATATTTGTAACTTGTGTATTGCACCATGAAAACGACTTTAGCAGGACATAAAACTATTGTGCCCTGAAGCCTTATGCCATTACCTATAAGAATCGCTAAAAACATGGGTTTTGAAAAAATGTGGACATAACCCATTTGTCCTCTATACAGTCGATATATATATATATATACACTGTGCCCCATAAAAAAACACACTAAAAAACTTTGTCATAAAACGCATGTAAGTCTAATGTTAAAAAAGAAAAAGTTATGTTTCATTTAAGAAGATGTTCGAAGTGATGTCCCTTCGCTTGAACGCAGGCTCTCAGCCTTGGCCGCCACTGTTCAATAGCTTTGTCAATGACACTCTGCTTTAACTGTGCCCACACAACGATGAGGCGCTCCTTCAACTCGTTGATGTCCCGTATTGCTGTCTGGTAGACGCGCTCCTGTAGCCTATTAGGCCATTTTTATTCCAACCTTCTGCGGGAACTCTTTTATCAACCGACGACTACTGTAACCCTTCAACAATAGTAAAATCTTAATAAAAAATTTATCTTCGCTGCTGAAAACCATTTTAACTATAAGTTACTAATCTCTATTTAAATGTTTCCAAACACGCCTAGTCTGCGTCACTGCCTCCAACAGCAACCACTTCTGTGAGTAAGTAAAATGTAAAATATTTTGTGGCAAAATTATTTGAGAAACAACGTACAAACTTTTATTACAATTGGCTTAGTTTTATAGAAGATTTTTGAAAAGTTTTTTGGTGTGTTTTTTATGGGGCACAGTGTATATATATAAGCGACGTCGTGATTATATATATATATATATATATATATATATATATATATATACACGACTGTCAGCGTTTGGCAAACGTGGGTCGATTTTTTGGCCTTAAATAATAACGGTGGTATAGTAATAAAAACGCCGGCAGGCGGCGACCGGCCTTGTCACGTGACCCAATTGCTTGGCGGTCACAGAATGAGAATGAAGATGAAGATGACGATGATGCGGTGATATGATATAGACGTGATGATGATGGTCATGATGTGATTTAGACCGTTAGACGTGATGGTCATGATGTGGCTCTAAATAATTGAGCGTGTAAGGCGACTTGCGGCAGTTTTTGATTCAAGTACACCGGTAATTTCATTAATGCAACTATACTAATGTAGCAGTGATGCTTCCATTTGGAGCAGTCGAAGTAGTGATGATGATGACAATGAGGATGATGACGACGACGACGATGATGATGACGATGATGATGATATCTTAACTAATGACGTCATGTGCGTAAGGTTGTCATGTAATTAATATGTTTTGCCATTATCACCCACAACTGAATGTTGTGATACCAGCCGTATTATCTAATGCATTGACCTGACATCAACTGTGCCATATAATTAATAAAATTATGTGCATTAATTAATTAATTCATTCATTCATTCATTCATTTAATCATTCATTCATTCATTCATTCATCCGTTCGTTTGTTCATTTATTTATTCATTCATTCATTTATTCATTCCCTCATTCGTTCGTTCATTCATTCATTCATTCATTCATTCAATCTCTTTCTTATTCATGCATAGCGCCCTTTATGAAGCCAACTGTATTATTATATTGTAATATACAATGCATATAATGTATTATATTATATATATACATATATATATGTAATCTTTTTCTCATGGCATTGTGTAAAGTAGGCCACTAATCACAACCATCATCGTGCTCATCATCATCGTCGTCATCATCATCATCATCATCATCATCATCATCATCATCATCATCATCATCATCATAATCGTCGTCGTCGTCGTCGTCATCGTGGTCATCTCTGTGGCCATCAGCCTCCTTCAAGAAAACAATTTCCTTAGTCATGCAACAGAATATGCTGCAGCCCTCTTCTCTATACACGCATGCAGTCTAATGGTGGCATCCTTAAAGACACCAAATAAATCCTCAGTAGGTCAGAGAAAAAAGATGCAGCCGGCGTACACACAGACACGCACACTCACACACACACAGACACACAGACACACACAGGCACACACGCACGCACACACACAGGCACACACGCACACACACACACAAGCACACACGCACACACACTCACACACACGCACACACACACTCACGCACACGCACGCACACTCACGTACACACGCACACGCACACACACACGCACACTCACACGCACATACGCTGAGGCAGGGATGCTGAATTACGGCCTCGTCGTGCTAAGCTCCAATAGTTCCATAGGCTACAGAGCACTGCGCCGGCAATGCGGTGGCGGCGGCGGTGACCACGTCTTGCCGCCAGACCTATAGAACCCAGCGCCATCTCAATGCGTCGCCGGCGACGCTGATAGCCCCGTGCGACTTATATATCGATCGCGTCTTATATAGGCTGCGCTTCAGGCGACGGACAGCGGCTACGCAGGCTGCTGGTGTCGCGGGATATTTTATCCCCCTAAAGCTATCTGGAAGGGGGTGAATTAATCTATCCTTCCCGGATGGAATATGTTGTGTAGTAAAGAGTATCCGGGAGTTAAACTATTTAATTCATCCCGGATGGAGTACACCGGGTTTAGAGTATCGAGGAATACCCCATTCTTTCCCCCCAACGTGTAATTATTGAAAAAATCGTATAATTGATGAATTTATGTTATAATCACAATTGATAATCACTCTGATTGTTTTAAGTGTGACAAACAATGTTCGAGCATGGCAAATCGAATTTATTTAGCGACACTAAAATGTCTTTAAGTGTTCTAGGTATTATCAGCGTTCTAAAAGCAAAGCAAACAAAGTTGGCGTGTTGGAATAAACACACAACTGTCGGTGCAATGTTCAAAACAAAATAAACATGAAGTTGATTTTCAAAAATAAACCCACTCGGAAGTCGTCTTTCAATTTCCTTTCACCTGGAGCTGGGGGATACGATTATTATGGATGAATTCTATTTCGTGACACCCGCCTGGCAGGCCATATAAGGCAATGGATTCGTTGACTTGAACGACCAACCCCATTTAGCGGCCACGCCGCTCGCGAACGAGACATAAATTTCGCTAGAAAACGAACGCTTTTTCTACAGTTCCATTGATATCGCAACGTGGACGCTGAATGCGTCGAGAATTGGACGGTCCTATTCTATGGGTTGAGTTCGATCCTCTAAGCCACTTGAAATGCTTCCATGCACGACAACTGGTTCACCGACAACTGGTTCAACGACAACTGGTTCAACGACAACTGGTTCAACGACAACTGTCGGTAAACCAGTTGTCGTGACACCCTTGAAATTGAGGCGGGTAGGCCTATGCCCATTGCCAACACGCACATATCGAGTCCAATTTGAACACGTTTGAATTTACATTTAAGTCCCCAGTGCTGAAAGTGTAATAAAAGAAGTGCCAGGAGGCCCCTTACCTTTCCAAAAGAAGTGCCAGGACGCTCCTTACATTTTCAGGTGCGCTGGCCAAATAAGTGGCAGGACCGCTACAGAGATTTGAAAATAAGTGCCAGGACGCCGTCCATGACCGTCCTGCCACACTGTAAGCCCTGCATGATTTAACTAATGGTTTTAGTTTAATAGAGCTTGATTTGAACTGCGGATTTGAGTCAACGATGAGTCAGAATTGAGTTCATTTTGAGTCCGATTCTAAACCTGGATCCGAATAATTATGATCCGAGTCGGACAGAAAGCCGCATGAGGAAGGAGTTTGTCTCTGGTGGTCACCATTGGTTTTGTGTATCATTTTGTGATTTGCCAAAATTTACCCACATAGTCATTTGCATCATCATCATCATCATCGTCATCGTCGTCGTCATCGTCATCGTCATCATCGTCATCGTCATCGTCATCGTCTTCGTCGTCATCGTCATCGTCATCGCCATCGTCAACATCGTCAACATCGTCTTCGTCGTCATCGTCATCGTCATCATCATCAGCAGCAGCAGCATCAGAAACAGCATCATCATCATCATGATCATGATCATGATCATGATCATCATCATGATCATGATCATCATCATCATCATCATCGCAATCATCGATTCAATATTGCTATAATGACACTTTCTCAATGACTTTCAAACGACGAGATGCGACATAAAACTTTCAATCTCCGACCACCGACGTATTATATAATACGGCTTCGAACCTGCAACATTAGATCAGAAGCGACACAACATATTATTAACCATCGAAAGCACCGTCTTTATTATCGCCTTGACCTCCTTTAAGTGATCACTCTGCGTTTGAGTTCCCGCATACGAGATGGCTAGAGCATAGATGATCAAACTAGACTAGGTCGTCATATTCGTCTAGTAGGGCATATTGCGCCACTCTCCCCTACTTTAAATCGAGGTTGAGTGGGTTGAATGGGGTAGAACGGTATAAAGACGACCGTGGCATCTGGAATCATGAAATGTTGTCGTTAATGTCTCTCTCCTTTGGATCAGATCCCAGTCGTTATATTGCCCGGACGGATACTATCTTGCAGCGGCAGACGAACATCCATTTCCTTTCCCATCTATCCAGCATTCCTACTTTTCCATCTGCCCGTCTTCCCTCATTCCTTCCATCCTTTCTTCTGTTTTTTCATCCCCCTATCCATCTGTACGTCCTTCCTTCCATCCTTCTATCCGTCGTTAATGATTTTATAATTGATGTTGTTCACGTAAATAATTATTAATATTAGTATTCAGAGGCGTGTTAACTATACGTGGTTGAGCGGGTCGTCGGTTAGACATGGTGACTGGCCCCGAAGTGCGAATGGGTAATAACTATATATCATATATGAATATATGAATGAATAAACAATTATGTTATATATGTATAACATAATTGTGTATTCATTCATTCATTCATTCATTCATTCAAATATTCATGTCGTATTTCTTTCTTCAAAATTAACCTCCTCAGAGTTGCTCTCGACTCCAGCAAGGTCAAAAAGAACAGTTTCAAGTATTTACATGTAAAGATGCATTAGTATATCAGATCTGCTGTTAATGCCTGAATTGTTCACTAGTCTAGTGCCGTAATATGCCGAACAAATTTCTGTCCAGGGCAATGACCTCTGTTGTCATAGGCCCTGGTCAAATCTGGATCCATCCATCCTGACATTAAGCCACGCTATATAGTCTCTGTTGTTTCCAGCAATGATGCCACACTACAGTATCTGCTATTAACAGATGATAATATTATATTAGTTGCCCAATGCATAGAGTGGATCATCGGACGGGTCCGCGGGACATGCGCAGACCGATAATATGCAAATGAGTTGTTGGTTCGTCCACGCAGCCGCAGTAGATATATACATATACATAATAATCTATATAAATAAAAATGAACTTTCCAATAGTTCGTAACATCGCCACGCTGAAAGTTACGCACCGATTCTATTGAAAATTTTACAACACCTTCCATTCCCATACAACCGTGTGTTAAGATTTTTTCACCCGAAAAAACGCAACATTTTCCACAAAAAGTGAACTTTGCAATCCGTTCGCCCGCCATTTGCAAATTCAACACGTCCCACACGGCTGCCAGATTTCATAAACGCGGTCTCCAAACACATCAGACGAAACATAAATGAGGTCGCGTGCTGTGACGTCATAAGCGAGTCGCGATTAATTTACCAAAGAGGCCTTTTCCCAAAGCGGCCTTCAATCATTATTGGGCTTGGAATGGACGGTGCGACGGAGGAAAGGAGCGGAGGGAGCGGGACGAGGACGGTGGGGAGGGAACGGAGGAGGAGGGGAGGTGGAGGTCAAGGGGGAAGGGGAGTGGGACGGAGGGGAGGGGAGGGAAGGGGAATGGGAGGAAATGGGAGGGAGGGGGAGGGAGGAGGGGAGGGGTAAAGGGAGTGGAGAGGGAGGGGGAGGCGGAGGGGAGGGGGAGGGAAGGGGAGGGGAGGAAGAGGGGAGCCTCTTTTTGAGCCACAGCAACGCGTGGCCGGGTTCAGCTAGTATATAATATATACATAATTACATATATACGCATATGCATATAGGCCTATATAATTATAATTATTATGGTCTCTGTGACCGCAGCACAAACGACAGCTGATCGAACTATTATATTGATCTATCGAGCATCAATCGATTTATTGATATATCGATTCAATAATATATCGATTTATTGACATAAATTATGCAGACAGATATTTTCACAAATTAGCATGCACACGCATGCACACGCACACATGCAGTCATACACCCACACATACACAGTATTACACACACACACACCTACAAACGCTTACACATACATACATACATACATACATACATACATACATACATACATACATACATACATACATACATACACACACACACACACACACACATACCCACATGCACAGTATTGCGCACACTTACACACACACTTACACACACAACCACCACCACCACAAAAATCACCACCACCATCACCACACTGACACCAAGGTCGCCATGCACCCACACACATACATACACACACGCACACACACGCACACACACACACACACACAACCACCACCACCACAAAAATCACCACCACCACCATCACCACTCTGACACCAAGGTCGCCATGCACCCACACACATACATACACACACGCACACACACACACACACACACCACCACCACCGCCACAAACACAAACTCATACATATGCATGCTATCATTAAGCATATTCGGTTTCATATTCATATTCAGCAACGTATAGTTCCGGTCGTCGGTTTCCGTGACTACGTAATAAACTTCCGGCTGAGGCGTTTCTACGCCCGATTGCCAGGGGTCCACTAAGCGCATGCGCACGCAAGGGATCTGTAGCACTTCCGGTTTGGGCGCGAATTTGTTCGGAAACGAAAGTGGAAGGAAACAAATCATCGCCTCGTTATCGCCTTGTTATACGCTGAGCATCCATGCGCTCATGATTATAGAGAAGCTATATGAAGTTACTAGTAGCCTGCTACTCACCAGTAAGAGCAGTTTCTCCAGGATTTTACATCCATCCATCCATCCATCCATCCATCCATCAGTTCATTCATCTATGCTGCATGCATTGTAATTATCAGTCATGCATTTATGCATGCACCAGTATGCTACATCCACCCACACCTTCATTCATCCATCCGTCCGTCCGTCCGTCCTTCCATCCATCTTTTCCTCCATCCATTCATCCAGCCGTCTATCCATCTACCTCTCCATCTATACATCAATAAACCCATTCATCCATTTATCGATCCCTCCATTCTTCCAATCTCCATCCAGTCATCCGTCCATTCATCTATCCGTCCATCCATACATCCATCCGTCTATCCATCCATTCATACATCCATCCATCCATCCATCCATCCATACATCCACAAGTCATCCCGTCATCTATTCATCCTTATATACAACCGTCCAAGTGCGCTGCTTTGTATGTATTTTTTTGGCGCCCTGGCATTGGATCACAACTATTCTGTCGATGGACGTAGAAGCACCGGTTCCAATTTGTGTGTCTGTCTGTCTGTGTCTGTCTCACTGTACTTGTCTCTCTGCCCATGTCTACCTTTGTCTCTCTATGTCTATCTGCTTCTATGTATTCATGCATCCACTGATTCATACACCATGCAATCTGTCTTTCTGCCTCTATATATGTGTGTCTGTTCCTCACCTCTGTCTGTATGTCTGTCTGTCTGTCTGTCGGTCTGCCTGTCTGTCTGTTTGTCTGTCTGTCTGTCTCTCTTTCTATCTCTCTCTCTCTCTGCCATGGGTGTTGCAGTGGGCGCCGAAGTTTCGAATAATTCCATGGAAATCCTTGTGATTTTCCATGATTGGGCGGACGTTTGGTAAACAAATCGGCAACAAAAGCTTCGAATGTTTGGCCACAGTCGTCGCAACTTTGGAAACGAGAAGTCCCATAATGCTTCGCGGCGACACAGCTTTTCAACTTGCCCCTTACAGATGTGTACGCCCCAGGTTTACCTCTCTTGCAATTTTACCGCTCTTCCCTTAACTCCCTAATGTTTTTTTATTGTTCCGTGTACGGGGTGAAAACCGCGAGTGTATGCCAAGTGCCTGCTTTTGTTTCCTTCCTATGCCTCCCTGTTGTACATGTATGTCACGGTTTGTCTCAATATGATTAGCTATAGCTGTAGCTATAGCTGTAGCTATCTTTCTCTGCATCTTTCTGCTTCTACGTCTCTCCCTCTCTCGATTATCTAGCATCATTTCTGTTCTCTAAAACCCTATATATTTGCCATCATATCATTGTGACCAATCCATCATCCGTCCATCCGTCTATCCATCTATCCATCTATCCATCCATTCATCCATCCATCCATTCATTCATCCATCCATCCATCTATATATCCATCCGCCCAAACCTTCCATCCATTCATCCATGAGCTCATCCATTAAGCCACCCACCCACCAATTCATCCATACATCCAATCATCCGTTAACCCATCCATTCATCCACCAACCCACCCGCTCACTCCTTTCACCCTACACTGGTACCCTGAAGACCCTCTGCCACTGGGATCGATAAGTTTGTTCCCTTAAGCGGCGGCCATCCAATATCGACCAACCACAACGCGGTCCTTCTCTGCTTCTGCCGCCATCTATTCACAGATAGTGTGTGTACCGCCTCGCGAAACTTACACCGTCCGCCATGACAGTGCCCTCCTCTTCCTATACTATTCATAGATCCATGCGCATAATTATATTCAGCGGCCACCATCGACGATGATTTATAGAATATGGATCCATAGAGAAAAAACATCAGACGCATATTGAACACTGCAGCAGTATTCATCCATTGCACGACACCGATTAAGTATATAGGTACTCAACTCTGGCTTTCGATCAATGAGATGACTGCGACAAATAATGAGAGTATTAGTAGTAGTAGTAGTACTAGTGGTGGCTGTGGTGGCAAAGTAGTAGTAGTAGTAGTAGTAGTAGTAGTAGTAGTAGTAGTAGTAGTAGCAGTAGCAGTAGCAGTAGCAGTAGCAGTAGCAGCAGCAGCAGCAGCAGCAGCAGCAGTAGTTTCTGTGGTAGTGGTAGTGACAGCGGTAGTGGTAGTGGTAGTGGCAGGGGCAGTAGCAGCAGCAGTAGCAATAGCAGTAGCAGTAGCAGTAGTAGCAGCAGCAGCAGAAAAGTTGTAGTAGTAGGCTAGTATATAGTAACGGTAGTAGAGTAGCAGTAGTAGTAGTAGCAGTAGTAGTAGCAGCAGCGGCAGCAGCAGCAGCAGTAGTAGTAGTAGTAGTAGTGGGACTGGTAGTGGGAGTGGTAGTGGTAGTGTTGCGTTACATTACATTGTCAGCTGTATCCTATCATGTACCGGTATGTAATTATGGAAACACGGGAGTGCAACGAAATCGAAATTTTTCTAACGCCGATGTCTTGATAGGCGCATTTGCTGCCTTGATGTTCGGATGTCAGTCGCGGCCTTCCATTGCATTAATGCGGCTGATTGCTCTACGGTGGCATTGCAGACCCGGTTTCCCCGATTCTCCACAGATACGAGATGCCCCTAACATAAAATACGACGGCATGACCGCGTTACTGTCGTTGATCGGCTCAAGTTGCGTGTGAGTAAGAGAGAAATGGCAACAGTACTGTGAGTGAGTGAGTGAGTGAGTGAGTGAGTGAGTGAGTGAGTGAGTGAGTGAGTGAGTGAGTGAGCGAGTGAACCAGTGATTCATTGATTGATTGGTTGGTATAATATAATATAATGTAGTATACAGCTCAGATATTTGATCAGATATTTGTGTGCGTTGGATTTTAGGTGTAAAACTTTATGTACGTGAATAATGGTATAGATCTATGCATAATAAATAAATATATATACATATATATGTGTGTGTGTTTGTATGTTTTCATGTTTGTACGTTTGTACGCTTGTGCGTATGTATGTATGTATGTATGTATGTATGTATGTATGTATGTATGTATGTATGTATGTATGTATGTATGTATGCATGCATGCATGCATGCATGCATGCATGCATGCATGCATGTATGTTTGTTTGTTTGTTTGTTTGTTTGTGTGTGTGTGCATTCTATTATATATATATATATATATATATATATATATATTATATATATATATATATATATATATATAGGCCTACTATTAAATAGCCGTCGCATATGAGACAGAAAGACAAGCACGCATACAGATAAGCACAGAGACGCACACACACGTCAAATCGGCACATACGCACAATGTCACAGAGACATATACAGAAGCAAACACAACGAAACAGCCACAGCAGACGACTGACTGTCTACTCCCGCCACAGCATCCAAAACACAGGCGAAACGTCGTCTGCTCTCGATGATCACGTGACGGCGTCTATTAATAGCCGTGCCCGTGGCGCCGCGTGGTGGCGTCAATCGGCATCGAATGTGTTTCGATCAGCGGACAGAATCAGCCGAGAAGAGGGATAGAGGGAGAGGGAGAGAGAGAGAACGAGAGACAGACAGACAGAGAGAGGGAGAGAGGGAGAGAGAGAGGGAGAGAGGGAGGGAGGGACTGGCCGGCGCGTAGATAAAGAGACGAATGGGACAAACGACCCATGATAAGTCCCCTGTAATTAAGTATTGAGCGGTCAATGGGGAGGGGTATATGGGGAAGGGTAAGCCGGTGGGAGGGAAGGAGTAGAGTGGAGGGGAGGGGTAAGCGAGGAACGCAATAGCGCCATATAAATTGATAAATGGATCGACGGAGGGAGTTTGAGGACGAGAGGAGGAGGAGGAGGAGGAGGAGGAATGGTTGGCAAGTGGCGGTTGACTACAGGTTGACGTTGGTCCATCATGTTGCTGTTGCCGATGTTGTCGAGCGAGAATTATTTCATGGAGTTTATTATAATTATTATTCGCTCGTTTTAATCCAATTAAACTATTCATCCGTTCATGTTTGTTCATTCATTGTCCATTCATATATACGACATTTCCGGTTTTCCATAATACACATTCATTCATTTATCCATTCAATAATGTCCATTCAATCAATCATTCATTCATCCATTCAATTTTTCCATTCATGCTATACCTTCCAGGTTTCCATAATGTTCATTCATTCATTCATTCATTCGTTCATTGTCATTCACTTCAACCATCTTTCCATCGGATCATTCACCCATGCACCCATCTATCCATCCGTTATCCGTCAAACTATTTATTTGTTCTTCCAAGCATCCAAGCATCCATTCATCCATTCATCTCCTCAGTCATCCAACGATAACATCTATCCACCGATCAATCCACTCATCACTCCATTCGATAATTCATTGTATTCCATTATTTCCTCCTCTGCTATTTCTTCAAAACGTCTTCCATTCTCTTCTGCTGCTGCTGCTGTTGTTTCTGTCCTCCGTTCTTTCCTTCCCTTCATCCATACGTCAATCATCATTCATTCGTTCGTTCGTTCGTTCGTTCCTCTATCGATGTTCAAGATTCGATTGAGGATGAAATCGCGTGTTGAAAAGCATCGAATGCCTTCGTCGTTTCTCTGTCTTGGCTGCTTGTGGTGGTGCGGTGGTGGTACGGTGTTGGTGTTGGTGGTGGTGTTGATGTTGGTGTTACGGTGGTGGTGGTGCGGTGGTGGCGGTAGTGTTCATGGTGGTGTTGGTGGTGTTGGTGGTGATGGTTGTGTTGGTGGTGGTGGTGTTGGTGGTGGTGGTGGTGGTGGTGGTGATGATGATGGTGTGGTGGTGATTGTTGTGTTGGTGGTGGTGATTGTGGTGGTGATGGTGGTGGTGGTGGTTGTGTTGGTGGTGTTGGTGGTGTTGATGTTGGTGTTACGGTGGTGGTGGTGCGGTGGTGGCGGTGGTGTTCATGGGCGTCCGCAGGGGGGCGCAAGGGGGCGCAAGTGCGCCCCCCTAGATTTTTCGCATATTTGCAGATAACTCTAGATTATTTGGCTATGATTATTACAATGCGATTTTCCACGTGATTATCTGTGTGTTCTACAAGTTGGACGTATAAGTTATATCTTTCTTTCTATGCATAGCATATAGATAGCCTATAGAATTTCTCTTGGTAATATTGAAATTCATACTGTTAACCCACTATACGACAAAATGCATTCAGTCGTGTCATCTAATTGCCAAGTAATTGGTATCGTGTTCCCTTTAGCAGCGGCTCTTGTGTTGTTTCAGGCGATCACTGCCAGATAACAGATCCAGCCGGTGAAACGCGAATACATAGTCACATATATATTCACACGATTATAATATATAGGCATATAGGCCTATATATATAGCCTATATAAACTTTATTGGCACTGACTGGAGCGACTGTCTCTGAGCCATGACTGCAGCTTCTTCCCTCTATGCCAGCCAACACGCGTTTTGCCACACTTTAACCCGCTAGCTTCGGAACTATATATACTGCATTCCTAGGGGTCCTGGTGTACTATATAATACATATCTATATAATGTATACTATAGGAAGAGCCGAAGAGGTGCGTTATTCTTATAGGGCTACGCGATGCGTTGACTCAGCCTTGGTTGGCTTCAGAGACAGGATGAAAGATGAGGGTGCCAGCGAGAGACATCGACAGAGAAGAAGAGGTAGAAGGGGCAGAGAAATAAAGGGGTAGGAGGGAGAGAAGAGGAAACATCACATCAAAGTTGATATTTGATAGGGTGGCATATATAATATATATAGGCTTATCTATATATATAAAAATGAAACTTTCCAATAGTTCGTTATGAGTGTTCTCGATAACTGACAGACCGATTGTTTTGAAAATTTTACGACACCTTCCATTCCAATAGAACCGTGTTGTATTATGCTTTTTTCCGAAAAAACGCAGCATTTTCCACAAAAAGAGAACTTTGAAATCCGTTCGGCCGCCATTTGCAAATTATACACTTCCCAACGTCCATGAGGGTTGCCAGATTTCGGAAACGTTCTTGTCGTGACATTACGTTGTAAAGTCGCCCAAAAGTCGCGATATGACCAACTTCGATCAGGGTTGCCCAAAAGTCGCCCAAAAATCGCGATAGCGCATAATTATGTCGCTGTCCGGGAGGAAAGAAGGAAGAGTGAGGGTGAGGGGGAGGGGACGGAAGGGGGAGGGGAAGGGGAACGGGGATGGGGACGGGAGGGGACGGGGATGGGGAGGGGAATGGGAGGGGTAGGGGAAGGGAGACGGGGGTGTGGGAGGGGGGACGGGGAGGGGGACGGGGAGGGGGAGGAGGCAGATGACGGTCTTTTCTGCCACAGCAACGCGTGGCCGGGCACAGCTAGTATTATATATAATTATATATACACGTATACTGTGCGAGGGGAGAGAGAAGGGAAGGGATGAGTAGTGAGCAGAGGAATCTAGTCACCACATCTATCGGAGGAAAGTTACGACCTTGCTGACAGATTGAGATAGGTCCCAACACAGGGGACCAAAAGCTTCCCGCTCGAGGCAGAGCGAAGGGCAATTTGTTAGGAACGGAACAGGAAGTTAAAGGGTGTTCATTTTCGCTTGAAGTTAGGTTCTATAAACGGTCATATTTTTACAACTAAAATGCCGGTATAGGCCTACAGCGGGCACCACACAAATTAAGGTAATTCAATACGGTACGCTTGTGTGATGGTAGAACATGGATTCATTCGTTCGACAACCAGTGACGACCGTTTATCAGGTTTCTATGCAGACCTAATGAGTGTATGTACAATTGTGCATTGTAATTCGTACTTGGGAAACAATATTCTTCATCTTGGTCTTCGTACGTCGGAAACAATTTCAGCCAACAAAAGCGGGTTCAGGAAGTGATAAATCAAGTTCGATATAAGACCCCAGACGATTGCAGTTGTTACTTCAAGAGTAAGGTCAGATTTCAGTCACATAAAATTTGACTATCATAACTGTTTTGACAATGAATGTCTAAGATTTTTCGCATGCTGGGTTCCGTGACAGCGGATTGACAGGGAGCCAGCGCAGAAGGAGCGAGCAACGAATGTGGAGTGATCGGTTGCTTTCGACAAGCTATTTAGCCCCTGTAACAATTGGATAAAAATCTGCGCCCCCCTAGAAAAATTCCTGCGGACGCCCATGGTGGTGTTGGTGTTGGTGATGGTGGTGGTGGTGGTGCTGCTGCTGCTATAGGCCTATGTCAGGCCAGAGCCCTGGGAACAACGGAAAATGGGTGGCAGATTCAGTGGCAGGGATGACCGATCGAGGCATTCATTTTGTCCTGGCTAAATGCCAGGACAAAAAGGACAACCAGGGAGAGACAGATAAACACACAGACAAAAGCACATAAGCACACAGACATGCGCAGGCAGGCAGAGACATATAGATATACATAGACAGAGACACATACATAGACATGCGCAAAGACAGACAGACAATCACACACACACACACACACACAAGCACCGATACGAATAGTTTCAGATAGACAGAGAAACAGACAGACACACATACTATATACTATCCGAACTATTTTGTGAAGTAAGCTACATAATTTTGTGGGTCGCGGTGGTGTAGTGGTTGATTCGGTGACTTGGAACCGGAAGGTTCCAGGTTCGAATCCACCCTCAAGCCGCCGCGTTGAGTAAGTAACTGGGTCAAGGTCAAGATAACGAGGACAAGGATCGAGGGACTCAAGGTCGTTGACCTATTTCCCCCGGCCAAGTTATCTTGACTCTAATCACCTTGATCTGATTGCGCCATTAACTAATTATTTACAATAGCTTACTAATTATCAACTTTTTACTGGTTAGTAGAAGTAATTAACTGTCCGTCTCCCCCTAAGCCTATCTTCTGCCGATAACCTCCTCTGTGGTGCGCAATGAAGAGTCATCTGGGGGTCCCAAAAAACTGGGGTGTTGAAACCTCACCATCGACAATGATTCTCACCCTTCTTACTTACTTACCATATCGTATACCAAACAAGACCACGCCATGCCCTGATTCTGTTGCATTAACTTTTGATGAACATTTGAACACCACATTTTGGTGACCTTGTTAGCAGAACCTTATGCTCCCGTGGGTATATGCCCATCGACGCCATTGTACATGATATGTCTAAACTGTTTGATTGTATTATGGTGATCATGTAAGTACATTGATTGATTGACTGATTGATTTATTGATTGATCGATTGATTTATTGATTGATTGAATGGATGAGTGATTGATTGGAGTGATTGGTTGAATGAATGTATGATTGATAGATTGATTGATTGGATGGATGACTGATTGATTGATTGATTGAAATTGATTCAAATCGATTGATTAACAGACTGACCGACTGACCGACTCATTGATTACTTGATTGATTGTGTGACTGACTGATTTACGGTTTGTCTGCTGACTGACTGACTAACTGATTGATTGATTGACTGATTGATTGATAGATTGATTGATTGATCAATCGATACCCTACCACATAATAATAACAATTCTCATCGTAATTATTGTTGCTGTATAATTCCAGATTGTAGCAATAATCTCCATCCTCTTCGTCGTCGTTTCAACGGTCGGCTTAACGATCAACACACTTCCATCGATCCAGGGCGAGGACGAGAAGGGTGCACCGACGGACAACGAGTACCTATCGATCGTCGAGGCCGTCTGCATCAGCTGGTTCACCCTCGAGTTTGTCCTCCGCCTCTGGGCCTCACCCAGCAAGTGCCGCTTCTTCAAGGCCGCCCTCAACATCATCGACCTGCTGGCCATCCTGCCCTACTACGTCTCGCTCTGTCTGGGAGAGTCGACGGAAAGCACAGAACAGTTCCAGAACGTACGACGGGTCGTACAGGTATACTCATTCATTCATTCGAGTATTTATATAGCGCATCTTAAAGGAAACTACTCAGAGGCGCTCCTGACTCCAGCACGGACAAACAGAAACATACTATGAATATTATGCCAACTTACTTACGAGCCTGCTTGTTTTACTAGTCGACATCATTTGTGGAGACATTTGAAATTTTAAATCACATTGCACGACTCATCTTTTAAAAATTAAGGCAATCGTTTGAAAGTCATAGATTTGCTGATTTACTCATGTACAGCGCCCATTCATTCATTCATTCTTCATTCATTCATTCATTCATTCGGACATTTATATAGCGCTTCTTCAAGTAAAAAAAACTACTCAGAGGCGCCCCGACTCCAGCGTGCCTAAAAAGAACAGCTTTAAGCTTAGTAAGGAACGATCCTGGTAGAGTCACAGGGTGTAGGCGTCGCTCAGACGGAAGGCCATTCCAGACCACCGGACCAACCACAGAAAAGACTCGATTCTTCATGGTAGCAGTACGAGCAAAAGGAACCAAGAGGACTCCCTTATCCGCAGAGCGTAGCTAACGAAGTCCTTTGATACCCAATGTAAGGCTGCATAGCTCACGGAGGTAAATTGGGGCGAGGCCCTTCCTTCAGCGTCGGCTGAGTCCGGCGCTCTACACATCTTTTATTATTATTTGTTTTTGTTTTGTTTTTGTTTTTATTATTTTTTATTATTATAGGCTTACGACCAGTTACGGTGCGCCAGAGGCCCTCCTGCTTTACTAAGGCTTACGCGGTTTTAACCGACGCCAGCGGCCCAGCAGGGAAGCATTTAATTATTATTTCACTTTGATCTTAGCCAAAAGGCCGAGAAGCGGTACTGATCACAAGCTGCTGAAGTTTATATAGAGTCGGTTGAAAGCGTTAAAAAGGTATCTAAAAAGGTTTTCAAATTTTCCCATTGTTTAACTAAACTTCACGTCTGCCAGAGACTGAGTGTTAACGTGAAGGTTCATTGCAATTTTACCTAAATTATGGGGTATATTTAAGCAGCTTATGACGAACACAGGATACAGTATACGCCAAACCGATTTCTCCCTATCTAATGCGTGTTAAAATTCCGTTCGTGCAGACGCCATTGCACCTCTAGCGGAAAACCATTGTACTGCGTGCTTAGTTACCAAAAGTTGGTATCCAAGCGTGACGTCTTACCATTATTGCGCGTTGATTTTGTAGCGAGAAATGATGTATATATATATAGGTCTGGTATTGGATATATATACATATAGATATATATATATAACACTGTATATATATACACTATAATACAGTTATACACTGTATACACTACATGTATATGTATATATATAACATTGGTATTGGACCCACCATATATTTTGTTTGTATTTTTGCATTGTATTGTATTTGCTCATTAATGTTTGTAAACATGTGGTATGGTGAACTGTTCAGAAGCGCTGCCAGTTTGGAGGAGCGTCATGACTCATTATTGGGCGGAGTTTATCAGGGGCTGGAGGGACTAGGCTACCCCAACAAGGCCCAGATTAAACTTTTTGCCGTGAAAATGGTATCTTTTCACGATATTAGCCCCCCCCCCCCCCCAACAAGGTCCAATAATTTTCAATTTTGCCTCGGAAAATGTTTCTATATTTTTCACGAAACGTCAATTGAATGACTAAAAAGTCATCAATTTTTTGCCGGGAAAAATAGTATATTTTCATGAGATTTTAACCAAAGAACTAAAAAAAGATCATCAACTTTTTGTGCCGAGAAAATAAATATATGAGGTCATATAACATCATCATCATAATATTTATTGTGTGTTGTAATTTGCCAAATACCTTAAGAAACCACATGTATTGGAACGTGATTCTGCGGAAATTTGAAAACATGTTTTTACACAACAGACTGTAACTTCTAAAGTAATACATATTCATTAATGAGACTTTCAGGAATTGTTGCAAAACCTTTCCTCTAAAAATCCTGCTATTTTCATAGAATAATCACGATTTGTTGCGGATAATTATTGCATTTTGCTGGTGGGACATTTTTTTTATTGAGCCACCATGTAGGTTTATCAACAAATCTTTTGGCATGACCGAGATTATGAGATGCGCAGGAATTACGAAAACCTAATTGTTTAAAACGTTGCAGATAAGTGTAACTTCTAATTTATTTTGACCTACTAATAAAGGTGTGTTATTTGCCAATCACCCTTGCATTACCCAGGTTTTAAGTTTAAAATGCAGTTTGAGATGTAACAAAGTCAAATTATTATTTCCCGTTTCCGTTTATTGTCGTTTTTCCTTTTTTATTTTTCGAATAAAGCGACGTTTCCCGTTCTTCATAGTCCGTTTCCATCGTTTTCCCTCCACATTTATGGTATAATAACCGATAATTGTAATCGCTTAGAATCGGAATTAGTTGTTAGTCTGATCTAGCAGCCAATCGACTGGATAGATAACTCTGAAACATACTAACCGGGGGCGTGGCGGTGTAGTGGCGGCGTCGCCGACTTGCAGCCTGAGTGTTGCAGGTTCGAATCCACCTCAGCAGGGGCGCAACCAGAACATTTTCCTGGGGGGTGCTCAGAATTATTATTGTAAGCGCCGATGGTGCGAAGTAGCGATTGCCAAAGGAACTTGCTTGATTGTGTAATCTTAAAGACCAAATGACCCCTACCCCCCCCCCACGCACCTAAAAAACTCATCGGATTTGGAAAAATTGCATGGGTCACCTTTTTAGCCTGGGGGGTGCTCAAGCACCTCCCAGCACCCCCCTAGTTGCGCCACTGCACCTCAGGTCAACACGTAGAGACTTTGGGCAAGTCCTTCACTCGCAATTGCTCAGCGCTTCGACGTGAAACTCCGATGCAGTGTCCGCGCTGTAGTCGGGAGCAGCTCTGATCAGTGAGAGAGCTTGAAGGCTCTATATATGAAGGGGCGCTATAACAAGTGCACGTACAAACAAACAAACATACCGACATACTTGCCTACATACTGAAATAGGCCAAGTTATAATTGCTTGCTTCTTGAACAATGCACAATCGACTAGTGAAACAACTCTGATACACACTAACATACTAACATACTTGCCTACATACTTAAATAGGCCACGTTATAATTGCTTGTTTCTTAAACAATGCACAATAACTATTGTTTTCATTCTTAACAAAGGTCTTTCGGATAATGCGCATCCTTCGCATCCTCAAGCTGGCGCGTCACTCCACTGGTCTGCAGTCGCTCGGATACACGCTCCAGCAGAGCTACAAGGAGCTCGGTCTGCTCATGATGTTCCTCGCCATCTCCATACTCGTCTTCTCCAGCCTCGCGTACTTCGCCGAGAAGGACGAGGACGATACCGAGTACGGCAGCATCCCGGCGGCCTTCTGGTGGGCTGCAATCACCATGACGACGGTCGGCTACGGGGACGTCTACCCCAAGACCCCGTGGGGCAAGGTGGTCGGGGCGGCGTGCTGCGTCAGTGGGGTCCTGGTCATCGCCCTGCCCATCCCCATCATCGTCAGCAACTTTGCGGAGTACTACAAGGAGCAGATGCGGCGGGAGAAGGTGCAGAAGCGGAGGGAGGCGTACGAACGAGCCAAGCGTGACGGTAGCATCATCTCGATCCACGTGTCGAAGGATAACTCCATCAACCATGACCTGGAGGCAGCGGCATCCTCCAGCAACTGCCCTCCTCCGCATCAGCACCAGCCTCCGCAGCAGACGACGACCGTGTCTGCCGAGCTCGAGCAAGTCGTCACCGTCGTCGATGCCGTTCCTTTGAAGTCTGCGGACACTGGCATCGCATCCTTCTCAGGCGGTGATGCTACCACGTCGTCCGTTCATACTCCAATGACTCCGAACGCAGGCTCAGCAACCGAACGACACTTCGACTTTGAGATTATCGCCGAAGACGGTCGCTTGAACGAGGTATGCACCAGCGGGGAAGAAATGGGTGGAAGTAAACAGATATAGGGCGGGGGAAAGGGGGCAGCAGTGGGGTCGCCCTTTTAATATCATACCACTTACCTTCCATACAAATTTTCCATTGCATTACCACATCGCACCAAATGTCATCTCACCATAATATGTATACCTGTTATCCTTCGTCAAATACCTATTGGCCTTTCTACTTCTAAGTTCTACTTCATTTCTTTCTCTTCTCAAGACTGTCTTATTCGACCGGGGTTGGACTGGGAGCGCTCCTGAGTAGTAACCTTGAAGGAGCGCTATATCAAATTCTCAGTAAATAAGTAAATAAAATACCTTTTAATTACAGCCTAAACTTACTGAACTTTATACCTTGTCTCAACATACAATACCCCTTCCATACATTATCTTCCCTTGCACTCTGCCTTACCATCTTTCCATGTCATAACGATACATTATCTTACCATGTCATATTATCTTATCACGCCACATTATCTTACCATGTCATATTATCTTATCACGCCACATTATCTACATGTACCATAAAATTAAATCACGTTATATTAGGCTACCATGTTGTAATATCAAACCACACCATCTACCATTCCAGTTAATCAACTATGCCACAGTATGTTACAACTCCACAGTTCCACTTAATCTATCATACCACATTATCTTACCATACCTCATTATCTTACCATACCACTGAATCTATCTTAGCACATTATCTTACCATACCCCATTATCTTACCATGCCACTTCTTGTCTCATATTACATTACGTTGCCTCACACTCACATGCACTTTACTTCTACTTTTATACCGTACCTCTCTCTATATCCGACTATACCTTATAGGTTTAGGCCTATACCTTGTAATTTACGTTCCGTTATGTTGCGCTACTCTTACGTTCCGCTGTAGGCGACGTTCGAAGAGAGAAGCAGAGGAGACAACAGCGAACCGAGCAACAGAGACGAGAACAGCAACAGCTATATGCAACGAACAACAACTACAACAACAACTATGCAACAACGACCGACAACAGCTCACAACATTCACGGTGCGGTTGTCTTTTCACGTCTCTCTCCATATCACAAATATAAAATACCGTATAGTTAATATTTATAAGCTTATACAATTATTGTAATTGCTTATATCTATCTCATTTAATCCGCGGTATAATAATAATTATTATTATGCTAATCTAATCCAACTCGCTGCATTCCAATCTAATCTAATCCTATCAAATCTAATCTAATGAGACCTAATCTTATCTAATCTACTGTATTATTTAATGTCTATCTGGCCCACTGCTCTGGCCGACGGAACCTTGCCTAATCACTGCGCGTTTATGAACAAAGTTTGAATTTGCAATTTTTAAGGCACAACGAGTTTTGTGTTATCGTAAGAATGAAGTTCAGAATTAAGATTGAGTTCGTGAATAACTTTGGAAGGTCAAGATCTTTATAGGCTAAGCCTAATTAGACTGTTTGCTAAGAGATTAAGCAGGCAAATTTAGTTTTGTCAAAAATGTGTAAGGACGCCCAGAACCATGTGGCGCCTTCAGCAAAATCTGGAAGCTACTTTCTGGAGAATATTGCCACTGGTTCCTCATTTTAAAAGGTTTGCCATCCCTGCTGCAGCCTTGTATTGATGTTTTCTTGTATAATGTACATGTATTTCTGTTAGCAATCATTATTTGAATAACTGCATAACTGTAGGCCTATAGGGCCTAGTCTATTGTACTGTAGCCTAATTCTGTAACCGGGTGCAGTCTGTCAACCCGATTCTTGAATAAACGAATATCATGTAATTATTATTATTGTTCTCTCTCGAAATTTCCAGATTCTTTTGCTGCCAACAACGGCGGCAACCACAGCAACAACACGAACAACAACAACGGCAGGAAGTCAAAGCCTTCATCGAACGGGGGAGGAGGAGGAGGAGGGGGAAGTGGTGGAGGCGGAGGAGGAATGGGTAGTGGAGGGGGAAACCGACGCCACCACAAGGCCTTCCAGTCAAGGGACGCCCTCTGCCACGAGGAGACAGAGCGCCTTCTACCCGTCGAAGAGACAGGAGGCGCTGGTGGAGGGGGTGGTATCGGGGGGTCACCAGGGTCAACAACGAGGTCAAGGGTTAACCCCGCCGACTACTGCCGCCTGACGATCGCCGACGAAACGACCAAACCGTCGTCGTCGTCATCATCGGCGCCGCCCAACAACAACAACGATGATGACGATGATGATGATGAGCGCCGTCGTCGTCGTCATCATCACCACCATCGCTCCCATCACCGCCACAGCATTCCGTCTCCTCTTCCGGCCGCTCAAGCCGCCCTCGAGGAACTCAACGTCCGGTCGCTCACCCGACTTCCGTTTCCGGTTTGCTCATCAACCTCCTCATCCTCCTCCTCCTCTGCTCGGACCTTCCTCACCGACAAGACATTCTCGCTTCGACGACCGACGTCCAAGACCCTTACTTCCTCTCGGCCCCCTCCCCCTCATCCTCCTCATAATCCTCTCCACCCATCTCCGTCGCCCGCAGTCTCCTTCCCGCTTCCACCACCTCCTCCATACGGAGCGTACAACTCCCTCGGTCCTCGCGAGAACTGCCTCCTAAGCGACGGCCTCTCCGCTCCCCCATCCGGTGGGGTCAAGCCCCCTCGTCCCCCATCGGAGGTCGCCAGCGCTGAGCAGCGCCACCTCGTGAGCTCAACCACGGTCGCCGCACGCCCTCTAGCGACAACAACGACAACGTGGACCAACAACAACAACAATAACAACAACAACGACGCGAACAGCAACAACGTCAACATGCACAACAGCTCCACGTCCGTGTCGGAATCGGACGGTCGGATCCTAAGGACTGAGACCGCCATCCCGCCTCCTCTATGCTGGAACCAGACGGCGGATGGCGGAGCAGCAAGAAATTCCTCTGGAGTGGCCCCGACGCGTCTGGATCGGTCCAGAATAAATTAGCCGGCGCATTGCGGAAGGACCGACTGACGAACTGGCTGGCTGGCTGTCAGCCGGTATCGCCTGCCAGTCCTGCCACTGTCTGTGTCAGCTCGACTGACGTTGTCCTGCCACTGTCTGTGTCAGATCGACTGACGTTGTCCTGCCACTGTCTGTGTCAGCTCGACTGACGGTGTCCTGCCACTGTCTGTGTCAGCTCGACTGACGGTGTCCTGCCACTGTCTGTGTCAGCTCGACTGACGGTGTCCTGCCACTGTCTGTGTCAGCACGACTGACGGTGTCCTGCCACTGTCTGTGTCAGCTCGACTGACGTTGTCGGGAAATAGTCCTGCCAACCGGGTTAATTACGCCAGAGGAATAATGTTTACTGCGACGGCTATTTCACGAAAAAAAAACCTACACCCGGTTTAATATATTATTTGACCGGTTTCTATCTGATGCAAAAGAGTTGACCGATTTGAAACCGGTTTGCCGATTAGGCCACAACCGGTTTTTAATAATTATTAAACCGGTTTTAACGGATCCAGCCTGATTTCACCGAGGTACATGTATGTCGTATTCAACCGAGTTTCTACGTATAGGCCTACCCTATAGGCTAGTAGTTAGCCTACTGGGTAGGCTATATATTGAATGCGACCGCATACGCAAACCATGTGGCTGCAGAGTTAATAGAATTCAAGCGCGGGCATACTTATTGTAAATTATTTGTACATGTTTACCCATTTCACTTTCAAGTGTTATCTGATCTTGATGGTTAAATATTTTATACCGTAACTTAGACAACACTATGGTTTCGGACGAAGTATAGATTCTATGCAATCTGCAGTTGATGAGCATTAGCAGTCGCGCAAAAAGCGAGAAGCCTATAAGCAGAGGCGTAGCGACCGCCCTCCGTACCCTCCGACCGAAGGGGCCCCCGCAAGGAAGGGGCCCCTAAAAGTGCCAAAAAATTAATGAAAATAATGACCAAAAAAGTCATAAACTTTTTCGGACTGTGAATTGATGAAATTTTCCCGAGATTTTAACCGAATCATGGCCCGAATGACTAAAAAAGGTCGTCAAACATTTTGGGGCCATTATGCTCGGAGGGGGCCACGTTCATTGTTGCTGCCCTGCCTATAAGAAGTGTGTTGTGTGTTCGGTATGAAGTGATAAGCAACTGCAGAAAACAGTAGTTAAATGACAAGGCGTTTGTGGTCTTGAGTACCAATTAACAGAATTGTAGAGTGAGCAGAAGGAGAAAGCGCATTCCAAAGAGAAGGACCAATTATTGAGGCAAATGATCGAGACTGCATGCCAGCTAGAACTATCGTTTAACTGGTAGACAATAATAATATTGCTATCTTTAAAAAGGTCATAGCTCCTCTTGAAATAAGCATCTTAGGTTTTGTAAAATTGCGGTGGTTGGTCTGTAAATTTATGTGAAACGCCGCATGTAGGGTTTTCTAATCAATGTGATAAGCAGCTACTGTAAAGTTCTTTAATCTATGTGATAAGTAACTAGCCTACAGTTATTTAGCGACAATATTAAGAGATTTGGGTGATGGGCATAAGCTTATTCTAAGCTATTAGGCCTACGCTACGTCGCTAGGCCTATGCGAAAGGAGGGTCAATACTACTTTGAAACGTCTAGAGGAAATTCAAATTTTATTTTTATTAACTTGTTTGTGGCAGAAGCAGATTTCACCGTTCTCACTATCCACTATAGGCCTATTTAGGAATTAGGCCTACAGATAGGCTATAGCCTGCGCCCAGACATTACAGACATTTGCTTGTATAATTTTTTTAATTTACGTTCAAATAGCCTAGGCTACACCGCTTTGAGAGGTCACTTTAAGTGCAAGAAAATAATGATCTGATATATTGCACTTATTACGGACTCGGAAGGATACAGAACTAAGCTTCGTTTCAAAATGGACGTCTGCTTTAGTTGCACCCTCTGATTATTATTTCTGTTGTATGCAAAGTGAATTAAACGCCCATCGACTTGCCTTCTTTTCTATACTCGAGGTCCTTCTGTAAAGTTATGCATGCTCAAGACATATTACTGCAAATGGAGTCACGCTAGAACTTTGTACATAATTATAATTAATATATTCATTGTCATTTTACGAACATTGAACTATAATTACGGACGAATATGGAGCGACCCGGTTTTTATCCAATCACAAGTGTTGCAGTATAACGTGACATGCGCTGTGATGACATAGATGTTTGCGCAACTGTCATGACCCAGATATTTTAGCAACTTACTGTGCGCGGCAGGGAACAGGCATCCCGTGTTCGATGCAGCTTGCGGTGTATAACGCGAATAGCCTATAGGCTAGGCCTACTCAACAACGTGTCTACACATATTTGAGCCTATGTGTAGCCTAATCCTTTGGCTTTAGAAGTTACTGACCATTCTTGTCCACTGTGTCAGATGTCTAATATAAGTCAGAAGTAGGCCTAGGGCTTAAAGTGTGACTGAAGGGTCATGGACGGCATCCTGCACTTATTTTCAAATCTGAACGCAGCCTTGCCACTTTTTTAGAGTAGCAGAGCCTAGAGGGGAAGGGTGGTGCAGGCACTTCTTTCTTAGCCTATACTTTAAGCACTGAACTCAGAATATCACACTCATATTATTTTCATCTGTTCCAAAGTGCTTAGTGCTCTCCGTGATCTCATTTCTGCTTTGGAGCCCAAGTCTCAAGACTTAGGCTACTGGATTTCCAACTGGCTTCTATTAAGGTCTCATCTGGAGCAACGTCGACGAAAGCTTTGTACATTATTAAAACAGCGCTATTGAAGTAATTTTATGAGATTGGATTAACGTTAGGCGTTTTTAAATTTTGTTTGAGTAGCTAGGGCAGCTTATTCTGAGTGTTGCGCATGAAATTTTGGCCATGGCCAGGTAGGCCTAAAGGCTAAGCTAAGATTAATTGAATGATAAATGTAGCCCTAATGCGCGGCATTAACAGCAGCGTATAGCCTAAGTATAGATCATAATTGTATCAAATTAATAAGCTCATTATATTCCCAACTATGCTGCTTTACACTGTTTTGCCACAAAGTGGTCCCTGCATTTTGTACTGTCACCACTAAACTTGTACAAATTAACTGTGTATTGAACTATCGTGCTATGCATGGAGTAGGCCTACTCTAACCTAAAGCACGTAGGCCCTATAACTATGTAGGCGCCCGATGCATGTATATGTACATTTATTTATGCATGTGCATATAAAATTTTATTGGATCTTTTATGCATAGCCTTTCAGAATAGCAGCTGTGCTGAAACCAATAATACTCTCATCCCACATGTTTCACTCGTGCAAGTCTTGCAAGAGTCACCTGCAAATGCAAATGCAAACGTTATGGTTATAGTAGAATAATATTACTCTGCACAATTGTCTGGCACGTTCACTGTACCTACACGCATTAGTGTGGACTGCGAAGCTATTGTAAAATTGTGAAATTATCATTGTACGTTAGCGTGGTTCTTCTGCACACTGCACAGTAACTGTTCATAATAATTATCACACCTGCTCTTCGTTCTCTATAAATATTGGCTTAATTCCTATGGTAAGCGTAGGCCATAATTATAATTATCCGCTCTTCAAGCTGGTACTCATCATTCACAGATAATACTCAGATCATCTGCCAACCTACAAACATCCATGGTCACACCTTGCATTGAAAGCTATTAAGGGCAGGTCTCAGCCCTTTATCACCTGAGTGTATAGGATATCCTATACCATTCACTACACTTTGGTAGTTAAAGGGTTAAAGTGTGGCTGGACGGTCATGGACGGAGCCCATGACAAGCACTTATCTTCAAATCTTAATGGCTTCCTGCCACTATTTCGCCAGCACAGACTGGAAAGTTAAGGAGCGTCCAGGCACTTCCTTTGTAAACTTTCAGCTCTGATTAAGGGTAACTCCTATCTTCGATCAGCATCTGCCGGAAAGTATGCATACATTGCATAGTTCCTGCCAGAAACTATGCATAGGCTACTTTCCATGAACTAGGCTATGCATAGTTCCTGCCAGGAGCTATGCATAGGCTACTTTCCATGAACTAGGCTATGCATAGTTCCTGCCAGGAGCTATGCATAGGCTACTTTCCATGAACTAGGCTATGCATAGTTCCTGCCAGGAGCTATGCATAGGCCTAGGCTACTTTCCGGCAGATGCTGATCGAAGAGAGGAGTTACTTCCTGGAACACGTCTTGTCTTTGGCCAATGACCAGCGTTCATACCAGGTATTTACAGTTGCCATCTTGGGCTCTCTACCTTCTCATGTCCGTAGCTCTTTTAGCGAGGCTATCTTTCGCTCTAAACTGAAAACTTACCCTACACTGCAGCAGTGCAGCTGCAGTCTACCCACGGCCCCTATAGGCTTATTGGTTACCTCTGCAGCTTCAATGTGCACTTCTGAACTTTGCAAAGAGGGCATTATCAAGTTACAGTTGTGCATTGTATTGTATAGTTGTGTCGAGAAGTCTTTTCTGCACATCAAAAGTGTGCACTGGTGTGTTACTATATGGAGTGCCCACTTATTTGCCGTTTTACTTTCACCAGTGACCAGTATAGCGAAGCACACACTGACTGTGCGACGCCGCAACGCCATAATGCAGAGTTCTACACATTGCAGTCATATGATATTATGGTTGGGCTCCACGAGAAGAATTGAAAATGTTATTTTGGATAAATTTTAAGTAGGCTAATGATACTTTTGCTTCCTAAGTACTTGGGCTCGTGAGCTGCAGCTGGGTGCCTAGAGAAAGTACCGTTAGGGGTTTCTGTTCCAAAGAGTTTGGAACCTCGGCTCTGGTTTAATATTATGAATAGGCCTATGCTCTAATATGGGCCCAATGCACAGTTCTCGGAGCAGTTAGGCTGCTTAGGTAAGGCATATTACACGCGGCCGCATAAAGTGAACAGAACTTTAGTCAACTCGCAATCGTGACTGTAAACTCCAATTTATTTTAAAGTGCGGCATTGTATTGCATCTACACATTTATATAGCGCCTCTCACAGAATGACCATTCAGAGGCACTCTAAACTAAGGGCTAGTAACCTATGTCTATACTACAGGGGTTATTTTAACGTGCAGCTGGACACAAAGTGTGTAGTTGGAAAAGAAATTTGTGCAGTTGAAAATAAGATTTCGTGCAGTAACTCATAGCGTTATAGTGAACGAAGGACTAAAAAAGGGTCATCAGTCTTTTGGGGGCCGGGAAAATTTCAAAATGGTAATATTTTCACGGGTTTTCGACAATCAAACATTTGGTCCGGACGACTAAAAAGGTCGTTTTGTGCAGTTCTAAAAATTTCTTAGAAAATAACCTCTGCTATACTAGTCTTAAGGCTCAGTCTTGTCGGAAGGGTCGTTAGCCTGCATAAATATTATTTCGTCGCTTCCTATTCCTCCGTGGTTACAGTCGATTGTTTGCGCACGTTCTAAAAGTTTGCTCAGTTACGTAGGAGTAGAAGATCATATCTTTAATTATTATTCTGTGACAATTTTATTAATGTTTATATTAATAAATGTGTATAATACATGTATTATGTGTGTGAAAGAATAATTCACGCTCGCTTTCAACTATTAATCGTCATTCATGTCAAAGTGTTCACGTGAAAAGAAAAAAGTTTCTACATGCAAATTGGTTACATGATTTATTATTGTCTTTCAGATGATGAAATGTTTTAAAGTAGCGATTATCTATCTATCTATCTATCTATCTATCTATCTATCTATCTATCTATCTATCTATCTATCTATCTATCTATCTATCTATCTATCTATCTATCTATTTATCTATCTATCTATCTATCTATCTAATCTATCTATCTATCTATCTATGTGATTTATATAGCACCTCTTCATGGGCTCTACACAGAGGTGCTCCCGACCCAGGCCTGGTCAAAAAGAAAAGTCGAGCAAACTATAGAAAGTGGCAGTCTGGCAGACATGTTAACATGTTTAGATCTATTTGTATGGAAGACAGTGGGTTTCGAGACCGAGGCAGTGGGTTTCGAGACCGAGACGCAAGGTCCGAGACAGAACAAGACAGATCGAGAATCAGGACGGGGGGCCTTTGGTACAATAGGTTCTTAGACCGAGACATCAATTAAAGAAGGTCCGAGACAGATCGAGAATCAGGACGGGGGGCCTTTGGTACAATAGGTTCTTAGACCGAGACATCAATTAAAAGAAGGTCCGAGACAGATCGAGAATCAGGACGGGGGGCCTTTGGTACAATAGGTTCTTAGACCGAGACATCAATTAAAAGAAGGTCCGAGACAGATCGAGAATCAGGACGGGGGGCCTTTGGTACAATAGGTTCTTAGACCGAGACATCAATTAAAGAAGGTCCGAGACAGTTCGAGAATCAGGACGGGGGGCCTTTGGTACAATAGGTTCTCAGACCGAGACATCAAAGACCTGTCTCGAAACCTCTCGGTCCGAAACCAGACGCCCGTGTGAAAATCCAGCACTGACGTTTGCCTCTGGTGCCAGTCCAAATCCCGGAAAGAGGCGGAGGGCAACGATAATCATATTACGTGTCATGTCTTCGGCAAAACGTCATTGCACAGAAGACCAACCATGCACCAACACCAGCTGTCATTAGCTGTTGTTGGATTGGAATAAGGAATGGATCAGAGGAATGCAGACGGTTGACCTTTAGTTCGGTCGATCGAAAGACTGTTGGGCGGGTGAAAGAGAGATCAGACAGTCTAGACTCGAGATCAAGCCTCTCCCCACCCTCCGTAATGGATCCGAGATACGGTCATCAGAATTCCCAAAGACTGCCGAAGACCCCGTCGGTCCGTCTCAAATCGCCAACCAACCGATATGTAAACAGTCATTTTATCTGTTGCATTTTTCACCTTGCTCAGTGAGAACGCAACGGGTGTGAGGCCAAATGAGCTCTGGTAGAAATAATTCCGAGAACATTATCTGTGATTGGACCACGTAACAAAGACAAAAAGGTCAAAGGAGTTGGGGCCAAAAACATTCCGCAAACATCAGTGGCGTAGCTAGGATATTTTCACACGGGGACGAATTATGCAATCGGCACCCCATCCCCGTTTAATTTAGGTCACAACTCTTTAATATGGCGGACTCCCAAATGGCCTCCGCCAGTTTACTCATCTTCCTCTATCTCGCCTGTTAATTAATTAATTCCATCTCTCATCTGCTTACACTCACTTCTGGTGTCGTTCTTAGAGTCTGTACAATTCGTCCGCGTTCTTCCTGAACTGTTCCGAGACTTGAGAAGAACTGTTCTCACAGTCGGAAGAATCGTTCTTACTCTCCGCAGAACCATTCCGAGATTCTGCTGAAGACGCTGCTACATCGCAGGATTGTTACGTTTGCTTTTCGTGAAACGCTGCTCGAAACTTTTCCGTTCGTCGTCTGCTCTCGACTCTCTTCTTGTGCCGGCGACCAGAAATATGAGCTACAAAAGAAACGGTTTGCGTCTTCAATTTACCATAACAGCAGATTACAATACCGACCTTATCAGACAATGGTACACTGAGTAAATGGCGTGACCTATTGTAGAGATAATTGAGATGATATACAATAACTGCCTATGAGCGCCTCTGAGTAGAGATCTTGAAGGGGCTTTATACAAATTTATGCGATTGATTGATTGATTGATTAGAAAGCAACAAGCTAACCAAATGGAGGATCCCTCTAGATGGGTCGGGCCTATTTACCAAAAAACATATTCACTACTATAACATGCTAACAGTTATTTCAAAAGCAAATACAATGGCGGTGGCTTGGAAAACATGCAAACAGTTGCATAAAGAAGATACCTTCTTCAATCTGTCTAAATCAAATAAAAATTAGAAATAAACATAGGCTAAAAAAGCAGTTATTTGAATTTTTTTTAAATCGTGTGTGCAAATATGACAACCACAAACAAAAAGTACCTCTAATTTACACGACTGTTTTCGCAGGAGAATCATCACTTAAACATTTACATGTATAATACTAAAAACTCAATGTTTTAATGCCGTGGCCTTCTGCAGCATGATCGTGGACTTCAGTGGGGGACGAGGCTCGGTAGTGCCAGAATGTTAATCTTAGGATAGTGCTTAGAAATCTGAGGGATCGCACATACCTCGGGTTAAAAAAAGTAATATTATAATAGTAGTAATCACAATAAGACGATTTGTACAGCACCATAGGACAGCCGATGACGAAGAAAAGGTGCTGCATAACTCACTTAATTCGACTAGAGGGTTCTGAAATGTCTAACCTTCCCAGTTTGTTTTCGTAACCAGAACAACATCGCAGTCGGGGCAGTGCTTGTACATCGGTTCATTCGTGTTGACCTGCGCTGGCAATGGTTCAATGCACGTTTTACCATCCTAAAACAAAGACACATCAAAAACATGATACCAACCAGTAATAATAGTAATTATAATAATAAGAATTATTATGTTCCAGATGTCATAATAAACAGAAGTCTGATGTTCAATTGCGTTACAAAGACTGAACAGATTTTGTTGAACTATTAGCAAGATAATAATAAAAGTTGTTTGCAGCAATAATAAAAATTCTAATTACTACAGCTGATGAAACCAATAACTTAACTGAATGTCAAGCATTCCAACAACTCATATTTAGAAACCAACTCACCCAAGGAACATTTTATATAAATTAAATTAAATTCATAAGCTTTAATGATCACCAAAACATTAAATTTGTTGCAACAGATCATGGTTATTAAAGGGTCAACCCAAAAGGAACAATATCGTTCCGCTAGCAGGGTCGTCGCTCTTTCTCATTTCTATTTTATACGTACATAGTGTCACTAACCATTAAAGCATGAAATGTATACAATATTGACAAAGAGACAAATCTGGGCGGCACACCACACCCAGTTTCATGTTGAAGCAGCCAAGAAAAATAAATAAACAAAGATATGCAGAACTGTCAAGACTTCACAATTAAATTGAATTAATATTATATATAATTTATTAGTAAACAACTTATAAATTATCTTAAAAAGGTTCTACTGAGGTAAGTTAGTTTCTAACAATAGCTCGTTAATATAACTCACCAACCTTTAATAAACCGGTGACAATAGCGACGGCTCGATCTGTAACTTCCGATTGCCACCGATCGATATTTGTTGAGTCGACGGCGTAAATTGGTGGCACGTCAATTCCTTTTCCTGTACACAGAAGAAAACCGTCATCAAAAATTATCTGTTGCTTGATCATATCTTGTTATTGCAATAATTACATTCATTCATTCATTCATTATTAGAATTTATATAGCGCCTCTTCAAGAAACTACTCAGAGGCGCTCCCAGCCCATCCACGACTAAAGAAAAAAGATTTAAGGGACTTACATACCTTACTTTATACATCCTACAGTAATAACTATGCAGTTATAACTTATAACAATGTAGCTATAACTCACTCACTCACTCATTCATTCATTCATTCTATTGATTTATGTAGCGCCACTTCAAGAAAACTACTCAGAGGCGCTCCCAGCCCAACTATGTAATAACTAGGTCGCAACTGTAAAGTAATGAAATTCATAGAGTCAGAAAGTGAGAAATGTAAATCTGGAAGTGTTAACTCAGATTCAAATTGACCCAGATTCACCATATAATCACATCCATAATTCACATTAATCCAGATTCATGCAAATATTAAAAATATAGTCATGTTAAACCAAACTCATGTCAACCCAATTCCTGTTAATCAAGACACACCTTAACCCAGATTCATGCAAATACAGATTACAGATTTGTCAATCCAGATTCACATTAATCCAGCTTCATTCTAACTCAGATTCACGTTAATTCAGATTCACGTCGTTAATCCACATTCACGTTAACTTGCATCTGAGCAGCATATGTGAGCGTTATATGTGAGCGTTATATGTGAGCGTTATATGTGAGCGTTATATGTGAGCGTTATATGTGAGCGTTATATGTGAGCGTTATATGTGAGCGTTATATGTGAGCGTTATATGTGAGCGTTATATGTGAGCGTTATATGTGAGCGTTATATGTGAGCGTTATATGTGAGCGTTATATGTGAGCGTTATATGTGAGCGTTATACGTGGAGCGTTATATGTGAGCGTTATATGTGAGCGTTATATGTGAGCGTTATATGTGAGCGTTATATGTGAGCGTTATATGTGAGCGTTATATGTGAGCGTTATATGTGAGCGTTATATGTGAGCGTTATACGTGGAGCGTTATATGTGAGCGTTATATGTGAGCGTTATATGTGAGCGTTATATGTGAGCGTTATATGTGAGCATTATACGTGGAGCGTTATACGTGGAGCGTTATATGTGAGCGTTATATGTGAGCGTTATATGTGAGCGTTATATGTGAGCGTTATACGTGAGCGTTATATGTGAGCATTATATGTGAGCGTTATATGTGAGCGTTATACGTGGAGCGTTATACGTGAGCGTTTTATGTGAGCGTTATATGTGAGCATTATATGTGAGCGTTATATGTGAGCATTATATGTGAGCGTTATACGTGGAGCGTTATATGTGAGCGTTATATGTGAGCGTTATATGTGAGCGTTATACGTGGAGCGTTATATGTGAGCGTTATATGTGAGCGTTATATGTGAGCATTATATGTGAGCGTTATATGTGAGCGTTATACGTGGAGCGTTATATGTGAGCGTTATATGTGAGCGTTATACGTGGAGCACTTGCGTTTGATGAATCGATTCACAATCCATTTGAGTTGGCGTCGAGCGTAGCGTCGAGTGGCCGCTTTCATGTCGTCGATTCCTACGAGAGAAAAAAGACGAGATTATCCAAGGGTGCGACATTGCAATACTATGATTACTGCTCGATACCATGATGGCAATACAATATCGTGATGGCAATACAATATTGTGATGGCAATACAATACAATACCACTATGGCAATACAATACCATTATATGGCAATACAAACCAATACCATTATGGCAATACAATACAATACCACTATGGCAATAAAATACCATTATATGGCAATACAATACAATACCATTATGGCAATACAATACAATACCATTATGGCAGTACAACTTCAGTATCAAGATGGCAATACAATACTATGATTGATGTTCAATACCGTGATGGCAATACAATACCATGATGGCAAACAACAATATATCACAATGGCAATCTCTTCTTCAGTCTTCTTCATTCTTCTGCTGCTGAGCAGGTTTGTAACATGGACGACCTCGTGATCCCCTCCGACCTCCGCCATCCCGCTCTGTCCTGCGCCTTCCTCTCGATGATACCATATACAACTATGATGGCAATACAATTACATGATGACAATACAAAATCATGATGACAATACAAAATCATGATGACAATACAATAACATGATGACAATACAATAACATGATGACAATACAATACCATAATGGCAAAACAATACCATGATGGGAATACAATACAAACCACATGGCAGCAAAAAGCACTAACCTTTCTCCAGTAGTTTCTTTCCTGCTTCCGTGGCTCTTTCCTCCTCCGACATCAACAGGTAGTCGTGGAATTCCTTGAAACCGATCGACTGGAAGATGCCGAGCGTATAATCAGCCTCTCTGCACAGACCACAACTTCGCGTAATGTATGGTAATATACGTCATATGTCGGGTAGTTTATGTACTTTATGTAGAGTACACATAATTATTAATTAAGATAATAAATATTACTGAGGAACATAAGAAAGAGCTTAGAGGCGATGAGAAAGCTATGGATACAATCGATTCATTTTCAATGTTGCGATTGCAGACTGGAGGAACGAGCAAAAGGGACTGAGAGCAGACTTTTTCAGTCGAACGAAGGGAGCAAAATAATACTATACAGAACTATTATACCATCTGACGTCATACTATGGTAATGATATAGAAAGAGACCTACTTTCCGTCGATCAGTCGCTCAGCGTTGTATTGCGCGTGGAATTCCGTGAGTTCCGAAAGTAGTCCCTGCTTCAGCATCTCATCAACGCGCTTCTCGACCCGTTCGTCCAGAACTAATAAAGATAATCAATCAATGCAAAAAGAGCTATATAATTCAAAATGACAGAGTTTAAGAGCATCACCAAGAACAAAGACTAACCCAGCCGACCAAAAGAAAACGATAAAAAAATTAAGAGATGGTGACAAAAATAAGAATGAAACAGAAGAAAAATGTACAGAAGATGACAGAAGAAAAGTAAAAATTCATGATTTGTCAATGAAAGTTTTGCTAAGTATTGAAAAAGCAATATTATTTTCCCTGTCTCAAGGTGTCAAATCTTTTTTAATAGTAAGCTAGACAGACCAGTTGGAGGCCAGGGTGCTGAAGACACCCGAGCAAATGGAGTCATGGATCTGGAAGAGTCTCGTTCAGACAGTACCTAGAAACGTTTTGCAGACCTAAATCATAAATGTTGAATTTTGAACATATAAATACTCAATCTAGACTCAGAAATGTTAATATTGATCTCATTAATTATCAGTAACGAACATTACAAAAGCTTCTATTCACGCGTTGTGTAGTAATAAGTATTTTAAAAGCAAGGTTCCGTGCGTCAGAAAGACATCATCGCTAAGGCCGGATAGGTCAGTTCTCTGGCATTCTGACACCTCAGAGCTGCAGAAGATGAAAACTACCTTCCTGTTGGCACTGAACCCAAATCATGCAGACGTTTGAATATCGAAGTGGACCGCTGATTCCTTCAATCGAGTCGCTGTTCTGCTGTTCGTGAAGATGGCGACTCTTTGTTCGACCCGTCTCCTCGTAAACTTTCAGTGCACTAACATCACAAACAAACGCCTTTCAACGCTAATGGATGCACAATTTCTAATTTAGCAGTTTACAGAGAGAGGAAACTAGGGCAGTGAGTGTCAGTTAGGGTCAGGCTAAGCATCATAAGGGGCGGTTATGGTCAGGTTGGGCATTGTGAGAGTCAGTTAGGATTATCACAAGATACAAAGGTACCAAATCTAAACAGTACTACATGTACGGTATTTGTTTAATGTTTCATATGTAACATGCTTTTGAAACAGAGTAGTTGAACTTCATATGGCATTCAATACTGAATTTCTGAACATATATAATTTACACAAGAAAGGAGTTGTCATTTTAACTTCAGAAAAACTAAATGTTCCAAATTCTCACTTGAAAAGCCAGACGACTATTTGCACTCGGCTTTCATAAAATTATTCGACCGAATACGAGTAAACTACTCAGAGCACTATTCGGTTCAATGCAAATAGAATATATGAATAGTTTCTAGTCTATGTAACGTAATGTATGCATGCATGGATCCAAACATTTCAACAACACCTCTTAACCACCCTTTATTGACCAAAGTGGAGTAAAAATGGTATGAGAAATGCTATACTCTTGGTCAGTGAAGGGCTAAGGAACCTCACGATTACCAACCGAATGATTTTCCGCTGGTCCTTAGGGTGGATCCTAGAAGCGCTTTCCGGGTCAATGGCGAAGAGTCGTTGGTGCAAAGTCTCGGAGGAACAGTTGTCGAATGGAACGCGATCCAAGTCGCTCGGCTCTCCATTGGACACCGACTCTTTCTCCGACTTGACTTCGACTTCTTCTGTTGACTCGCGTCTTGGCACTTTCTCTGACTTGACTTCGACTTCTTCTGTTGACTCGCGTCTTGGCACTTTCGACGGCACCTGCAATTTATGAGACAAGCGTGCATAGTCAACTAATTACCGTACTTAGTGTCTTTAAAAACCTTGAGGTCAACGACAGGCTTGTGTCACCGCTGACTCTCATTCTACGGTTTGAACCCTGACCTGTCAAGCTGTATAGATTTATAATTAATCTGACGGTGTGACTAAAACTATATAATAAATCTACAATAATAAAGACAACCTAATTTTTATTCATAATGGATCAATTCTGCCCAACACAAAACAACAACAGCAACAGAAGCAACACAACAACAACAACAACAACAACTATAACAATAACAATAACAATGGCCCCAGCATAAAATTATTCATTCCAACGACAATAATAGTCTAGTAAATGCAATCTTAACTATTCAATTATATTTAAGCCTCTTCAAGATAACTCCTCAACTGTACTCCTGAACTATGAATATAATACTTCTACTGCTAAGTACTAAGACGTTCAACGTCATCATTGTAAGTAACAGTAATAATGCGGATGTACCACGGAATCGAGAGTGAATTTCCAGAGAAGAGACTCAATGTAATAATTTGTTCCTCCAACAATGATCGGCAGCTTTTTCTCTTGGTGCAGATCGTTGATCTAGAAATGCAATTGTAAACAAAACATAACCTGTGGCTGGACGGATAAATGGATTATTATCATTTTTATTATTAGTATCATCACAATCGCTATTATTATTATTATTATCAAATGTTATTATTGTTATTGTTATTATTATTGCAGCAGTTTCATATATAGTGCCTTCAAGACAGTCCACTCAGACTACTTCAAACCAAAATGAAGTCGCAATCTGGTCCACTAGTAAGAAAGGCAGCGGTGCACCGATAGATATCTACAGAGAATTCAGAACTTAGATCACTGTTGGGTTCCTTGCAGGACGTACCAGTGGCAGAACAGCATCCCTGAAGTCATGAACGGAGTAACTGGAGACAAGAGGACTGACGTAGTCGATCAGGTGATGTTGACAAGATGCACGCTCTTCCGGCGTCACTTTATTCGTCACGATATCCAAACCTTTGTAGATCTGCACAATACAAGCGTTTATTATTACCTTGCTTTAATCTGTGCTTAGCCTGCATGTCAGTCACAATTGAAGAAATGACTTTATTATAGTTTTAGTCTGTTTACATTACATGCCGGGAAAATTTTTGGTAAACGTGCAGACTGGCTGCACGTACTCCAAACAATATGGCCCTTAACAAATGCAATAAAATTAGAGAGCGACCTATAGACGACATCGCAACATGCATCCCAACATGCAAAGCGTGAGGGTCGGTTAGGGCTCAGGTTAGGCGTCGTGAGGGTCGGTTAGGGTTAGTCTTAGGGTTAGTGCAGTCATTCTGCTAAAATTGAAGCTGAATGGATGAACAATGTCGTCGATGGTCGCGCTCTAATTTTATCGCGTTCGTTGGCAGCCATATTGTTTGGAGTACGGGTCTGCACGTTTACCAATTTTTTTTACAGACCTGAACATGTTTATTGCAAAATTAAGAAGTAAGCCACTTTACAGTTTAGCTATAACAGCTTTGAAATTTGATCGAACCCATCCATCCATGAATGTCTAGCCTACTGCTAAACGACACGGCTAACGTCAGAGGCTCGGTGGCTTTAAAACTTGCGATGCATCAAACTTACTTTTTATTTTGAATCGACTTCATAGGTTTACTCTAAATAGCACTTAGCAATGAGATGACTTCTTTAGGGCGTTTAGGCCAACGGGCATGATCGCGGTTTAGTGGGTACACGTGGGACCAAACTAGAATTACAAACACAGACACAGACGATACCTGCATTGAATCTGCACTTATAATTTCACCATTAAATTGCGTTGCAATTTCGATGGCTACTTTTGATTTTCCAGTCCCTGTCGCCCCTAATATAACAACGATGGGAGACATTTTTTGTAAAGCACGCATGGACGTCGCCATGTTTACCAACACCGCTAAGCCTTGATAACTCATATCGCACAAAGTCAAGATTAAACCGTCAAACCACAACGATCAGAATATAACAACGATGGGAAAGTGGGAATTAAAGAGCAGCAGCTGATTTTCTTAATGTCGAATTGCTCAAACTGGACGTATAGGAAAACGAAAGACATATTTCAAAGACACTGTTGGGAACAATAAAAATTGATTTGATTTGATTCGATAGACCAAAATTCTTGAGTCAAAATTATTTGCCTTACCGGCCTTGGCGCGCGGATCTGATCGAACCTCGAGATCTGACTTCTCAACTGACAGACACAATTAATTAACACGCTATATTAGTCTATATATACATTATATATTATTATTATCATCATTATTATTATTATAACCGCTAGCTGCACGCTTGTTACTGTTTAACGATACTGCCATTTCAAGGTTGATTAGACTAAAGTGTCGCCCTCCTCTTTTATCAATGTTTGGGACTGGCACTGGTAGAGTGCAACCATGCTGCTGCAGTGGTGGAGTTAACCAATAGCCTAGCCTACGCTTTCGGGCATCCTAATATCCTATTGTAATAATTATATATTATAGGCCTACTGAAACTATCAACTGTCATTTTCGGTAGCCAATTATATAACCGATCGAGCAAACCTTGGCATAATTTAAACGAATTCTGCATGCAATTAACATAATATTATATAATTATTCAGCCCAGTTTGGACACCTTTAAGTCGCACTCAGAGGTGGTATAAATATTTGAGCTACGCAAGTTTTATTCATCTAACACAGAACGTCCTTTTTAGTTTGAGATTGAAGTAGGCCTAAAGTAAAATCGAAGTGAACGCTGCCCTAGCAGTCATAACACCTTGTTTAACACTCGAAGTTTTAGAAGGCGTATATATAGACCTACTACAATAAATGGACTGTCTTCAAGCAGTGCCTTGCTTGCGTGTAATGGGGCGGGGGTCCGTAGCTCAGTGGAAAGATCGTTGGCCGATAAACTGAGAGTCATTATCGCGATCCGGGTTCAAGCCTCGCTCTGGACAGGGCAAAAATTTATTTTGATTTTCTGTTAGCTGCCAGTGGCGCTTTCTGTTGTGATGTTTGACTCGGGTTCTGCTGAAAATAAGATAGCTCCTCCCACTTAATTCTGGCTTGGCCGAACCAGGAGGGATCCAGCACTTAGGCCAATAGGCCTAGTGTTAAGCTGCTAAGCCCACTGCTGCAAAGCCGACCTGCGTGTCGTGCGAAGCTGACCGTATTTCGTATAACTTGTGCTTGTAATCGTTCTGCGGTGTGCCAGATTGAATTTGAATAAACGAATATATATATATATATATATATATGCTATTTGTGTGTGTTTGTGCGCGCGCGTTTGATCATACGTAGGCTAGGCCTATATATATATATATATATATATATACAAATCAAATCAATTTTTATTGTGTGTCTTTGCGGGCGCGCGCGCAATATATATATATATATATATATATATATAGGCCTAGCCTACGCATGAGCAAACGCACGCGCACAAACACACACAAATAGCCTACGCGCGCGTGCCCGCAAAGACACACACACACACACACTCACACACACACGCACGCTGGATTTCCACTTGAAGCTAAAGTCTCACCTCTTGAAGACATAGGCGCAACCATCCTATATGGGACCCACGGGACGCGTCCCCCCAACTTTTGAGTGGTCCTTAACTTTATTATTATGGTCCCCCAACTTTTAGGACGTGATTCATTATGGTTCCCCCCCCCCCACTTTTAGGACGTGATTGCACCTATGCTTGAAGAATTCTTACCCCATCTGAGCTCAGTCACCTGATTGTAGGGCAATGCATTTATGCAGGCCGGACTGCATATAGGCCTAGGTCTGACACCTTCCAATTCTCGACCTAGGCTAGGCCTAGTCCTAATTAGAGACACCCGCTTAACCACTCTGCCCCCTCTGTCTCTGATACCCAGATTAGGACCTGCTTCGGACTAAACTCTTGCCAGCAACCCATATCCAACTCAACGCGGCGCTCGTGATTAAACTGGTGCCCTAGCTGCGCGTTGCTTTCAAGTGACGCTTGATTTATCATTTAGTCTGATGATGATAAATATAACAAATAAACTAAGCTTATAGATATTGCATTATATTAGAGGCATGAACTGCAACCTGACTCTCACGTATATATGCGTAGGCCCTATAGCGGATAGCCTACATAATTATATACATATCACAAGCAGTTTGACTGAGGCCTATAATCATAACTCCTATCGTTCCCTTTCCAACTGATATTTGCCAGCAAGCTATGATTCCATCTGCACGATCACCGACTTTACCATGAGCAATTGTATCATGACGGCAGACCAATGTCACTATAGGCCTATAAGGTTTCATTTTTTTATAATACGATATAATAATTATTATTATTCTTCACAATCTTCGTGGAAATGTAGGCCCTATAAAAGTTTTAGTCATGAACGATCATCAATAGCCTATACGTCGATGTGAACGATTGATAATTGCGACAGTTATCATTCTCACACTCAGTCGATCAGTTGTAAAGCATAAATTTCAATTATTAGAAGTTGAAGTCAACATAATTTATGTGCACCTTATATATAGTATTCAGAATGTGAACGTTTCAACCAACACAACCATCCACATCTCCATCCACTCATTCAGACATTATTAATCCGCACACCAACTCTAGCTTGCAGTCACCACATGCAGAATGGATATAGGATCCACTTCGATTCAACTCATTCCTCCATCTGTCCAATCATCCATCGAACCATCCACCCAAAATTCCAAAATGCAGATATTTGTCTCAATATATTTAGATTCCAATAAGTAAATGCGCTATATATATATATATATATATATGTATATATATGTATATAGGCCGATATAAGTATATATATCCTATATTAATGCCTATCGCAACAGTTGAAGTTAAAACTGCCATCGCTCCAAAGGTGGAAATCCGTATCCCAATTATTAAGCACAGGGTTCCAGATGACTCGATCATCCATCCACTTCTTCCGCTGACCTGGAGAACTCCTGCCTAGTACTTCTCTTTTTCAAAGCCACCATTCTGATACGACTCTTCAGGAGTAGCAAAGTACGTGCTGCCACCTGTTGCCAGTCCAGTGAGTCCACCTCCTCCTCCTCCTCCGGCTGTAGCCACTGATGCTTCGTAGGATGGAGGCTGCTGCGGATGCTGCGGATGCTGCGGATGCTGCTGTTGCTGTCCAGGGAAGTTGTAGTTTACCGGAAGCACTGTCAGCAAAATGAAACACACTGTTTACCATTAACATCATCATTATCGTTAGCAATATCACTATCATTATCAGTATAATTTTCATTGTCATTGTCTTTATCTTTATTGTTATCATTGTCAGTGTCATTATCATCATCGTCGTCGTCGTTCTCCTCCCCTTCCTTCTCCTCTTCCTACTCCTCCTCCTCCTCCCCATCATCATCATCATCATCATCATCATCATCATCATCATCACCATCATCATCATCATCATCATCATCATCATCATCATCATCACCATCATCATCATCATCATCATCATCATCATCATCATCACCACCACCATCATCATCATCATCATCATCGTCATAATCGTCGTCGTCATCATCGTCATCCGTTATACTTATAACCATCGATCTGTCATAGCATACCATTTCCGATCGGTGTGTGTGGATAGTGGATCTCCCGATGGATGACTCCCGTTGGCTGAACTCCCAGCTGCTCTCTTATCTCGACCACCATGCGTAGTTCGTCTTCTATTCGCTCGTTGGCGCCACTGACGAGACAAGGCATTCGACAGAGGTCGACGAGCCAACCAATGCCGAAGAGACCAAGTGTGAAGAGGTAGAGGACGCCCCAGACGTGACGCTCCAGGTAGAAATGGTGAAGACCAAGAACTCCGAGGGGAAAGGCCAAAACGTAAGCATCGTCCACGAATTTGTGTCTGAAACGAAAACAGATCATCATGTGACCCGGGTTTGACTAATTTTAAATATGCATGTGATGAGATTTTTCTTGTTGATTGTATAGGTCTAGCTGCATGTGTCGTAACTGAAAAAGCGGAGATGCGGCTTCTATCCCTACACTGGGCGGGCGCATTTTGAGCAAAGTGAAAACAAGAGGAAACAGAAAAATGACTCAGAACTCACGTCGGGAGGGAATGCCGACCCGGGAGGGGTATAAGACAAGGATTGAACCCGATTGTTTAGGGGCAGAAGCCCCGAGCGGAGGTAGGCTCTCTAGGGATGATGCGTATAAGTGGTTGGAGGATAGGGATGTGCAGAGAATGAGGAGAAAGAGAGAAACAACTGCAGAGGACTTTCCTCATAACTGACGTAACGGACTTAAGGCGAAGAAGACAGACTATTTTGATACTAAGTTACTAACTAATCGCAGTCAAATAAAGGTTAATTTCGATCAAGTTAAATTATGTGTATACCAACTGCAGCGTATACCTGATTCCGAGAACCCTTTCCTCTGGATGGTTGGCTCTGTGCACCAGCCACTTCATGCGGAACCAGTCAACTATCCAACCAATGCCACAACCACCGAGAGTCAGCATGTAGAAGACTCCGAACGATGTGCGACCCATGTAGAAGTGGTGGGCACCGAATATTCCAGCCGGAGTGACGCCAAGGGCATAGGCGTCACAGAGACTCACTTCCCGAGGAATGGTGTGCATCCTTTCCACCTCCAGTCGTTGGTTGGTGGTGCGGACCATCGAAGGAATGCGGAAGACGTCGAACAGCCAACCGAGACCGAACAGACCGGCGGTGAAGGTGTAGGCCACGCCCCAAGCCCAGTTGCGCAGGTAGTAATGGTGTGCACCTTCAAGAGAAAATTAACACCAAGTTTAGATTATAAGCAGCCTAATTGTGGAAAAATAATTCGGTCGTACAGAAATGCATGCATGTGTGGCTATTTTATTCCAGGTATGGCAAGGCAATCAAGGTAAGACAAGAGTAAGACAATATTAATCAAGGTATGACAAGGCAATCAATGTTTGGCAAGGCATTATAGAAAGTTCTCTTTATAAATGTATGGCAACGTAATCAATTATAAAATTGGTAGTGCCAATCTCAAGCTTTAAGAAAAGGAGGAGGGCTACACTAAAATCATCCTTGACAAGACAGTTCCGCAAAACAGCAACAACAACAAGGTCAGGTAAAAATTAATTAGGTCAGATCGCGGCTGTCGGACGGCCTCACCTACGATCCCAAGCGGAAACCACGTGACGTACGCATCGCAGACGCCGACGGTGGCGACATCTTCTTCCGGATGTAGAATCCTCCGATTGGCGTCCTTGACGAGCCAGTGCATCCGGAAGAGGTCGACGATCCAACCGACGCCGCAGACCCCTCCCGTCAGCAGGTACAGCACACCCCATCCGTAGCGCCTCAGGTAGAAATTGTGCAGGCCCAGCAGACCGAGGGGGAAGCATAGAAGGTAGGCCTCGCCGAGGGATTTCAGGGCCGGAGGGTGGGCGATCACGACCGTCACGGTCTGGCCCGGCATCAGACCTGAAGGGCCTGCTAGGTATGGATCATGAGGAGGGTCCATTGATGGTACGGGGCCTGCAGGGGGATAGGGGTAAGATGAGGGTGTCGCCATGTGGCCACCCTCGAGTGCCTCAACGTCCTTCCTCATGGCGTCGAAGATCCTGGAATTTTTAAATATTTAAAATGTATTTTTATATTATTGTCTAAAATAATTTCATTGTGATACATTCAGAGGTAGTTATATAGCGCCATCATCAGCAAATTAGCTATTTCCATGTACACGGAGTTGCTGCTTGCGGGTGATGATGATGATGACGATGATGACGATGATGACGATGATGATGACGATGATGACGACGACGATGATGATGATGACGACGACGACGACGACGATGATGATGATGATGATGATGATGATGATGATGATGATGATGATGATGATGATGATGATGATGATACTACTACTAATAATAATTATTATTATCATTATCTAGATGCTATTCTCTTCTTGTCAACATTTACTAGATCAGTATTTTTTATAATTATCTATAAACCAAAGAGTAATAGGTTAATTAGCTACATCGATCGCCCTACCTCTTAAATATAGAGTACAGTCTGAGGAAAGTCCAACAAGCGGCCTCTGCTGGAGACTCGTCTGTCTATAAATTTTATACTCTTCACTCTTCGGCGTCTCCTAACTTATCAAGGATAATTGCTTGACCAAGTAAAGTTTATATAAGGCATTCTTATCAGTCCGTCTCCCCTTCGACGGGCACATAGACCTAGGCCTATTATAATACACGCACGCACCTAATTAATCACGCACGCGCGCGCAAGTTCAAAGGGCATAGCTGGTTTTTTTTATCACAGTCGAGAAATGGACGTCTAGCAAAAACTGGAGAATGTTTTCTTGCGGTTTGCGATGTCGTGACGTCATTAAAAATTTATGTCGGATATATCGGGCTATAGTGACCATATATTATTTTCGCCGTCAGGTACTCGATCAGCTGAGCCTGGAAACTAGTTCAGAGCAGAGCCATGGTTCAGACTAGGCCTACCATGATTAGAGAAACCGCCGCCTCGGCAGAGGACGACGACGCGCTGGTGACTCAGATGCGCGATCGAGTGGACGGCGGTGAGACTCATGCAGGCGGATCGGCTGAAGTGCGCGTGTCATTATTGTCATGTGCCGCTGAGTCAAGTTACGTATGCGAGTCCTTGGGATGCGTAATGGTAAACGTAATCGTAGGCTCCACATTTTGTAAATAGACACACTTAAGCTACGCGGACTCGCGGATGTCATCCCATAGCGTATACCGAGAAGATTTTGGGGAGTGCAATTGGGGAGGGTGTTTCCGGTGAAAATTACCGCGAAATACATAGAATTAGACATAATTAGCCTTAAAAATCTGAAATTATTCATTTGGATTTGAACTGGAAACCGCCTAAATGCGCCCATGAGGGCACCAGCTTATTCAAGAGCACAGCACATGTGTGTCTATCAGAATGTTTGTCCAGAAATCGATGTCTAGAGGAGGTCCGAGTTCAAATGCCACGAAGAAGAAGGCAGAGCGTCTGATTAGGCTACGACCAGTATGAGAATTGTGGAAAAATAACTGGAGGGGTTGGCCTATGATAAACTTGAAATTGGGGTATGAAAAACATATTTTAACATGGGGCTCTAAGAAAGACTGGGGGGGTTGAACCCCCCCAACCCCCCCGGCAATTCTCACCCTGGCTACGACGGGTTTCGTTGAGGAAGAGAGAGTGGAATCTTGCAAGGTAGAGGATTTGGTAGGAATTATTGAAGAGGTTAGATTCCTATTTGGAATGGATATAATTATAGCCTGTGGGGGTGATCACTTATCAGGATATATTGGGGCCGGAGATTCCTACCAGGTATTTGGAATGGATACGGTCATGGACACTTATTTTCAAGTCTACACACCGTCCTGCCACTTATCAGGCCTGCACAGCCTGGAAAAGGAAGGGGCGTCCAGGCATGCACTTCATTTCCAACACTTCAAGCATTGCAAGCATGGGTAGTAGTAGAACGTGTCGGAGGGGAGCATAACCAACATGCACTAGGCCTAAGTACAGATAATTATGTAGGACTTTGCATGTAGGTCATGGTGCCGCATTGGTGCGTGGTAAGTTGAAGGCGTGAGCCTAAAAGGCCGGTGAAAGCTGGAAAAGTTAAAGGCACTACGAAACTCGGGAAGCGAAAATGCAATAAAAATTAAATCAGGGAATTGTACTGTAGGACCTTGCGCAATTGTAGCCCGCCTTTTGCCAGCTTCCATGCATGGACTGACTATAATATGGTTGATGACTTGACACATGTTCGCATGTAGATGGGCCTAGGCCTATATCACCTTCCATGGGTGCTGATATATGTCGACGGTGACACAACTGACACATACATGTATATTGGCCTATAGGCCTAGACCTCTAAGTGAAAATGACATGCGTGCTATCAATGCTGTGACGACAAAGGAATCGCTAAACATAATAGGACAATGGAGATTACGTGGATGTAGTTTAAGTTAAGGGAGTTCGTCGAAAGAGCTCTTGACACTCGATCGATCAGTTGTGTCACTACGTAGGCTACATATGCCATCTTTTTTGTCACGGGACAATGAGTCACGATCACTGCAGTCGATGTGTATAAACCTATAAACTTATCGGACTTCCTCGCGAGAAACCCATTCAGATGAGCCACATGTATAGGTCAATAGATTATAGGCCTACTGCTCATTCAACTACAGATATCTTTATCACTATACGGTCTTATAAATAATTTATCTACTTTGTCTACTTTCGCACTGACAGAGAAAACTGCCTGACAATAATATTATTGTCAGGCAGTTTATTCTGTCAGTTTTACCTGCACAGAAGTGCTTCTACTATAATAGGTCTGTTTTTAAGGAATTTATAGAACTGCACAACCCCTTCTTTCGATCCTTTCCCATCCTCCATGGTAAATTACTTCCAATCGCAGGACAATGAATTTTTTGCTAGTTTTAACTGTAGGCCTATTTACTATTGATAGCTTACAGAAGTGCTTCTGCAACTGCACAAATCCATTTAGAACTGCACATTTTGTGTATGCCTACAACTGCACGTTAAAAAGCCCTGGCTTCTGCAACTGCACAAATCCATTTTAGAACTGAAAATTTTATGTACAACTGCACAGACTGCACATTAACAAAGCCTTGGTTTAGCGCCGTGTAGGGCCTATACTAGGCCTATTGCAGGCTGTCTGTTCAGTTAGTAGCCTAGTTAGGCTAAGTTTGATGTTAATTAAGATTACTGGATATAGCCCGGAGCTTATACTTGCATGTAGGCCTACATATCTAAAGCGCAGTGCGTTTGCAAGCGCTCAATTACACAGGGCTTTTTAAACGTGCAGTTGTACACAAAATGTGCAGTTGTTGAAGCACTTCGATCTGTACAGTTAAAACTAGCAAAAAAGGTCAATGTTCTCCAATTGGAAGTAATTTACCGTGGATGATGGGAAAGGAAAGAAGTAGTTGTGCAGTTCTAAAAGTTCCTTAAAACCAGCTCTGCAATTAAAGAAAAATTATTGTAATAATTATTATTATGATTAATAACATCATAGGCCGCGCGCTTTTGTGCAAGACCTACTAGAAAGGCAGCGCATCATATGCAATGGCTAAACATTTCTTGATACACGAGGACACCGGGTTGTAAATGGCGGCAAGTGTAAAAAAACTAAAAATAAACAATTTGTGAATCGCCGATGTAAACTTTAATTTTGTTCCCGTAAAGCACCCAAAGATCGAAAAGTATGTTATATGTACTTGTCTGATTTAGATGGACTCTGAATATCAGAATTAGGTAAAATCCCATTTTAACGTCCCAAATTATTTTCATGGCAAATTAAATCGTCGAATCAGAATGACATACGCAACGTGCAGTTTATGCATAATTGTCACCCAAGGTGACCCTGCCAACATCGAAAAACGGGTCTCAAGTGGGCCCCATGTGGGCAACTTTGTGGGGCCCAGATGGGCCGCCTAGATGGGCTCGACACCAATTTGGCCACGGGCACCATGTCCGCCCCAAATGTGCCGCCCACCTATCAGCCTACATGGCCTAAAAGTGGGCCCATTTGGGCCGCCGGCCCCATCTGGGCCCCATACAGGCGGCCCATATAGGCGGCCCAAATGGGGCCCACTTTTAGCCCATGTAGTGGCCAAAATGGTGTCGAGCCCATCTAGGCGGCCCATCTGGGCCCCTCAAAGTTTCCCATATGGGGCCCACTTGGGACCCGTTTTTCGATGTTGGCAGGGTCACCTTGGGTGACAATTATGCATAAACTGCACGTTGTGTATGTCATTCTTGATGCGACGATTTAATTTGCCATGAAAATAATTTGGGACGTTAAAATGGGATTTTACCCAGAATTATTATTTACCTGATGCCATTTTGTTAATCGCAAATATTATAGAATTTATACGCCATTGGTTGGAACAGCAGATAATATTTTTGTGACTTTTAATGCGCTGTACTATGTTGTGATTTCGCCGAACTGTTATATAGCGCATTTTGTATCGCAGGAATAATGGACTCGGAAAGATCACTGTTAAGTAAACGGCGTAATTGCAATATCCGCGACCGTGTGTGTCGGTTAAGGTCAGTTCAGGCGTCGTGAGGGTCAGTTAGGGTCAGTTTAAGCGTCGTTAGGGTCGTTTAGGGTTAGTGTTATGGACCGGTTAGTGTCGTCATTAGTTGCTATAGAAAGATATTGCATATGCTAAGGTCCCCGATACTGCAGTTACGTCGGTTCGACGACTAAGTCCTTGCGACTCTCACACGCCTGCGCAATAATTGTTCATGATGCCAAAATGGTTTGCTGTGTTAAACTCAGTGTCGGCTGTCTTCCAATCTTGTGTTGCAATTGAGACTTTGCAGTTTACATGTTTCTATTGACGTGCCACGATACACCTAAAGGCTTGTTGAACCGTTTAATTCCGCGCTGGTTGTTCTTATGACCATTAAGGCTACAACGGGGGCAACCTGCTTAATTTGCTTTGACTTGTATTTAGATATTTTTGTAGCACCTTCGGAAAATAAATAATTCTTCGTCACCTGTTTTTGTTTTACTCTAGTGACTTGACTTGAGCCAGTGGGCACAAATTACCTGTGCTTGATTGAATAGCTCTACATAAATGCTCTGACTGTCAATATTACATAGGCCACAATCAGCTGAACTTTTTACCCTGTGGTCATTCTAACTTTGCTTGGACATGATATGGTATTCGTAACTTACTTCTAAGATTGTACGTTATCATACCTTACCTCTTACCATGTAAGCTTGCTATAATGTAGCCGTTATCATATATTATAATGATAGCATTTATGCAATTTAGCCTTATATTTATATTCTAAATTACTTAAATCATTATTTCCAGTTTGGTTGACAATGGTTGTTTTAATCGAGATTCAGTGGTTTAAATTGATTAAAAATTGCATTAATTTAATTAATTCAATAATGATAATACTGATAATGATAAGAGCAATAGGACTAATAACAATGATTATCATTATTAATGATAAGGTGAAGAACAACTGCAACAACATATTTTTATTCCTGAGGGTAAAAAATAAAGATTACTGTGCCAGTCTGCCAGATATAAGATTTGAATCAGAAGTAGGCATAAACTTACCTCACTAATTAATACTTCAGTTTACATTGCTCTTCGCTCTACATTGGCCTCCCATCCAGCAGAATGACTTGTCTTGACCGAGTTTTGTGCTCTGCTGCATGCCTAATTGGAAAAATCTTGGTTCCTTTTGCTCGTACTGCTACCATAAAGAATCAAGCCTTCTTTGTGGTTGCTGGTTGGCCCAGTGGTTTGGAATGGCCTTCCTTTTGAGCTTCAGAGTAGTTTTTCTTGAAGGGGCGCTATATAAACGATGAATGAAATCAATGAATTATCATACATTGCTTTTCCTTAGCCATTCTAAACATAATTACCTTACCTGACCATACCTTTATACCCAGCCTCACCTGCAGCTAAATACCTTGGTTTGCTAATGCTTTCTACAGGTACACAACTCGTACCTTTAATGAGCATCAATTAATTGTCAGCATCTTGTTGATTATACTAATGGCTGCATATCAATTCCAGATTTGGTTTGGAAATGAGGCATACAGCGTCGTGTCAATGGAGGCGTGCTTGTCAGCCATTCAGTCATTCCCTGTAAATAGAAGGGCTGTTGACAGTATTTGGAGACAAGTACCCTCTTCCAGCCATAAAACCCTCCTTCCAATACATTGTTCATTTATGACTACCCTGAGCTGTAAATTCTGTAGCCCTGTTTCTAGAGTTTACTAGAAAGAATGTAAGTGCCCCTATGAATGCCCCTTTGAGGTGTCAGACTTAATGGGGTGGGGGAATTTTAAGTTCCCTCTGCCGTGCTGGTGTAGGCCTACTACTAGAGGGGTAGCTAAGTATAGGGCTGGGGCTTGCAGATGATGACCAAGGATGTGGGGTGGCAAGGGGGATTCGAACCCAGACCTTCAGCAGGTGCGGATTTTATTATGCTTTTCAACTGACTCATTTGCATAAGTTATGCAGCTGATCTGGGCCAGTGCAGTCGGAGGAACGCCTCTGAATCGCGGTCAGGTCATTAAACCTTAGGCACCGATTGGTTCATTGGCTCTGTGGTCATTGCACAGAAGCTGTTAAAGTTTTGAAGGAGGGTCAATTGGTGCAAGTGGAATATGTTCCCTGTTGTGATGTTCTCACAATTTTCTAACAGCATGTTTTCAATAATGTAGACTAGTTTCGTGTTTGAGAATATTGGAAGGCGGTGTTAATAGGATTAAGAATTGTTTAATACGGAATAGGAATTCTTAATTGGTTTTTGGTTGCTGAGTTTAATGGCAGCTGGTGCTGCAGGCAGATGTAGTCTTCAATTGTGATTAGTTCCTGCAGTGCTTTCTCACTTCTTAATATTAAGCTGTGTGTGAGGGCAATGAGGTCAGTCATATCTTGCAGTACTAAGTGACAAGTTACAGTATAAATGTCGCCTAACTACCGACTTGACTAACTGGAGTTACTTAGGTAGTGCATTTACCTGTGGAGTTATTTGTGGAGTGTAGTTACTACTTGGCTGTGAAAGTGAATACATAAAGTAGTGAAACTGGAGTAAAACGAATCAACTTTAAAAGTCTTCTGATATCGAGATATTGGAGCTGAGCAAAGATGTTTGGATTTACTATTATGCGGTCGTTGCCAAGAACCGAATTTTGAACTGCATTTCAACACGTTGCTGAACGGATTTTGAACTGGATTTAAAGCAATTTATGAACTGACACGTACAGGCTTAGCAAAGCATTCTCCCAAAGACTTCCGAACTAAACTTTTGCAGGATTTTTGAATGGACTATAAACATGATTTCAGCAGTCATTTTAAACATAAATCAACTGGAGTTTTGAACATGCTTCCCAGACATGGATGACTGATGACTTTTGAATAGGGTTGTGCATAGAATTTTGAACAGGATTTTGGGGAAGTTTATTGGCAGACTTGCATTGGATCTTGAACACACTTTTGTTAATCAGGCTTTTAAAGCGTTTTGGATTAGATTGTGAACAGGCTTTCAAAAAGCAATTGGTTCAGGCTACTGAACTCACAGGACGTCTTGTTTTGGTTGTGACCAGTCTGAATGGAAGGATTTCCAGTGGAGAAAAGTTTTGACAGCTTTTGGATGGTTTCAGGTGAGAGAATTGTGGTGGGGTATTTAGGATACCCTGTGTTTTTTGTAATTTGAGGCTAACTGAAGGAGATGCTACCTGGGAGAAATGAATATCGAAATCCATTCAATGTATACTTGCGTACATATTTATATGAATATTTGCATGCACACATGTATATAAACATATATATATTTATATATATATAATATATACTGATTTGCACGTATATTATATAATTATTGACATGCATTGCAGATTTATTTAAGTCTGCCATCAATTCATGCTTCATTAGCTACTGGTACAGTTAATTATTTTTGTCTTTTTAATTTTTATACATAATTATGCTTTCTTACTTGAATATTCGCGTACAGATTTATACACTTTGTTGTACATGCACACATACATAATTATAGTACTTACATATTTTTGTATGCATACCTTCTTGTATGTGAGGACCATTCTTCTTGCAGTAGATTGCTGAAGTACTTAAGTCTGGTCTTGTACTGTAGGCAAAAGACCAGTCATATGCATCTAGGACCACTCTTGTACTTGACAACAATTGCTTCTAAGGACCAATTGCCGTTTGCTCATTTGCTCCGTGATGCGAAGCCGTGCTTTATCTGTGTTTCGCGGTATGAAATTACCTCCCTCTTGATCACCTGTACCCTAGGTCACTCTCCGACACATTCTATAAGCACTTGAAAACTCTTCTTTTGGTCGTGATGGAGTTGGGAGAATCTCTGAGTAGTTTCCTTAAAGAGATTCTATATAAATACTTGAATGGATGAATGAACTTTGAGTAGGTATCTTGAAGGGTTGCTATATGAAGTTTATATTGGTTGGTTGATTGATTGATATGTTTGATTGGTTGATTTATTGATTGATTGATATATTTGATGGATTGATTGATTTGTCTAAGTTGATCTTTTCTTGTCTTCCAGTGCAGTCAGATGTTGATGGTGACTTTGAGAAGTTCGAGGAGATCGGAGATGAATTGTTCTGTCAAATATCCGATGATTTCTTCAAGGACTCTTCTGAAATCAAAGACAAAGTCATACAAGGTACGTTCGTGTGTGTATATATATACATAATATATATACATAATATATATATATACATAATATATATACATAATATATATATATATATATACACGGGTGAGTGTGTTAAAAAAAGGTTTTTACTAGTGACAATTGCTGACCTACCTCCTACCCGTACTGTACTTTTTGCCATGCTGGATTTGGGAGCACTTTTGAGTTGTCCCCTTGAAGAAGCACGATTGAAATTCTTGAATGAATGACAATGTGTGTTTGTAAGCATATAAAATGCAGCATTCCAGGAGAAACTGATGAGAGACACTCTCTCATTATCTGATATGTGATGTTACATATCATTTATTGTAGCGGTTTCTAAACATTACTTTTTATTGCCTGATCAAGTAAAAAAAATCGATATTAGTATAACGACGTGCATTGTCGTGCAATGGTCAAATAAAAAGCGGCAGGTGTTTGCAAAGTCCCTTTGCAACTAATTAATTTTTTTAGAGGAAGTATCTTAAGTTCTCTTGCAGGGTTGGGCAGGTATTAAAGTTGTAGGTAGACAAAAATATTTAAACATGTAATATGTTATTGGATGTTATTGAATTTAAAAATGTAATCATATAAACAAATTGGGGAAATTCGGTAAATTAGAAAGTGTTGATGTGAGCTGTAAATTATAACATATATCTATGTATGCTGTGTTTATGTATTATATGCGTGGTACTTAGTTGGTACATGACATTGTGTTGTTATTATCGCACAGCATAACTGAATTTTTTTAGATGAATCTTTCAATTAAATCTGATATTTCCATTTGTTGTTGTTTTCAGATGTAAAAGTTGAAGTGCCACACGCTTTTCCATTTCCCTTCCAGCCATACAGCATCCAGTTGGATCTGATGCGAACGATCTATGAGGCGCTCGAGTTGGGTAAAGTCGGGATATTCGAAAGTCCCACAGGCACGGTAGGTCGACATAGTAAATGGCTGTGGTTGACTTGTCTATAAATGTTTTTCTTTAGTAAAGTCTCACTTCAAATGACCAATTGTTGATGCTTTATGATATTAAACAATGAATCAATGCATTGTTGTATTTTTGCTTATTAGTTCTTTAGCATAAGCTTTTGCTTTAGTTCTTTAGCATATAACCTGGTACTTATGTTATTATTTTTTATTGTGTGCTTCTGCATTAGCAAGTGTTTGTCTTGCCATAATTTTATATTGTTATTATTAACATTATTATTATTAATATTATTATTATTATTATTATTAATATTATTATTATTATTATTATTATTATTATTATTATCATCATTATTAACATTATTCTATTAGCACACTGGACCATCCTTGTGAAACACTTCATTCTAACGTATTCTATTATGACACAGTTAGGAAGTCGAGATTTAGTTCTCGAGCACTTAAAAATTATCTCCCTTACAACTGAACCATGTTATAGCAGACCTGATTTGATTTGTGCGTAGGGTAAATCGTTGAGCCTCATCTGTGGAGCGCTGACATGGCTGAAAAACTTTGAAGAGCAGAAGCAGAGAGAATTGAACGCGATACTCGGCGGACAATCGTACGTTGACTTCAATCTTTCTTCTGTTTAGCTTTAGTTTGTATGGGGTGGGCGAGAAACCGAAATTTTCTGGGCAATGCCGGCTAGCTGAGAGGGGGTTCTCCATCCAGCCATCAACCCTGATGAGACAAGAACTACTGTACTGGACAAAGCTATTGAACATTTTGTATTGTTATAAATTATTTAATTTTACCTCCTGATCAAGAAAGTTAAATCTATAAAGCGCCCTATTCGACGCCTCTAACTAACTGAAATTCTGTAGTCGTGTAGTAGCCACATAGTTTATCTATGGTTTGACCACCTAGCAACTTAAGATCTAGTAACTTGTGTCTTTCCAATTTTCTAGCTTGATATTTTGTGCTTAAAGGTGACCAAAATACCATGAGGTATATAGAAAAAGGCAGTCCTGACTGTTCTTGGTTGTTTTAGTCTGTCGGAAAAAGAAATCTCGATAAAGCAAGAGGGTACGGTAGAAGACAGCGTGAGAGGTGAGCAAAATTCTTCAATGCTTTGTTAGTGTATGATGTTCTAATATATAATCCAATCTAAGTCAATGGTCGCTTGAGATAAAAAAAGTTGTAAGAGTTGACATTATGTGTTGGAGAAGTCCCATTCAAATCTGAGAGGTATAGAAAATCAGAAGTCAGGCCAAGGTTAGTAAGCAAGTTGAAACAGAATAAGACTGATAGATGACCAACTTATTGTATTGTATTGTATCAAAACATTTGTAAGGCGCCTCAAATAGGGTGAACCATTCAGAGATGCTTTCAGTGCATGAGATGGCAAGAGAAGAAATGGGTTTTGAGAAAAGAAAATGAGGAGGAGGAGGGTCACCAGCTACTAATTTGAGGTACTTTGCTTTGGAACACAGCTGCATTGTAAGTGATGAGGTTGTGTATTCATAAGCAGACTTTATGGAGATCACACAAGTAACGTCAAAAATTGTTTATTGTATATTTGTTGATTTTTACATTGGTAAAATTTCGTAAAATACAATTTTGCTGATTATGCTCGATATGCATTCTCTGTTTGCATTATGGATAAATCAAAATCACAACTGTCTGTATTGCTCATTTAACCTACATGTGCAATTTTAACTATGATATAAGCGTTTGAAAGGCATTGTATGAAGTGGAATCAATGAAAAACACTTGCATGGTTAATTAATTGAAATTATTTTCCTTATGATTAATGCAGGAATTTGTAGAAATTTTGGATTGTGCTATATTCAGAAGTCAATGAATTAATTAACTTCAAGTTAATAATATGGTTTCATATTTTGAAGCAATCTGTGAATTATTGATTGATTGATTGTTGAGCAGTCTTAAATGTTTATTTTCATAGGCGATGATTGGATCTCTGAGTTTGCCAGAAAGCAGGAACTCGAAGAGAAGGCGAAGAAACTCAAGGTATTTTCTTCTAATTGGTTTCAGTCCTGGATTCTGGTGCTGCTGTATAATCATTTATATTATTCTCGGAGCAATATTTTAAGATTTCTGTTACTTGAGACTTGTCATAAATTTCAGACTTGTATTGAATGAAACTTTAGTTGATTTTGGACAATATTTTTTAAGTTAAGAGTAATTTTTGAGTTTTTGAGTTTGAGTTGTTTTGTGAGAGACTGTGCGTTTTTGCGTTCGATACAGGACGAGCAGGAGCAGAGGTTGAGACGCGAGGAGAAACTGCAGCAGCTGAAGAACAACCTTCGACCGAATCCTGTTGTCAAGCGAAAGGTGAATTATCAGACAGACAGACAATGGACGTTGGACATTCTTCTAATCGGAGGAGGCATTAACTCTTTAATGCTGGAGGGTATAGGATTTCCCATACCATTTACTACCATCTCGGCATTAAAGGGTTAAAGTGGCACCAGGAGAATTTGTTGTTCTCTGAGTCACACTTGATGACATGTCAACAGCAGAAAACGTTTTTCTAATCTTGTTGCTTCGTGTAAACTCTTAGTAATGCTTGCACAAGATAAATTTTGTCTTTACCAAATAATATGCTGTTGTTGTTCTTCCATGGGGTTTGATCTTCCTCCTGCACTGGGGCTCACCTAATGACTCGTTTTTTCTCATCGGTCTCTCATTCTTTCTTTAAAGGCGTTTATTTTCCCCCTCAGAGTTTCCGTGCCGAGACCATTTATTGTTATTTATTTTATTAATTGAATTTGTTATGTGTGAATGGACACACCGAAATCTTATCTTATCTTATCTGACCATTTATAAAGCGCTTCTTGCAGCAAGAGTCTTTCAGAAGCGCTCCCAGTGCGTTCAACCCAAAAATGTTATGCCTTGTTGATTATGACTTATTTCATCACAGCGATGTATGTTTATTTCCGCTGAACTTTGACGTTGTAGCGGAACTCTCTCGACGACCAGTTCGAGGAGTTGTTCAAGGACGCTTCCGAGGAACTGAAGAAGAAGTTTGAGTTTGAACTCGCTTCGGGCGACTCGTGCGAAGTTGACGAGGCCGACGACGACTTCGTAGTCGCAGAGTACGTCAGCGACGACGAGTCAGCGGAAGAGAAGAAGAAAGCGACGGAGGAAGACAACAACGAAGAACATGTCACTAAAGTAATGCGTATTTCCATTGGCCACATGTTGGACAGACAATAAATAGACTATCATTGGATATTAATTTAAATGTGATTGTAGAACATGTCACTAAAGTAACAGAACAGTTTTATGTTCTTACTTACTTGTTGCTGTGTTTAATTCATTGTCCTTCAGTTTACCAAAAAGACCTTCTCGTTCGTTCGTTCATTCATTCATTCATTCATTCATTCATTCATTTTATGGACTTATATAGTGCCCTTTCAAGAAACTTACTCAATGGTGCTGTTCTCCCTACCCAGTCACGTCAAAAGAAAAGAGACGAGAGATTTATGAAGCTAACATTGGTCAGATGTAATAAACGCAGCTTTGAAGGGATGTCATTCCAGATGGATGACCTTGCAACCGAGAAAGCATTGCCACATGATTGAGGGAGTTCATGATAAACCAAGCGGGAAGGGCTGGCCATTAAATGCTATTATCTACCAGCTGGCTGTATGTCCATTGGCAACATGTTGGAGAGCACAACAATGGACTTTCATTAGACGAAGATTTGAATGCTGTGTTCGCGTTGGTTTGAAATTTTTAGAAAAGAAAAACGTCTTACGATGGGCATTAATCTTGTAAGCAACAGTGTATTACCATTCACCCATTTGCTCATTTATTTCTTGTTCATTAATTAAGTAATCAATAGATTAAATTAGTTTATTTTGTGTGATGATTATTATTTTTCAGATCTACTACTGCAGTCGAACGCATTCGCAGCTGGCGCAGTTTGTGCGAGAGGTGCAGAAAAGCCCGTTTCGAGATCAGACGCACGTCGTAACACTCGGCTCAAGACAGGTCAGTTGCTCAGTCAAGTACGATGGAGCGTGTGTTTGGCTCACTTCACGAAAATCTGATTTCTAGCGTTGGGCAGTGAGCTCATAAGTAGAAATCGGTTCTGGAATGCGAGCACATTGAGACTGTTATAACCGAGACGCTTGTCATAAGTTGTCATAGGTTGTCTGGTTGTTGAAATTGTAAATGAGTTGCCAACGTAGAGTGATGTAACGTGAAGTAGATATTTATATTCATTTGTAGTTATTATTATTATTACTAAGTACTACTATTATTATTATTATTATTACTATTATTATTATTACTACTACTATTATTATTATTACTATTATTATTATTATTATTATTATCATTATTATTGATTAATAAATTCTATTGCACCGGTGTCTAATGCTTGAGGCATCAACTGATGGCGCTCCAATGTCAAACATTGATCACTTAATCAAATCAAGTCATTATCCAGAAGATCAGTCTGTTAGATCAGTCCTGTAAGATTATCCCTAATCAATTGCGTTGCTTAGCGACAATCGTCTCAAATCTTTACGTAATTGTTTAAATTGCAGAATCTCTGCATCAACGAAGCGGTTAGACGATTAAAGTCGTTGAGTCTCGTTAACGACAGATGCATCGAGTTACAGAAGAACAAATCAGGTTGGCGCTTATTTCTTTTGTCTTGGAGTTTATTTATTATTAAGACTTTAATTGTTGCACCTATCTAGTGCACGCAGTCTGGAAATCTTAATCTAATCTTAATCCAATCTTAATCTAATCTAATCTAGTATAGCTGCGTTTATTCACTATTCTGGAAGTCACACCGCAGGTCACATGAAATGTAATATTGCAATGAAATGTCTGCAGCATCATTGATGTCCAAAACATCGGTCAATGTTTGTGGGGCGCGATGGTGTAGTGGTGGCGTCGTTGCCTTGGAGCCGGAAGGTTCGAGGTTCGAATCCACCTCGCTGCGTAAGGACCTTGGGCAAGTCCTTCACTCACAATTGCTCAGTGCTTTGGCGTGAAACTCCGATGCAGTGTCCTCTCTGCATTCGGGAGTGCCTCTGAGTAGAGAGAGCTTGAATGGACGCTATTACAAGTGCACAATACAAATGTTGATGCCAGACGTCTCCGCCAATCAAAGATCATTCATTCATTTATTTCATTCAGTCAGTTAGATAGATTTATATATAGCACCACTTTAAAGCTGCCACTCAGAAATACTCATGAACCAGCTGGGAAAAAACCAGTTTTGAGGTTTAAGAATGGATCATTTCGGAATGGACCCTGGAGAGAGAGCAAGCGCAGTGCTAGGGAAGTTCATTCCAGACCATGGGACGTCACTCAGCTTTTTAACTCAGTCCTTTAGTCGTTCACAGACGGATCCAAACGTCTTGCAGCTAGTATTTGCATATCCCACAGTCCTGGACGGGGAGCATGTTTTTAATTCTCTTATTCGTTCGTTTGTTTATCAAAGTTCCGAAGGCAACGGATGGCGAGAAGGTGACGAAGAAGCAGAAGTGTTCCGGTTGTCCGTTCTACAAACAGGAAGCCGTCGTTGAATTCCGAGATCGCGTCCTTGTAAGAACACCGAATACTTTATGGCCCATCCATAGAAATTGTCATTATTATTATTATTTTTATTATTATTATACACAAAAAACATGACATAACCATCAGACTAAACATGATAATTCCAATTCATGTTATTATTATTATTATTATTATTATTATTATTATTATTATTATTATTATTATTATTATTATTATTATTATAACAATAATCTTTATTCATAATCAAAGGTGTGCCAAACATTATTATTATTATTATTATTATTATCCATATCTTACATATATGTAAAAAATCAATTGTATTTTGACCCCCCACGGTCCCCACCGATGTGCAATGTGCACGCATGTGTATAAGTTCATTGTATGTAAGTATGTGTGTCTGTATTGTATATATTTTTACATGTGTAGGTGTGAATGTTTGTGTGTATGTGTGTTCATGTATGTACGTGTGCATTTATGTTAAATTTTACTGTTGCATTACTCTTCTGTTGCCAATATATTTTAAAACCTAGCCTTGTTTATTGTACGGCATTCCTGTAGATTTCATGATTCTGGATTTTCCATCAGTCATGAAATTCCCAAATTCTGCTTTATTTGGTCTGATGGTTATGCCGTTCTTTTCTGTTGAAGATTGAGATAAAGGACATCGAGCAGCTGGTGACGATGGGAAAACAGATGAAGGCTTGTCCGTACTATGGAACGCGATTTGCTGTTCCATCAGCACAGGTAATTGTAATTGTAATTGTACAGGTTGGAGGAAGGCGTTGTAAGCAATGAGGAAATGAGGAGGGGGTGTTTCCATTGGTTGCGTAATGCCTTAAGATTGGTAAACTGATGGAGCAAATAGCCTGATAGAGAGACAAATAGCTGGATGAATAAATGAATAGCAAGACAAGTAAGCTGATATTTGGATATATTTGCTGGTATAAAATAGATAGACAAAATAGTGAGACCGATAGAAAAAAAGCCAGATAAACATGTAAGCTGATATCCATATAGATAGGCAAATAGCCAGATAGATAGAGAAAATCTATATAGATAGACAGACAACTAGATGGATAGACAAATAGCTATATAGACAAGCAAACAAATTATTATAGGTAAGCAAATAGCTAGATAAATGGACAGCCAGATAAGCTTGCAAGCAAATATCCAGGCAGATATTAGCAAATAGCCAGATTGATGGGCAAATATCCAGATAGATATTAGCAAATATCCAGATAGATATTAGCAAATAGCCAGATTGATGGGCAAATAGCTTACATGGATCTTTTACAGTTGTTCTGTTGTCTGTTGTTGCAGTTAGTTGTCCTTCCGTACAATACGCTGTTGCATAAGTCGACGCGGGAGTCATGCGGCATAAAACTCAACGGTAATGTTGTCATCATCGATGAAGGTCATAACCTCATGGAGACCATCACAAATATACACAGTGTTGAGGTCACAGGGTCACAGGTCAGTTGAATCTGGGTCAGGTCAGTCGAATCTAGGTCAGGTCAGTTGAATCTGGGTCAGGTCAGTTGAATCTGAGTCAGGTCAGTCGAATCTGGGTCAGGTCAGTCGAATCTGGATCAGGTTCTAATGGTGATGAAGAGGAAAGTGGGGTATGGTGGTGTAACTAGGTGATGATTGGTGTGGTGGTGGTGGGGGTCATGGTATTGGTTGACATGGTGGTGTTGGAGGTGATGATGATTACAATATAATCAAAAGTTTACACTTGTGTTTTCGAACTTTATTTATTTTAGAAATACACTTGCAGAAATTATTATTATTATCATTTACTATTGTTGTTATTATCGTTAATAGTAGCATCATCATTGTTATTGTTATCATCATTATTGTTGGTATTGAAATTATGTTATTGTTTTTAATTTAATATCAAAATCAGTCAATTGGGCTCCATTTACAACTTGTCACTCGTGATTCTTTTTCTGAAGTGGCTGTGTACAACTGCAATGGCAGTTTACAACATTATGACCACCCTATAGACTTAAAGAAATTTTTAATTGTCAGTTTTTAATTTTGATGGTATTATGTTTAATGTTTCAGCTATAGACTTAAAAAGATTTTAATTGTCAGTTTTTAATTTTGATGATATTATATTTAAGATTTTAGCTATAGACTTTAAACAAATTTAATTGTCAGTTTTTAATTTTGATGGTATTATGTTTAATGTTTCAGCTATAGACTTAAAAAAATTTTACTTGTCAATTTTTAATTTTAATGGTATTATGTTTAATGTTGCAGTTGTGCTGCGCCTACTCTCAACTGTCGCAATACATCGACAGATTTCGTCAGCGGCTGAAAGCGAAGAACATCATGTACATCAAACAGCTTCTCTTCATTCTCAGCAACTTCATCAAAGCGCTTGGAGGTAGAACTTTCAAATGACACTCCCATGAAGAACTGAAAGTTGTGGGTTCGATTTTCGCGCTAGCTCCGTAAAGTTGGCTCTTCCTTCCATTTCCTGTGGGGGGGGGGGGTGCATGGTAGAATGAGCAGCAGTGGGTTGCCTACTATTTTATTTAACGCTGCAGTTTTCCAGTTCATTTGAATGATTGATTTATGATAAAAGCGTTATAGAAGTGATTAGATTAGATTATATTAGAATAACAGTGAGTTATTGGATTAAATTAAATTAACTGTAGAAACAATTGGATTAGGTGAGATTAGATTAACTATGGAAGTGACATCGGATTACATTAGAATGATTAGATTAACTATGGAAGTCATCAGATTAGATTAGATTAATCATAGAAGTCGTCGGATTAGAACAGACTGAAGGCACCAATGGTATTCCAGGTTGCTTTATTTGCATAAGAATGTTCAGTTGGATGAACCTTTGTCTTTTATAGACAATTAGACAATCGTGCTTGCTAGTAGTTTCATTGTTCTTTTTGTGAACTTGGTATTGTTGTACTAATTTGCTTTATTGTTAATATTGTGTGTTTCTGTCTTTGTAAGGCTGGGAATTTGATGCAGTGCCGTCTTGTTGGAACCTGTCAAAGTTTGTTTATTTTCTGGTTTTGTTTCAGGGAAAGCGGGATCATTTGCCGATGTCCAGATGGGTAAAACAGGTATTAGTCATTTAGTGTTATTAAATTATTAATTAGTCATGACATAGTGTTATTATATTATTAATTAGTCATGTGGTATTATTAAGTTATTAATTAGTCATTTAGTGTTATTAAATTATTAATTAGTTGTGTAGTATTATTAAATTAATGGTAATTTAGATTTTAGCTCCTGTTTGTCGTAATGATTCTTTCAGAATGATTCTTACAGAAAGAGCCCAACGTATATTATTGAATGATAATGATAATTGGTGAAGATGATGATGATCTTGGTGATGGTGATGACTGATGATATATGATGATAGTTGTGACAACGACAACGTCAATGATGTTGATGATGACAACGATGATGATGTCGATGATGATGTTGATGATGAAAACGATGACGACGATGATGATGACAGGGTTGATTGTATTGCAGATTATGACAATTGCAACTGATGTGATGATGATACAGATTGTGATGATGATGATAACGCTGATTACATTTGTTGTGTTCTAGTGAATAAGATTCAGACGATAAACGATTTCCTGTTCGACACGCATCTCGACAATCTCAATCTCTTCAAAGTGCAGAGATATTGCGAACGCAGCATGATTGCTAAGAAGGTTGGTGTCTTCAGGAACCAGTTTTTGTCTGTCTTCTAGGAATTTATGTAGCACTATTCTCTGACCAGGGATAGACCTAACCATCTATTCAGTTGTTTTTACTGTTCCTCATGAATACAGTGAAACTCCGATGCAGTGTCCGCTCTGCATTCGTGAGCGCCTCTGTGTAGAGAGAGCTTGAAGGGGCGCTATCACAAGTGCACATACAAACAACAAACAAACAGTATGAATACAGTAATTTGTTTTTTCCTTAATATTCATTTTTTAAGTTTTAGCATTAATTTATCATATCAAAGGAAAAGAGGCTTTCACGAAGAAGTGATAACTATTAAGAGGGAAAATTAACAGAAATTTGAAGATGGTGGTGATAAAGTCACTGGTATGGAGATTGGTGTGTGTGGTTCAGAAACCTGGACCATGAGAAAAGAGGATCATATATGAAAAGACTGGAGGCATTTGAAATGTGGATGTGGAGAAGAATGAAGTAGATAAGCTGGACAGGGCTTTAAACAGACGAAGAAGTGCTTTCATTTAATTTTTTTACAGTTTCTATTTGACCATGTTCAGAGGATTTATGTTACTGGGTTATTTTCATATCTATTTTTCAGCTTCACGGTTTCATCGAGAAATATCACGGCCAAGTCAATACATCTGGTACGTGTCTGCTTTTGGTTTCAAGAGGCAGGGTAGCTGCATCAGTGTAATTTTTACGATTTGCCTTCACGAATTTCTTCCAATGTGCACCATGGTCAAAACTCCTTAATATTGCTGTACTCGTCTAGGTCCAAGTTGGTGACGAGATTTGTTCTTACCCTGTATTCTGAATTGTTTATTGTTATCTTTTTGTTGTCACAAGATAAAAAAGGAGCAATTTCTGAATTTTTCAACATTATGGAAAGCACAGAGTTGTCACAAATGGGCTCTGTTTGTCTAGGTCCAAGTTTAAGGTGCCCCTAAAAGCCATTGCATTGAAGCACTGGATAGTAAGCGCATGGAATTTGTACAAAAAGGTTGTTTAGTACAAAAAGGTGGATGAGTGAAATTTGAAGATGTATTAGTGAATGGTACTGAGGATCTCCCAAGAGCAGAGAGGAAGGCCATGCCCTAAAAGTAGATTGAGACCCTTCTTTGTATCGTATCAATTCGTATCTAAAATTTTATAGAGCATATCTCTCAGCGTGTGCTATTCAGACTATTTGTTTAGGCCTCTGAGGTCTGTATTAGCAAGAGCAATTTTTCAAGGAAGAAGATGGTTTAAAATTTTGTTTGGTTATCGTTTTTTTTCTGAAAGCCGAGAAGAAGAAGGAAAACACGGAACCAACGACGTGGGCGTTGTCCAATTTCCTTACAGAAATCAACCAATCAAAAGAGAGCAGTCATTCAGCGGAACGTGAGTAGCTAACGGCCGTTAGATATAAAATATTGTATTTATTAACTGCTTCAATGATAACTAGTTATGGGTGATTGCAAGATTGATCTAAGATTTATATAGCCCCATTTAAACAGAAACGCTTTAGTAGTGTTCCAGAACTGAAAAGCAGAATTACGAGGTGGGAAGTGGTTCAATGGTGATATGAAACATGTGGTGGTGGTAGTGTTGATGGTGAAAATAGCTATGTGGTAATGGAAGTGGTGGTGATAAATGGTGGTTGTGCTGGTGGTTACCGTCTTCAGCACTTTAAGATGATTGACTGATTGATTGATTGATTGATTGATTGATTGACTGATTGATTTATTGATTGATTGACTATTGACTGATTCATTGACTGATTGATTGATTGGCTATTAATTGATTGATTGATTGATTGATTGACCTATTGATTAATTGATTGGCTATTGATTGCTTGACTGATTGATTGACCGAATGATTGGCTATTTATTGATTGGATATTGATTGACTGATTGATTGATTGAATGAATGATTGATGATTGATTGAATGAATGATTGATGATTGATTGAATGATTGATTGATTGATTGATTGATTGATTGGCTATTGATTGATTTATTGATTAGCTATTGATTGATTGATTGATTGATTGACTGATTGATTGATTGATTGATTGATCAACTGATTGATTTATTGATTAGCTATTGATTGATTGATTGATTGATCAACTGATTGATTTATTGATTAGCTATTGATTGATTGATTGATTGACTGATTGATTGATTGATCAACTGATTGATTGATTGATTGATTGATTGACTGACTGATTGATTCATTGACTGATTGATTGATTGACTATTGATTGATTTCAGCTGAAGACAAACATCAAGATCCAAGCGTGACGCAGGAGTCGCAAGTCGCGATGTCGTCGCCGCTGATGCAAATCGAAGGATTACTCGAATCGCTGACGAACGCCGACAAAGATGGCCGCATTGTCGTCAACAAATTAGGTTTTGATCATATGACTCATGCTTCATCTTATTTTCTTTATTATCATCATCTAGTTATCTTCATCTAGCTATCTTCATCTAACTATCTTCATCTAGCTATCTTCGTCTAGCTATCTTCGTCTAGCTATCTTCTAATTAACTTCATCTAGCTATCTTCGTCTAGCTATCTTCATCTAGCTATCTTTATCTAGCTATCTTCATCTAGCTATTTTTATCTAGCTATCTTCATCTAGCTATCTTTATCTAGCTATCTGCATCTAGCTATTTTCATCTAGCTATCTTCATCTAGCTATCTTCATCTAGCTATCTTCGTCTAGATATCTTCGTCTAGCTATCTTCATCTAGCTATCTTAATATGATAATCTTTATCTATCTTTGTGTGACTATCTTCATCTAAGTATCTTCTAACTATCTTTGTATCTAACTATCTTTGTCTATCTGTCTTCATTTATTATCATCTGATTATCCTCATCTTTGTCTTATCTTCGTCTGATTGTTTTCATCTTACTTTCTTACTCTAACTATCCAACTATACCTAGAGCTCTGTGCTTTCTTATGATAGAACATTGTTTAAATGGAGCTTTGGCGGGTAGGCCTACATTATAATTATGTGTTATATAAAAAATGTCATACCTGATATTTTATCAGATATCAAGTTTCATCAAGTTTTTCGTAGACTTTTTATAGAATTCTGATTATGATTTTTTTTCCTCTTTTTTCAGAGACTTTAAGCAAATCTTCGATAAAGTTTCTGCTGCTCAATCCTGCCGTTCATTTTGCGGAAGTCTTATCCGAAGCTCGATCCGTAATCATCGCTGGCGGAACAATGCAACCAGTCAGTGACTCACTTCTCAGTTGAGACTTCTCAGATCGGTGCTATATAAATTATTTTTTAATTATGCACGATGATGTAGTTTGTCAGTGCACTGAGTAATAAATCATGTTGCTTGGAACTTTGTCTGTTTGTCTTTGTATGTCTCTGTCATCGTACCCGTTTCTCTTTTTATGTTACTTATTAATTTATTTATTTCTCTATTTATATTGCACATCTTCAAGCTCTCTACTCAGAGGCGCTCCCAACTACAGCGCGGACACTGCATTGGAGTTTCATGCTGAGGCGCCCTAGCAATTGAGGGTGAAGGACTTGCTCAAGGTCCATACGCAGTGGCTTGAGGTGGAATTGAACCTGGAACCCTCCAGCTCCAAGGCACCGACGACCACTACACCACTGTGCCCCACGCTGTTACATTATACCTATACTTAATGCAGACAATATCATAGCTGGTGTGGATCTGAATACATTATATCACATATGTCTGTCTGTCTGTGTGTACGTCTGCCTGTGTGTATGTCTGTCTCTGTGTATGTCTGTCTGTATTTATCCGTGTTTGTCTGTTATCACATACCTTTTCAGTACCTCTCTGTAGCATTGGACAAGGTCTTTTTATACTTGACAGATCTAAACTGCAACCTGTTTTTAGTCGAAAACGTTTCTTGTGAACAAGTTTTCTATGCCACTTTGTATATTTGCAAATCTTTTAATTTCAATGTTTTGCATTTTGAAAAGGTGTCCGAGTTCAAGGAGCAGCTTCTCTTTGCGACTGGTCTCAAACCGGAACGAATTCTAGAATTTTCGTGCGGTAAGTTTACAGCGGTTAACATTTCTGTATCTTTTTTTATATCAACTATGTTAGACATGCCGTTCTGGTCTAAACTAAAATTCATTTGCCAAATTAATCATTCATTCACTTATTCAGAGGATTTATATAGCACCAATCAAAGATAGCTACTCAGAAGTGCTCCCAATTCAACTTTGGGAACAGCTGTCTGTATGTTGATGATATACTTTAAACTGATATCAGCATCACCTATCATAAAAGGAATCGTTAATTAAAAACTGAGCCTTACAAAAGCAACGGCTTAAACAGGGTGAAGCCCCGATTTTCAGTACATGCAACTGATTATATTGATAGACCTCAACAGAGAATGAGAATAATTTAGCAAGACTAACTCTTCAAGTTCAGTATTAGTCATACAATTCAGCACATAGCTCAACAAAGAAGATAACCATGATAGTAAACAATGTTACTGCTGAGTATGATTAAGTGCCAATAAAAGCATTTAAATATGAATGTCAGTAATTGTATTTATAAATGGTTTGTAGGTCATATCATCTCCGCTGACCAGTTGCTACCGATCGCCATGGCCAGAGGTTCATCTGGTCTCGAGTTGGACTTTACGTACCAGTCACGCGCCACTCCGGAAATGGTAAACTCAAGCACTCTCAGTGTTTCAAAGAGAGATTCTTACATTACCTTACATTGTATCATCTTGTTAAACATTTATCACAGTTATACCAGGTCTTACATTGACATGGCTTTTCTTACCATACCTCACTTTACCATGGCTTATCTTATGATACTTCATTTTATTATATCTTATCTTATGGTACTTCCTTTTACCATGGCTTATCTTATGATACTTCATTTTATTATATCTTATCTTATGGTACTTCCTTTTACCATGGCTTATCTTATGATACTTCATTTTATTATATCTTATCTTATGGTACTTCCTTTTACCATGGCTTATCTTATGATACTTCATTTTATTATATCTTATCTTATGGTACTTCCTTTTACCATGGCTTATCTTATGATACTTCATTTTATTATATCTTATCTTATGGTACTTCCTTTTACCATGGCTTATCTTATGATACTTCATTTTATTATATCTTATCTTATGGTACTTCCTTTTACCATGGCTTATCTTATGATACTTCATTTTATTATATCTTATCTTATGGTACTTCCTTTTACCATGGCTTATCTTATGATACTTCATTTTATTATATCTTATCTTATGGTACTTCCTTTTACCATGGCTTATCTTATGATACTTCATTTTATTATATCTTATCTTATGGTACTTCCTTTTACCATGGCTTATCTTATGATACTTCATTTTATTATATCTTATCTTATGGTACTTCCTTTTACCATGGCTTATCTTATGATACTTCATTTTATTATATCTTATCTTATGGTACTTCCTTTTACCATGGCTTATCTTATGATACTTCATTTTATTATATCTTATCTTATGGTACTTCCTTTTACCATGGCTTATCTTATGATACTTCATTTTATTATATCTTATCTTATGGTACTTCCTTTTACCATGGCTTATCTTATGATACTTCATTTTATTATATCTTATCTTATGGTACTTCCTTTTACCATGGCTTATCTTATGATACTTCATTTTATTATATCTTATCTTATGGTACTTCCTTTTACCATGGCTTATCTTATGATACTTCATTTTATTATATCTTATCTTATGGTACTTCCTTTTACCATGGCTTATCTTATGATACTTCATTTTATTATATCTTATCTTATGGTACTTCCTTTTACCATGGCTTATCTTATGATACTTCATTTTATTATATCTTATCTTATGGTACTTCCTTTTACCATGGCTTATCTTATGATACTTCATTTTATTATATCTTATCTTATGGTACTTCCTTTTACCATGGCTTATCTTATGATACTTCATTTTATTATATCTTATCTTATGGTACTTCCTTTTACCATGGCTTATCTTATGATACTTCATTTTATTATATCTTATCTTATGGTACTTCCTTTTACCATGGTGTCAGCTAATTTAATCAGTGCACGCCGATTGTCGTACAGCGACGTAAGTAGGCCAGGTGCAAATTGCCGCGCGGCGTCTGCACAGGTGATTGTCTGGACAGCACGTGACGTCTAGACGAGCGTACGTTAATTGTACAAGAAGGGAGTGGAAGTGAAGAAGGAGAGTTGCGTGTTGAGGGCCGTTGAGATAGGCTGTAAGAGTTGTTGTTGAGTTGCGATAGAGTAGACTGATGAAGATAGTAGTCGTGTAGTTGTTATGATAACGCAAGTGTAGTCATTGTTGTGTTGTTGCTGATCGTTTTACTTTATATCGGATTTTGGAGTATAATAAGAAGAGTTAAACACGTCGTCGTTGTTGGTTAACAAAACAGTGAAAGACTGTAGATTCTTTAACCTAGCCATTTAGCTAATGAAACAGTTATCTAGGGATAGGCCTACGCTACCACGAACTTATACGAAGAAGCTTCCGAAGAGACTGAAGGTCACACGTAGAGAAGAAGAGGGAAAAGACTTGTGACATTTGGTGTCGTTGCGGTGAGATAACGATCCAAGTTGCAGGATAACGATCCAAGTTGCAGGAGAACGATCGTAGTTACGAACGGTGGGTCTACGTGCCAAGTTACGAACGGAGGGATTCTATTCAATCAACAGACGTTGTGGAGAAACGGACGCTGTGAATTTATCGAGGAGCCGAGCACACGGGAGAAGCAACGATACATCGAGCATCCGTACGACAGTGAGAAACGACAACACAACGACTACAAGGTAGAAAAACTTGCTTGTCTATTGAAGTGTGCATAAAGAATTGAAGTCAGTCAATTGCAAACATTTGAAGAGTAGTCTACTAATTTATCGAGCATCTGTAAAGTAAAGAAGTAAGATGGAGAAACTTACGGAGAAAAAGCAAGCAAATATTAAGAAAATGTCTACTGATAGACTGATAAAACTGCTAATTGAAGCAGATCTAGACGCAGAAGAAGTCGAACAGATGTCTAGGGAAGAATTGATGAGAAATTTAGCCGAGGTTTGGGCTAAGAAAGAAGAAGAAGAAGAAGGTGCTGTCGGAGGCGTTGCGGAGAAGCCAGTGGAGAAGCCTGAGGCACCGATGTCTATAGAGGCGTTGCTACAATTCATGATGATGAGTAGACAAGAAGAGAAGCAGAAAGAAGAGCAGCGCAGACAAGAGGAGAAAGAGCGTAAACAAGAAGAAAAAGAGAAAGAAGAGCAGCGCAGACAGAAAGAGAAAGAACGTCGCCAAGAAGAGAAGGAGAAAGAAGAGCGACGGTGCCAAGAAGAGAAAGAACGTAAGCAAGAAGAGAAAGAACTGCGACAACAAGAGATAGAAAAAGCAGAAAGGATGAGACAGCAAGAGATAGATATGCAGAAGCAGCAGTTCCAGCTTCAGTTAGAACAAATGAAATTAGATCGTGACGAAGCAGAACGACGAAGGATGGAGTTAATGATAGAATACGAAAAAGCAAGAAAAAGCGATGAAGAAATACGAAAACAGCAGATCGAAGACAAAAAGGCTCGTGAGGAAGAAAAGGAAAAGATGCGTTTACAAGAACTGGAGAGAGCAGAAGAAATTCGTCAGGAAGAATTTCAAGCTGGAAAAGACAATTTGGAAAAAGCAGAAAGAGAAAGAGAAGAGCAGATGCAGTTAGAACAAAAGAAACTTGCTATCAAGGAGGCTCAACTTAAAGAAATGGCCATTGAAAAAGAAGAACGCAGAAAGCAGTTAGAACTGTTGCAGCAGAAGATAGAACAAGAAGAACTGCGGAGAATCGAAGATCAAGATCGACTGAAGAAGAGAGACGAAGATGATCGTAAGAGCCGAGAAGTGTCAGAACAGATTAGGCTCAGAGAAAGTGAGACAATGGTGTCCAAGATCAAGAAGATTGGTGATGCCATGAAGCATGTATTGCCTAAGATGCCGTATGATATGATGGAAGTGCCATTATATTTTGAGACCGTGGAGAATGCATTCAATAGCTTCGCTGTGGAAAAGCAGTACTGGGTGAAATTGTTGTTGCCATTGATGACCCCGAGAGCACGAACGGTATTGAATCGATTATCATTTGAGAATTTAGATAAATACGATGCAGTGAAAGAGCACTTGTTGAAGGAATTCAAGTTAACAGCTCGTGAGTACAGGTCAAGGTTTGCAGATGCCAAGAAGACAGCCGAAGAAACGTATACGATGTTCACGGCTAGGCTGAAGAACCTGTTGAATTATTATGTCCGAAGTAGACGAGTGGACAAAGACTACGAGAAGCTGTTTGATTTGTTAGTGGCGGATAAGCTGAAAGAATGTTTACCACCAGGTCCACTGCAGTTTGTCTTAGCAAAAGAGGGCACAGAATGCTTGGAAGCTAGTAATGTTGCAGACCTCGCAGACATACATGTAAACAATCGGATTGGTGTGATGTTCCAAGACAAACCGAAATTTGAAGCATGGGACAATAGTCCAAAGCAACCCAAGTGGAACAAGGATAGCAAAGACACCGGAAGCCAAGCCAAGAGTAATGATGCAAAGAAAGATGATTATTCTGGAAAGCAGTGGTCGCAAGATAAACAACAGTCAACGTGGGACAGACAAGCCTACAATCGAACTCCGCCGCTGGGACGCCCAACAGAAAGTAATGCATCTTACACGCCGTACAACAAGTGGGAGAACAAGGAGCAAAGAAGTTTTATCAAGAAGCGTTGCCACAATTGCAATTCTGATAAACACCTAATAAAACATTGCCAAGCACCAGGAGCGGCAAATCTGAGGAAGAACTTTAGCAGAAGTGCAGAAAATCTTCGAGTAAACCAGATACAAGTGATAAATGCACCTCCTGGTTGGGAAGAACAATGCAACCAAGAAACAGAAGTAAAGTCAGTGATGAAGTGTACGCCGCAGTTCACCATACTGAAAGAAGCGATAAAGACTACTTCCATTGCAGAAAATTGTCGAGAAACAAAAAGTAAAGAGGAGTGTCAACGCATAAAGAAAGTATCGTTGCAGCATGTAAATGTGGAGATACGTGGGACTGATGGGCAGCCTGTGCAAGTTGAGGCGTTGATTGACTCGGGGACCGAGATACCAGTAATCAACGAGGAACTACTGAAAGGAACGACAGTAGAAGAAATCGGCAGAGTTCATTTGCAATGTGTAGCTGGAGAGCCGATTCCAGCTAAGATGGTGAAAATCGAAGTGCGGATGAGCGGTCGTAACGAAGGAACAGCTACAGAGGACAGGACAATAAATATCGCGCCATATTTAACTTTAGTGTGTGCCAGCATTTCAGCAGAACTGTGTAAAGAAAATCCAGAAAAGTTCCTGCTACATCCAGAGATAATTGCAGAACTGAAAGAGGTTCCACCAATCAGTATATTGCAAGGAGAGCTACAAGCGAATGTGACTACAAGAGCACAAAGTCGGAGAGCAGAAGTCGAAGACGGAGAAGATGAAACGATAAACGAAAGTTCGCAAGAAGATGACACGGACAGCGAAGATGAACTCAGCATTCAAGATGACGAAAGAACAACATCTGAGAACAATGAAACTGAAGAAGAGATGGCTGCATGTGAACGAAATGATAGTGAAGATTCCGGAAGCGACGCTGAACTGGAGACAAGTATGAGGGACTTGTTCACAGAGAATTCGAACGATGAAAGACAGCTGGAAGATGCGAAGAAATTCGAGGAGCAGCAGAGAAATGACGAGTCACTGAAATCGTGGTGGAGGATCGCTGAAGACCAAGGATCAGAGTTTAGCGTGGTGAATGGATTGCTGTATAAGAAGCATCAAATGCTGGATCAGCTTGTGTATCAGTTGGTGTTACCGAAAGAGAGAAGAATTCAAGTAATGGAATTAGCTCACGAGTCAGTATTTGACGGATCCTTGAGACTCGCGTGCGACTACAGGTACGTGAATTCATATACTGAAAATTGTCGATACCCCATGCCGATCGTCAACGATGTGCTGAGCAAAGTCGGGAAATCCAAGTTTATTTCCGTCTTGGACTGTCGCAGTGCTTACTGGACTTGTCCGGTGAAGAAATCCGACCAATGGAAAACCGCATTCGTTACCCATAGTGGACTGTACGAATTTACACGTGTCCCTTTTGGAATGATTAACTCTGGACGGACTTTTGTAAAAGTCATAAACATGATTTTGCAACCGATTAATGCATTTACTGAACCCTATGTTGATGACATTGCAGTCCATTCTGATGATTGGAACATTCATTTGAAACATTTAGAATTGTTTTTGAAACAAATAAGACTGCATAATGTAACCTTGAACTTGAAGAAATGTGTGTTTGGTAAGAGTGAGGTGAAATTCATCGGTCACCTCATAGGTTCAGGGAAGAAGATGATGAATCCAGATAGGATTGACAGTTTGATTAATTTAAAAAACCCTGAAACGAAGAAGCAAGTGAAGCAAATGTTAGGATTCTTTGGTTTCTACAGACAATTTATTTGTAATTTTGCTGAGATTGCTAAACCATTGACAGATTTAACTAGCAAGCAGACACCTGAGAACATTATTTGGACTGAGGACCACCAGAAATCTTTTGATTCTCTTAAAGAAATTGTTTTATCGAATGTTATTCTGTACATGTTCGAGGTTGGCAAACCATTTAATTTGTACTGTGATAGCAGTGATTTTGCTGTGGGGGCTGTGCTGTCACAAGTGGACGATGAGGGGATAGAACGTCCCGTTTCATTTATCAGCCAGAAGCTGACAGATACCCAGAGGAGATGGGCGACGTTTGAGAAGGAAGCCTATGCAATCATATGGGCTTTAAACAAATTGAAAGAAATCATTATTGGTTCCAAGATTAATGTGTTCACTGATCATAATCCTTTAGTTTATTTGACTGAGTCAATGTCGAAGTCTGCTAAGTTAGTCAGATGGTCTTTATCATTGCAAAATTTTGACATTCTGTTGAACTATAAGAAAGGAAAGTTGAATGTAGTAGCAGACTGCTTATCGAGATTGTAGTATAAGGTATTTTGTGATTGCATTTAGTATAAGAATTGTTTGTATTTAGTTTAAGCATTATACGTTCGCTAATTTTTAAGATTAATTAGCTCTCTTCAAAAGAAAGGAAGGAGGTAATGTCAGCTAATTTAATCAGTGCACGCCGATTGTCGTACAGCGACGTAAGTAGGCCAGGTGCAAATTGCCGCGCGGCGTCTGCACAGGTGATTGTCTGGACAGCACGTGACGTCTAGACGAGCGTACGTTAATTGTACAAGAAGGGAGTGGAAGTGAAGAAGGAGAGTTGCGTGTTGAGAGCCGTTGAGATAGGCTGTAAGAGTTGTTGTTGAGTTGCGATAGAGTAGACTGATGAAGATAGTAGTCGTGTAGTTGTTATGATAACGCAAGTGTAGTCATTGTTGTGTTGTTGCTGATCGTTTTACTTTATATCGGATTTTGGAGTATAATAAGAAGAGTTAAACACGTCGTCGTTGTTGGTTAACAAAACAGTGAAAGACTGTAGATTCTTTAACCTAGCCATTTAGCTAATGAAACAGTTATCTAGGGATAGGCCTACGCTACCACGAACTTATACGAAGAAGCTTCCGAAGAGACTGAAGGTCACACGTAGAGAAGAAGAGGGAAAAGACTTGTGACACATGGCTTATCTTATGATACTTCATTTTATTATATCTTATCTTATGGTACTTCCTTTTACCATGGCTTATCTTATGATACTTCATTTTATTATATCTTATCTTATGGTACTTCCTTTTACCATGGCTTATCTTATGATACTTCATTTTATTATATCTTATCTTATGGTACTTCCTTTTACCATGGCTTATCTTATGATACTTCATTTTATTATATCTTATCTTATGGTACTTCCTTTTACCATGGCTTATCTTATGATACTTCATTTTATTATATCTTATCTTATGGTACTTCCTTTTACCATGGCTTATCTTATGATACTTCATTTTATTATATCTTATCTTATGGTACTTCCTTTTACCATGGCTTATCTTATGATACTTCATTTTACTATTGCGTATCTTATGATACTTCATTTTACCACATGTGGCTTATCTTGTTAATGAGCATTTGTAATTGTAATTGTAAATGAACATTTATATAGCGCCGCTCACAGATTCAGTAGCGCTACCGACCCTAGTTAGCACTGCCGCTAACGAATAGCATAGTCTTCAGGCGTTTCCTAAACAAAGGGAGAGAGAGACTGAGAAGCTCAAGACGAAGTTTGTGAGGAAGACAGTTCCAGTAGGAGGGGCCAACATAAGCAAAGCTTCTGGATTGGGCAGTGGCTCCACGCATGCGAGAATTACAATTACAATTACAAATTACAATTACAAAAAAATCGTGGTCCCAGTAAGAATAGCTTTTCCATTCATGCCACGCCTTACTTTACCATGGCTTTTTCATGCCACGCCTTACTTTACCATGGCTTTTTCATGCCACGCCTTACTTTACCATGGCTTTTCTTAACCTGCCGTACCTTAACTTAACGTACCTCATTTTTACCATACCTTACCTTACTTTCCCCTACCTTATCATACAAATGAGCACATACCATATCTTACCATGCATCACCATACCACATCTTGCCTTATTAACAAGCATTTACCCAGTCTTACCATACTGCCATTGTTTGACCTATTCCTCAACTCCAGATATTCATTTCTTCATGTTCTCATTCCAGATGGATGAGCTGGGAAGGGTCGTATACAATGTCAGCAACGTCGTTTCGGGTGGAATAGTCTGCTTCTTTCCATCCTACGAGTATGAAAAGACGGTCTACGCTCACTGGGAGCAGGCGGGATTTCTCCAGAAAATCGGTGCCAAGAAAAAGGTGTGTGCTCTTTATTATGTATGTTCTTTTTGTACAGAGAGGCTTCCAGAACAAGTTTATGTCGGACTATAATTATGTGTAAGATGTTAGATTTTTTTCTTTTAGCAGAGTTCGATTGTGCTTTTAAGAAGTTAGGTTTTTTTGCAGTGTCGGTGTTTGACAGTGTAAGATATTTCTTTTAACAGTGTTAAGTTGTGCTTTAACAGTGTTAGATTTTACTTTTAACAGTGTTAGATTGTTCTCTAAATGTGTTAGATTGTGCTGTATCAGTGTTTAACAGTGTCAGACATTAAGAAAGCAGACCAATTTTTATAACTGCTCAAATGTTAGCCGATTAGTGTGAATTTTTTGTTTTGTAAAGTGAATTACTACGGTGTAATGACATTGGGCAAGACCTTTATGAATAACACTCATTGGTTTGCATGAACAAATGCAGAAATAAATACATTGTATTGTATTGTATTGTATTTAAACATTTATAAAGCGCCTCTAGTAGGGTGAACCGTTCAGAGGCGCTCCCAGTGCGCAAGGCCCAGCGAGAAGAAACAGGTTTTGAGAAGAGACAAAGCATAAATACATATAATAATATTGCAGATTTTTAACAAATTATTTATGTTATTCTGTAGATATTTCGTGAACCAAAACAGGCAAACCAGGTCGACAAGATGCTGCAGGAGTACACACTATTTATCCAGGTGATAAAACGTTTTATTACTTCATTCATTCACTATGGAGATTTCTGTAGTGCTCCTCCATTTTTATTATTACTATTATTCTCATTGATCGGCTCACACTGTAAACAGGTTATGAATACAGTAATTTGTCTGTTTCTGTCATGTACAGAGGCATTCTCCAGCGAAGAAGTCGCAGTTCGATGGAGCCGTTCTCTGCTGCGTCGTCGGCGGAAAGATGAGCGAAGGAATCAACTTTTCCGATGAACTCGGAAGGTATTATTGAGTTTATGAAGAGATCAATTAATAAATTAATAATTAATAATTAATTCTGAGCATTCTGAAAATCTTTTGGAGCATGTGACCACTTCATATGGTGTAACCATGTGCCACAATCTCAACGATGTGATGGGAGATTGGTCTGGGGTCCTAATTAAATTGACTTGTAGTAGCATTTATGCATATCGTGGGTTTTGGGTAACTTGTAAAATGATGGTGGTGATGTTGAGGACATTTTTGGAATTCGTGGGACACGTTCAAATAGAATCCAACTTGCAATTCTCCTCATCTTTATTCTGCGATTTGTTCTGCGACATTCAAAGTGTAAACAAATGATTTGTTTTCGTTTCTTTGCCGTGAAGGTGTGTGATTATGATCGGCTTGCCGTACCCGAATGTCCGATCGCCCGAACTCAAGGAAAAGATGGATTATCTAAACGCAAACATGGTAGTGTTCTTCTCTATCATCAACGCAAAACTTACGCGGCTCATTTCTAACGTTTGTGAATTGTTTGGAATTTTTTTAAACAGCTAATCTTAATAAATGGCTATGAGGAGATGAGCAGCAACATGTAGTATTGTAGTGCCGTTTGTAGCGGTAACTATGATACTCAGCAATATCGGCTGCACACTCTCTTACTCAATCTGTAAAACTCAGAATACATACTAAAAACCAGCTTAACGTGGGGCGCGGCGGTGCAGTGGTGGCGTCATTGCCTTGAAGCCGGAAGGTTCGAGGTTCGAATCCACCTCACCGCGTAAGGACCTTGGGAAAGTCCTTCACTCACAATTGCTCAGCGCTTCGGCGTGAAACTCCGATGCAGTGTCCGCTCTGCATTCGGGAGCGCCTTTGAGTAGAGAGAACTTGAAGGGGCGCTAAAACAAGTGCACATACAAACAAACATACAAACATAGTGCTTTAGGGCCTGGTTTGTAGTACTTTATAGTTTTCTTTAGCATATGAGTAACTTTCATTGTGGTTGTGTAAAATTTCAGATGATATGTTGGGTTCAAAAGGTAATGAACCAGTTATTATGATGTCCCATAATTATATTCTTTGTTTCCAGCCTCGATCATCCGATGGAAATAAACTTCCTGGTCAAATTCACTTTGAGAATCTGTGCATGAAAGCTGTCAACCAAAGCATCGGTTTGTACTCGACGTTTATCTATGATACTTCATGTCTTTACTTCAGCCTCTTTGGTTGTCAAGTGGCAAGGATGTACTTTCATGCGTGCATGCATACGTTCAAACTTACATGCATATTCATATGTTAAAACTTACATGCATATTCATATGTTAAAACTTACATGCATATTCATACGTTCAAACTTACATGCAAATTCATACGTTCAATCTTACATGCATATATGTGCTCATGAATGCATACATACGTACATACATACATACATGGATATATAAACATTTTCAATCATTCATTAAATCATTCATTAACGCTACAGCTACATGCATTTACATACTTATCTACTTACATACGTGCATACATATATAAATTGTGTACATACATGCTTAACTTGCACCACAGATGGATGAGCTGAACCCTTTTGCGTGAAGAATTTATGGCTACCTAAAATCATTGGACAATCAAAATGAGAGTAGACAAGATCCATACATACATACATGCACATTCTCACATTACCACTTTTATGTACATATACATACAAGTCGTGCACTTACAGGTTACATGTTTATTTACTCATGCACATAATTTTATTGAAATAAATAGCATATCCATAATATAATTTTGTGTATGGACACACACATAATTATATGCAACAAACATTTGTCTGTTACATTGGTGAATTTAGGTCGTGCGATTCGTCATAAGGATGATTTTGCTGCCATTCTACTTCTCGACCATCGCTACATGCGTGCCAGCGTCAAATCAAAACTACCCGGATGGATCAACGAAAGACTGCAAGTCATCGAACGATTTGGACCGGCTTTTGCCAGTCTTAGAAAGGTTTTGTTATTGCTGCTTTTCACAGTTAATTTGGTTTTTTGCTATTTAAAAAAAAACTATATTCCCTGAGCTTGATGTTATCTCTCTGGAAGATATCAGTTGTTTTTTTGTTTTTTTATTGTTCCCAAATAATCGCACACGAGATGATTAACGGTAGTGGTACAAATGCAATTATGACTTTTCAGTGAATATTCATAGCCTTGGACGAAAGCGTTTTAAAGGTGTCTAATTTGGTCATTGATAAATGTAGTGCACCAAGACAATGTGTCAAGCGGAATATCCTGCTAGGTGTACGGCTCTAACTGTAAGGTAATCCCTGTAAGATGCTGGGAAATCAACAACAAGTTATTGTTATTTTATTTCCAAAATCCAATTTTATATTGTTTTGAAATCCTTGGGCTATTTTCTGTTTATTAATACATTTTCCATATATTATATTAAATTATTATATGAGAGATGTTTTAATTTGGGTCGGTGTGCCTTTGGCTGCTTTTGCCTGCACAAATTTGCCAACGGCTCTTAGGAAAAAAATAGAAACGCTGGCCGTCCAATCGCGTATGCCAAGACCGAGAAACAGAAGTCACTTACAAGTATGAGACACTCTGAGCATTCTGTGTCTGTTTTGGAGGCATTGAATCCAGCATAGTTGTTTCAAACTTTTTTCGTTTTTTATTGGCCCCAAAAAAACGTCGTTTTTTTCGTTTTTATTTTTTATGTAACGCTATTTATTTATTCTCTGTCTCTTATTATTTTCCTTAATTTTATTATTTCCTGAATCCTGATATTCTTTACGTTTTCAGCCCCAATCTCAAGGTTTCAGATAACTGATGTTATTAGTTAATTGTTTAACCTAATCATTTAAGAGATACATGTAGAAAATAAACCAAGGGTTTATGTCTAATAAAATGCAGTTTAAGATGTAAAAAGTCAAATTATTTTCCGTTTCCGTTTTTTTGTCGTTTTTTTCCGTTTCTTTATTTTTCGAATAAAACAACGTTTTTTCCCGTTTTTTATTCTGTTTCCATCGTTTTTTTACATCTATGGAATCCAGTCTCACATATTATAATCTTTGTAAGTGAGTGCAGTTTTCTTTGCACAGTCATGTAGTGACATGGTCATGTCAATCTCTTTGCTTATTGTTAGACTAATAACACCAGGGTGCGGTAGTGTAGCGGTGGGTTTGGTGGCTTGAAGCTGGTTCGACTCAAGCTGCCACGTAGGGGCCTTTGAGCAAGTCCTTCACTTGCTATTGCTTGTGCGCTTCGGCGTGAAAATCCGATGCAGTGTCCACGCTGTAGTCGGGAGCGCCTCTGAGAAGAGAGAACTTAAAGGGGATGCTATAGTAAAATGCGCTAAATAAATAAATAATAATTAAATAATTATTTCTGTTTGTTTTAGTTCTTCAACGATCGAGCTGTGGAGCGAGCCGTAAAGTGCGAGCCATCCTGATACCCCTCCTCCCTCTTGACTGACAATGGATGTTATGAATTATTAAATGCTCAAAATTTCGATTTGTGAATGTGTTTTGGTTTTACGTAAGACCCAGGAATTGATCAAAAATCAAAATAGCTGTGACGTTGCAAAGAACAACTTTTTCGGATCGAATTTGCTCTGAAAAAACAGTTTGGAATCGGTTGTCGATAAAAGAACAGGTTTATGCATGCACTCTTTGTGTTGCTCTAGCTTGTCACTTGTGGTTGATGCTTTGTTATATTATAGTGCTACATAAATATACTACTTTCTCTGGTGGTGAGTTAACTGTGATTTTACCGGGACAGAACCGCAAATTCCCCAATGTCTTCTGCTAAGCAGTTTTTTTGTGTTGATCGATTAAATGGATGTTGCCTTGTTTTCGTTGTGCTGGTCGGTCTATTCAGTTGTACTGGCGTCATGAATATATAATTCTTAATAGGATTTTGTTCTAAAATAAAGTTTCTCAATGTCATATTTTGCAGTGTTCATTTATAAGTAACAAATGTCTACACCTAAACTTTGTGCCATTGATTTGAAACTTGATTAAAGTAGGCCTATGCTCAGAATAACTGCCAAGCGTATGAGGCATTTGAATGATATTTTATTCAACTGAGTCAAACAAGCGAATATAGACTAAGAGTAAATATATAAATAAATATAGCAATCAACAAACCGGTGTAAATTGAAACTGTAACAATTATGCTTTCATCCAGTATCATGGGCGGAGTTTATCAGGTGCTAGGGGGGCTAATTCCCCCACCCCCACCCCAGAAGGCCCAGATTCAAAAATTTTACCTTGAAAATGGTCTCCTTTTTCGGGGTTAGCCCCCATAAGAAGGCCCAGATTTGGGGTTAGCCCCCCCCCAAGAGCGGAAACCAAACTCCGCCCATGTCCAGTATCTAAAATTCTAAATGGACCCATTCATTGTCTCTAACTCTTGGTCTTCAGCGATTGCCAGATCATTAGCGAGAGGCATCGATCTTTAAATTACAGCAGTGAGGTTTTGGTATACGTTTTCACCATTAGCTTAATAATAATTATTAACGTGTCTACTTCTTCATTGATTTGTCGCATATTCCCAAATTTACTATACACACTACACAGGTCTAGACACTTAGATCAGGCACGTCTAATAGTGCTGTCGTCACCATCATCTGAACGCCACAGCAAGCAAGCAGCACACAGCTGTAAAAGCAAGCCTCGAGCAATCCAATGAGTTCAGCATCATGCTTTAATAATAAATGCATCAGTCTAAATAAAAGTCTTACAAGACAGTCTTAAGGAGTATACATGTAGATGCACATTTTACACAATTGCACAAACATGTACACGCTGTACAGTGTACAGCCTCAATGGAAGAAGGAGCTGTCTGCCAACCAAGGCTATGTAACCTGAGTGATTATGTGACATAATAAGTTTAACCCTCGATACAAATTTCTCAACAAAGGCCACGTCAGGGTGCCCAGCTTATTTACAAGACGAGCGCTATATCAAATCGCCCCATAATGGCCGTTTGGTCCATATTTTTTTATGTGTCAGGTCAGAATACAGGGGGGTTAAATTCTAGAAAGCAGTAGGCCCATTATATATATATAGTGCCACATACTGTCCTTAATTATTAGGCTAACTGGTGGGCCAAGTGCCTCGTTCGTTCAAGACCAATTTTCCTCTCTTGGTCTCACCGTGTCACGCACCGGGAGCGCCTCTGAGTGGTGTGCACTGCGAGAGGCGCTGTATAGATTTATGGATACAATTGGCTACAAGCAGTGGCTGGACGGTTGTGGACGGCGTCCAGGCACTAATTTCCCAGTCTGAACGCCGTCCTGCCACTTATTTCGCCAGCACATGCTGGAAAGTTAAGGAGCGTCCAGGCACTCTGTTTCTTTGCACACTTCAAGTGCTGGCTACAAGACAATATACGGTGGAAACCGTTTATGATTGTGGTCGTCTGGACCGTGTGGAGAATTATAAAACGGAGAGAACGAAGTAGTAGTCGTTGAGTAGTTCCTGCCGCACTCTACGTGTAGTCGCCTGCTAGGACCCGAGGGCCATAAGATCCTTGTAGCCTGGAATGAGTCCTAGAACCCACGTGATGAGGTTTTGCGTTGGAGTGGGATCGTTTGTCCCGAATTTCTCTATTACCTCCTCCGAGTAGAACACACCTGCCAAAAAGAAAACACTTAAATCAGTGACACATGAAGCTTTCAACATGGCGCTAGGCTTACGAAGTTTACTGTTTACGTCATCATTTCATGCGACACTAAATGATGCAGGTGACAATATTTAAGAGTTTATGGCAGTGATGTCAAAGAGCTGGCCCGCGGGCCATTTCTGGCCCGCCGACGATTTTTTTCTGGCCCGCGGAGCCTTTCCTAAAGATTACAAAATTTGAGGATAAAAGTTCAAATTTTGATATTTTACAGTCAGCGCCAAATACATAGAAGTTTTTTCTTAATGACGTCACTTTTGGTCAGACGCACACTCGCACAGCTCTTTGTAGACTGTGTGTAGGGCCTATCTGTCATAATCTGTGGTTTCCGGTTGGTTGACAAAATTATGAAAGTTACGAAACACTTATAATATTTAAAATGTTGTCAAAATTTAATAAGAAACGAAAGTGGACATTAAATCAAGACCTTTTCGCGATATTTGGATAGATATGCAGGCCTAGGCCTATTTCTTTGGTGAATACAACAGTTATCCAGTAGGCCTATGTTTAATTTGTGAGGAAAACGATAGCGTTGTGAAGGGATAGGCCTACAAGACTTAAACTTAAGGTGATAATTTTTTTTATTGCAAGCTTACTGGTAGACTGTGAGCCATTTATTTTATGACAATAACTTGATTTAATTACCTTAGGCTTAGACCAAAAGCTTTACGAGTTCTATGTCATGTCCACGACTGATAATGAAAATCAAAATTAAGATTTTATAATCCTCCCTATTTGGCTGTTTTGTATGCTAAAAATTGCACCATTTGAGATTTACTTATACAAAAATCTTATGGGAATTGGCTGACCAAGCCTGGAGCTCCCTCTCAAATCACTATACCCAATTTTTCTCACGAGTTTTGACACCCTGGCCCGCCACTTGTTGGAAGATGTTCATTCTGGCCCGCCACTCAAAAAGGTTTGACACCCCTGGTTTATGGGTATTATTACACACTATATTTTGATGCCACTATAACTAGGATAATATTACGTCGGTTCAAGCCGATCTAAGGGTGTTTAAAGTTGCGCACCTATCAACTATTGCCTCATCAGTGTTTCATAGGCCTATCGAACAAAACAATTAGACCTACACACTCAAACAGGATTATAATTTATTTATATCTGAACACGTGCTGTTCCAAGACTTGCCCCCTATAAAGCATGCGTAGCGCTCGATATACATTGTATTAAATTTTACTGAATTGTATTATATTATATTGTATTGCGTTGCATTGTAGGCCTATTGAGTTTTATATTGAATTGTATCATACTGAATTGTACTGTATTGCATCGTATTGTATTGTATAGCATTATATAGTATCGTAAACTATCTTAATTAGGCCTAATTAGGACTAACGGCATTTAAAAAACAAAACTGAATGAAAGTGCGAATAATATCTACTATAATGATAGCCTATCCATGCAATTAGGCCTATATGCCTATGGGCCTACGCAGTGACGGATCCAGAACTCTTCCAAGGGGGGGGGAAACTTAGACCTTAACAGAGGAAACAAATTTCGTCGTTGGTCGCCATAAAAATTGATGATTTTTTAGTCAGCGGTCTTTGGCCGAGGAAAAAAAGTACTCTTCATCCGCCAAAACAGTTGATACCTTTTTTAGTACTCCAGTCGGAAAACGGAATGGGTGGCCACGTCCATGCAATTTTCTGAATGGAGGGCCAATATGCCATGCCGTATTCGTGTTGCTAATTTCAAACCAAATGGGGGGTCACGTCCCATGGCAATTTTAAATGGAGGCATGGCCGGATTCCCCCCTCTGGATCCGCCCCTGGGCCTACGTACAATCGTAGGCTATAAATGTTTTACTCAGACGTTAAATTTGAAGTTTAAACTGACTGTAGTTAGGTGTCAGACATAATAGTAGCCTATGCTTAAAATGGCATAGGCATAGTCCTAGATCAAAACCTTTTGTGTAGAGTAGGCTATCTATTAAAGGAACTTGAACCAAATTATCTCCTCACGGTCCTCACCTAGGCCTAATATCTATATAAATAAAAATGTAACTGCGTTCGCACGAATCTTTCTCCGCTAGGATCTTGGTAAGACCTGGACCGATTCTTTTCAAAATTGCAGCAAAACGTTCCGTTACAATAGGCGCGGGTTTGAATAATGCTTTTTTGCTAAAATCTTTTACAACAAAAAAACAACTTTCACTTCGATTCGACCGATTCCGAGTTCAAAATGCGCTATACAAGTCTTGCGGAACCACCGTTTTCAAACACGCCCGAATTGGGTCAAGGCATGCATAATTATTGACGGGTTGAATTTGAACTCGGAATCGGTCGAAACCACCGTTTTCAAAGGCGCCCGAATTGGGTCAAGGCATGCATAATTATTGACGGGTTGAATTTGAACTCGGAATCGGTCGAATCGAAGTGAAAGTGTTTTTTCTCAAGATTTTAGCAAAAAAGCAGTATGCAAACCCGCGCCTATTCGAACGGCAATTTTTAAATTTCCGAGATCCTTCGTCCGAAAGATTCGTGCGTACTCAGTTACATTTTTATTTAGGCCCATATAGATATTCAACACATTCAATAGCGGCCCTGTTGCGTTCGCCTTTTCACGTCGATGTCGAGGAGACACGGCGTGAGGGAGGAAAGGAGGGGGAGGGAGCGGGACGAAGAGGGAGGCGAGGGAGCGGAGGGGAGGGATGGACGAGGGAGGGATGAGGGAGGGATGCAGGGAGGCAGAGCCGCAGAGGAAGGGACGGAGGGATCGGGACTGGGAAGGGGAGGAGGATAGGGTGCAGGGGAGGTGGAAGGGAAAGGAAGGGGAAAGGGACGGGAGGAGGTAGAGGGCAGTTGAGGGGATTGGACGGGGAGGGGTGGGAAGAGGAGAAGAAGGGAAGGGGAGGGGAGCGGAAGGGGAGGGGGAAGTGGGGGACGGGAGGGGGAGGGAGGGGAGAGGAGGGAAGGGGAGGGAGAGAGGGAGTGGGCGGGGAAGGGGGATGGTGAGGGGAAGGGAAGGTCGAATGGAGGTAGGGACGGGTGGTTGGATGCTCTTTTCAGCCACAGCAACGCGCGGCCGGGTTCAGCTAGTAAACACATATACAGGAGTATGCCTAGGCCTAATCTCTCTTGAAAATAGCGCATTTTTTAGTTTTACGTCTTTGCTACGCACCATTAGGTCTATTCGGTAAATAAAATTTGTATTAGGCCTAATATTATACAGGTAGGGGCCTACCTAGCACAGTCCCCTAAATGTCGCCGGATCTATGGGCCTATGCCCCTGCATGCCCCTCTCGGCTGGCATGAAACCAGATCCCCTACAATTACAGAAGCGACCAAGGGACAATTAATTTTTTATATCTTACCGGCAACAGAGGCCGTCATGTAGCACGCGAAGTTGGCCTCGACGATGACTCGAAACATCATGGAAACCATGAGTTTAACCCTCTGTGGACAGATGGAATACCAGATGCCGACTGCAATCGCAAGCGTCGATATGCTCGAGAAACCACACATCGCGTACGTCACCAACGCAACCGACCGATCCTAATTAACACCAACGGACAGCAAATCTATGCAAATGGTGCTATATAAATGTTCGTATAAGCCCTATACATACATAGATAGATACATAGATACATACATACATGCATGCATGCATACACATACACACATACGCACATACATATACACAAGATGATGACGAAGACGATGACGATGATGATGACGATGACGATGACGAAGACGACGACGACGATGATGACGATGACGATGATGATGACGATGATGACGATGATGACGATGATGACGACGACGACGACGATGATGATGATGGTGGTGATGGTAATGATGATGATGACGACGACGATGATGACGACGATGATGACGATGATGACGACGACGACGATGACGATAAGCTCATTTGAGTCATTTGATCGTCGGCCCTATTACAGACGCCTGTCCGTCCGTCTGTCCGTCCGTCCGTCCGTCCGTCTGTCTGTCTGTCCGTCCGTCCGTCCGTCTGTCCGTCCGTCCGTCCGTCCATCCGTCTGTCTGTCTGTCTGTCTGTCCGTCCGTCCGTCCGTCCGTCCGTCCGTCCGTCCGTCCGTCCGTCCGTCCGTCTGTCTGTCTGTCTGTCTGTCTGTCTGTCTGTCTGTCTGTCTGTCTGTATTTGTCTTACCGATAAGAGACCGGCCGCTTGTGATTTGCCGAGTTCCTGGTATGCGAGTACTTCAGTTGCGAACAGTTTGATGCCCATGAGTTTCGCTGCCTCCTGACAGTCGTTGTATTCGATGCCGATGATGTAAGCCACAGGCCACATCACGTATGAGCACATCAACTGCACACACAGACACACAGACACACAGACACATAGACAGACGCATTTAGTTGTGGCCACATCACGTATGAGCACATCAACTGCACACACACAGACACAGACACATAGACACATAGACAGACGCATTTAGTTGTGGCCACATCACGTATGAGCAAATCAACTGCATAAATTATACAGATACATGCATATTCATGAGTCACAACGTGAATAATAGCTAATGAACTGCAGTTACAACAACCAATTAAGTCGCGACAACAAAGAATGTATAGGTAAGCAAGTAAGTAGACCTTTGTTATTCTCTACAGAGTCCCGGGATACTTCGTTTCAGCAGGGAATGAAATATCTCCCCATAGACTTCATTTCAGAATTATATGCATAGTCTTCGGAGGGCGAATCTACTGTATTTTTAACAGATCTGCCGGGAATCTGTTTCGAAATAATAGGGTCTCCGGGCAGTCCGGGGGAGACTTTTAGGTGGGAGAACGTCACGGGCCTGGGTGTGTGTACTGTGTAGGTGTGTGATGTGGCCAGTATAGTTCTGGCAGCAGGGCTTAACCCTTATAGGGTAACCGGGGGATAAAAAATAACCCCCAGTCTACTTTTTTCGTACACTTTTTTTGAATAAAACAAAAGAGACGTTTGCTTTTGTGACTTTTCCAAGTTTTCCTAAATATGTTTTTTCTTCACAATGTCCTTTTCAGCTGTCCCACATTGCACTGCCACATAGTGGCAGATTATACTCTGAAAATTGAGGTTTTATATTCTGGTACTGGATAAATCATTTCTGCACTATGTAGATGTACCCATGATATTTATTAGAACTGAATTGTCGAAGATTATGTGGCTGTTCTATTTTTGCATATGAATTAGTCGTTCTTTGCTGTTTGGTTTCTATTTCTGTCAGCATTACATTATTGTAGTATACGCACTTTTGCATGAAACTATCGAAAGAGATAGGTGAATACAACGCCACAAAAGGCGCCGTGGAATCATTCCACCAGGAAACTAAGAGCTATACTTGCAGTTGCAGGACCAGAAGATGGCCTCTTCTATTGCTTGGTTGATGCAGCAGCGCTCAACGAGTATGTCATAATTATAGAAGTTGCAGAATCCAACATGGCGAGATAATGCACATTCAGTAGGCCTACGTTTGGACAAGCGCCGTGTGTTCCTGCTGGAAGTTGGTTATGAGCTAATCAGACCGCTTATAATCACGAGTCATCATTTTAATTCAAGATTATTTTGTTACTCATTACGTTCAATAATGTCATTGTCTATCGGATAAATTAAACATGACCGAATTTGGTTGAACTTAGGCCTACCTCAAAGCTGAGTTCCGAATGACCGACTCTGGCTCCGATGTAGGATAGCGTTGCGTTGATGAAAGCGAGGATTGATAGGAATGCGATGTAGCATCCTCCGACCGTTGCTACCGTCTTCCCAGCCACTGCAGCTCCGTTCGCAGCTGCCTCGAACACGTTCACATCGTCACTGTACAGATGAAAAAGACAATTAAATCACTCATCTGTAACCGTTTGAGCAGGTCTCAACGACACCAGTTTAACCATTTCAATCTTAAACGCAATGCAAACGAAACCAACGACTAATTAAATCATCCTCGTCCTTATGCATGAAACAAGAAAAAACAAAAGATTTAGAGTTTTAGACTAAGCGAGCACGCTTCACCCGCCACAGTCAGATGCTGCGCTTTCCCCAGCCAATCAGATGCTGCGCTTTCCCCAGCCAATTAGATGCTGCGCTTTCCCCAGCCAATTAGATGCTGCGCTTTCCCCAGCCAATCAGATGTTGCGCTTTCCCCAGCCAATCAGATGCTGCTTTTTTCTCAGCCAATCAGATGCTGAGCTTTCCCCACCCAATCAGATGCTGCGCTTTCTCCAGCCAATCAGATGCTGCGCTTTCCCCAGCCAATCAGATGCTGCGCTTTCCCCAGCCAATCAGATGCTGCGCTTTCTCCAGCCAATCAGATGCTACGCTTTTCCCAGCCAATTAGATGCTGCGCTTTCCCCAGCCAATCAGATGCTGCGCTTTCCCCAGCCAATCAGATGTTGCGCTTTCTCCAGCCAATCAGATGCTACGCTTTTCCCACCCAATCAGGTGCTGCGCTTTCTCCAGCCAATCAGATGCTACGCTTTTCCCAGCCAATTAGATGCTGCGCTTTCCCCAGCCAATCAGATGCTGCGCTTTCCACAGCCAATCAGATGCTGCGCTTTCTCCAGCCAATCAGATGCTACGCTTTTCCCAGCCAATTAGATGCTGCGCTTTCCCCAGCCAATCAGATGCTGCGCTTTCCCCAGCCAATCAGATGTTGCGCTTTCTCCAGCCAATCAGATGCTACGCTTTTCCCACCCAATCAGGTGCTGCGCTTTTTCCAGCCAATCAGATGCTGCGCTTTCCCCAGCCAATCAAATGATGCGCTTCCCCTGCCAATCAGATGTTGCGCTTTCTCCAGCCAATCAGATGCTGCGCTTTCCCCAGCCAATCAAATGCTGCGCTTTCTCCAGCCAATTAGATGCTGCGCTTTCTCCAGCCAATCAGATGCTGCGCTTTCTCCAGCCAATCAGATGCTACGCTTTTCCCACCCAATCAGGTGCTGCGCTTTTTCCAGCCAATCAGATGCTGCGCTTTCCCCAGCCAATCAAATGATGCGCTTCCCCTGCCAATCAGATGTTGCGCTTTCTCCAGCCAATCAGATGCTGCGCTTTCCCCAGCCAATCAAATGCTGCGCTTTCTCCAGCCAATCAGATGCTGCGCTTTTCCCACCCAATCAGATGCTGCGCTTTCTCCAGCCAATCAGATGCTGCGCTTTCCCCCAGCCAATCAGATGCTGCGCTTTCCTCAGCCAATCAGATGCTGCGCTTTTCCCAGCCAATCAGATGCTGCGCTTTCCCCGGCCAATCAGATGCTGCGCTTTCCCTAGCCAATCATACGCTGCGCTTTCCCTAGCCAATCAAATGATGCGCTTTCCCAGCCAATCAGATGCTGCGTTTTCCCTAGCCAATCATATGCTGCGCTTTCCCCAGCCAATCAGATGCTGCGCTTTCCTCAGCCAATCAGATGCTGCGCTTTCCCTGGCCAATCATACGCTGCGCTTTCCCTAGCCAATCAAATGATGCGCTTCCCCAGCCAATCAGATGCTGCGCTTTCCCTAGCCAATCATATGCTGCGCTTTCCCCAGCCAATCAGATGCTGCGCTTTCTCCAGCCAATCAGATGCTACGCTTTTCCCACCCAATCAGGCGCTGCGCTTTTTCCAGCCAATCAGATGCTGCGCTTTCCCCAGCCAATCAAATGATGCGCTTCCCCTGCCAATCAGATGTTGCGCTTTCTCCAGCCAATCAGATGCTGCGCTTTCCCCAGCCAATCAAATGCTGCGCTTTCTCCAGCCAATCAGATGCTGCGCTTTTCCCACCCAATCAGATGCTGCGCTTTCTCCAGCCAATCAGATGCTGCGCTTTCCCCCAGCCAATCAGATGCTGCGCTTTCCTCAGCCAATCAGATGCTGCGCTTTTCCCAGCCAATCAGATGCTGCGCTTTCCCCGGCCAATCAGATGCTGCGCTTTCCCTAGCCAATCATACGCTGCGCTTTCCCTAGCCAATCAAATGATGCGCTTCCCCAGCCAATCAGATGCTGCGCTTTCCCTAGCCAATCATATGCTGCGCTTTCCCCAGCCAATCAGATGCTGCGCTTTCCTCAGCCAATCAGATGCTGCGCTTTCCCTGGCCAATCATACGCTGCGCTTTCCCTAGCCAATCAAATGGTGCGCTTTTCCAGCCAATCAGATGCTGCGCTTTCCCTAGCCAATCATATGCTGCGCTTTCCCCAGCCAATCAGATGCTGCGCTTTCCTCAGCCAATCAGATGCTGCGCTTTTCTCAGCCAATCAGATGCTGCGCTTTCCCAGCCAATCATACGCTGCGCTTTCCCAGCCAATCAGATGCTGCGCTTTCCCAGCCAATCAGATGCTGCGCTTTTCCTAGCCAATCATATGCTGCGCTTTTTCAGCCAATCATACGCTGCGCTTTCCCCAGCCAATCATATGCTGCGCTGTCCCAGCCAATCATACGCTGTGCTTTCCTAAGCCAATCAGATGCTGCGCTTTCCCCATGCCAATTAGATGCGTTGCTCTCCCGAAAAAAACACATGCTGTTCTCTTTTTTCATACATATTGAAACCATAATTATGGCGATAATATTACCAGTCTATCAGATTCAGCACCTTGTGGAACAGAAATCTCTTTGGAAATTTCTGCCTCGGCGGGGATTTGAACCCCCGACCTTTCGGTCGACAGTCCAGCGCGCTAACCGCTGTACTATCGAGCACCCCCCGTTTTTCCTTATATAGCTGGACAAATAACCTTTAAAAAACCTTTCTTCTAAGCCAATAGGGGTTTTAGCTCCCAACCCCCTTGTCTACGCCTGGACACCGGTCTGTTTATCAATTTCGTCGCAATACTTTTTAAAGCCAATCATACGCAGCACTGTCCCCATTGTCAGACTCTGTGCTTTTCCTATAAAATCCTGCGTTTCGCTATTCTGACCCATAACTTCGGCACTGGTCGCACTCTGCCAGTGCCAGACCCAAGCTGCGATAAAGGAGGGTGACACTAATCGTGTTTGAAATGGCAGTGTCGTTAAACAGCAACAAGCCTATAATATTTCCGATCAAAATCAGACTTTGGCTCACCCTTTCGTCAGCTTTACGTCTTCGATTTCTTTCGTTATTGATTTCTGTGTTTCCGGATAATTGAGTTTACAGATGGCGATCGTAGCTGGAGCAGACATCACGGAAGCTGACAGGAGATGCTGAGGGGGAGCCTAGGGACACAAACACACGAATACAGAAGACCATGATCGTGATAGTAGAAGTAGGAGCATCAGCAGCAGCAGCAGCAGCAGTAGTATTAGTAGTGGTAGTGGTAGTGGAAGTAATGATGGTAGTAGCAACAGTAGCAGTAATAATTATAATAATAAAATGTGACAAAAAACTTAAAGCCTAATAATAGGTTAGGTAAGAATTGATCTTATATAGGCTATGGTGTCATCGAATCGAAATCAGTTGAACTTACTCCGAACAAGACGAAGAGAGCGAAGACGAAGCCAGCGACTGTTGCATGATTTCCGGTCAGCAAACAGTTAAACTCCGAAAGGGTTAATTTGTCGAGATAGTGGCGCAACATCAACATCGTATCCATCTACAACGGAGACGTCAACAAAAGACTTATAAGTAAATGGGTGAATGACAGTCTGGAGATTTGGAAGGACTTACTGTGTGCATTCATTATGGACAGCTATATAGGCCTAACGCCTCATCAAGGTTGCTATACCCATGAACGCTCCCGACCCAACCTGGGCTGAAAACACATCTGAGCAAATCTACATTGGCATAAGGCGAATAGTCAGTGGGAGCCCATTCCATATCATGGAGCCTTGCAATATCTATAGCAGAGAAAGCACAGTGCTGTCTAAGAGCAGTTCGTGCTCGGGGAATGTGAAGACTAGTACACCCTGAGTAAGTACAAGCTTACAGGGGCAGCGCCTATAGGAAGGTTACCGTATAGCGCGACGACTCTGTACCTGCACCAGCAAGAAAGAGCAGCGCCTATAGAAGGCACCGCCACACCAAAGCAGAAACCCGGCATATAATCCGCTGCGGGATGGGGAGCCAATGCAGGACATACCGTATTACCATGGATGCATATGCTGCTGCTGATTGTGTTGTTGATGATGACGAAGAACTGAGGAAAGGAGCTAGGAGAAAGGAGGACAATAATGACCAAGATGATGAAATTTATTAAGAAGACAATGATCTTGAAAACGGTGATGACGAAGACTGTGATGAAATGATAATGAACAAGAATTAGAAGATTATTACATGATCATAAATAATGATGATGAGGAGGATTAGGAGGATTAATAAGAATAAGATGATGATGATGATGACGATTACGATGATGATGACGACGACGATGTTTATTATGATAATGACGACAACGACGATGATGATGATGATGATGACGACGATGACGACGACGACGCGTACCCCATCGAGGAAGAATTATCTTGAAAACGGCGATGAGTGATGACGATGATGACTGTGATGAAATGATGATGAACAAGAATTAGATGATCATAAATAATAATGAGGAGAAGAATTAATAAGAATAAGATGATGATGATGATAATGATGATGATGACGACGACGATGACGACGACGACGCGTACCCCATCGAGGAAGATGTTGGCAGCGGCGTTGAGCGTTTCTATGGCAGTCGTTCCCATGGTAACCTGCATGAGCCACGCGATCTTGCATGCGACAAGTTGCGTGAGTCCCATGTAATAGAAGATAGACATCACGGCTCCAAGGTACAACAGCAACGGAAGACCCTGCAGCGCATTAAAATGTGACAACCAACCATCCGATTTAGACAACAACGACAACAACAGCAACAACAGGAACAACAAGAACAACAGGGCTTAAAGTGTGGCTGGACGGTCATGGACAGCGTCTATGCATTCATTAATCTGAACGCGGTCCTGGCACTTACATGTATTGGCCAGCACAGCCTGAAACCGTAAGGGGCGTTTGCAGGCACTTCATTTTGGAATGGAAAGGGGCGTCCCAACACTTATTTTCCCACCCTTTATGCACTTAAGAACAGCAAAAACGACAACAAGGGCATCACAAAGAACAACAACAAGTGAAACATTAAATGCACAGTTGTCAGCGTTGTTTAGGGGGTGCGAAATTTTTTTTTGGGGGGGGGGGGGCAATTTTTTGCAGTTTTCCAGCTATTCATCTGAAACTTTGTATCTAGACAGAGGACCGTCAGGTCTAGCTAGTGAAGGGGTTGGTGAATCTCTCCCACGAGGGGTCCACGGTGGGTTGCGAAAACCCAAACTTCTGCTTTTTCCATTCCATCGCCATAGTTTCACAGGTATTCACCCGAAAGTTGCAGCTAGATAGGGTGCCACTGGGACCACCTCGCCCCAAACAAACACACACCTCGGCCGGCATGGGCCTGGTAGGGGCAGGGTGCTGTACGGGGTGGAAAAAATTTAGGGGCGAAATTTTTTGCAGCTTTGCAGCTATTGGTGTGAAATTTTGCATATAGACAGAGGACCGTCAAGTCCAGCCAGTGGCGAGGGCCCATGGTGGGGGCCCGAAAACCCAAACTTTTGCTATTTCCATTGCGTCGCCATAGCTTCACGGCTATTTACATAAAATTCCCGGGCATCGCCGGGTACCCCAGCTAGTAAATATATAATTATGAACTGACCATGAAGGCGACTGGATGAAGGATAAGGAATGGATCACCAAAGACAACCGCCTCTCCAGCGAATCCGAATTCAATGAAAGCCTGGATGACATCAGCCAACCATTTGATCGCTATGTAACCATATTCCCATCGCAATACAATGATGGCCATCACGATCTGTGTACAGAATCCCCAGATGACTGGACGCCAATTGATCTATGTATACACAGAAGACAGACGAAAGTACACGTATTGTATTGCATTGTATTGTATTGCATTGTATTGTTACTATTGTACTGTATTGTATTCAATTGCATTGTAGTGTATTGCATGTCATTGTATTGTATTGCAATGTATTGAATTTTATATTGAATTGTATCGTGCTGAATTGTACTGTATTGTGTCGTATTGTATTGTATAGCATTATATAGTATCGTATATGTATTTTATTGTATTGCATTGTCTTTTATGGCATGTATTGCATTGTATTGCGTGGTATCATGGTATTGTATTGTATTTTATTTTTACAGTATTTTTTTATTGTATTGTGTTATACCGCATTGAATTGTATTTATGCATTTACAAATGTAATAAATAAACAAATAAATCATGAAATTCTTCATATTAATTAATTAAGAATTGACTATAATTAGTCTCCATATAATAAGTCATCCAATTTCCTTTGGCTATTCATTTAGCTTTTTAAGTTTATGGATTTAATTCAAAGTCGCGATGATATTAATAGACGCATCGATGGTCTCCAGCACCAGCAACTGGACTCAACAGTCACGGTTCATTGGATCGATACTAAGGACGGTTCCAGTTGACCGACTCTAACGACTGTTCAGTGGACCGAATCTTACCAGGGCTTTTTTAAACGTGCAGTTGTACACAAAGTGCGCAGTTCTAAATGGATTTGTGCAGTTGTAGAAGCACTTATATACAGTTAAAACTATCAAAAAAGGCAATTGTCCTCCGATTGAAAGTAATTGACCATGGATGATGGGGAGGAAAAGAAGGGGTTGTGCAGTTCAAAAATTTCTTTAAAACAGCCCTGAATCTTACCCGTCCTGGATGTCTGCTGCTGATGTAGAGAATGAGAAGCATCGTGATCATTCCGAGAAGAGATTGGAGTTGAATGACTTCACGAACGACATCGAGGCAAAGATAGAGAACAAAACCGATCAAAAGAGCAGGATACAGGATCCTATAACAGAGACGCGAAAACACAACGCTACAGATAATTATTTAATGTACTGTACTGTATTTTATTGTATTGCATTTTATTGTATCCAATGCTAAAAGTGCAAAAAAAGTGCCAGGACGCCGCTTACCTTTTTCAAAAGAAGTGCCAGGACGCTCCTTACATTTTAAGGTGTGCTGGTGAAATAAGTAGACGGCATAGAGATTTGAAAATAAGTGCCAGGACGCCGTCCATGACCGTCTTGTATCTATAAATTTGGCCGCTCACAGTGCACACAAATCAGAGGCGCTCCCAGTGCGAAAGACCCAAAAATTAGAAAGTAGTTTGAGACAGCGAAAATGTGTTTTGGATAGAAGGTTAGCCTAATAATGAAAGACGTGTCAATGAAGAGAGCTGGCTCAAAAGTGCACGACCAAACCAATGAAGGAAGCAGCTCAAGTTTTGGCCAAAACAGATCCTTGCTCGCTGGACAAAGACTCAAGGAGATCATATCAGACACAAGTCATGCAGACAGACAGCTTGACCCACTGACCACTGTATGATATTCCAGTGTCTGTCGAGGAACGCCCCGATCGGATGGAGGAAATTCTTGTAGATCTTCTCTCCGAAACTGTCCCTTATGAAGACATAGATGGCCATTGCGAGTCCAAGACTCGTCAACACGATCAGCGTCGTAGCCATTTCGACGCTATAAGCGATGGCGAACCCGAAGTAGACGCTATAGAGAAGCAGAAAAGCGACCATGACGATCCGCCCGATGGGTGCTTTAAACTTCTTCCAGTTCGAAGATGCGAATCGCTGGAACTTCTCGATCGGGTGGTCCGTTGGCGCCACCTCCACTTCGAGCATCGATAGGTCGAGAGCGGCGAGTCCGTCGACGACCTCTTTGTTCCGTGGTGGAAATCCGGACGCTGGGAACCGCCCCTCCATCATCTTCTTCTGTGGGATCCTCTCCGTTTCGTAGGATAGATGATGAGGTGGATTGTCGTCGGACTCGCCACTGTCAAAAGGGACGAAGAAGGCGTTCTTCAAATCGGGCGTTGACGAAGTTACTGCCATCTCCACTGTTGTTGTTGTTGCTACTGCTGTTGTTGCTGTTGTTCTCGTTGCTGTTGTTAAGCAGCGGTTGTTCTTGTTGCCTTTTGTCTGTTTATTTGCATTTGGCTATTGAACTCGTTAACCTTAGGGTTCGTCAATTCTTTCAATTTTGCAAGTCATCGTTCGCACGCCAATAATACATCTAATTGAGTGTTGCCCAGTTGTTCTATTACTCTATTGTTGCCCTTATTGCCCCGTTGTTCTATAACCCTGTTGTTGTCCTTATTGCCCCTTTTGTTCTTATTGCCCCTTTTGTTCTTATCGCCGCTTTGCTTTAGAATCCTGAAACTTTGTGATCCGTTGACTTTATAATAATCCCTTTGAATTTAATTTGTATTCCCGTTGCTCCTGTCGCACGTTGTCTTGTTGGCCCCGTTGTCGCTATGGTCTTATTGTCGTTCTTAACGCAGCAGAATCAGTAGAAAAAAGAGATACCGAGAGAGAGAAAGCCTATAAGCCTACGTTCCACTTCTTAACTGACTTCTAAATAATTGGGACCCCCGCCTATAGGGTGACCCTTTCCTATGGCCTGCGAGAACAGCAGACATATATATATATATATATAAAACATATTTTATATATATATATGAATAAAATCAAGCTACATATATGTATATGTAGGGCCTATATATAATTAACTAATCATTACTGCATCACAGCCTATTAAATCAGACAGAATGTTATCTATCGAGTGTCTATAGATAAAACAGATAAGAAGCTCACGCGCATACCGTCACTGCGATATCACGCCACCAATCCATCGACCAATCAGACAGCAGTGTATATACCCGTATGAGAAAAGTAGCGACAGGTCATCATAAGTATATTATAATCTAAGATTGTTGGTGAAAGGCACGGGCTGGGCAGGGCTACCCCGCATGCAGGTCGTCCCAAAAAGCATGAGTTGGGCTATAACTCCTCAATGCCTTCACGACAGAAACTTTGTTAATGACTTCATTAATTGTCTATTCGTCTCGCGACCTTGGGCTAGTTTCCAATGTGATTTCGTAACCAAGAAGAGTTCCGAAATCTGGCGACAATTTTTAACTCGGGTCATCTCTAAGATAATTATGTCGACTCTGACAATCTGATATCTGATTGCTGTCAGTTTATTCAGAACGCCGTCTGATTACTGGACATATATGAATAATTAGAATCACCTATGTTGCTGCTTCTTTAGCGGTCACAGACCTAACTAGCCTAACTAGGCCACTAATTAATCGATTATGAATCCATGAGTCACATAATAGTCATACAATTGATCATTATCGCACATCATGGGCGCCCGCAAAAAAGTTTGCACGTAGGGCCTTTTGGCGAAACACAATGACCGCAGTTAATGTTTTTAGCTAGAGCTAGAAAAAATAAAACAGGAAACAAAAAGCTACTTATATAGACATAGGCCTTCTTCTATAGTGTAAAAACTGTGCTTTCACTTTGTGCATCAACAGTGCCTTATTATGATTTTTTTTTATTGAAATCTAAAAAGTAGCAGCTAAGAAAGGTGTCAATTTTCGAGGGTGTGTACCTAAATGTATACATATGCGAGCGCCTATGTCGCACATTATGTGGCTCTACATCAAACGTTGTGAACTTCGTTCAATAAAATTTCGAAGTTGCTCTTTCAACTGAAATTATTATCGTCATGGCGACAAGAAAATTTACATAGGTTGGCCTATAGCGACTTCACACCAATAATTTTTCTACAATAATAATAATAGGCCCATTGTAAAAAAAATCTGGCTCGTGCAGCTGATGCAAAAATATGCGGAAGATGCCATCATCTGAAGCCGTCTAATCCCTAAATCGTCGTCTCTTAGATCGGAAGTGTCGCTTGAATCCATTGGATGTCACTACTAATAAATAATAAATAATAATAATAATTACGACGATTTATATGGCGCAGTAACACAGCCATGCCGTTACAAGGGCGCCTTACAAAAACAGCACTGAGTCGGATGTTGACGCCTGACGCCTATGTATAGTGTACAGTGTGTGATGAGATAGATCATCATGGGGTCACCCTTCTTCTTTTTCAGCGCTTGGGACTGGCACGTCGTTCAGCGGCGTGGTTGCTTCATAAGATGGGATGTTTGCATTTTATTTTCATGAAGTCAGCGTATTGAAATCAAGTCAATATCTACGTTCTCTTTTTCTTTGCACGACTGTTTTGATGAAGATTATGATGATGAAGATGATGATGAAGATGACGATGACGATGACGATGACGATGACGATGACGGTGACGATGAGGGTGACGGTGACGATGACGGTGACGGTGACGGTGACGATGACGATGACGGTGACGGGACGGTGACGGTGACGGTGACGGTGACGGCGACGATGACGACGACGACAACGAGGAAGAAAACATTTCTGTGGTTTAAAAAGACCTGATAAGAGTACACGGTGTATACGCCGCATGGAGCGTAGGCCTACATGTACGTAGACCGACAATAGATAGTGAATAGGCCACACTATAGGCCTACGCTTGCCTGGTGATCGACCCTGTCTTATTGTACACATAAGTTTTTTTATTATAATCTTGAGATGATTGATTGTGTTGGGATTGATGAAAGAGTCCATTGTATCACTTAACTGCCACTGACCGGTTAATTGGATTGTTTTCTGGGCGACGTTAGTTGCATGCGTGCTGTAACGCATTGACCCCACTCACAGCACAATCACCGACCGAACGATGGGGAAGGGAGTTCGTCTGTGTGCTTGTTTGTATGTGCTTGCGTGTGTGTGCTTGTGTGTACGTCAGTGTGCGCTTATGTGCATGTGGGCCTGTTGGTGGCCGTTGACTCCGTGTGTCTGTGTGTGCGGACGCGCGTCTATAATTGTGTGTGTATGTCTGTGTGTCTATGTGAGTGCGTGTGTGTCTGTCTGTCTGCTTGCGTTTATTTATGTCCGGGTGTGCGTACATCTTCATGCGTGCGTGCATGTGTGTATGTCTGCCTGTGTGTCTGTTTATCTTTACGTGCATGTGCGTGCATGTGTGTATGTCTGCCTGTGTGTCTGTTTATCTTTACGTGCATGTGTGTGCGTGTTTGTATGTCTGCCTGTGTGTCTGTTTATCTTTACGTGCATGTGCGTGCGTGTTTGTATGTCTGCCTGTGTGTCTGTTTATCTTTACGTGCATGTGCGTGCATGTGTGTATGTCTGCCTGTGTGTCTGTTTATCTTTACGTGCATGTGTGTGCGTGTTTGTATGTCTGCCTGTGTGTCTGTTTATCTTTACGTGCATGTGCGTGCATGTGTGTATGTCTGCCTGTGTGTCTGTTTATCTTTACGTGCATGTGTGTGCGTGTTTGTATGTCTGCCTGTGTGTCTGTTTATCTTTACGTGCATGTGCGTGCGTGTTTGTATGTCTGCCTGTGTGTCTGTTTATCTTTACGTGCATGTGTGTGCGTGTTTGTATGTCTGCCTGTGTGTCTGTTTATCTTTACGTGCATGTGCGTGCATGTGTGTATGTCTGCCTGTGTGTCTGTTTATCTTTACGTGCATGTGTGTGCGTGTTTGTATGTCTGCCTGTGTGTCTGTTTATCTTTACGTGCATGTGTGTGCGTGTTTGTATGTCTGCCTGTGTGTCTGTTTATCTTTACGTGCATGTGTGTGCGTGTTTGTATGTCTGCCTGTGTGTCTGTTTATCTTTACGTGCATGTGTGTGCGTGTTTGTATGTCTGCCTGTGTGTCTGTTTATCTTTACGTGCATGTGTGTGCGTGTTTGTATGTCTGCCTGTGTGTCTGTTTATCTTTACGTGCATGTGTGTGCGTGTTTGTATGTCTGCCTGTGTGTCTGTTTATCTTTACGTGCATGTGCGTGCATGTGTGTATGTCTGCCTGTGTGTCTGTTTATCTTTACGTGCATGTGTGTGCGTGTTTGTATGTCTGCCTGTTTGTGCGAATGTGTGTATCTTTGCATGTGTGTGCGTGTGTGCATGTGTGTGTGTTTGTGCGTGCGTGTGTGTGTGCATGTGCGTGTATCTTTGCATGTTTGTGTGTGTGTGTGTGTGTGTGATTGTTTATGATGTTGATCGTTGCTAATCACTCAATCGTTGCTAAGACATTTTAAATGGACTTTGAAACATTTGAAACATCGGCGTCAAACATCAACAAATTTCACAGCACGTTGAGCAACTTCTCTTCAACCTAAGAGTCTAGAAAACTTTAGAAAGACACAGAACTGCTTCATATAAACTTATTCAGTGACTGTTATTGTCACCCTCTTTGCCTAGAGACGCACATCAACCGAGGCATCGATATAGTAGGACAGACAGAGAGACCAGCGAGGTCACAAGACTGCATTGTTCTTTGTTCATTGTCTGTTACTCTGCATTCTTGAACCGTTTCTATGCCAACGCGTAAGTCGAACTTTCCTTTTTTCTTCGAATTCTATTAATCGGATCACCCAATCTTATGTCTATAATTTTATATGAATGGGATTTATATAGCGCCCCCTAAGAGGATGCAATCGTCTTAGAAGACTAAGTCTGAACTTGTGGATCAAGACAGCCATGACATCCAGCGGAAATGGTTTTCATGGCTAAAACTTTAATAGCCGAAACTAATACTTGGAATAGTCTATAATAACTATAACTCAAACGTTTTCGTTGTCGTTATAACTATAACTGAAACTAAAGCCAACGAGATAACAATAACTAAGTATTACAAAGACTATTGATTTTAAAGCTATACGATAACTACGACAAAACTAACTGCACAACTGAAACTTCAATAGTCACGCGTCAACAAACAGACACCACGTACATGATGTGTTCATCCACAAGCAACGTTCCGCACGATTGCATTCGGTGCGTGTCAACAAACAGGTGCTTTGTCTGCATTGCAGTTCTTGACGCGATGAAGCCATCAGCATCCGCAGCAACCGTTGGACAGAAGAAGAAGACGTCAGCGATGATGCATGACCAAGATTCCAGTCCATCGAGACGGGAATCGCGAGCCACTGATGCGGGACCGCCGCCGGCGCCAAGGAGGCGTGACACCACCCATGATTCATCGCCAACAAGATCCCAGAATCGCAAAGAGTCCCATCTCCACGACGGCATGCAGGCTCATCAGCAGAGATTCGGTCGACCGAGTCGGACGTCCTATCAGCCGAGACCGAGCATCGGAGGGAGCCATCGTAGCATCGTCTACTCGAACGAGGTCTCATGTCTATTCCTTCCCTATCTAACCACACCTCCACTATCTGGTTTAACTTAATCATGGTATATAGGCCAGGGTGAGAATTGCCGGAGGGGTTGGGGGTTCAACCCCCCCAGTCTTTCTTAGAGCCCCATGTTAAAGTATGTTTTTCATACCCCAATTTCAAGTTTATCATAGGCCAATTATTTTTCCACAATTCTCATACTGATATAGGCCCCTACAGAGCGGGACTTGTCCCTTCTGGAGTGCCTATCGCTCCCTAATCTGCACCTAAAGTTTCTACCCAATGTGTTGTTTCTACGTTAATTATTACTTGTGTGACATTGTTTTCTGGTTCTGACATTTTATTATTGGAACAATAAATGATTTGATTTGATTTGATTTGATTTGAGGATGGGCATAGACCACAGCATGCGGTCGAGAACACCTATCGTCTCGATCCAACCGAAGAGGAACGGTTCAACGTGGCGAAGGTTCAGAAGCTGCTCGACGAGTTCCTCACGAACTACATCGGTGGGGAGCAGTACGACGCTCAGAAGTGCTCCAAGATGGCCGTCCAGATGTCGGACATCGTCAAGGAACGCGTCAAAAAGATGGACTTCCTCCGTCGACACAAGATCTACTGCCACGTCGTCATTGGACAGAATCTGGGTCAGGGCGTGCAGGTCGCCAGCCGCAGCCTATGGGATACGTCGAATGATTGTTCGGTCACTGCAACCTACCACAACAACTCACTGTTCGCCGTTGCTACAGTATTTGCAGTCTACTACTGCTGAGCAAGAGCGTCATTTCTCCAAAGTGGTGGTTGCCAAGCCCTCCCTGTCCCATAACTGCAATTTCTCCCTCACAGAAGTAGCAACCAATTCCCATCGTCTCTTTCCATAACTACAAATTTCCCTTCAAAGAAGTAGTAGCCAATCTCCGTCTCCCTCTCCATAAAGCTTCCTTCTTCATCGACTAATTTTTCTAGGTTTGACATTGCTCTGCGCACGCAGCGGCGAAGCTATCATGTGTGTGCAATGTGTGCAAGGCCCATGGGCCCACAACCTCCAGGGGCCCACACGGCTTGTAAGTTATAATAATTCACACTTTTTTACAGTTTCTATAGTTGTTGTGAACACAATAATGCAATACCTCGGGTTTTGCGCATTCGTTTTTTTTACATGACACCAAAACAACAAATAGTAGGCTATAATACAAGACTTAAAATTAATTAACATCGTTCGTTCTTTGTAAATATTTCAGATTAAATAAAGCCGAAAGCACAACGCACAAAACTCAATCAGATTAATACTTTACTTCGTCTCGCCTCAGGGTGTATATATAATTATGTATGTATGTCACAGATTTTCCGTTGAATGTCGAGGACAGACTTTCTGCATGGAGGCTTAGGCGAGTGACTGACTTGGAGTAACTCGGATTCACTGTGTCCCAATATTAAACAACAAAAACTTTCTTCGGTCTGATTCTCGCTATGTTGACTTTCCTTCCTTGGATTTTGTTAGGTGCGACCTTCTCGATCTACAAGCAGACGATGCAGCATATAATCATCTTTGTCTGTTTCTGTCTGTCTGTCTGTCAGACTCTGTCTGTCTGTCTGTCTGTCTAGTCGTCTTTGTTGGGCTGTCTGAATGTTAGGCCCAAATTTCAGAATTCACAAAATAAATGCCGGAGTAGGCTATAGAGGGCCTAGGCCTACGTGACAATTATTAATCGAAATCGAATCAAAAGTTGCAATTTTATTCAATCAAAGCGAAAGAATAAAAAATAGGCCTATTCCAAATGACAAAAAGTTACAAAAAGACAACAAATAGGCCTAACATATAGCCTAAAATATTCACGTTCAAACTTCAGATGACAACTTTAAAGGACATTCAATTAGGCCATAGGCTTTAACTCTAATTTTAAAAAATGTAACTCGACCCAAATGAAAAAGCATAATATTCCAAATGAAAGGCCCTAAATTGAAAAGCTTTGTGACAACATAAACCGATTAAAAGTGGCAAACTAAACAAAACGCAAATTGGCAAATGAAAGACATTCATATAGCGCCTCTACTAAGACCCTTAATTATATATCGTGCTCACCTCTGACTTTTCACCTCTGACTTTCCATCGCCTAGGCCTATAGTTAAAAAAAGACAAAAAAACGCTATAGATAGCCTACAGACAAACTAACCAATTAAATGTCCAATAATAATCTCACAAATTGTTACCAAATCACAATGACACTGCTGCTCTCACTAACTTAACCTTCGGGATTATGCTTATATACTCCTTACTCAGTACTCACGTCATTCCATTTCTTCCTCAATTCCCAATCCTTCTCAATCTTTCTCAACTTTCGCCAACTCCTCTTCCTCGATCTGTCTTCCTACAATGCCTCTTCCCCAACTCCGCCCCCACCATTTCTCTTCCTCCAACTCTTTCTTCAACTGCTAACTCGTCTTCCACATCTCCTCTTCCACAACTTCCCTTCCTTCAACCTCCTCTTCCTTCAACCCTGTACATAAATAATATAGTTATATACCCTGTGAATACATACTGAATTGATTCAATAAATTTAATTTGATTTGATTTTAACCCCTCTTCCCCCAACTCCTCCTCTCCAATACCTCTTCCTCCATCTTCTATTCCCAGCTGCTCTTTCCCATCTCTCCCTCCTTCAACTTCCCTTCCTTCAACCCCCTCTTCTCCAGCCCCTCCACCAATACCCCTTCCTCCAACTTCTCTACCCCAACTCCTCTTCCTCCAACTCCTCTACCCTAACTCCCTTCTTCCAACTCCTCTACCCCAACTCCCTTCTTCCAACTCCTCTACCCCAACTCCCTTCTTCCAACTCCTCTTCCATATATTGCTCCTCCTCATCCTTGTCTCCTACCTGGCAAGCGGCCAACTCGCACGGATCCGTTTCCAGTGACAACGAATCCATGGTTGCCATGGTTTCCATTGTTGTTGCTCGTGTTCACGTCATCATCGTCCGACGAGTCGTAGTCGTCATGGTAACGCGCTGAGTCGTCGTTGGATTCTTCATCATCATCATCATCATCATCCTTCGCCGCTCTTCCTCTCCTTCCTCCTCCTCCTCCTCCCGATCCTCCTCTGCCTCCTCCTCTCGATGAGTTCTGCTGCTGCCGCTGACCATTCCTCGCGACAGGTGGCAGCACGACACTGGCACCGAACGGGTGATAAGGTTTTCGCGAATCATACAATGGATCAATCTACAAAGACATTGGAATCGTCATTGTCACCAGGGTTCGTATGCGTGAAGCCGGGCATATGCTAATCCAGGTGTAGAGCCTAGTCCCGACATAACTGTTCCCGACATAGACCTTCGCCTTCCACGGTATGCATGGAGACAGCATAGCAAGCGGCATAGTAAATTAGTAACGTAACTCGCGCCCGACCACGGCGACCATGCATGACGCTGCCCCCCCCCCAATTTAATCGACTGTAGATGAGCACGCATGCGTAAAAAATTATATATTATGTGGTCGATGCCAGCGTGGCGAAAATAAGACAATCGAGAGGGCAATAACGACGGCCTATTGTTCACGCTGTCCAGCTAATGACGGCCGCGATGATGACGACGACGACGATGATGATGACGACGATGATGATGATGATGACGACAATGATGACGATGATGATGGTGACGACGATGGTGGTGGTGATGGTTAATGATGATAACCTTTTCTATTTTCTTTAGTCGCTTCTCCCAATCTTCAGCCTCTTGATATTCGCCTGAAAAGTCCAATAAGAAAAATTATCAAGATCGGAGTTGGGTGGACGGAGATGATGATGATCGCTATAATAATGATGATGGATGATGATGACGGTTCTTATTAGGATTAGTACGATGATGATGATGATGATGACGATGACGAGGCTGCTGATGATGGATGATGCTGATGATGGATGATGATGATAATGACGACGACAAAGATGACAAAGATGACAATTAAGATGATGACAAAGATGACGAATAAGATGATGATTAAGAAGATGATCGAGATGATGATTAAGATGATCAAAAAGATGATCATGAATATGCCAAGCATGACGTTTCGTCCCATCATACCCTGCAGATATTTCTGGAAGTCTTTGATCTTGTTGAACTGTCCTGACCCCACCCTATCCTCTGGTCTGGCATCCTCGTTGTAATCTCTCGCCAGGCGTCGAACCAGCGTCCTCTCATTCCCCTGTCGCTCGAACTTCAACGACTTCTGCATCTTCAGCGATGCTAGACGCTTCAACTCAAAGACTCTAACCTGTTCTTGGATCAGACTGAAGTACGGTTTGTACAACTTCTTCGTTACCTATTATAATTGTCCAAACAATATGCTATTATTAGAGGCAGGAGCATAGTAGAGCATTAATTTATTTGGTGGTTTGAACTCGGAAACCCTTAATACGCCCTTGATCGTATAAATAAAGGTAGGCTAAGTCTAGGCAGGTAGACTAATGAAGTCAAACGTGAACTATGTTAATTTTGCATTAAGAGAGCACGTCATTGCCGTCGTTTTTCGGGCATTTTATTCCTGTTTTTCAGCAATTTATTTGCATCCAGTGATGACGAATTAAAAAAAGATTGCCGCTTTGAAAGGCGGTTGGATATTGCCTAAAATTTATTCTGTACAATGCAAAAGACGGCAACTTCAGTTTGAGGAAAATCGGTTTCTATAGTACGAATCGGAAGAACTTGTTACTTTTGCTGTGTAAATCGTCTTTAAAAATTAATATAGAGCAGAACAAAAATCATTGTATAGCCTACAGTGTACATTCAGCGTAAGGTAGGCCTAGTGGTCATTACTGCTGAGAGCCACTAGATGTCGTTAAATGTGTTTGATTTTTAAAAAAACACAATTGGTAGGCCTACTTGTTTTTTTTATCTGACCACCAAAAATGTTTCGATTAATTTTTTGGTAGCCTATTAGGCCTAGGGATAGAGTCGTCGTTCAGTTGCCGATGCTACAGTCTGACAATTATTTGGCGTAATTGCAGTATCGGGGACAGAAGCATGATTATGCAATATCTTTGGATAGTACCTATAGTGACGACACTAATCCTAGCACTAACCCTAGCTAGCTGACCCTCACGACACACACGGTATCCGATGCTGCAATTACGCCATTTATTACTTATCGCTTGACATTCAGTGGCCTTATTTTTCAAAAACTTACGTTCAAAAGTAGTAGTTTGTTAATCTCATTATGAATTAAAGAAACATATATTTTGTCTGTCCAGCGTGTTTTTCAGCATATTTTCGCCATAACTAAATTTTGGTGGTCAGATAAAAAAAAAACAAGTACCCCACAATTAAACACCTTTTAAAACGTTTTATCTGACGTTATTTAAAGTCAGTTTCGTCCAAGCATTGCGTTGAAGTTTCCGATTTTTATAATTCGAGAGAAAGACGTTGTAGGAAGACCATGGAACTATATATTTTTTTTATTATGGACGCATACATCTAAAAGAGAACCTGGTGCAGAAGGCAATCTAATTCTAAAGGAATATGAGATTGTTTGGACATATACTATATACCCGGGTGGCGCATAAAAAACGTCCCCAAACTTTGCTAACCTGGCAAAGATCTAATTTCAGAGATATCAAATATTAATTTACACCAAAATGTTAAGCAATCATTTCTGTGCACACATGTCAAATTTCAAGAGAGTACGTTTATTATATCACACTCTGCGGCAAGGCTATAACGTCGTACCTGTTAAAATATTTTGCACAAACCTACGTCATTAAAAACGTTCCCAAGCTTTGTTAACCTGGCAGGCTGGCAATTAAACAATTTTAAAGATAAACTAAATCATAGTACATCAAACTAATCATAATTCATATTTGTACAACACAGTCAAATTTTAGCTAAAAATACTCAACCGTTTGAGAGATATTGTTGTTAGAACTGTATGACCCATGGCCAAAATTTTGCACAGTTGTTTAATGATGATGTTTTACGCGAGAAAATGTTTGATTGATCCTCCGCTTTCTCTTGTAACGACCCTTAAACGCTATTTCCACTGTCCTGTTGACTTCGTAGGCCTATTTGTGTGTCGTCTAATAGAGACCATTAATTTTTTACTTCAATGACCTGCTTAAGTTCGTCAGCATTAATTTTAGAAACAATTTTCTGCGACCAGCATACACATTACACAAGCTCCTTTGGGGCGCTCCGTGCATAGTAGACCATAGGATTTAGATCGGGAGAGTTTGGAGGCCAGGCATCACTGTGGATAAAATCAGGGATGTTTGCTTGAAGAAATTGCTGATCCAATCTGCAACGATATGAAGGAGCTCTGTCTTGTTGAAAGATGTAGGCCTAATTGTCATCAGGATTGAGTCTACGTACTAGGCCTATACGACGTTCGGGAATGAGCTTATCGCGTAACAAGCCAACGTAATAGGCCTATACTCTCCATTGAATTTGGTTTTCCGAGGATCAATGACGATAATGTGTGTCGAAACTCCAGCAGATGTCATTAATTTTTTTTAGAGAAACGACTAGTCTCATGATAAAGTCTTACTGGCGCAATTGAAGACTTTCGTTCGCGGCAAAATAAATGACGTAGTTTTGTGCAAAATATTTTAACAGGTACGACGTTATAACCTTTCCGCAGAGTGTGATATAATAAACGTACTCTCTTGAAATTTGACATGTGTGCACAGAAATGATTGCTTAACATTTTGGTGTAAATTAATATTTGATATCTCTGAAATTAGATTTTTGCCAGGTTAGCAAAGTTTGGGGACGTTTTTTATGCGCCACCCGGTATACAGGATGAACGACGGCAGAAAAATCAAGACGTTAATGTTCGGAAGGATGGATCATGGATGGATCAGACAAAAAAGGAAGACCTCATAGGGAATGGCTGGGTGATATTACCGGATGGAGTTGAACTACCATGCACTTCAAGAGTTGAGTCATGCCGCAATGGACAGACAACGGTGGAGGAGGATAGAGGAAATGGAATCGGACATCTACGGCCATTGAACCAATGGTTATTGATGATAATGATTGTCCTAATGAACCCCACAATTAAACACCTTTTAAACGTTTTCATCTGACACTATTTATTTTTCAGTTCGTCCAAGCATTGTTCTAGCGAAACATCATCCAACACATGCCAACATTATTGTCAAGAGCAACAGCCTTTGTTGAAATAAGCCGCCCATAGCCTAAGCATTAAGCAGCGCTGTTAAAAGCAGTGCGCTCAAAAGTAGCAACTTTAGGCCTACTAACCAACTATTACAGTGGCGCAACTAGGGGGGTGCTGGGGGTGCTTGAGCACCCCCCAGGCTAAAAAAGGTGACCCACGCAATTTTTCCAAATCCGATGAGTTTTTTGGGTGCGTGGGAGGGGGGGGGGGGTAGGGGTCATTTGGTCTTTAAGATTACACAATCAAGCAATTTTCTTTGGCACTCGCTACTTCGCACCATCGGCGCTTACAATAATAATTCTGAGCACCCCCCAGGAAAATTTTCTGGTTGCGCCCCTGAACTATTATATTATGCCTAAACCACTGCACCACTAAGACCCTTTTTTAAAAAAAGTTGAAGTTGGTCAGCTGCACCGGCTGCCACAAGATGCCGTTAAACGCGTTGAACAATCAATGGATTAAAGTCGATGATAAACGTCTTTTAAATAATTATTATTAGACTGAAAAGCTTCGGTTGTTAATCTGGTTGCATGTGTTTGTCTACGGCCTTTATAGCGATATGATGTGTAACGTTGGATAATTCGTGATGAAAATATCAGTTGTTAGAAACCTTTAAGAACCATAAACTTATGCTACATATTATGTCATTTTCGACACGTTCAGAAGTTTTAGCGAACATGACATTGTAGAAGTAGCCTTCGATATGAATGTATCCTGAAATTACGCAAAATGAACGCGAAAACCGATTATTTACACACTCTGCATTGCGGAAAAAGACAATTTCACTCAATGACTTTTGTAATCGTAATTATCCTAATCCCCAAATCTCTATAGCGCCACTCGAAAGACAAGCGCAGGGCACCCGTTTATTCGCGAGCGCATTCTTTCGATAATGTGGACAGGGGCGGATCCAGGATTTCTGGTTAGGGGGGCGTAAATACTACATACATACATACATACATACATACATACATACATACATACATACATACGTACGTACGTACGTACGTACGTACGTACGTACGTACATACATACATACATACATACATACATACATACATACATACATACATACATACATACATACATACATACATACATACATACATACATACATACATACATACATACATACATACATACATACATACATACATACATAGGCATATAAGCCCACGCACTTAGGCTACATGCATTTGTTCGGCGCAGTGGTGAAGGGGTATAGGCTTAATTATTATTTTCATTTCATTTTCATTTCAGGCATTTATATAGCGCCTCTTCAAGAATATCTACTCAGAAGCGCTCCCGACCCAACCACGGCTAAAGAGAACAGTCTTAAGAGCAGAGTAGAACGTAGTCTTGAAGGCTCGAGGTATAAGACGTAGTTCCACAGGGAGCCCATTCCAGGTTGCAGGGCCAACAACAGAAAAGGCACGGCGCTGCGCAATAGAAGTGCGTGACCGGGGGACAAGAAGCTCAGCCTGCTTAGAAGAGCGAAGAGAGCCACGGCGCTGGACGCTCAGGGTGGAGCAACAGAGCTCCTGTAAATAGACAGGGGCCACACCCGCGAGACAGCGCCATACCAAGGAAGATATTCGGTAAGTGACCCTTTGTGAGAAAGGGAGCCAGTGCAAGACATCCCGCATATAGTCAGTGACATGGTATGCATGTATGTATGTATGTATGTATGTATGTATGTATGTATGTATGTATGTATGTATGTATGTATGTATGTATGTATGTATGTATGTATGTATGTATGTATGTATGTATGTATGTATGTATGTATGTATGTATGTATGTATGTATGTATGTATGTATGTATGTATGTATGTATGTATGTATGTATGTATGTATGTATGTATGTATGTATGTATGTATGTATGTATGTATGTAATATGTATGTATGTATGTATGTAAAAATAATATAGTCGATGCCAATTTATCATACGATAATTAACATAGTAATGATCATTGGCGTACGAGGGGGTGCAGGGGGGGGGGGCAAATGCCCCCCAACTTTCGGGCAAGTGTGGTTTTTCGGGCAAAGACAAACCCCAAACGACTAAAAAAGGTCATCAACTTTTTTCCGGATAAATTTCTCGGGCAGAAGTTCAATCTTTGCCCTCCCCCCCACTGGTGAAAACTCCCGTACGCCTATGGCAATGATAGAAATTGAATACACTAGTATTTGTATAAAAAATAGATTCAATAAGCAAGGGATGCGCCTCATCCATGGTCCGCAAGTGATTGAGCGTTAAGAGAATGATTATATGAGTAATCTTTGATACATTTAATTTCTGCTGAAGAGCTTCCATGACTCGACCTGCTGAAAATGCAGTTATAAATATCCTTGATTTGCTTTTGTCCATAATATCGGCAGCTGAACGCTTTCGGTGGCTATAGTCAGCACTACGAATTTCAAAATTATAATGATAATCATATGCCATCTTTTGAGATTTAGGCCTAAGATAGGCTAATATGTCTTGCCAAATGCCAAGTTGCCAACGGCAGTCGGCTTATTCGCGAATGATAAAACTGCTTGTTTAAGCCGTTTTGACGGCGGACCACTCGACATATTTTTTAATTGACCAATTTCTATTTACGTAAATTTTGTGTGTACAACAGTACATGAACTTTGTGAATGACGTAACGGCAAAAGTCATTGCATAGTCACGTGGGCAACGTCTGCTAGCAACTCACGTAAGTAGGTAAGAGAGCTCCGGTAAGAGAGCTCCATTCTGTCGGTCCATCTACTTCAAACATCCTATTCCCAATTTGCAATTAGGCCTATATTAGTTTTAGGTCAGTTTAGTTTGAGAACATTTGCGGAGGTTTAGGGGGGGCATACGCCGGCTCCGCCCCCTCTGAATCCGCGCCTGTGTGGACACTAGTTAGACCTAAAGTCCGTTTCACTTTTAAACATAGATGTCGCCCCACTTCAAATTAATTTCTGATGCTAAATGTTAACGATAATAATTTACTCTGCAAACATAATAATTTTCTGTCATTATGTCTTCATAAATTCAATTATTGAACTGCAGGCTATTCGTTATGCAGACAAAATTAATGCGAAATTAATTTTCGGGAACCCTAAAAACTTATGACGCAAATTTAAAAGTAAGCAAGTAAGAATGGCCTTTAACAAACGCACAATGGGACATCGAGAAAAAATGCGATATAACACATGTAAGTAGCCTAATAATAAAGTATAGTAACATAAATGAAAGTGATGTAACACAAATGTTAATAAGTGCAAGCAGGGGCGGATGCAGAAAGTTTGGAAGAGGTGGGGCCAAAATTTGTTGTCTTTAGTCTTTCCCCGAAAAATCTGACGATCTTTTTTTTTCTCTAAATGGGGCGGGGCATGTCCGGATTCCCCCAGGATCCGCCCTGAGCGTAAGACATTCTAATAATGAAACCCTTTCTTGTGAGAAGGTAAAGACAGAACATGAAATTTCATTTAGGCCGAATGTATTGGAATTATATCTTATAAATTTGAAAGTAAGTAAGGGTAAAGTGACCAATTTCTGGCCACTTTTTAAAAAACACGCTAAAATGGAAAAACTTTTCCTAAATTTTACTTAAAATCAAGTAAATACGGCCAGGTGGATTCGAACCTCGAACCTTCCGGCTCCAGAGCAACGACGCCACCACTAATGGTAGGCCTACATCGAGAAAATAATGCGATATTACACATGTAGGTAATAAACGGGACGCGGTGGTGTAGTGGTGGCGTCGTTGCCTTGGAGCCGGAAGGTTCGAGGTTCGAATCCACCTCGCCGCGTAAGGACCTTAGGCAAGTCCTTCACTCACAATCGCTCAGTGTTTCGGCGTGAAACTCCGATGCAGTGCCCGCTCTGCATTCGGGAGCGCCTCTGAGTCGAGAGCTTGAAGGGGCGCTATAACAAGTGCACATACAAACAAATAATGAAACTCTTGTTTACAATTAGGACTATAACGGTTCTTGCCTGTGGTCGATGGTAGACTGGTTGTCTCAATCGAGGAGGAGACTTCTTCTTATTCTGTTGCTGCTGCTGATTCTGAACATCCGGTTTCCGTCGCAGACGACTTCTTTTCGCGTCATCATCATTGTCGTTGTTGCCGTCGTTGTTATCATCGGTCTTCTGCTTCTTGCCTTTGTTCGTTCCTCTATTGTTGTCCTTCTTCCGTTTGTTCTTCTCCTCCTCCTCTTCCTCCTCTTCGTTCTTGTTCTTCTTTCTCTTCTTGTCATCATCAGATGAAGCATCTCCCTCTCCAGGTTTCTTCTTCTTCTCTCCTCCATCTCCACCTTTTCCATCTCCGCCTTTTCCATCCCCATCTCCGTTCTTCCCTTTCCCCAATGGTGCCTTACTACCATCCTTTGGCCCCCTTTTCGTTTTCGACCCATCCGCGTCATCGAACCAATCGTCAAAGGCATCCCCACCTTTCCCATCCCCTCCTTCCCCATCACCCTCTCCAGGTTTCCCCTTCTTCCCTTTCTTGACCTTCGACGGATAGTGACCGACAAGAACTATGTGAGATCCACCATCCTTGTTTTCCTCATCTCCGTCACCTTTTTTCCCTTCATCCTCCTCCTTGTTTTTCTTCCCTTCCTCCTTCTCCGCTTCTTCCTCCTCCTCTTTCTTCTTCCTCCTCTCCTCTTCCTCCTCCTCCTCTCGCAGTTGTTTGGCTGACTTGGCTCCGTGTCTGAGCAGGTAATCGGCGCACTGCAGCTGGCGCTTCGCAAGGGCGCTGTCGTACGGAGTCAACTGCCGATCCTACAAGAATTATGAGACAACATAATTATGCAACGGATGCACACATTATTTTGGATTGGAAGTTGTCGCTGTTGTTTGTGTTGATATTGCAGTTACCTATGAAGGTGGTGGTGGTGGCGGCGGTGCACGGTGGTGGTGGTGTGGTGGTGGTGTGGTGGTGGTGGTGTGGTGGTGACGGCTGCGGTTGCAGTGACGGTGTTGGTGGCGATGATGATGACGACAACGATAATGATGAAGACAATGAGAATATTCAAAAAATGATAACAAGAAGAAAGTGGCGATCATAGTGGTCTTAAACTCATGCCCGCCAGGAAAAAAAGGCAAATGTTTGTGATTTATGCTTGTTTAAATATAACATTTTTGCCAAAAAATTCACATCTCAATAAAATCAATTTAAATCATTGATATAATTATGGGTCTACTCTCATATGGCCGCACGATTCTTACCAACACTTTCATTATTTCGATTTGTTTTGCTAATGCTCTCATAAAACCTATAAAGACAGCTATAAGGGCCAGTTACTGCTCTGCCTATGGGGTCCGGAATTCCTGGCCCTAGCTGCTCAACCTTCTCATTTGGTCGCACGATCCTTTCTTCCATCCATCATACAAAACGAAACACGAAAGCGCTAGATAAAGGTTTATTCCCTGCAAGGTCAAAGGTTTAAAGGTTGAGAGGTCAAGTATAGGGTATACCCTGGAGGTCATGATGGCATTTTTATCAGCCCCATTCTTGACGAGATAATCGACAAGTGGAAAGTTTCCTGTCATTGCTCCGATGTGGAGACATGTTCTTCCATTGTTGTTTGCAATGTCTATGTCCTTCTTTCGATCCTTGCTACACTTCTCCAACAGAAACTTCACTGCCCCTGTTCACATATGAAAAAATGACAACCATATTCACCACTTCAAAATAAATACAATAGTTTCTTTCATCATTAATCTCTCTCTAACAACAGATTAATAGCAACGGATGAAATATTAATCTCCATAGCAACGGATGAAATCTTAATCTCCATAGCAACGGATGAAATATTAATCTCCCTAGCAACGGGTGGAGCACATGATTGTGCTGACCTGTGTGCGATTGGATGGCTGCCTCGTGTATCGGGTAATGACCTTTCTTCTTCGACTGGAGCCACATGTTCGTTTTGTTGCTCTTTAGAATCTCAAGACAATCGATTGATCCGATGGCAGCGGCGCAGTGAGTTACGCTTTAAACAGACAAAGGAAAGATAGGATCCAATGGTATACATGCAGTAGTGTAGTCCTAAAAAATAAAGTGGGGAACGCTCTTTATAATAATATTATTAGTAGTACTAGGTCTATTATTGTTAATATTCCATTATCCCTTGAAAAAAGTGTGGGAACGGCGTTCCTCCGCGTTTCCCCCCTCCACTACACCATTGTATTCATGTACATGTAGTAACAGAGATATAGAGAGACAAAGATAGATACAAAGGAACAGACAGAGAGGCAGAGGCATCCGTCTAGCAAAGTGCATCTGCCAATGTATCTGTCTATCTCTGTCTATCTATTTCTGCATTTTCTCTGTTATCTGTCTATCTCTGTTTGTTTCTGTGTCTTTCTCTGACTGTATCTCTATGTCTCTCTGCCTCTGCGCGTGTCTCTGTCCCTCTATGTTTCTCTCTGTCTTTCTATCACTGCTTCCACTGTCTATGTCTGTCTCTGTCCACCTCTGTCTGTGTCTATGTTTCTGTATGCCTGACTGTCTGTGTCTGTCATCGTTATCGTCATCATCATCATCGTGTTTACCGTTTAACCAAGTGACTCGACCACTGCTACATGTATAAGAGGCGCCAGTCCATAGCCTTTAAAAAGGAGGGTGGCGTCCACTGTACAACCCTGGTAGCAACAAGGCACTTGGAAGTTGGAACATAACAAAGAAACATATAAAATTATAGGCTGTGTAAGTCGCCCTGTTTACACACCTTTTAAACGAAATCACCGATAATACTTTACGAAGTGTAGACCACAAATGTCGCAATCGAAATTGGGACTCCGAGCAAAGTCGACGTTAACGTCTGTTACAGCCAAAAGAAGAAAACGAAGAAAACGAAGAAAACGAAGAAAACGAAGTCTATTCTAGATTCACACTAACGATACGTACGTCGCTGCCCGTACTCCGGCAGTGCGAGTCCCAATCATGGATTTATAAATTATATGGGGAGTGGTGTTGGAGGGGGATACGGTGGCGCATTGCATAACACACTGGCATGGAGAGCGAGAGGCACAGAGATATGTCTGTCTGTATGTCTCTCTATCTCTCTTCTCCGTCTCTTTCAGCGTCAGGATAGATAATATAGGTGTGTGTGTGTGTGTGTGTGTGTGTGCCTGCATTCTGGCATCTACCTGCGTCCCTTGTTGTCCTGGTGGTTGGTGTTGGCCTTCCGTCGGATGAGAAGTTTCGTTGCCTCTGGTTGTCGATGGATGACAGAGTAGAAGAGAGGAGTACATCCGTTGATGTCTGGACTGTCGATGGTGGCGCCCTCCTTCGTCAAGATCTCAATGCACTTCACGTGACCCCATGACGCAGCACAATGTAGCGCTAGATGAAAAACAAACACACTGTGATACATATGTATATAGTCATTCCGTTCCTCTGCCTCACTCCCTGCATCGCTCTGCTTGTATACGCTTCTTTGTCTGTCTGTCTGTCTGTCTGTCTGTCTGTCTGTCTGTCTGTCTGTCTGTCTGTCTGTCTGTCTGTCTGTCTGTCTGTCTGTCTGTCTGTCTGTCTGTCGGTCTCACTCTCAGCCTTTCTGCCTCCATCAAATATCGATCCATCCAACCATTCATCCATCTATCTATCCATCCGAGTGGTGGTAATGATGATCATGACGACGACGACGACGACGACGACGATGACGATGACGACGACGATGAGGATGATGATGATGATGATGATGATGATGACGACGACGATGACGACGACGACGACTATGATGATGATGATGACGACGGCGATGACGACGATGACGACAACGATGATGATGATGATAGCATAATATGATAAGAGTCTGACCTGTGATTCCATCCGTGTCTTTGGCATCTGCGTCTGCTTCCGCCTTCAGAAGGCTTTTGCATCCAACGTCACTTCCTATAATTATAATAACAAAAACATTCGCAACAGTAAGCGACCTCTCATTGGCTGGCCATATCACGTGACCATCATCCGCCCCACCATGCAACCGTTTACCATTTAACCAGATAACTCGACCACTGCTAAGAAGTGCCAGTCTCGTTAGCCTTGAAAAAGGAGGGTGGCGTCCACTGTTAGCAACAAGGTACTGGAAGATAACGCAGGAACTATTAATTTTATTATTGGTTGGTAATTATTGTTAAAGGGTTACGTTGACACACCTTTTAAACGTTGTCAGCCGACAATATAATTGAGATGGGTAGACTAACAATGTCGCGATGTAGTTCTGTTGGTAGTTCTGTAACACACCTTTTAAACGCTGTCAGCCGACAATATAATTGAGATTGGTAGACTAACAATGTCGCGAGAAGATGAAATCGACTCGCTAGGTGGCGAATGACGCCACGTGTTAGCAACAAGGTACTGGAAGATAACGCAAGATAACTGGAAGATAACTGGAAGATAACGCAAGATAACTGACCAAACTAAATTGGGTAAAGTATGGGACATGGCTCGACGGATGAATGGTATAACATCGTATAGTTCTATCCCAACCTTAAATTATAATGGATTACTTGCAGAAAATAATTTAGACAAATCTAATCTATTAGCGCAAATGTATGCCAAGACGAGTAGCAACACTAACTATGATCTTAAATTTGTTGAGCATTTAAAAAGTGTAAAAAATGAACATAGACCAATTCCATCAGATAATTTACCAAGTCTAGCAGACATTGAGGCTCTTAATGAAAACTTCTCACTCAAAGAATTTAAAGATGCTATTCGAAATTCTAAGTGTAGTAAATCTCCAGGCGATGACAAAATTCCTTATGAATTTTTTAAACATCTGCATCGTAAAGCACTTAAAATACTGTTAGAATTTTACAATAAGATATGGACAGAAGGTGAATTACCAGAGGATTGGCACCATGCAATTATATTACCTCTTCTTAAACCAAATAAAAGTTCATCTAGTCCTGAATCTTATAGGCCCATCTCACTGACATCCACCATTTGTAAAATCATGGAGAAAATGATTACTAACAGATTACAGTGGTTTGTGGAGAAAAACAATTTGCTTTCAAAAAATCAGTCAGGTTTCCGAAAAAATAAAAGTACCATAAACCAGATACTTAAATTGCAAGATAATATTTTGAAAAAGTTTAAAAATAAAGAAGATGTACTAGCAATATTTATTGATTTTGAACGTGCATATGACATGCTCAATATTCCTACACTACTAAAAAAGCTCTTAAATATGGGAATCATAGGAAAAACATACAGATGGATAGCAAACTTTTTATCCAATAGAACATTCCAGGTCAAAGTGGGTGCATCTCTTTCGGACAATTATACTTTAGAAAATGGTACACCTCAAGGGTCCATTATATCACCCTTAATATTTCTGATTATGATAAATGACATTCCTCATGGGTTAGATGGGGTAGAAATGACATTGTTTGCTGACGATAGTTCTATTTATGCAAGTCATCGAGATCGTAGTAAATTACAGAAAAGAATTCAGTTATCCTTGAATGCAATTGATATTTGGTGCAAAAAGAACGGTTTTAAAATTTCTATAAGTAAAACTATAGGAGTTATGTTTACTAAGAAAAACAAGAGTTCAAACATTGAAATAAAAGTTGGGAGTGAACCCATAAAAATTGAAAAGACAGCTAAATTCCTTGGGGTAATTTTTGATCATAGGTTATCATGGAAACCACATATAGAATATGTTATTGCTAAATGTAAAAATCGTATGAATCTGATGAGAGCAGTGTCTGGAAATCATTGGGGAGCTTCGAAAAAAGCTCTAATTCATATTTACCGGGCTCTTATTAGATCAGTAATTGATTACGGCGATGTAGTTTTTTCCTCAGCACCTAAATCATATCTAGATAAATTATCATCTATACAGACTGAGGCGCTAAGATTGTGCTGCGGAGCTGCCAAAGGAACTGCAGCCTTAGCTCTTCAAAATGAATGTGGTGAAATGCCTTTGCATATGAGAAGATTGCAAAATTCCATAAAATTGGGTGCTAAAATATTGGGTGGTCCAAATCATCCACTCGGATCTGCTTATCAACTGCATTGGACGGATGAGTTCAGAACATATGGTCAAAAAAATCAATCCACTTACATTAGGACACATAGTTTTTTCTCCTCTCTTAATGTCCCTTTTCAATCCCCTACCTTTCCAACGAATCCCCCTTGGCTAAATAAAGACATTGATGTTGATATAACTCTTCACAAAGAAATGAGTAAGAAATACGACAGTCCTGAACTTTTACGTAATATGTCTTTAGAACATATAAACAATTATCCTACTTACACGCACATATATACAGATGGTTCAAAAGCTGATAATTTAGTTGCTGCTGCTTATACAATCCCTGCCCTAAATTTAGATAAACAAATTCGTATTTGTGACTATTCTAGCATATTTGCTGCGGAACTAACTGCTATTAAAGAAGTATTCTCCTGGATATCGGAAAATGAAAAGCAAGACCTTAAAGATTTTGCTATTTTTTCGGACTCTTTAAGTGTTCTTACTGCTATTAAGAATTCCTTTACAAAGTCCCGATCACACTTATTGCAAGAAACAATAAGAGCCTTTAATGAAATTAAAATAAGTAAAGTGCATTTGATCTGGATCCCGAGTCATGTAAATATATCTGGTAACGAAAGAGCAGATGCTTTAGCAAAACAATCACTGAGTATGCCAATTGTTAACTCAACAAATTATCTGGAACTGCAAGAAGTGTTTTCAATTATAAAATTGTATGTAATTGACAGTTGGCAGAGATACTATGACAGTGATCATAGGGGTCATCACTATAAATTTATATGTCCAGTAGTGAACACAAACATGAAGTTCACTGACCTTAATAGGAAAAAAGAGGTTCAAATTTCAAGATTAAGATTAGGAAAAGTTAATCTAAATGAAAGACTTTATCTTATGAAGAAGCATGACAGTGGCCTTTGTAATGTATGTAAAGTCCCAGATAACATAGATCATTTATTATTAACTTGTAAAAAAGAAAATATATCTGACATACTCAGAAATGCATGTGTTTCTTTTAAAGTAGACTTCAATACTAAGAATTTACTTGATGACGGTTACATGCAAAGTGTTGTTTATAGGCTCATAAACAAAATAACCAAAGGAAAAATTGTGTAATTACTGTCGTTTATAAGACTGTGTAGGAAGTTTATACATTGTATATGAATCAACTTGCTAAAAATGTTCACAAAATCCTCTATGTGTGTCTTGCTGTTGTTATGTCATGCCATTGGAATATTGTTTGTCGTCTTTACTCTTTTATGAGGAAAAAATCATATCTCATATTAGCATGTTTAAAACTTTCTGTATGTATCAGTTACGAATCAAATGTGTAATAAGAATAGTAATCAAGAAAAGTTTGTGACATTTCATGCACCGTGATGCACGTAACAATATTACTGCAAAATATTATTGAATTTGCCAAAGCAAAAGATTTAACATAACTTGTATTGTTGATGTTATTAACTGTTAACCATTTGCTGTTAAGCCATGGTCACAAAAGACATTGAACAATAACATTATATCATGGCTAAGTTTGCTGTTAAACAACGAACAATAATATTGTTATGACAATGTTATATAGTAGGCTATATCTCGGACGTTATGAATTCATTGTTACTGTACTGTATAAGATGTAAATTTGTCGTCAACGGCCTTTGACGCCAAACGACGACGTTAAACTTTGGTGAAAGAAAGACAATGTCGCGATCGACAGGCCAAGAATAGGGTAAAGCAAAGTCAACATTAATGTCCATTTCAGTCATTAGAAAAAAACAAATGTAGACAAAACACTGGAACTCACAATATAGCCTACGTCACTGTCGCCCGTACGCTGACAGTGCCAGTCCCAATTTCGGATGCATACAGAAGGAGGGCGTTCTTAAGACCTAAGTAAGCAAAATGTCCACACCAGACGCAGCTAATGTAGGCTTACTGATCCTCTTTATTTCTCTGCCTTTCTATATTATGGTTCGTATGTTTAATGGCGCCATTCGTCACGTTGTCATCATCCTCGGTATTCATCTTATCTTTTTAACACAATATTCTTCAGTGGCGGAAAATGTCTACAACCATGGGTACACAGCGTATACTGATCTGACAAAGAGTAAAATCTGGATAAATAAAGCCCGAAAGCAATGGAGAACTAAAAATGTCGTCAGATTTTTTTAGGGGAAAATGGAATATTGTCTTGGGAAATTTCAGGACCAACTTCAGCTCCGCCCCCCCCCCCCCCTAAAACTGAGATCCTCGCGCCGTCACTGCTATTCTTCCCTTAGTTCTGGTCTCCACTCATCCTATAGGCTACTACCGATATGACCCTATTGACTATTGACAGGAAGCCATTACCGACAGTGTACTGTCAATGTACTCATTATAGCCGAGTTGACTATAAGAGCGACGCTGAAGCAGAAATCCCAAACCAAATTTCCGCCCCTGCTCGGATTTGAACCCGCAACCTCTCGCTCAACAGTCCGACACGATAACCACTCGACCACCATCGAGACAGAAGCAATATCGATTGGCTCACTGACCTGTTGTGGCTGCCCAGATGAGAGGCGTTCGATCGTAGATGTCTCTGCTGTCGACCTTGACCTTCTTCGAAACGAGGTACTCGATCATTTCGTCCTTCTGCTTGTCGTTGTCCGTCGTCGACTGAGCGGCGTAGTGCAGGGGAGTGGCCTTCTCGGCGTCACGACTCGATAGGTCACCTTTGTAGCGGTCGAAGAGGTCGATGAAATGGCGAAACGTCTGGATGTCCTTGTACTGACTCGCTGCAGCGCCGAGCAAGGCCCAAGCAGAAAAGAAACAGAGGACTTGTGTTTGTGCAATAAACAAATCAAATCAAATTAAACACTGCTTCTGAAAGGCTTGGTTTCTGTCTCTTCTATAAATAATTCTCGCTCGGTGCTGCAGCCAGTCAATGGGAAGTTATAGAAGCTACAGTACTGCATAAAAGGGTGTTTAGTTCTTGTTTAACTAAAAACCCTTTTATGCAGTAGCTTCTATGACTTTCCACTGACTGGCTGCAGCACCGAGAGAGAATTATTTATAGAAGAGACAGAAACAAAGTCTTTCAGAAGCAGTGTTTAATTCGATTTGATTTGTTTATTGCACAAACAAAGTCAAACAGTTTTATAAACGTGACTCAATAAACAGTGCAATGCGGATCAGGAAAAGCTAACAGCTTATAATAATACAACCCTGACCCCTAGCTCCATGACTATTTTTAGTGCAAGTTAATAATAATGCTTAATTGATTAATAATATTAGAACATAACTGAAAGTAACAGAGATAAACATGCAATGCAATAATAGTAAAAACAATAATTAAATAATAGTAAAAACAATAATTAAATAATAGTAAAAACAATAATTAAATAATAGTAAAAACAATAATTAAATAATAGTAAAAACAATAATTAAATAATAATAATAATAAATAATTAAGGATGTCACTGTGGGGTGAGTTACCCCAAGAATAATCTCCCGGATAACTATTGAACCGTTGTTAACATGCACATAGGTAATTCCCCTCCCCCCCCCAAAAAAATTGTGTAGGCTAAGTAGGATTTCCCCCACAGACCTTCTCGATATTCACCTGGATTCTTTTTGAGGCGTGGCTTTTACAGTATGAGAATTGTAGAGAAGTAACTGGGGGAGGGGTGAAGCGTTGATTTATGGGGACTTGAGGTGTGTAATGAAGACTTTACTATGGGGGTACTAAGTAAGACAAGTGGGTTGATGGGACTATAGGGGGCTGAACCGGGTAACATAATTATGTTCAACCAAAACCGCAAACAAATATATTATTTATGGTTTTGTAGCGTCATCAGCTGGTGCCTGGTGAACTAGGCACTGGTGAACTAGACACTGGCGCATTAGAGGCTGATGCATTAGAAATAATATTGTTTGATTGTTTGTTTGTTTATTTATTTACGCTGGATTTTTCTGTATTAATTTTGCATTTGATTGTCGCCCGTGAATAGCTTTACTGCGGTCATCTATTTCTGTCCAGTCTTCATCGGCTGTCTACCTGTCTGCCCGTCCATCTGTGTGACCGTCAATCTCCAGTTCCCATATATGTGTCTGCTTGTTCATCTGTCTCTCTCTGTCTGTCTGGCTGTCTGCCTGCCTGTCTTTTTGACTGTATTTCTGTCTGTCTGTCTGTCTATCTATCTCCATTTCCCCCGCCCCCCATCTCTTTCCATCCGGGCTTCGTCATGGCCACCTACCGACTGCCCAGTGAGCGACGGAGTGTTTGTTGTTGTCCACTCGCGAAATGTCAGCACCGCTCTCCAGCAGATGCTCGGCCATTGGCAGGTTGCCAGCGATGACTGACAGCTGCAGCGGAGTGTGGCCATTCGCTTCAGCCGCATTGATTAGCTTGTCGTCACGCTCAATGACCAACGCAGCCAAGCGTGTCGATCGATTCTGGACGCAGTAGTGCAGAACGGTACGACGATCGCCATCCACAGGATCAGTCAACACCAGCTGCAGCAGCCACACACACGCACACGCACATCACCACTTGCACCGCTAACACCAGCAACATCAACACCGAAAGAAAAGATCACCGGAAAGAACCTCAAATCCTTGTCTTGGACTAGCTCTTTCTAGTCATGTCTCTGTCTCTTTGACTTTGTATGTCTGTTTGTCTGTCTGTCTCTGTCTCTGTCTCTGTATCTCTGTCTGTCTGTCTGTTTCTCTATCTCTTTTTCTGTCTTTTTCTGTCGCTGTCTCTCTCTGTCTCTGTCTCTGCCTCAGTCTGTCTCTGTCTCCGTCTCTGTCTCCATCTCTTTTTGTTTGTCTGTCTGTCTGTCTCTCTCCCTTGCTTTAATCTCCTACTCTTGCCATCCTCGCCCTTCATTTCACTCCTGCTCCAATTCCTTCTCTATACCCGTCTCCTTCTCTTCCTCCTCGACTTATCCTCCTCCTTATTATCTTTCTCTTTATCCTTCTCCCCTTCCTTCTCCCATACCTTCTCCTCTTTCCCTTTTGTTTACCTTCCGCCTCCTTCTCCCACTCCTCTCCACATCCTCCTTTACTTCCTCCACCTCCTCCTTCTGCTTCTGACGTTGCGTTGCTAGGAGCAACGATACAACAGACACACAATAAATTCAACGTCTGCTACGGCCTGCGAAATGCACGCAGACAGATGAAGACAGACAGACAGACAGACAGACAGACAGACAGACAGACAGACAGACAGACAGACAGACAGACAGACAAACAGACACACAGACACACACAGACAGACACAGACACACAGACAGACACACAGACAGACGGACGGACAGACAGACGGACGGACGGGCAGGCAGATGGAAAGTTGGAAACAGATAAACAAACAGACATTGACACGCATCATTAGTATGCATCATTAGTATGCATCATTAGTATGCAACGCCACTGTATAGAATATGATTTATTCCTGTTGTTGTTGTTGCTTGCTATGGACGGCGATGCTTAAACACAACGACGAAGATAACGACGATATCGATAACAACGATGACGATAACGACGATGACGACTATGACTATGAAGATAACGACAATGACAACAACGGCGATGACAACAGCGATGACGACGATAACGATGAAGATAACGACGATGACAACAACGACGATGACGATAACGACGATATGACGATAACGACGATGAAAATAACGACGATGACAACAAAGAAAACGATAACAACAATTAAGATGACGACGACTCCGACGAATACGAGTATGCAGCAACGACGACGACGATAATGACGATAACGACGGCAACGACGATAACGATAATGACGCTGACTACACTTGCTATTCTGTTTACCTTGTCGTTGTTATCATCGTCATCAAGGCATGACTTGGCGGTGTCATAATTTTCGCGGAAGCAAGCCAAGGCGAGCAGAGCCAGCGCTTCATTGTCTGTTGCTTCCAACTCAGCTCTCTCCTTCTCTGCTGGTAGCGGTGCTTTCCTCGTTGTCTTCTTCTTCTTCTCATCATCAGAATCGTCATCATCAGCAGTCGCTTTTCTTGTTGTCTTCTTCTTCTTCTCGTCAGCAGAATCGTCGTCATCATCAGCAGCAGCTGCTGCAACCGGCTGCTTCTTCTTCGGAGGAGGATGCTGATTCTGATGCTGTGGAAGAGGGTGAGGATGTTGTACTTTGACCTCAGCCATTCAGAGATGGACAGATGGTTATGGGCAGACGGATGGATGGATGGACGGATGGATGGATGGATGGAGGACAGATGGATGGATGGATGGACGGATGGATGGATGGAGGACAGATGGATGGATGGATGGACGGATGGATGGATGGAGGACAGATGGATGGACGGATGGACAGACGATGGAAGGTCTCTGTATAGCCAGAAGCAGATTGTTTATCTGCAATGAACAGTTCACAGAAAATAATTTTAAAAATCATTCACTAAAATAGTGCAAATAAAACAAGAGTTTCAGTTCAGTTCATTTCCCAAATGATCGTGCACAAGATAATTATTTTCTAAACAGTTGAAAGCAACAACTGTAATTTGAGAAACTGGTCATTAATTAAAACTGTGCACGGAGACAATGGATACCTCTGAAAGGAATGAAAACCTGCTGGGTATGAGTCCTAAGTGCAAGATAATCTCAGTAAGATGTTGGGAGATAAACATTGGTTGGTGGAAGAGCAGTTCGTGGATTTAAAATTGATAAATCATAGCTCCATGCCCCAATAACAGCTGTTCATAACTCTGGTCACAGTTCTCGCTGTACCCTCTGGGGGCCTCTGCCAACCAAATGCTGCAGCATCGGGTAAAAGCCCAACCATATATACATCTGCAATATTCCGCATTCCTATTTCCACTCTTCCTTTCCAAGGACAACTTCAAAGCTTCTAAACTATTACAATGTTAGATTTATTTCTTCCATGCTTATCTCCTTATCGTCTCTAAAGTGTCGTCAAAAAGCCATTCCCGTTTCAAGAGATAAGCTTATCAAGTAAACATTATGCTCAAATATTAATCATAAAGATTGGGTGACGGTAAAAAAATAAAGTGCAAACATTGTACCTGTAATCTTTAATTGTTGGCGCTAATCGAAAATGTATCAAGCGCCAGAGATTTAACAGTGACGCTCATAATGCTTGAAGATTAATTAATTAGCATGTAGGCCTATAAGAATCATGCTAGGTTAAAATATAATTATAACAAGCAAAACTTAAAATGTAGCTTTTGCTCGTTATTGAAAATTTAGGCCTATTTAACGACACAGGAACGGTCATTGCGCCAAATCGTTATACTTTTCGATATAGCTTGGGCCAACTTCATGTCGTTGAGTAAGAGATAGACATAATTATACTAACCTCGGAGGAATGAAGCCAATCAACTGGAAAATGACTCGATGGAAGTCAAAGGTCTTGAACAGCGAATCTGCTGACAGATTGAGATCGACCAATGATCACTGTCTCCCTCTCCCTATCTCTGTGTTTGTCTCTCTATCTATCCTAGTGTGTATCTCTCTCTGTCTCTGTGTGTATATCTCCGTTTGTCTCTGTGTCTCTGTGTCTGTCTATATCAGTCGACAATGTCTCCAAAGCAACAGACGACGCAACAGCTACAGCAAAAATTATTCTCCAATGTCTTTGACAACACTACTACGCAACCTCATCAACATCACCAACTTCACCACCAACAGCAGCAGCAGCAGCAGCAGCAGCAGCAGCAGCAGCACCAGCCCGTGTCGGTGGTGTCCAGAGTCATTAGCGTCACGCAATCAACTATTCCTGCAGCGCCATGCCAACGCCCTGTCCCACTGGCCTTGTAATTTGCTGGACCTCCACACACTCGCACCTACATGTACCGACTATAACGTGCATAGTGTATATATATATATATATACTTTTCATACGTATACACTATATATATATATATATGATTATATATGCATAGTGTATACGTATGAATATTGTAAACATCAACGCAAACAATTGCGTGGAGATGTTAGGACGCAAAGGGTCAAATGTATACAGTACGAATCAACGTTCGCCTGTGTGCCTGTCCGTCTGTATGTATGTCTGTATGTCTGTCTGTCTGTGTGTGTGTCTGTCTTTGTGTCTGCTTTTGTGTATGTCTTTTGTCTGTACTTTTTGTCTTTCCATCCATCTGTCCGTTCTTTCGTCCGTCTGTCTGTCTTCATTTTTGTCCGTCTGTCTGTCTTCATTTTTGTCTGTCTTTCTGTCTCTCTGTCTCTCTGTCTGTCTCTGTCCATTCATTCCATGGGGTCCACTGAGTGTTCTGCGTCGTCGATTTTCCGGTGGAGGAACAAAAGGAGGAGGAGGAGGAGGAGGAGGAGAAGAAGAAGAAAGAGGATAGGCGGAGGGAGTGACAGAAGCAGGGAAGGCAGAAGAGGAGGAAGGGGAAGAGGAGGAAGGAAATGCGACCAAGTGGCACAGAGCGCCGTAGAATGGAATAGAGATCGATGGCAGGATAGACGACTTGCTATGACGATCTTCAGGGAAGATGTTGTTAGTAACGGCTTCTCTTTCTCCTTCCTTCCTCCAATCCTCATTCCTCCACTTCCCCCTCCCTGAAATAGACCGCAGTTGGAAGTCGATGGCTGTTTGTGTATGTATAATTATAATTATACATGTATACTATATAAGTATATATTTATGAATAGAGAGACAGAGACAGAGACAAAGAGACAGAATTCTGGAATTCCAGCGACATCATTACTTAGAAGTCAATCAACGATCATGCATGCAATTCAACTCTATCGTCCGCCAATCGTTCATTCACTCACTCACTCAATCAATCAATCAATCAATTAATCACTCAATCTATCATTCAATCAGTAAGTCATATTCTTTGCATTTCTGCGACCATACCCATAAATAATTAATCGAAATGAAACTCCCGGAATTATCCCTGTTCTCCGTGCATCATTTTTAATCGTCAGTGTCTGTGGCCTCAGCATTATTATGTGTGGCAATTTGTATCACGCCTCATCTTTTGTTGCATGCCTCACTAAATTTTGTTGGTGCATGTCTCATCTGTTGTCTCAACATAAGCACTTGATAGGTGATCGATGATCTTCCTTTTCGGATCGAATTCACAGTTCGATCAGTCTGCTTGCTTGGCGCTATATCAATGGATCAGATTTCGAAGATGACGACGACGATGGCGAAGATGACAACGACGACGACGACGACGACGACGACGATGATGGTAAAGTCTCTTGTTGACTTAGGAATGGCGTTTTTGGCTGAGAAGGAAGATCGAGTAGCCTATAGGAAGAGTCAGATTTCGATGGCAAGATTTACAGATAAACAGATCCTCCTCGGTCACTCTCTGTGTCTCTGTCTCTCTCTCTATGGTTCTCTGTCTGTAGCCTATGCATCTCTGTCTCTCTATCTCTTTCTATCTATATGTCTCACTCTCTGCGTCTGCATCTTTTTCCCTGTCGCTATATCTGTCTGTCTGTCTTTGTCTGTCTGTCTGTCTGCCTGCCTACCTGTCTCTTCCTTCGTCTATACGTCCCGTGTCTCTCTTTCACTGCTTCAATTGGTGCTTCTGCCTTCCCCTCTGTGGTATCGCTTGATCTCATTCTCTCTCCATCTCCCTCTTTCTCTTCCTCTCTCTCTCTCTCTTTCTCTCTCTCTCTTTCTCTTTCTCTCTGTCTCTGTCTCTGTCTCTCCCTCTTTCTCTTCCTCTCTCTCTCTTTCTCTCTCTCTTTCTCTTTCTCTCTCTCTCTCTCTCTCTTCCTCTCTATCTCTCTCTCCATCTTCTTCTCCACACCCTCTTCCTCTCTCACTTCATCACCAGCATCGCTTTCAGTAGTGACCAACGCTGGTTTTTACATCAGAACTAAGACACACAATAGGTCGACGACAGTATAAGTGAAGCGTCTGAAGTTGATAATATTATGCTGCAATAAATAATAATTATGTTTCTTATAATGATCGATGGAAACACAAGCATTGATGGTGAACCGCATTGCAAGGAAGAAACTCCGTCCGCAGAAGAACTTTTCCAAGGTAAGAACCGACGACAAGAGAGAGAGTAGGACTACCTGGTGTCATTTCAGACGAACTTTAGCAAGCCCTTCACTCGCAATTATTGCTCGGGCGCTTCGGCGTGAAACTCCGATGCAGTGTGTCCACGCTGTAGTCTGGAGCGCCTCTGAGTAGTGAGCTAGAAGATGTGCTATGGCAAATGCGGGAAATAAATAAAAGCAAAATATGCAAGTAGCGGTTAGTAGCCTATGTATGTATGTATGTATGTATGTATGTATGTATGTATGTATGTATGTATGTATGTATGTATGTATGTATGTATGTATGTATGTATGTATGTATGTATGTATGTATGTATGTATGTATGTATGTATGTATGTATGTATGTATGTATGTATGTATGTATGTATGTATGTATGTATGTATGTATGTATGTATGTATGTATGTATGCATACGTGTTGAGGCTGTTTATATAGCGCCTTTTCATCTTGCTGTAGATGTGCCTTGGTGGTCGTGGTTGCTGTTGTTCGTTCTGTGCGTCTGTGCGTCCGTCAGTCTGGCCATCTACATCGATGAGATCGTATTTATAGTGCGCAATTTCCAGTCAGATGAAGACCAGAGGATGAGACTCATCTGGATTCTCGCCTTCTTTCCAGTACAGTATAATAATTATTGTGGTCGCGTTTCTTACTTTTCCACTGGACAAAGGTCACTGCTGTAGTGATGTTTAGGCCTGCAGCATAATTATCCAGTAACCAGTTTCATCAACACTTTTAGTTGATCTTCTAAAATCTAAATAAAGCGCTAGCAACTTTTATCTTTGAACTTCCTTGCTTTTCCGCCTCATTTCCTTTTGCCTTAGGTCTGTCCTTCCCCCAGGGTGAGAATTGCCGGGGGTTGAAGGGGGGGGGGGGTTCAACCCCCCAGTCTTTTTTAGAGTCCCATATTAAAGTATGTTTTTCATACCCCAATTTCAAGTTTATCATAGGCCAACCCCCCAGTTATTTTTCCACAATTCTCATACTGCCTTCCCCCTTTTACTTCCCCTTCCTCTCCTCTTCCTCTTTATTCTGCTCATTCTCATCCTCCTTCTTTTCCTCAAATCCTCCTTCTTCTTCTCCTGCACATTTTTATTCTGCATCTATTTCTCCCATGCTACCTTCTCCTCGTTTCTCTCCCTCTAACTCTCAGCTCTGCTTGCTGCCTCCTTTTCTTGTTCCTAGATCTGTATCCGTTTCTTACACTTGAGTGAAGTTGATTAAATGAGTAGCGCAACGATTCTGTTAGTCATTTTTCTCTGACTCTTCGATGTAGGCTATAGGCCTATGAATTATAATTAGCCTATATGATCGGTGATGCAATCGTTTACTTCCGGTCGTAGGTTTACACACTGACGTCACTGTTGGCGATTCTCATTCCCAGATCAGCGATACTGGTCGATCTTGTCGCCAACGCGTGAGTGCATGACGACTCATCATCATCATCATCATCATCATCATCATCATCATCATCATCATCATCATCATCATCATCATCATCATCATCATCATCATCATCATCATCATCATCATCATCATCGTCATCACCATCATCATTCATCATCGTCATCATCATCATCATCATCATCATCATCATTCATCATCATCATCGTCGTCGTCATCATCTTCATCATCATCTTCATCTTCATCATCATCTTCATCATCATCATCTGAACAATTCCATTAATATATAATCGGTAGGCCTACACATTGTCAGTGACCAAAATGGCAATCAAAGCTGACTGAATTCGTATATGCTTACAATTAAGTGAAGGGAGAAGAAAGATCAAAGAGAGAAGTAGAGCGAAAAAGGAGAGGGAAGGTGAGGAAGGATGAGCGAGGAGGGAGGCAATTGGCCACCGCAACATTGCAGGGCAGATGATTATTATCATGATGATGGTGATATTGTTGTTTGTGACAGGTTTTTTGCCACCTGTTTCTACCAGTTCATTGGTCTGATGGAGAACTATCTCGGAGGTCGTCAACACATCCTCGCAGTTCTTGATCGTCAACCGCAAGAGGCGCTAGTGTCGCTGGCCACTCCTCCGCTCTGCTTCTGCTGCAGATGTTTGCCACTCGTCCCACTCACCAGGTACAGTCTGTTAAGGAGCGCCGCCGCCTAGGTGAAATGTACTCAAGATTACGTTATGCCAAAGTAGCAGTGCTAACAGTGTAAAAAAAAGAAGTGCCTGGACGCCCCTTACCTTTCCAAAAGAAATGCCTGCATGGAAGCCCCTTAAATTTTCAGGTGTGCTGGCCAAATAAGTGTCAGGACGGCATAGAGATTTGAAAATAAGTGCCAGGACGCCGTTCATGACCATCCTGCCACGTTTTAAGCCATGCTGCAGGTGTGATGTACTCAATAGAGACTATAGAATACATTGTGCCCAGGTATGATGTACCCGACAGCACGCTATACTTATGCCTAGGTATGATTTACTCTAGAGTAAATTGTGCCTAGGCATGAGGCGCGGTGGTGTAGTGTCATCATGCTCGTTGCCTTGCAGCCGGAGGGTTGCAGCTTTGCAGGTTCGAATCTACCTCAAGCCGCCTCGTATGGACCTTGAGCAAGTCCTTCACTCGCAATTGCTCAACGCTTCGGCGTGAAACTCCGATGCAGTGTCCGGGCTGTAGTCTTCTGAGTAGGCTACAAACCTCGAAGGGGCGCTATAACAAGGGCACATACAAACTTACCTCGCAAAGAGTAAAGACAAAAAGTGATAAATAAAATTGTGACAAGAAAACATGTAGCAGAAGATGGCGTTACATAGGCCTATAGGCCAACAAATAACACGTCTAAAATAAATTAAAATATTAGGGGGTCTTACGCTATGGTAGTCATTACTACGAGGCCAAAAAATCATCAGAAAATCATTCTGAAGACTGGAAAAGGTCATCAGAAAATTTTACGACTAAAAAATGGAAAGAATTCAATTTTTCGGCAGCATCGTGTAGCCTACTCATGACCTAGAATTTTACGAGCACAGCCCTGCTCTAAAGTGCATTGTGCATGTATTTTAGAGTAGGCCTAGGCTACATTGTCCCTGGGTATGATACATGTAGCCTACTCTAGACTAAATTGTGCCTATAGGCATGATGTATTCTACAGTAGGCTGGTGGTCAATGTAGATGCTGCTTTGATCTGTATAATTACTGTATGTTGTTCTGTATAGGAAGACCTATTCCGTATTTCGTGCGATGGTTGTACAGTTCGCTGTTTTTCGACCTCTGCTTATGTTCACAGCCGCCGTACTCTGGACCGACGGAGCCTACGAACCAACAAACGTACGTACACCCATAGGCGAAGACTCAAAGGGACAGTGGGGACGGTCCCTCTAAAGTTTGTGGTGGGGACGGAGATGCTTATATCCCCTTAAAAAAATTTAAGAAACCTTTCATAAATAGTATTATATTATTTAGCATTGGCTTGGAAAAAATAATGGTAGGCCTACTTGTTGATGAGATTTCGTCGATTAAACGATTAAAAAAGGTCATCAGCTATTTCGTCAGGAATTCGGTATAGGCTATTTTCAAGACATTTTGACCAGATGGCTAAAAAAGTCATCAGATTTTTCGGCAAAGATCAACAACCAAATTTTTCCCGACCCAAGGTAAACATTTTTGGGCCCTTCAAAAATTTCTGTATCCGCCCCTGCATCCATCCATCCATCCATCCATCCATCCATCAATCCATCCACCCACCCATCAGTAGAGGCCCAATAAGGCGGCTGACTCATTTGACCTATATAGCCTTCACCTTTGACCCATTTGACCTATATAGCCTTCAGTTTCGTCCATTTGACCAATACAGCCTTAAAAATTGAGAGACCGCGCAGTTCAGCCAATACTATGCTTACTTTTTCAAATTCATGGAATATCCAACTCGGCTTAAAGACAAGATATCCCAATATAAAATGGTTTACCCGGAGAAAACTAAAACTGAATTACGAAAAATCGCCAGGCAGCTCGGCTTGGTTGGAAATACAACAAGACTGCGGAGATCGGAGTTGATTGTTGTAATTGACGCCCACAACCGCGAATGCTACGACGATGAATGCCCATGCAAGTATCCACGTCCACGCACGAATATCGTCGTTCATCGTCGGCGTAATGTCGGCACGTCTTCATTTTCAGCCCAAGAATAGTAGAAGGGGCTGCAAGTGGGGCAAAAAACCGTAATGAACCAAGAAATAAATACAAGCCTATAATCCTGGCCACATTAAAAGTAGCGTTTTAATGTAGACACGATCGTATAGGCACGCCGCGATACTGTGTGACGTAAACACCGCGGGTTCAAAGTCCGACGAGCGAAGATCTGCGCGCAATTAACCGCCTCCTCAAAGCTAAATACACCGCGAACGTAAAAAAGAGAATTTAACAGCAGAAATTTTGGAATATTATTGCGAGATAGACTAATTTATTCCTTTGCTGTTCCATTTACAACACCAACAGTAATCTGATTCAGGTCCCCCAAACTGAGGTTTTTCCAAGTTTTATCAAAATGTACAAATTATTGCAGCTATAGTAGAGGTTCAGTTTTTAGGAACACCGCGTAAAAAGTTGGAAATTTCCCGCAGTATTGACGATGTGCTATTAGGTCCACAGTCTTTTCATTCACTTTCGTTATCGATATCAAACACGACATAGGCTATTTTTCATAATCGTCTCACAATGTCAGCAAGTCTTCATTTTCGATCCATGAATTGAACGAGTCTGGGTAGCCTAACCACTTCACGAGACATTTCTTCCCGCGTTTCTTAATCACTTTTTCGATTCTAAATATTTCTTGAGTTGTTTTCTGTAGCTCCTGCTCGTAAAAAGAGCCTTGTATTTCCTCAGAATTAGAATCAGTAATCTTGTAAGTTGGTGGATCTGTATATTGAACCTGAGATACTACAAAAACCTCCTCCGTCCATCTAGGTATATATCCTTTGTCAAAAATGTTCTTCTTCCTAGTTATTCTGACTCGATCGCCGATTGAAAACTTTGGTATAATAGGCTCTGAAATCTCGTCGCCGTATAAATTCAAAAATACTGTCTTTTCGTTCACTTTCAAACTAGCCTTGGCGGGAGTCATTTTAATGGAAGAATGTCTCGTTTGATTATAATTACTAACCATTTCGTCTAATACATCGATATATCTTCTAGTTGAATTAGCCGTAAAGTACTTGAACATTTTATCTTTCATACTTCTATTCCATCTTTCTACGATACAACTTTTACCCTCGTTCTCGGTAGAGTACAACTCAACCAAATTCTTTACATTTTTATTATAAAATTCTTTCCCTTTGTCGCACCAAACTTTGACTGGCTGTCGACCACCCCCGAGTATCTTCACGAACCCATCGGCTGTAGACTTCCCACTCTTGTCATGTAATGGAACGATCCACCCATACTTGGAAAATACATCTATAACGGTCAATAGAAATTTCACGCCATCATTATCTCTAGCGAAAGCCTGCATGTCGATTAGATCAGCCGCCCAAATCTGGTCAATCCCGCCAACACGGACCCGCCTCGTCCTAAAATTTCTCACTACTGGTTTGTGTAATTCATTCGCTAATTGATTAGTCCATTTCAGGTCCTGCTGTAATTCTAGGCTTTTTTTAAACCTAGCCCGAGACTCGTTTTAGCGGACAAAATAGGTTTGACTATCGCCCTCTCTAGGCGTTCCCGCAGACTTGGATTAGGTATATTATTCAGCTGGTTTATCATTGCTCTATCAGCGACATTCCTAGAAGCCGTATCAGTGTGTTGATTGTATGCCAGGTCATGAACATATGCCGCGCTATCTACCCTGTTTATAGGTTTGCTCCAATCTTTGGGGGTTTCGTTGGGATTCAGACGCAAATCTAGTCTAGTACCGGGGTCAGTAAACTGATGGCCTGGCAAATGTAATTCGCCCGGAAATTTAGCCCAAGGTAATTTAATGTTGCTAGTGGCAGCGTTCAGCGAACTAACTAGATCCCCACCTTGCGCAACAGCGGGCGCCTTCACGAATTGAGTTTTTGTTTTTCCGCATACGACGCAAACACCTCTGAGCATCGATCTCCCATTATTAGCCACGGCGTTCTGCACATCTGTCGTCTGGGTCTGTTTTTTACATTTTACGCAATACATTTCGTTTTTTAATAATATATATTTTTAAAAATGGAGATTAGAGATATGAGTTGGGGCACAGCGCTCTCGAAAAGATTCAATAATCCGTTGTTACCCAAAAGCATACGTGGTTTGATAGTTGGGAAATCGGCGTGTGGAAAAACAACGCTTCTTCTCAATCTTTTACTCAGGCCAGACTGGTTGGATTATAATAACTTGCAGGTATTCGGTACTTCTCTGTTTCAACCGGAATATCGCATTATTAAAAAAGCATACGAAGAAAAATTGCCGAAAGAAGCGATTGTTCGGCTGTTTGAGCTCCGAGATGAAATCGTGGGCCTAAAGCGTCGCCGGACCTCGTAATGGAAGAACTAGCAAAAAACATAGAAACTAAATCTGATATAATTGCCAAGTTCTTTGAGAGCGCCGACGATGTACCGGACCCGAGAGATCTGAGCGCCGAAAAGAAGAACCTGATGATTTTCGATGATCTTCAATTAGAAAAACAAAACAAATGCGAAACGTATTATAATCGGGGGAGGCATAGCAATGTAGATTGTTTTTACCTCGCCCAGAATTATTTCAAATTACCGCGCCAAACAATCAGAGAAAATGCGAACTTTATTTGCCTGTTCAAACAAGACCTGAAAAATTGTAATCATATTTACAACGATCATGTGAGTACAGACATGTCGAAAGATGAATTTAGAAAACTATGCAAAACAGTATGGGAACAGCCTCATGGATTCGTGGTCTTAGACCTGACTAGCGACAAGTACAATGGCAAATACCGAAGCGGACTCGACGAATTTTATATAATCGAAGGTCCGCCATTGTAAAAATTGTATTGTATAGTAAAAATGGAATCATCGCTTCTCAAACAGATATCGGAAAACACGGAAAAGACGGCCTGCAACACGGAACCAAAAACATCATTTTCCATTTTTCTAAGCGAAAAGAGCACGCGAATCAGAACGAAGTTTAATCCACTACTCGAACTGGAGAAGAATAAGAAATATGAAATGGCCTTAGTTGCCCTCGAGACGTACTATTCTTTTCCGAATATCGACGCGACAAACAACATCTTCAGGTATTCGCCGAATTCCGACACACCGTGGATAAACATTGAAGTTCCAGAGGGTTGCTATGAAATAACGGATATCAACGAATATATACAGAGGGTCATGAAGGGGAATGGGCATTACGACGGAGTAAATGGAGAATACTGTATCTCAATAGCACCAAACACCAATACGCTGAGGTCTGTGGTAAATATATCGGCGGCAGGTTATATGGTTGATTTTACGTCAAAGAATTCGATAGGAAGGGTTCTAGGGTTTGACAAATGGATCTATAGGGATGGCTATAATGAATCGGAGAACTTGGTAAATATAATGAGTGTAAGCAGCCTGCGAGTGACCAGCGACATTATCGGCTCTTCGTACACTAACGGAACATCGGAAAACGTGATATATTCTTTTTTCCCAAACGTAGGTCCGGGTTACAAGATTATCGAAGTGCCGCATAATTTGATATATCTCCCGATTTTGCTATCTACAATTTCAACGATGGAAACGAGGCTCACAGACCAACACGGGAACCTACTAAATCTTCGGGGGGAAGAATTGGCGATTCGATTTCACATCAGAGAAGTTTGAAAGTTTTTGTAATTTATTAATAAAATGAATCGTTACACGGGCGTAAAAGTTAATATTTCAGAAGCGCAACAAGACAAAATTAAAAGATCACTTCAAGCGGGGAGCGGCGTGAGTATCAAACTATCGCACGATGATTTGAATGGCGAACACGTTTTGGCTCTCACCCAGGCGCAAATCAATAAAATGGCAGCAGCCTACCAAAAAGGAACTGGCATGATTATTAAAATGAGTAAAACGCAATTGGAGAACAACAAGAAAGTCGAAGGTGGATTCATAGGCGCTATACTTCCGTTTCTAGCGACAGCGGGACGGTTCCTTCTGTCTAATGCACTGCCAAGTTTGGCGATGGGCGCACTAAGTGGTCTCGGCTCCGCGGCAACTACTAAGATTGTAGACAAAATCAGCGGTTCGGGTGTAATGTATGTCAAGAAAGGCGACATGGCGTGCAAAATAAGAGCAGCCGGATCTGGTTTGTACTTGTCTCCGTGGCAAAAAGGTAGCTCAATAACGGCATCCGGGCTGTACATGAAAACAGGGTCAGGGTATGCTAGGGGCGACGGACTTTTGTTGGGCCCCAACTCTCCGTTTCAAAACATTCCGATTCTCGGCATGATATTATAAATTATTCTATTATAAAATGTCGAGGCCAATACACAAATTTGGAACTAAACCAACTAGACCGGTAGAGGTTAGAACGCAGCCCGTTTCAGTCTTTTGGAAGATTACGAGCGGTGTTACTCGCACTCCAGTAAGACAACTAGGAGGTCTGCGATGGGAAATTTTTGCGCAAAATGATATCACGATACAACCAAAGACAGCAAATACGCTAAGGCTTGGACTAGGTGTAGAAATGGCGGCAGGACTTTGCCTCGTTTCCCTCAGACAGAGTATCAAAGAACGACGATGCAGCCTACTAGACGGAGTGATTTCAGAAGATGTGGTTGATGATATCATAGTTTCCATTCAAAACAACTCCGATTCGGCAGTAACGATAAACGAAGGAGATTCGCTATGCTGTGTAAATTATCAACGGTAAAAAAATATATATTGCTAATAAATAAAAGAATGGAATACGAAGGCATCAAACTCTATCCGAACCTAACAAATATAACGCCCTCTGCGCCAGAAGGTGAAATACAAATAGCCGCAGGGTCCGCACAAACGTATCGACTTCAGAAGATTAGCGAAATCAAAAAGGAGATCGAGCAAGAACGAGACAAAAGAGCAACGCTGAGTAAAAAGTACCATAGAAGTGTAAGCGTAATCGGCGTAGTAGACAGCTTCCTCATGGTGGTCACGATGGGGCTCGGAATTTCGGGAATCGGTGTATTGTCCACCATAATTGCAGCCCCCATCGCCATCGCTATGGAAGGGACAGCGCTAGGTGCGGGGCTGTTGAGTATAATCGGCAGCCGAATCTGTAAAAAGCTCGCCCTGAAAGCGGAGAAGCATGAAAAGATCAAAACGCTAGCTGATGCGAAGCTCAACACGATCAGCGACCATATTTCAAAAGCGCTCGTGGATGATCACATTTCAGACGAGGAATATTCTCTGATTCTAAGCGAGATTGAAAAATTCAATAGCATGAAAGAAGAAATCAAAAGTAAGTCGAAAGTTGCGGCGGCCGCGATGGACGAGGAAACGAAACAATCTCTCATCGACCGAGGAAGAGAAGAAGTCAGGCAGTCCTTTCAAAGCATGTTTGAGAAAAATACCGAATCTGTGAGAAAGACGACTAACGTGAACATGTATGAAATCATGTAGAGTTTTGTAGACCTATGTAGACCTATGTCGCTATGTCTGAAAATACGTCTAACCTGTGTTTTTACACATGTCGAAAAACATGTAGAAAAACACGTCGAAAAACATTAATTTTTTATTAAAAATGTCGTTTCTAAAGATAGATGACCCGGCGAAAAGAAATTTCATAGTCGAAGAGTTTCTGAAATCCAAGAAGAATATTCAACAGAACTTTTTATCAGAGAGATTGGGGGATTCGGGGCTGCAACAAGAACTAACCAAGCTGTACAAGCCTATCGTCGATTCGCAATCCGCAATTTCCAAAGAGCAAAATGTCTTACTATCCGCCATCAAAGAAAATTCGATAGCCACATCAAACGCGCTACAAACGCTTCCCGCGTCGTTGAAGGTTCAATTTCCTCAGTATCCCTCGATAGAAGCGTATAGCGACGATCCGACTGAGGATATTAGAACTTTAGAATTAGGTGATGTAGCCACCAAGTACCTTCGTCAATACGCCTCCGTTAAAAAATTGCAGACACGACGTTCGGAATACGATCAAAAAATGGCCAATTCTACATCGGCGATACTCCAATTTTTATTCAAGGTGACGATGTGACGGTTGGAAATAAGACGTATAGCGGAACACCGGGGCTTTGGGAGTTGTTGACGATGAAACAGCCGAACACGTCGATATACGATAATAATGATAGAGACGATTACGCCGAGATTCTACTCGCGACGGATGCTATCAGTACCCAAAAAAATCCTAACAAACCGAAAGCATCTTCGAGCGTCAAATATCGGGAAATTATCAAACCGATATGGGAAAAGAGGACTCATAATGCGGTGGGTAAAGGCGTGGGTGGCGTAATCGTTATTTCCGAAGATCCAAACGTATTAGCGAAACAGCTAGACCTACGATTTCAAAGCTTCAAAGCAGGCAATACCGGCGTGAGAAACGAGATCGTGGCGATGTGCGACGCGTTATTGAGGCAGGAAGTGCTGAGTAATGATGCTTACAAAAATATAATGATGGCATTGTAAAATGCAGAAAAAATGCAAGTCATTAATAGAAGGAGGTATAGAAAACAATACGTTATCGGAGGATCGGGAATATTCGATACAATTTCGGGATTTTTCAAACGGCTAGTTACGTCGAACGCCGCCAAACAATTAGCAACAACCGCTCTCAACGCGAGTAAAGACGTGGCGAAAGAAATTGGGAAAAAGGCGATCGATGTTGGGAAAACAACCGCAATCGATGCCGGCAAACGATTAGTGGACAAAGCAGTGGTCAAACTGTTTGCGACTCCAGCTCCTACCCCCACCTCCAAGAAAATTACGCCGGAAACTAGACAAATTTTAGATCGGCTGAGTGGCGTAGGTAGCGTCGGGTTGAGTTCAAATATCAATAATCTCATGATGGGGGATGGTCTGAAGAAGAACGGTGCCATATCGATACAAGATTTAGTACGCTCGCTAAACGGCGCCGGAATGAAGGTCGCGTAAAAAATATTATCGCGTAATAGTAAAAATGCAATCATCTGATATTCTGAGATTTACCGAACAACCATTGAGCGATGAAAGCGTCGAACGCTACGAATGGTACGAGTATGAGCCGATATCGGGGGCGAATCTAAACACCTCCGGCGAGATTAGAATAAATATCGAACTTCAAGATCTATTTTGTCATCCGGCAGAATCTTACCTGTTATTCGAGGGTAGATTGACGAAGGCGGACAACAACTTCTACGTTAATGCCGATGAAGCAACTCTTACGAATAATGGGCTCATGCATCTTTTCAGTCAAATTTCGTATTCACTGTCGAATCAGGAAATTGAATCGTTATTTCACCCAGGTCAAGCAACGACGATGCTCGGATTACTCAAATACCCGAATGATTTTCAACTAGCTCAAAGATTGAATCAGTTGTGGTACAAGGACAGCGGGACGACGGCTGCTATCGCGAATAATCAAGGTTTCGCCGTGAGACAGTCGTATATAATTCAAAAACCAAACGCCAAAGGTACTTTTAGCTTTGTAGTTCCATTGAAGCATATTTTCGGATTTTGCGATGATTACGACAAGGTTGTTTTTGGTGTGAAACATACGCTAACTCTGGTTCGTAAAGCCGATGATGACGCAATTTTTAGACTCGCCGCCGCGGACGCAGGGAAAGTTAGGCTGGATAAAATCTCGTGGTTCATGCCGCACGTTATTCCCGCGGATATGGAGAAGATGCAATTGTACAAAACGATCGAATCGAAAGCGTCGTTGCCAGTTGCGTACAGAGCCCGTCAATGCGATACCACCTCCGTCGCACAGTCGACTAATTTTAGCTGGAGACTTAGCGTCAAGACATTACCTGAGAAGCCTAGGTACATCATCTTGGGTTTTCAAACCGACAAAAGCGGCGATCAAGTACACAATCCATCCATTTTCAATCATTGCGATCTGAAGAACATGTTCGTGATGATGAACCAGGACCGATACCCAGTTGTCGACTATAATCTATCATTTCCAAATCAACAATTCGCGCGGGTGTACCGAGCAGCAGCCGCGTTTAGTGAAAAATACTATGGAATGGACGAACTAATGACGCAATGCAATATCACACCCTCGGACTTCAAAGACCTGTTTCCGATTATGGTGTTTGACGTGAGCAAGCAATCCGAGCGTCTGAAGTCATCGGTGGTCGATATCCAGATCAAAGGCACGTTTAATACGGCGCCGCCAGCTAATACGGAAGCGTACGCAATGGTGATTTCAGACAAGTTACTGAGGTTTCAATCGGACGGTCAGAAAATGAGTGTGGTATATTGAAGTTCATGATAGAATGGTCGATGAAGAATAATGAGACTTACAGATACCTATCGTGCGTATATGAACGATAGGTATCTACGCTTACCTAGTACAAAAACTCGACCTGCAATCCGCCTCCACCCATGAGAAGAAGGCGGCCGGCCGTTGGACTGTTTCCGGACATGACGGAATATACCTTCATACCGAGCGTATCGTTGGCGTTAAAAAATATGGCGACGGTTGGTAATACGAGCGATATTCTGCTGCCAACCGTTGATCCGCCCGCCTTGTATTCAAAAAGTTCGTTACTATGTAACTCGTCTTGGACATACGCAATTCCGATTATTTTTTCGCCCGGACTATCATTTCCTATCAAGAAATTCGCGAATCCGCCAAGTCGATATACGCCCGTACGAGGAATAGTTATTACGCCCAAGGACGTCGTATACGCCGAATCCGTATTGATAGCAACGACCGTTAATTGATGGTGCATTACATATGCGCCCGAGAATGCACCACCATGCGTTGCATATGTGCCTGAGAATGCGCCGCCACTTAGGATTGTGGATGCTCCCCCTTCATCCTCTTTCAACACACAAATAGCCGGTCCGGTTGTAGGTCGCCAATTCGGGGATAATGCCGGTGCCGCTGTTAAAGCTCCAGCCGCTCCCTCAAACCTATATATAATACCGCTCGTCGTATTTCTCACTAGATTACCCAGAGATACCCTCATACCCGAAACGTAATCTCTCGTAGCGATATCCGCTGTTTCAAAAGCAACCCGCCGGTCGACGTATTTCTTGTTAGCTAAATGGTTATCGCTGGTTGGCTCGGCGCTATTAGTGATTTTATCGACGACTAGGGCTGTAGCTTGAGCTAAACTAATGGCGTTATCGTCGTTACCCACAACGGGGTAAGCAGTTGGTAAACCAACGAGATGATGACCTTTCATATTTAGATTCCCAGTCGCCGGATTTGCTCCATCTAACCTTAGAAAAGTACTGTTTACTTGGGACAGCGTAACGCCCCCTGCAATTATTCTTTGAGTAGATCCTGAATCGGTATGTCCAAATTTATTAACAGGCATTTTGAATATAATAATTTTTATTAATTAGGGCCGTAAGAATACCGCCGAAAAGTCCCTACACAAAATGTTCGTAGCGATGGATGAAAAAGCGTGTATGTTGACGTAATCGAACTCGTCTAGAAAAACTATGTTACTACCGATTGAATGGTTGTGCGAACCTTTCGTGCTCCCTCCGCCCGCAATTTGCATGTACGACGCTCCATTTTTATACAGGTGGACGGTACCATACGCGTTATTACTATTGTTACAAAATTCTATGTACGCCGAAACGATATAGTACCCGGCTTTACTGGGGAAGAAAGAAGTCGTTCCGATACCCTGTTCAATACCGTGTTTTGCGGTACCGCATCTGATTACGTCAAAAGTAACTGCAGTGTGAGATCTAGCGAGTATAGCCTGTTGAGTTGAACTGTAAGCGCTAACCGCGGGTCCTACTACCGCCGCCACTTTCGAAGTAAGTTGTTCATCGACGTATTTCTTATTCGTCAAATGATTATTGTCGGTCGGGACGTCGTCGTGATTCTGCAGTAAATCTATTACTTGCCCCCGACTTACAGCCTCATCTATTCCCGCTTCCGGGGTATTTGCCGTATTCGCTGTATTCGTTGTAGGCAGACCTCTAATAGTATGACCACTCATATTTAGATCGCCAGTCGCTGGGTTTGCTCCATCTAGCCTTAGAAAAGTACTATTTACTTGACTTTCAGTAACTCCTCCAGCAATTACTCTTTGCGTAGATACAGAATCTGTATGTCCAAATTTATCAACAGGCATTTTTTTTTACATCTGAATATAATTTTCAATGCAGGCTGTTTATAACTTCTTGACAACTCACTCCATCTTTACATGTTTTTTTCAGGACGTACAGACACAAATGACCGCAAAACACTTCGTTGTCGGGCTGTACGCGTTCGCTATTGTAGTACACGGGGCTCTGTAAATACTCTAGCAGTTCTGTAGGAGGGGGCAGGCCATAGCTGTCGAAATATATTTTATCCTTGCCGTTCTTCAAAAAAGCGACCCAGTGCGAGCCGGTTCCATTAGAATCGTCTAGATTCAATATCCCACATTCAGTCCGTCTAGGTTTCTTCGGCAGCTCGTCTCTGAGAAATACTCCCCGGAAATTAGGGATATTGAGCTTTTTCGCGGCATCTAGTAGTTCAAAATTCGTCAGCGGATGATTCGGAAGGACTACGCCTTCGACATGTATATTTTTCACAGTTGTATAGCTCATTTTAATATTTCATCTAGATGTTTCACAAACTAATGAGCTTTCGGGCTTCTACGCAGGCGAGATAATATTTATGTCTGCAATTTTTGCATTCATTCGCCTTTCCATCTTTTTGAAATCGATTGTTGTCGTACCCCGATATGTTCTGATTTACCTTACACCGACTGCAAACTTTTGTGTCTTTTGTCTCCCTATTTTCCTGTCTTGCGTATTTGTGCGCAAGCTCCTTTACTTTGGCATTTTTACAAAGTTTGCAGCTCGGATAGCTTCCGTTCTTTTGCGTATGATCTTTGTGAAATTCACCCAAGCTTTTTTCTATTTTGCATTTGGTACACACTTTTACCGCATCCATTTTATATTAGTGTAAATTATTCTTTATTTTGTTTAGTTTTCAGCATGTAGTGCCCATAGGCTAGGGTATGGATCCCGTCGTCCATTATTACTCTTTTGTCATCGTCGGCAGACAGAGCTATTTTATTTACTTCTTCGGTGTAAATTTCATGACGATAGGATCGAATGACGTTCATCGCTCTCGATTGTTGTCTTTTCGTAAACACGCAGTCTTTGTAATCTGCGTGAGTGATTGATTTCTTGACGACGTTCTTTTTCACTCCTTTACATTTCTTGTAGTCTTCACCCGCCATCTTGTAAGAGTACAACTTGGATCTCAGTCCGACAAATTCTTCAATCTGTTTTCCCGCAGCCTCGTCTTTGAACATACCAACCACTTTTTTATTAACGCCGGATTCTATACCTGACGGGTGATCTCTCGGATAGTCTGAAGTATCGAACATACTTTGGACGTCGGGGGAAATATCTTTGTAGAAGTCTTCCGTTTTAATTTCATACGCCAAAGAATCGGTATCGGTGAATAATAGCTTGGCCCTATCTCCGTACTTGGCCTTGATGTAATTATAATGAAAATCATACATGAGCGTCTTACTGATGTCTAATATACACATTCCTAGATATATCGGCTTGTTGTAAAACAACTTGGTCTTTTTCATGTGAACGGCGATGAGGTTTTCATCGAAAATCGTTCGTCTGTCGTAATTAGTTTTCGCGACTAGCTTGATAGCTTCCTTCTCATCACTCACCAATCGTATGTCAACTCGATTCTCGATAGCTTCCATTGTTTTGCCGAAAACGCTATTATTCATCAGCTTGAAAAAGTCTTTCTCAAAATCGTTCGTAGCTTTCGTTCTCAGGTTGGTATTCAGATCGATATACTTTTTCAGCCAGGCACTTTCCACGAATTTTATTCCCCGATGTATTTTTACGATTTTCAATCCGAGCCTTTCGTACAATTTTAAATTTCCGTAATGAACGACGTACTTCTTTTTATCGTTCAAGTTTGGAATTAGTTTTGCGACATTCGATCCCGCGGGTTTTACACTCTCCGGAGCGAGAGGATAATCATTATGCAGGTCGTGCAATTCCTCTGGATATTCTAAGTCGACTTCTAACACACATCCCACTCCATCTCGTTCGGTAATGTTTCTCCAATCATTCAATTCGTCATCGTTCATCCATTCAAACCCATGAGTTGGCAACGGTTTGCTCATCGCCCATCCGTACAAGTTGTTCGCGTCCAAGTATGGGATGAATACTGAATGCTGGGTGGGATTGAAAGCTTCCCCCATGTACTCATTGTTCGCTTTCGCGTATCGATGTGAAATCGTGCTGACGCCTCCTCGTATTCCTTGCTTGATCATCAGTAACATATCGCAGTCGCTCAACAACTCCAACTCTACGCCAGTCGTCTTCAACGCCGCATCCCAAGCAAGTCCAGGCGAAGTATAATACCACGCGGGATCTAGGTTGTAGTGCTTCATACAGACGTCTCTAAAGTTTTCAAAGACATCCGCTAATAATAGAACATCCGATAAATTGTACAAGTCGTGATATTGGCGTAATGTTTTGCATTCAAATTTGTCCCATACCGTTTTCGCGTGCTCGTAATCTTTTTCGCTGATACCCGAATCGTTTAGTTTTGAATAGAAGGCATGTTTCGGCGGCAATTCGGTTTCGTTTAATCTTTCGACACCATCGACGTAATCATACGGGTAAACGCCTTTTCTGAGTAAAAGATCCAGCTTCCCGCCCTCAAAAAATTTCCCTAAATTCTTGCACTGATCTTTCTGAAGATTTTTCGATAACGCGTCGAGACTCTGGGGCATGAATCTAAAACTATCGATGAAACGTAATTCGCGCTTGACTTCTCTCTCTTTTCCATCTGCGTCTACAAACTTATCGACGACGACCTCTCTGCTGAATGAGATATACTTTTCTTCGTCGTGTTCACCTCGTAATTTCTTGATAAATAAATGGCTGTCATAACCTGTCAAATTGTGAAATACGACGGGGAAGAACTTGGGGACTTTGTATTTCAGATTACAAAGGTTGTGAGCGGCACCTCTAAATTTTCCAGTCAAATGACAGTGATCTCGTACTCGATCTTCACGCAACTCTCCCCCACAGATATGGCAGTTGACAGCTTCATCATAACATTTCTGTTCAGTTTTGCCAAATATCATCTTCTTGGGGAATTTGAACTCGTTGTATATTCGTTTTACATTTTCTTCGATAGAGTCTATGAATAACTGAGCAACATCATCGTCTTCGTTTTCAGCTGTAAACCGCACCGGCTCTTGAGAATAAACATCATCGTCGAAGCATTTCAAATGATAACAAAACGAGCTGGGCGTATGTTTTTGATACTTGTTGGTGTAAGACGTGCTAGGAACGGGTTGACATGTACCGATGGGTTTGATGAACGATTCAAAGTCGGCAAAGTACACAAACGGCACACGCATCTTCCGATAATAATGTGTAAAACTTAGCATAGTCCCAGGTTCCGGAAGTTCTATTCGTTGGGCGTCCTGCTGCGAACAGTAGCCTACTCTGTATGTTTGTGAAGCGATTCGACTTTTCTAAAACCGATTAAACATCTTCTGCAATAGTGCATTGAATTATGGGATTTTTCTGTTCGTAGTGCCAGCAATCTGTTAAAATTCTTGATCCAGCAATAATGCTTCTTTTCTCCATCAGAAATGAGTAATAGTTCTACACACCTATCATTCTCATGTTTTGATATATATAGTGGGAATATATTCACTTCTTTCTCGTAACCAAAAACATTAACACTAATATTATTATTTCGCTCAAACTTACTCAGCACATTAGCATCCGCTGCTACTGGGAATTCGATACCAGACCAATTGAGTTCCTCAGACTGTCTAATTAATTCTTTCGTAATTCTTTCTGTATTTTTGTCAACTGGGTTTACAGCTCTCGTTACGCACCACTTGAAGCATTCATCGTCTTCGTTCTTCATATTAATAATAGCCTTTTTATTCGCTAAATAATCTGGAAGTGGAATATAAGAACTACCTTTCAATGGTTTATATGTCACTGTATCGATATCCAACTTCAAAACGGTTTTGAATCTCCAATTACTCCCCCGCATCTGAAAACTTGCCATGCTCTCCTTAATTTTATCCGCTGCGTTGGTATATATTTCCCTCACATCGGTTGCTTCTAAAATAATATCACTCTTTGATTTGAAATTAGGCTCAGCCGTTACTACTTCGCCGGTTTTCATATCTACTTTCTCCATTACGCACATGAGATCGAATTGAACTTTTACCCCGCGATTTTTCCCTAGCAGCCTAACTACCTACGGTCTTACAGCCTTGAGAAAAGTTGCAACATCGATCCCGTTGTCGCCATCGATCGTGTATCTTTTTGTAAACCCTTTGATAGCCGTCGCAGTCTCTCGAAGTTTGAACCTATGAATGGGCGGTTTTATTTGAGGGGGTAACTCACTAATCTCGCGAGTCAGCCAATCCGAAAAAACTATTTTATTTTTCCCCGTGTTCAAAAATTTCCAAGTATTAGACAAGAATGCCGTAAGTTCCGCTTTTGCTAATCTCGAGTATCCTCGCACACCTCTCTTTTTTGCAATTTCTCGCAATTCTCGCACAGTGGCGGGAGTATGCGCTTGTGCTTTGTTGACCTGTGCCCGAGCGCCTAGTCGATCTCCCTGCGATATGAACGCTATGAGTTCCGCTTTTCGCAAACTCGAGTATCCTCTTTGTCCTCTCTGTTTAGGAATTTGTCGTAATTCTTTCAGATTATACGATGAGTAGTCCATTTTATATTGGAATCTCTTGTCTTTAGGCGGAGCGGTATATTCCATTTTTTCAGTTATTTTATATACGCCAGAGAAAATTTTTTTTTACTTTTTTACGCCGGACGTCTAATTAAAAAAGTAAGCATAGTATTGGTCAAACTGCGCGGTCTCTCAATTTTTAAGGCTGTATTGGTCAAATGGACGAAACTGAAGGCTATATAGGTCAAATGGGTCAAAGGTGAAGGCTATATAGGTCAAATGAGTCAGCCGCCTTATTGGGCCTCTACTCCCATCCACTCACCCATCCACCCACCCATCCATCCATGCATCCATCCATCATAGGCGTACGGGAGATTTCAGCAGTGGGGGGCCAAGATTTTACTTCTGCCCGAAAAATAAATCTCGTGGTGGGAAATACTATTTTTCTCAGACAAAAAAGGTTGAGGACCTTTTTTCGTCATCGGGTTTAAATCTCGTGAAAAATACATTTCTTTTTTACTATTTTCCCGGGTCTGCTTGCCCGAAAAAGAGACTTATAGCTATAGGGCCTACCCGAAATTTGGGATTAATTAATTTTGCCCCCTCAGGACTCCCGCCTCGTACGCCTATGCCATCCATCCATCCACCCACCCACCTATCCATCCACCCATCATCCACCCACCCATCATTTACCCACCCATCCATCCACCCATCCACCAACCTATCCATCCACCATCCACCCATCCATCCATGCAACTTACATAGATGTTGGCGCATGGTCTTGTAGTTTTCACCGTCCAATGGCTACCTCTACGTCAGTCTCTTCAATCTACTGACGACCGGTGTTGCGATGTGGGGTCTGATGATCCTGCGCGGTGCCTTCCAATCTCGCCTCGAGCATCGCTTCCATCTCACGATGAAGATCGCATGTGTCCAACTCAGCCTCATCACCAGCACCATCACCGATCTAACGCTCAGCATCCTCGCTGCCACCGGGGTCATCCAGTGCACGCAGTACTTCAACGCCAGAGACAGAACGGAAGGTCGGTTATAGTAAGGTCACGAAGGGTTAAAGGTCAGTAGGTCACGAAGGGTTAAAGGTAATTATAAGCAGGGTTTAAAGTGTGGCTGGACGGTCATGGACGGCGTCCTGGCACTTATTTTCAAATCGCAATGCCATCCTGCCACTTATTTGGCCAGCACATCTGAAAATGTAATTAAGGGGCGTCCTGGCACTTCTTTTGGAAAGGTAAGGAGCGTCCAGGCACTTCTTTTTTACACTTCCAGCACTGATTATAAGGTCGCAAAGACGTGGCGGAAGAAAATAGATCACAAAGAAAAGAATCAAGGTCAGAAGGTCACAGTGAATAAGTATGGCTGCGTAGTCATAAAGACAAAACTAAAAGGTCGGATCTTAAAAGCCATGGTGCGGTCAGAAAAGCCTTACATATCTGGCTCTGCTACTTCTTTTTTCATCCCTCCTTCCTTTCCACATCTCTGCATGCTTCCTCAACCTTTCTTGCACCCATTTTTTTTCACGAATTCTCATTCTGCAATAGCTTAAACCGAATCAGCCCATTGCTTGCTGATCAACAACGGCAGACATAGGCGTACGGGAGATTTCAGCAGTGAGTGGGGGGCAAAGATTGAACTTCTGCCCGAAAAATATATCCGGGGCTGTGTTTGCCCGAAAAACCACATTTGTCCGAAAGTTGTGGGGCATTTGCCCCCCCCCCTTGACCCCCGCCTCGTACGCCTATGACGGCAGATCAGCGTCAGTTAACGGAGACAATGCCTAATTAGGTCTCTATTGTTGTTTTCGCCACAGCCATCTACCATTCCATTCTCATGATTCTCATGACGATCTTCAGCGTCCTTGGTCGTTACGCCTACAGACAGATCCCCGAAGCAGACGACCGTGACGACATCGATACAGTCGACCATGGCCAAGAAGATGAAGACATGGCCAACAACAGCAGCAGCAGCCATGCAGCATCTCCAGATGTCTCAACAACACTTACGCTCGAGTCTCCTGCCGCTGAAACTCCATCAAAGACACAGATCTTCGACATCATCGGTCACTCTCATCCGCATCTCTATTGTCTCCAGCAGCAGCAGCAGCAAACGACCAGCGACGTCCTCACATACGTCTGACTGACCCCCCCCCGTGTCTTAAGCGACATCTGAAAGCCATGTGACGGGCACCAGCTTATTCACGAGCGCTGCGTCGTCGAGTCAGAAAGGTTGCACAATAGGTTGCTCAAAGGTCTGATAAATTATCAGTACCCAGATGATCAGTCAATCAAAATTGCATTGTGATCTCTAGAATATTTTCTAAAGCGCTACTCTAAAGGTATGCGTAGAGACACGAGCGGATTCACGAGCCCTACGTCAAGTAAAAGATTTGTCTAGGTTGGTCGAGGGAATTGTGGGTTACCAGACAGAGAACGCAGAGGCGGCTTGAAAGGTAGAGAAGGGTTGGATGAATTATTCATTCATTAAATGAAATTGTATTCATTCATTCATTGAAGAGTTTATATAGCGCTTCTTCAAGGGGGCTACTCAGAAGCGCTCCTTACTCTAGCACGGCAAAAAGTTTTGAGTTTAATAAAAAAAAAAATGTTTAAGTAATAACCCCAGAAAGTAGACGTAGCTCCTGTGGAAGCCCATTCCAGCACCTACTCTTACTCAGAGGCGCTCTCAATCCACGCGTGTCCAAATAAAACTGTTAACTGTATAAGTATGAGAGAGGAATGCCTGAGAAGAGAGTTCTAGGAAAGGATTATGTCTTCTCGTCTTCTTACTCCTTTCTCTTTCACCAAGTTACCTGCAAAGTGTTGCAAGGCAACTAGGGACACGGCCGTGGTAGTGGTACGGCATCATATAAATTGTTATTAAAGTAAAGTCTAAATATTTCAAAGGAATAAAACCAACTCGAACGATTTGGTTAGCAAAACCGAGTATTTGATAATCTTTCAGGAATCGCATCAACATCAACAACAACAACACGCCTGTGTTAAACTCCGATAAAAACTATAATTATATAAATCTCACACGCACACACACAATAATTATGTCTACATTGATCAAGTTGGCAAAAATGGCGAAGCTACGCAAGATTATCTACTTAATTATGGCCGGCCGCTGCTAACAATCACAACTCAAAGACAATCACCGAATCGTTCAATCCGACCGTTAAGGTGAAAAATACTACGAAACAACAGGTTTAAATATACAACAATGACGGTAATAACAACAATGAACAATCCTTGCCTAGATCGAAAGAAACCGGATAACTAATAAACACCGAGTGGATAACAACACGTTAATTAGTGTCGAAAGAACAAACGCGATCATGATCAGCAAAAACAACAGCCAAAGGATCACAGACAAATGCAACATCTGGAAACAACCTCCTACCCCTCATCTCACAATGGAACAGTCCATGCACAACAACTTCGTCCCCCCTCATCATTCAATGGGACAGTCCGCACAATGGCACAGTCCACGCACAACCTCTTCCCCCTCATCTCACAATGGCACAGTCTGCACACAACCTCTTCCTCCTCATCTCACAATGGCACAGTCCATGCACAACCTCTTCCCCCTCATCTCACAATGGCACAGTGGACACACAACCAACCAACTTCAAGTTTCCACAAAAAATGTCGTCGCAAACAAGCAAGCACTCAATGCTCAGCAAATCTTGCACATGATTATTAACAGTCAATGTCAATTCTACCCTTCAGCAGTACAATTTAAGACAAAATTATTATTTTAAGGAATTCATTTAAATAAACTAACTACAGCATGATCAAATCAACAACGAAATTATTTAAATAATTCTGCAAACATTATCACCATCATCACCGTCTTTCGTAAGTTTACTAAGCAGCTGTTACAGTATTTCACCAGTTTCTTATATATCATGATTTTTCGTAAACAAATTCAAAGCACCACAATAATTGCCAGAGAGAGAGAGCTCTGCTATAACTTCGAAACCAACAATGGACTGTCTATCGTCCTCACAAAACATTTGAAATGCGTAAAGATTTTGCCCAACAAAATCCCAAAGCAAGCAGATTCTTGACTGTTAGACCATCATTACTATCAATTTGAATTACTGTGTAGGCTATTACACAAGAGACACAGAAAGTGGAATGACCTGGGTTCGGGACAACACCTATTGACCAAACCATCAAAGCCCTTCCAAATGGTCATTTCTCTCTGCATCCTCCTCTTTTACTCCTCTTTGCAGAATAAAGTGAAATCTCTGGCCAAACCACACAAGATCTCAGTGCCTCAACTACTTAACCCTTTAACGACCAAAAGTGCAGCAAAATGTATCGGGAAAATCCCATACCCTGGTTGGTAAAAGGATAAAATTTATCCCGTCATGGCAAAAAAAACATTCGCACAGAGTATCGTGTCTCAACTGAAACTCCTCATTTTGAACGAAGTTAATGAGAAGCCAGTCGTGAAAGTATTACATCCGCTAACACGCTAACGCTAAAATATGAAGAACCAAAATATTCCTACTCGCTTTCCTCGCGCTATTACAACAGGAAAGCCACAACTACAACAATACTGAACATCATTAGCTGACCGGAGAACAACTAGAAGATGCCTCAAGTAACGACTCAAACAGAAACAGCCACTACATAACAGACGATTGAGAAAACGAGGCTAAAGCAGCTCAGAATATCTGTCTGTTTACCCTTCTCCTTCCCTCTGCCTGTCTGTCTTGTTTTCTCACTCTCTCTACCTACCTATTTCTGGGGTCATACAATGCGCATGAAAATGGCTGTGTGGACACACGAAGGATGGAGGGAGATTAAATGTAGATCACAATAATTTGAAGAAAACTATGATAGTATAAAGTTCAGGATAGGTTCGAAAGGACCCCATTCCTCTCCGCCTCATCCTCCACTCCCCTAGATTCCCGATTCCACCGCCTCCTGCTCCCTCTGCGGGGTCTCGTACGGAGCAGGGAACTTCTCGTTAGTTGGCTCAACACCCCAGATCTCACGCGCGTACTGGCTGATCGTCCGGTCGGACGAGAACTTTCCGGACGAAGCGATGTTCATCAGCGACATCTTCATCCAAAGATCTTGATTCTGAAACGGTAAGAATTCAAGAAAAATATTATTACCTGACCCCGAAAACTTATTCGCAGTCGTACCCAACAGACTGCCAGTAAACGGCCAACAAAGGCATCAATTTGATCATAGGTTTGCAACTTCATGCTTTCCTAGCATGATCAACATTCCAACCGAATCACATTTCTGAATTTCAGTCCAACCCAATTACCATGATGAAAGAATACACGCAAGAGAGGCCATTACAATGTCGGTTTTAAGTGTCTACAGGCGATATTGGCCTCGTTAGTTACACCGGTAAGCGAGAGCGGCATTCGTCTGTTGGATGCAACCGACTGCGGTTCAAGCCCCGGGCTAGGAGTTGACATTTAGAGATCACGTGTGGGACGCGGTGGTACAGGCTGCTGCGGAGCGACCTTGGGCAAGTTGCTTACCCATCATTGTCTGTGAGGAAGGCCATGGGAAACCACCTCACTCATCTCATCCCCAGGGGCATAAAAGCCAATAAACCTGCCTTCGGGCAGAGAACCATCATCATCATCATCATCATCAGGCGATATATGTGACAGCATTTTTATTTGGTGGGAAAAAAGCAAAAAAAAACAACAAAAATTCGTAGAATAAGTGATCAGCATTTATAAGTAACTGGCGGCATTTTTGTCTTTGCCTAATAGCGCAAGACTGTCATCGGCCACCACTGGGCATTAGAAGACTCGGAGCAGATGTCAAACTGATAAACGATACTTACAGCATACGTCTTGCTGACTTTCTCCTGCGTAGCAATGTACGACTCGTAGTCAGCGAATAGCATGTAACTACAAACGGGGAAAAAATCAATTCAAATCAGCGAATAGCATGTAACTACAAAAGAAAAAATCAATTCGTATCACACAGCTCACAGACATCCATTTCTAGTGCCATTCTTCATGGTAAATGAGGCATACCCTTGGAGTGGTTTGGATAATAGACCTTGAGCAAGTCCTTCATTCGCAATTGCTCAGCACTTTGGCATGAAACTCCGATTCAGTGCCAACGCTATGGTCAGGAACGCTTCTGGGTAATAACAAAAGTTTCTGATGGGGCACTGAAAAAGGATAGCTATTTCGTTAAGACGACACCTTGAAATGCTGCCATTGCAATGTGGAAATTCAAAAAGTTTCTTATGAGGCTCTGAAAAAGTACAGCTATTTCGTTAAGACGACACCTTAATATGCTGCCATTGCAAATGTGGAAAATCAAACATTTACATACATGCCATACATAGAAATGGAGAAATAAATAAATTAGATTAGAGATATCATTAGACACACTCACTTGTCATGATTCAAGAGGGAATTCGCCAAATCACGGAAGAGACCCGGATCTTCTGGAGAGAAGAATCCGCTGGCGATCTCGTCGATGCACTGCTTCAACTCTACGTTACGTTCGTAATACTCGCGCGGATGGTAACTAAACGAAAACAAAAAAAATCATTCGCTTTTGTAAGTCATAACTCGTCTTCGCAGGTATCAAGCTCACAAATTTAGGTTCATGGAGGGAAAGTTCTGTTCCACCAGTCATTTACATTTCATGAATACATGTGATTAACATGATTAGTGAGACACGATAGACAGCTGGACAAGGCACTTGTCTATAATGGTGAGCACAATTGGAGGCAAATCCATTGGCTTAACGAAGTGGGTAGGAATATCACATTCATTGAAAATCAAATGCACATACACATCTTGCAGTCAATTACTTCACATTAACAAGTCGTCTCTCATGCAAAACTCTCAACGCAATGCACAATTGTGTAACACTTTCCGATTCCACACAACACGCAAAACAACAAAAAGCAGACACTCACCCTTTCTTTGCGAGCGCCTCCACCTCATCCACCGTCATTCCAAAGATGAAGATGTTGTCGTTGCCCATCTCTTCCGCCATTTCCACGTTCGCTCCGTCCAAAGTACCGATCGTCAGCGCGCCGTTCATCTGAAAACAAACCGAGTTAATTAACCCTTTAATGCCGAGATGGCAGTAAATGGTATGGGAAATTCTATACCCTCCGGCATTAAAGGGTTAATTAAATACGCTTCCACGGCAGAAGCCATTTCAAGGTCAAAAGGGCAGCAAATCATCATCAGCCGTGGTTTCCAATCGTCTGAAGACTGAAACACCATGCGTACCTTTCACGATCTGTAATATGATGCCGTCCAGTGAGGACACCTTTAACCCATTAACGACCAGCGTGTACTAAAATGCATGGAAAACATTTATGCAGCTGGTTGCCAAAGGGTTAAATAAGGGCAGAGCTTCTATGCATGTGGGGCGTCCCCTAATGCCTAATATGCAAACAAGTGAAGGGCAAATCTAATTTGAATTGACTTGATGCGTTACCATTACATGTTCAATTCATTTATTGTAACCATCAACCATAAACAATAGTCATAGTACAAGATGCTTCACTAGATCGGATGGCAACAAGGAAGGCCCTAAGGGATGAATATCCCGCTAACAGGGACACCTATTCACACGTGCAATTTTAACTGATGGCTAAATGGTTGATATCATGAATTGAATAGTGTGCACTGGTTTAATACGCTTGTATATTTTCTTATAAATTCTTTTTGACCGATTGTCCTTTAAATCAATAACCAAACACACAAATAAACCTGGAACTTCATGTTTCCCGTTCCTGATGCCTCCGTTCCAGCCGTCGAAATCTGTTCGCTCAGATCCGCAGCGGGTATGATCTTCTCGGCCAACGTGACGCGATAGTTCTCGAGGAAGACGACCTTGAGACGCTTTCCGATGATCGGATCGTTGTTGATCGTGCGACCGACGTTGTTGAACAACTTGATGATCAACTTCGCCGTGTGGTAGCCAGGAGCAGCCTAAAAACCAACAAACATTTTTGCTCATTCATTCAGTCTACGGACTTATAATATAGCGTTCCTTCAAAAACATACTTAGAAGCGCTCCCAGCGCCGCCACGGCATGAGAAAAAAGTCTCGAGAGATTTATGAAACAAAGTTTGATCAATTTGGTCAGATGTAAAAAAAGCAGTTTTGAAGGGAGGTTTTCATTTCATTATAATTCATCGTCACTTCTTAGAGCAGAGAACCCTACATACAAAATTTTGCAACGATACCAGACCATCTGGAAATGGAATCAATCACACATGAAAAAATTCATACATGGAAATGGTCACACAAGGAAACAATCACACATGAAAAAGTTCATACATGGAAACGGTCACACATGGAAACAGTAACCCTTGGCAACAGTCACACACAGAGGCATCCCCACAGACACATCGACAGTCACACATGGAAACAGTCACACATGGAAACAGTCACACATGAAAACAATCACACATGCAAACAGTCACACTTGGCAACAGTCACACACAGAGGCATCCACATACACACACATGAAAACAGTCACACATGGAAACAGTACGCATACTGAAACAGCTACACACACATAAACAGTCCTACACAGTTCCTCTGCTATTTCTCCACCTCCTCCTCCTCCTCTCACCTTTCCTCCGATCATGACGGTTCTCGGTACGAACGGCATGTTCGGGTTCTTCTTCAGACGATTGTAGATGGTGATGACATGCAGAATGTTGAGCAGCTGACGCTTGTACTCGTGAATTCTCTTCACCTGCATGTCGAACAACGACGTCGGATCCACCGATACTTTGTATTCTTTCTCGATCAACGCAGCCAACTTCATCTTGTTCTCCTGAAACGATTAGATCAAGAGAATGATCACACACATCACAACATTTAATCTAATCCAGTGACATCTATAGCTGATCTAATCCGACTACAGTTAATCTAATCCATAATCCAACTACATTAATCTAAATCCAACTACAGTTAATCTAATCCAACTACATTCATTCATATTGAACATTTATATATTGCTCAATATGAATGAATGAATGAATGGCCAAAAACATCAATTGGTGGTCTGTGATGTAGTTTTTCACAACATCAAACGACGTCCCGTCCAAGAAATTTTTATAACAGGACCGGATGAAAATAGATTCTATCTGAGAATCTGGGAACCACTGATTTTCACCTGTTTCACTTTTGCCAGTTTCAGCAGAAAAGCTTTGTCGGTTGCGAATTTCTCCAGCTTTCTCAGCTCATCCAACTGTGTAATCCAGTTCTCACCGATTTTCTGCAGCAGAAAAGTTTTAAAAAATGCTTCAAACCGTATCAACAACAGAAGCTGCATTGTTGAGAAAAATATCTCTCATTTATATGATTACACGACTCTTCAAAATTCAGAGAAGAATTCGACATTTGGGCCGATGAACCAAGAATAGAATATCAAACAGAAAATTGGGCCGATGAACCAAGAATAGAATATCAAACAGAAAATAACTATGTATGAGAATGTCATCTTGATACCATAAGAAAACTTATAAATACGCCAAATCACGCCTTTTCCCCGGTGGGCCCAGAGGTCTGGAAACGGCTCCCCAGAAATCGTGCCTGCTTCCTAGGACTCTTACTATTAAAGCCTCTTTATTCACCTCAAAACTGTACTTTTTGCCATACTAGAGTCAGGAGCGTATCTGAGTAGTCCCTTGAAGAGGCGCTATAGAAATTCATGATTGAATGAATGAATAAATTCATACACGAAAAAACATACATAAATATGACTGTTGATTTTCAATACTAGCCTCTTCTGTTCTGGAAAAATATTCCTAGGCAGAGTTCAACTTATTTAAGTTCCCTTCATCAGGTGAAACAATGGATGACAATAACAATGAAGCAAAAGATGACAACAACAATGAAGCAAATGAAACAATAGATGACAACAACAATGAATCAAATGACCGAGGCTGACCTCAGCGATGGCATCAGCGAGGCTGGGATTGCAGAGCAGCAGCCAACGACGAGGCGTGATTCCATTCGTCTTGTTCTGGAATTTGGTCGGCCACAGTTCGTAGAAATTACGGAAACTGAAAGAAGACAAAATTGGACTAAAAACAAGGTACAAAACATGAAAAGAAGTTAAATAATTATTCTGGTAAGTGCACGAACTTCCCATTTATCAGCTATTAAATGGAAAGGCCCTAGTCTGAGAGAGATAGGGAGAGACAGAGAGAAAATAAAGAGAAAAAGGGAACAAAATTGTGAGAGACAGAGAAAAGCAGATTAAAGAAGAGACAGGTAGAGAAACAGGAAGAAAGAGATTCAAACAGCAAAGTGAGAGACAGAGAGAAAGAGAGAATGAGGAAAAGAAAGAGAAGAGGGATGGAGAGACATTAAATGGGAGAGAGAGAGACAGAAAATGGATGAGATAGACAGAAGGGGAAAGAGAGACAGAGAGACAGACAGACAGAGCGACACAGGAAGAGAGACAGACATTAGATGCACGTACGTGCTGGCCTTGAGAATCTCCGAGTGGATCGCTGCGACGCCATTGGTCGAGTGACTTCCCACAATGCACAGGTGCGCCATGTTCACCTTCTTCTCGCCTTCCTCCTCAACCAACGACATGTGACGCAGGCGGTCATTGTCTCCCGGCCATTTCTTCGACACTTCCTACGATCATCAGAAACATTCTCAAGATAGGATGCAGCCCTCTCCAAGCAACTTCTCTCAACCGATCAATCAATCAATCAAATCAAATCAATCGATCAAATAATCAATCAAATCAATCAAATGATCAATCAATCAAATCAATCAATCAGTTTATTGATACCAGAAACACAGGCACAAGTGTTGAACAACATAGCCAGGTAAACAATTGAGCATTAATTCTAATAATTACTCACTTGTGACGGGTGCGATGGTGTAGGGGTATGTTCGGTGCCTCGGAGCTGGAAGGTTCTGGATTCACGTCCACCTCAAAACTTCTGCGTAGGGAACCTGAGCAAGTCCTTAACTCATAATTGCTCATTCACATCAACATAAAACTCCGATTCAGTGTCCGCGTCTTTCAGTAGAAATCTTGAAGTGGTGCAGTGACAACTGCTCATACATACTTGGGGCGCGGTGGTGTAGTCGTTGCCTTGGAGTCGGAAGGTTCGAGGTTCGAATCCACCTGACCGCGTAAGGACCTTGGGCAAGTCCTTCACTCACAATTGCTCAGCGCTTCGGCGTGAAACTCCGATGCAGTGTCCGCTCTGCACTCTGGAGCGCCTCTGAGTAGGTAGAGAGCTTGAAGGGGTGCTATAACAAGTGCACATACAAACATACTTAACCACTCGAGTGGACCATTTCACAACAATCGAGATTGTCCTCACCGCAAGGAACCTGGCGTTGATTTCATAGATGATCTGCAGATGGCGTGGCAGTAGTTTCTCGAGCAGGTAGACCGGCCAACGTTCCAACGCTTCTGGCAGAACCGTGTGATTCGTGTACGCACACGTCTGCGTCACAACCTTCCACGCCTAACAACATGCCCAACAGACACGCATCAAATCAGCTGTTCTATAATTATACAATGATTTTTGAACAAGTACAAATGAATGAAATCATCGCTTATAATTTTAAATCAATTAGATCAGGGGTGTCAAACCTTTTTTAGTGGCGGGCCAGTGTGAATATCTTCCAACAAGTGGTGGGCCAGGATGTCGAAGCTCCTGAGCAAAATTGGGTAGTGATTTGAGAGGGAGCTCCTGGCTTGGTCATCCAATTCCCAGAACATTTTAAATAATACGTGTTTCGTAAATTTATCGTAACTTTCAGAATTTTGTTAACAGACAACCAACTGAAAAGTCTGAGCAACAGTGACGTCAGTAAGAAAAAACCACCAGGTATTTGTCGTTGACTGTAAAATATAAAAATTTGAACTTTTCTCCTCTAATTTTGTGATTTTTGGAAGGTTCCACGGGCCAGAAGAAAAATCGTCGGCGGGCCAGAAATGGCCCGCGGGCCAGCTCTTTGACATCCCTGAATTAGATCATCGGTTTATAAACAGTAAAAACTTATCTTCTTTGCAAGAACCGAAAGCCGGAAATTCCGACCGGCTTCCATTTAAAATCCCTGATTAATTCTACGATATAAGTTTTGAATATATCTGTGAATTTCTTCGTACCGCGTCCCACGTTAGCTTCTCTTCATCGAGCAGAATTCTCATCAGCTCAGGTATAGCGAGCGATGGATGCGTATCGTTCAGCTGAATGGCAACCTATACGAGACATGTGCAGAGAAAACATTGACACGTGTAAAATTGTAAATAACAAAATCCACATAACCTAGTTCCATCGATAAATTATTAGCAACCAAAAACAGCATCCACTTTGACAAGAGCAATTATCACAGGGGCTGAAAACCCATCCCAAGTCAGTTTCTGACCTGTCTAATTCAGTCATACGCTACAATGGCTCTGCTTTAAAATATTTTTCATAGAATGAAAATATCATTTTTCTAATTGAAGTCTGATTTTTTCACTTGCTTAGAGTGACAAAATCGAATAAAAAGTTTCTGAATATTCGTGTCATCAAAATCATCAGAAACCATCAATGGATTATTCAGTAATATTGCTACACAATACAGGAATATATTCTGAATCGATAACACAAACGGCATAAAAATCGAATTGAAGAATATTCTACATTACTGACCCCTCTTGCCTATTTCAGCTTCTATCACAATATCTAGGAAGTGACAAGTGATAGGTTCCAAAACCCAAAATCACAAAAGTTAAGCACAATCATCTTCTGAAACTAAATTCTTCTCTCAAAACTGAGCAAACTTCTCCACCATCCTCAAATTCCATCTTACTTACCTTTGATGGAAAAGCGGAGAAGTCCGTGCGAACCGCGGCACGTGAACCGAATTTCGACGACTTAAATCGTCGGACGACGTCATGAAGAGTGGCTGCAACGAGGAAATACTCCTGCTTCAGACGCAACTCCTTGCCCTCGAAAATCTAGGACCAAAACATATATGTGTCATCAACAGAGGTGGAAACTAAGATGACTACATGGTTCTGCTGATGACTAAGATGGCTACATTGATGGCTAAGATGGCTAAATGGATTGTTAAGATCATTCCATTTATTATTAGGATTGTTCCAGTAATTGTTTAAGAAAATTCCATTGATTGCTAAGATGGTTCCTTTGATTGTTAAGGTCGTTCCATTGATCATTAAAATAGTTCCATTGATTGCTAGATCGCTCCATTGATTGTTAAGATCGTTCCATTAATTGTTAAGATGGTTCAAAACTGAGCACAATGCAAGGCCAGACATTTAATTAAACAGAAATCACGAAACAACAGAAAAAACTGGAGGACTGACCAATGTCTATTCATGGCACGCTACAAAGACAATCTAATCTGACTCTTGGATAGTCGATGAAATGCCCGCCATCAAAGAAACGAGTGTCTTGGGTAAACAGAAATGCTTACGTTGTCGTTGGGGTAGAGGACGCGAGAGATGTTTTCTGCCAAGTTTCGGTCGCAGACAGCCTGGATGTATTCACCACTGTTGACTAAAAATGTCAGAACACAAGCAACATCGTGTCATATTGTGTATAATTCTAAACAAGTAGTACTTAGCTTCATTTATTGACAATTCTAGGTGTCACACCGCATCCAGATATATCATCGTGGTTGGACTGGGAGCACCTCTGAGTGAGCTTCTGAAGGGCACTAGATATAAATTCTTGAATTGAATGACAGAATGAATGAAAAGCTCTTACAGAACTGGAGGTTGAAACTGGCTGGCGCTTTGGCCGACCAGAGGCGAAGAGTGTTGACGCAGTTGTTGCCATATCCCGGAATTGGACTGTCGTACGGCATTGCCAGAACCGTCTACAACAACAAACAGAAGCCAACCAAATACAATGAAATCACTGCAGGACACAAAGCCTATTGAACATTTATATAGAGCCATTACATGATCAGTCTCCATTCAGAAATTATCCTTTGCCTAGAGTTTTAATGAAACCAACAGCACGTTGTGAACCATTATCAACCAACCGGCCCTGAACTGTGAAACCAAATTCCTCCTTTGATGCGTTCCTCCTGGTGTGCCAAGTGCCTCTTGTCATTGTCTCAAGACCACTTTTGTCTCACTTGGTCTAACGCACTGGGAGCACCTCTGATTGGCGTGCACTGTGAGAGGCGCAACATAAATTCATAAATACAATACAATACAACTATGACACCCAAAAGATTCATAAAAGCATGAAAGCATAGATACAGAGCAGATATCCACTTCTATTCATTGTCAGTGGCAGCTATAAATTTATACAATTTCAGTAGGTCACGTCAGGGTCATGGGAATCATTCAGCAGGTCGAAGAAATTAAATGTAGAGAAGAAATAAAAAATTCTCAAAGAATTTTTGGCATGTCATAACGCAGGTCATCTGAGTACAATAGGCAGTATGTCAAATGGCTTGCTTCGATCTATGACAGCACCCTTCAGAGGATCAGTTCAAGACAAAAACACGGAACAACTGATGCAGATCATCCATCAAACTAATCTAATCGAATGGAAGCTCAGTAGAAAACTTCTCTAGAGGTCAATAGAGGTCAGACAAAAAGACAGGCAAGACAAACACGTGGAAACAAAACTTGCATCTTAAACCTAACAACACTTTAGAACCAGTCAAGACAAAAAGCTTCTTCTAAACAACAATGAAGCAAAGATTATGTACAAAAAAGGCCCTATATAAATACCCAAAGAAACAAGCACACACAATTAGACATCCTGGAATGACTTGAGATCAGACGAGCAAAGAATGCACTCAACGTACCTGGGTATCAACCCAACGTGTTCCCTCGGCAGTCTGCTCCACACGTCCGTAGAACTGAACTGGGATCATGTACTCCGGACGGGCAATTTCCCACGGATTACCGTACTTCAACCAATCGTCCGGTGCCTCCACCTGACAAGTGCACAACAGATGTACAACACTTCACGAATAGCACCTTTCAAATAATTATGCTTGTCTCATAAATGGTGTAAATGCTTAAATTGTACATTTACAAGCATAAATACTGCACTTTAATGTGCACTATAATGTAGTCCGAAACATGAATCTGAATAGGAGGAGGATGTAAAGGAGGAGGAGGAGGAGGAGAGGAAAATGAGGAGAAAGTGGAAGAGGAGGAAAAGGAGAAGGAGAAAATGAAAGAGGAATATAAAAGAGGAGGACGAAAGAGCGGAAGAGGATAAAGAGCAGGAATAAAAGAAAGAAGAGGAGCAGACAGTAGAAGAGGAGGATACAGGAGCAGTGTAGGATAAAGTAGAGGAGGAAGAGGATAAGGGAAAAGAAGAAAGAGGAGGTGGTAAAGGAGGATCAGTAAAATCAATAGGATGAGGAGGAAAAGATGAAGAAGGAGCCGATGAAGATCAACACTGATTTCCTCCTTACCTGCCACCCGTCCTTGATCGACTGGGTGAATATTCCGTAGTCGTAACGCAGACCGTAACCGTAGGCAGCCAGACCGAGCGTTGCCATGGAGTCGAGAAAGCAGGCGGCCAGTCGACCGAGTCCTCCATTACCAAGACCAGCATCCTCCTCGATTGATTCCAGTTCTTCAATGTCCAATCCAACCTTAACAACAACCACAATCCAGTTCAGATTAAATATTAAATCATATTAAACATTGTGGGGTGCGGTGGTGTAGTGGTGGCGTCGTTGCCTTGGAACCGAAAGGTTCAAATCCACCTCAAGTTGCCGCGTAGGAACCTTGAGCAAGTCCTTCACTCGCACTTGCTCAGCGCTTCGGCGTGAAACTCCGATGCAGTGTCCGCGCTGTAGTCGGCAGCGCCTCTGAGTAGTATCTTGAAGGGGCGCTATAGAAATGGAGGAATAAATAAAATAATAAAAAAATAAAAAATAAATCCTGAATGCAGTCACCAACCATTGTGTTCTCTGTGCTCAGCTGGGAAAGCCTTTCATTTATTCATTCATTCCAAGAAAATGTATCAAGATAACTACTCAAAGGTGCTCACTGCGCCGGCCTATAATTATAATAAATGAATTCCAGAACGTCCTTCCTCAAGTACCGGTATATATGGATGTCATTTTAAACTCTATTGGATCATCGTTATCAGTTCCTGACACAAGCTATTTGGCGGCAATGGGTACAAATAAACGATCCCTAAGTCATTAATCAAATCCATCGCTCCCCTTAGTGTCAATCCAAATAATAAATCAATTAATGCGTTCAGTTAGTCTGCAAGATCTGTTTTAAATTCTGTTTCTGTAAATATACAACAACCAAGAACTCAGACAGACGGTGGTGCATGGAGAAAAGGCATGAGGTAGAAATAGATGCAGAAAATAGACTGGAAGCAAGCCACAAGCAAAGAGCAGTGGAAAAGGTTTGGAGTGGGTGGAGCAGCCAGTGGATGATTGGCAGGTGGATGGATGACAGAGGAATGGCTGGAGCATTGCAAAATCAAAAAGGTCAACAATGCAAGACTCTGCAAGGCCCTCAAGTGTCAGCAGATTATACATCAATGCACACACACACACACACACACACACACACACACACACACACAATTGTGTGCATAATGTATTAATGTATCTTAGCAAAAATCTTTTGCACCAACGTCTGTCAACCCGTTATCAATTATTCTAAAAACCGTTCCAATGGACCAAAGTAGAAATGTTCCGCACTCAATGAATGAGCAACTGATAAAGTGAGGGAGCATATATCAATAGCTAAGCAATGAACTTGGACGGAATTCAGAGGTCAAACAACAAGGAAACTGAACTCAAACTGCACGAAGCAAAGTCAAGCAGTAAACCGCAGGAAACATAAAAACCAAGTAATAAACAAGAGTTAACATAATAATGACTGACTAGCCTAATGGATTATAAATTTTTATTTAGGGTTTGACAAAAGGCCAACAATCAATTTTCAGTCAATGTTCTGTCATCTTTGCATACGGTAATTTCAGAATGCGAACCATTTTCAATTTTGCAAAAATATTAACGTTCTCTGAAGTGTCCTTCGGCGAGTCAGTGTGAGTAGAGGTCAATGTAGCAATTTGACTCATTCGACCAGTACAGCCTTGATCGTCGGACAATTTGACCAGTACAGCCTTGATTTTCGTCCATTTGGCCAGTACAGCCTTGAAAATGGAATATCCAGCTCGGTATAAAGACAAGATATTCCAATATAAAATGGTTTACCCGAATAAAACTAAAACTGAATTACAAAAAATCGCCAGGCAGCTCGGCTTGGTTCATTATACAACAAGACTGCGGAGATCGGAGTTGATTGTTGTAATTGACGCCCACAACCGCGGATGCTGCGACGGTGAATGCCCGTGCAAGTATCCACGGCCGGATCGACAACAACGGTCATGTGAGCCCATCGTCGTTCGTCGTCGGCGCAATGGCAACTCACCCCCGTCTGATGTTAGTTTGATCGGCAACGACGAACCCCCATGCGAGATCATCACCGTTAATTGCCGACGCAATGGCAGCTCATGTCTGTGTGATGCATGTTTGATCAACACCGACGAACGCCCATGCAAGTATCCACGGCCGGATCGACAACAACGGTCATGTGAGACCATCGTCGTTCGTCGTCGACGCAATGGCAACTCACCCCCGTGTGATGTTAGTTTGATCGGCAACGACGAACACCCATGCGAGATCATCACCGTTAATTGCCGACGCAATGGCGGCTCATGTCTGTGTGAAGCATGTTTGAACAACACCGACGAACGCCCATGCAAGTATATCGTCGTTCGTCATCTACGCAATGGAACCCTGCGTAAATCTACTTTGCTCTGCGGCCCCGACGACTGATTCTATGTGGCGTAAACACAACAGGTGTATTTTTCTGTGAAACTTTTTTCATATGTTTTGGCAGCCGCCTCGACATCTGAAAAACGAAAGCACATTTTTTCATAATCGACGTCTGGCGTATAAAATTTTTTCTCTGGCGTATAGAAAATAACTGAAAATGGAATATACAGCTCGGCCTAAAGACAGGAGATCCCAATATAAAATGGACTACTCATCGTATAATCTGAAAGAATTACGACAAATTCCTAAACAGAGAGGACAAAAAGGATACTCGAGTTTGCGAAAAGCGGAACTCATAGCGTTCATATCGCAGGGAGATCGACTAGGCGCTCGGGCCCGTGTCAACAAAGCACCAGCACATACTCCCGCCACTGTGCGAGAATTGCGAGAAATTGCAAAAAAGAGAGGACAAAAAGGATACTCGAGATTAGCAAAAGCGGAACTTACGGCATTCTTGACTACTACTTGGAAATTCTTGCATCCGGGAAAAAATAAAACAGTTTTCTCGGATTGGCTGACTAGTGAGATTAGTAAGTTACCCCCGCAAATAAAACAGCCCATTCATAGTTTCAAACTTCGAGAGACTGCGACGGCCATCAAAGGGTTTACAAAAAGATACACGATCGACGGCGACAACGGGATCGATGTTGCAACTTTTCTCAAGGCTGTAAGACCGCAGGTAGTTAGGCTGCTAGGGAAAAATCGCGGGGTAAAAGTTCAATTCGATCTCATGTGTGTAATGGAGAAAGTAGATATGAAAACCGGCGAAGTAGTAACGGCCGAGCCTAATTTCAAATCAAAGAGTGATATTATTTTAGAAGCAACTGATGTGAGGGAAATATATACCAACGCAGCGGATAAAATTAAGGAGAGCATGGCAAGTTTTCAGATGCGGGGGAGTAATTGGAGATTCAAAACCGTTTTGAAGTTGGATATCGATACAGTGACATATAAACCATTGAAAGGTAGTTCTTACATTCCACTTCCAGATTATTTAGCGAACAAAAAGGCTATTATTAATATGAAGAACGAAGACGATGAATGCTTCAAGTGGTGCGTAACGAGAGCTGTAAACCCAGTTGACAAAAATACAGAAAGAATTACGAAAGAATTAATTAGACAGTCTGAGAAACTCAATTGGTCTGGTATTGAATTCCCAGTAGCAGCGGATGCTAATGTGCTGAGTAAGTTTGAGCGAAATAATAATATTAGTGTTAATGTTTTTGGTTACGAGAAAGAAGTGAATGTATTCCCACTATATATATCAAAGCATGAGAATGATAGGTGTGTAGATCTATTACTCATTTCTGATGGAGAAAAGAAGCATTATTGTTGGATCAGGAATTTCAATAGACTGATGGCGGTGAAAACAGAAAATACTACTACATCAATGTACTATTGCAAAAGATGCTTGATAGGATTCAGTAGAAAAGAATCGCTTCACAAACATACTGAGTACTGTTCGCAGCAGGACGCCCAACGAATAGAACTTCCGGAACCTGGGACTATGCTAAGTTTTACGCATCACTATAGAAAGATGCGTGTACCGTTTGTATATTTTGCCGACTTTGAATCGTTCATCAAACCTATCGGTACATGTCAACCCGTTCCTAGCACGTCTTACACCAACAAGTATCAAAAACATACGCCCAGCTCGTTTTGTTATCACATGAAATGCTTCGACGATGATGTTTATTCTCAAGAGCCGGTGCGGTTTACAGCTGAAAACGAAGACGATGATGTTGCCCAGTTATTCATAGACTCTATCGAAGAAAATGTAAAACGAATATACAACGAGTTCAAATTCCCCAAGAGGATGATATTCGGCAAAACTGAGCAGAAAAGTTTTGACGAAGCTGCCAACTGCCATATCTGCGGAGGAGAGTTGCGTGAAGATCGAGTACGGGATCACTGTCATTTGACTGGAAAATTTAGAGGTGCCGCTCACAACCTTTGTAATCTGAAATACAAAGTCCCCAAGTTCTTCCCTGTCATATTTCACAATTTGAGCGGTTATGACAGCCATTTATTTATCAAGAAATTACGGGGTGAACACGGCGAGAAAATCAAATGCATTCCCTGTAACGAAGAAAAGTATATCTCATTCAGCAGAGAGGTCGTCGTCGATAAATTTGTAGACGCAGATGGAAAAGAGAGAGAAGTCAAACGCGAATTACGTTTTATCGATAGTATGAGATTCATGCAGACGAGTCTCGACGCGTTATCGAAAAATCTTCAGAAAGATCAGTGCAAGAATTTAGGGAAATTTTTTGAGGGTGAGAAGTTGGATCTTTTACTCAGAAAAGGCGTTTACCCATATGATTACGTCGACGGTGTTGAAAGATTAAACGAAACCGAATTGCCGCCGAAACATGCCTTCTATTCAAAACTAAACGATTCGGGTATTAGCGAAAAAGATTACGCGCACGCGAAAACGGTATGGGGCAAATTTGAATGCAAGACATTACGACAATATCACGACTTGTACAATTTATCGGATGTTCTATTATTAGCGGATGTGTTCGAAAACTTTAGAGACGTCTGTATGACGCACTACAATCTAGATCCTGCGTGGTATTATACTTCGCCCGGACTTTCTTGGGATGCGGCGTTGAAGACGACTGGCGTAAAGTTGGAGTTGTTGAGTGACTACGATATGTTGCTGATGATCAAGCAGGGAATACGAGGAGGCGTCAGCACGATTTCACATCGATACGCGAAGGCGAACAACGAGTACATGGGAGAAGCTTTCAATCCCACCCAGCATTCAGTATTCATTCCATACTTGGACGCGAACAACTTGTACGGATGGGCGATGAGCAAGCCGCTACCGACTCACGGGTTTGAATGGATGAACGATGACGAATTGAATGATTGGAAAAACATTACCGAACGAGATGGAGTGGGATGTGTGTTAGAAGTCGACTTAGAATATCCGAAGGAATTGCATGACCTGCATAATGATTATCCTCTAGCCCCGGAGAGTGTAAAACCTGCGGGATCGAATGTAGCGAAACTCATTCCAAACTTGAATGATAAAGTAAAGTATGTAGTTCATTACGAAAATTTAAAATTGTACGAACGTCTCGGATTGAAAATCGTAAAAATACATCGGGGAATAAAATTCGTGGAAAGTGCTTGGCTGAAAAAGTATATCGATCTGAATACCAACCTGAGAACGAAAGCTACGAACGATTTTGAGAAGGACTTTTTCAAGCTGATGAACAATAGCGTTTTCGGTAAAACAATGGAAGCTATCGAGAATCGAGTTGACATACGATTGGTGAGTGATGAGAAGGAAGCTATCAAGCTAGCCGCGAAAACTAATTACGACAGACGAACTATTTTCGACGAAAACCTCATCGCTGTTCACATGAAAAAGACCAAGTTGTTTTACAACAAGCCGATATATCTAGGGATGTGTATATTAGACGTCAGTAAGACGCTCATGTATGATTTTCATTATAATTACATCAAGGCCAAGTACGGAGATAGGGCCAAGCTATTATTCACCGATACCGATTCTCTGGCGTATGAAATTAAAACGGAAGATTTCTACAAAGATATTTCCTGCGACGTCCAAAGTATGTTCGATACTTCAGACTATCCGAGCGATCACCCATCCGGTATAGAAACGGGTGTAAATAAAAAAGTGGTTGGTATGTTCAAAGACGAGGCCGCGGGAAAACAGATTGAAGAATTTGTCGGACTGCGATCCAAGTTGTACTCTTACAAGATGGCGGGTGAAGACTACAAGAAATGTAAAGGCGTGAAAAAGAACGTCGTCAAGAAATCAATCACTCACGCAGATTACAAAGACTGCGTGTTTACGAAAAGACAACAGTCGAGAGCGATGAACGTCATGCGATCCTATCGCCATGAAATTTACACCGAAGAAGTAAATAAAATAGCTCTGTCTGCCGACGACGACAAAAGAGTAATAATGGACGACGGAATCCATACCCTAGCCTATGGGCACTACACGCTGAAAACTAAACAAAATAAAGAATAATTTACACTAATATAAAATGGATGCGGTAAAAAAAGTGTGTACCAAATGCAAAAAAGAAAAAAGCTTGGACGAATTTCACAAAGATAAGTTACAGAAGAGCGGGTATTACCCCAGCTGTAAAATTTGTAAAAATGCCAAAGTAAAGGAGCTTGCACACAAATACGCGAGTCAGGAAAATAGGGAGACAAAAGACACAAAAGTTTGCAGTCGGTGTAAGGTAAATCAGAACATATCGGCATACGACAACAATCGATTTCAAAAAGATGGAAAGGCGAATGAATGCAAAAATTGTAGACATAATTATTATCTCGCCTGCGTAGAAGCCCGAAAGCTCACTAGTTTGTGAAACATCTAGATGAAATATTAAAATGAGCTATACAACTGTGAAAAATATAAATGTCGAAGGCGTAGTCCTCGCAAATCACCCGTTGACGAATTTTGAACTACTAGATGCCGCGAAAAAGCTCAATATCCCTAATTTCCGGGGAGTATTTCTCAGAGACGAGCTGCCGAAGAAACCTGGACGGACTGAATGTGGGATATTGAATCTAGACGATTCTAATGGAACTGGCTCGCACTGGGTCGCGTTTTCAAAGAACGGCAAGGATAAAATATATTTCGACAGCTATGGCCTGCCCCCTCCTACAGAACTGGTAAAGTATTTGCAGAGTCCCGTGTACTACAATAGCGAACGCGTGCAGCCCGACAACGAAGTGTTTTGCGGCCATCTATGTCTGCACGTCCTGAAAAAAAACCTGTAAAGATGGGGTGAATTTTCAAGAAGTTATAAACAGTCTGCATTGAAAATTATATTCAGATGTGTAAAAAATGCCTGTTGATAAATTTGGACATACGGATTCAGGATCTACTCAAAGAGTAATTGCCGGAGGAGTTACTGAAAGTCAAGTAAATAGTACATTTCTAAGGCTAGATGGAGCAAACCCCGCGACCGGAGATCTAAATATGAGTGGTCATACTATTAGAGGTCTGCCTACAACGAATACAGCGAATACGGCGAATACTCCGGAAGCGGGAATAGATGAGGCTGTGAGTCGGGGGCAAGTAATAGATTTGATGCGGAATCACGACGACGTCCCGACCGACAATAATCATTTGACGAATAAGAAATACGTCGATGAACAACTTACTTCGAAAGTGGCGACGGTTGTAGGGCCCGCGGTTAGCGCTTACAGTTCAACACAACAGGCTATACTCGCTAGGACTCACACTGCAGTTACTTTTGACGTAATCAGATGCGGTACCGCAAGACACGGTATTGAACAGGGTATCGGAACGACTTCTTTCTTCCCCAGTAAAGCCGGGTACTATATCGTTTCGGCGTACATAGAATTTTGTAACAATAGTAATAACGCGTATGGTACCGTCCACCTGTATAAAAATGGAGCGTCGTACATGCAAATTGCGGGCGGAGGGAGTACGAAAGGGTCGCACAACCATTCAATCGGTAGTAACATAGTTTTTCTAGACGAGTTTGATTACCTCGGCATACACGCCTTTTCATCCATCGCTACGAACATTTTGTGTCGTGACTTTTCTGCGGTGTTCTTACGGCCCTAATTAATAAAAATTATTATATTCAAAATGCCTGTTGATAAATTTGGACATACGGATTCAGGATCTACGCAAAGAGTAATTGCTGGAGGCGTTACGTTGTCCCAAGTAAATAGTACTTTTCTAAGGGTAGATGGGGCAAATCCGGCGACTGGGAATCTAAATATGAATGGCAACTTCATCAAAGGCCTGTCTGTAACGAATAATCCGGATGCGGGAATGGATGAAGCACTAAGTCGGGGACAGGCTATTGCCCTAGTCGCCGATAAAATCACTAATAGCGTCGAGCCTACCGGTAGTAGAGATTACGTTTCGGGTATGAGGGTATCCCCAGGCAATCTAGTGAGAAATACGGCGAGCGGTATTACATATAGGTTTGAAGGAACAGCTGGAGCTATAACAGCGGCCCCGGCATTGTCCCCGAATTGGAGACCTACAACCGGACCGGCTATTTGTGTGTTGAGAGAGGGTGAAGGTGGAGCATCCGCATTCGTAAGTGGTGGCGCATTCTCGGGCACATTTGCAACGCATGGTGGGGCATTCTCAGGCGCATATGTAATGCACCATCAATTAACGGTCGCTGCCATCAATACGGATTCGGCGTATACGACGTCCTTGGGCTTAATAACTATTCCTCGTACAGGCGTATATCGACTTAGTGGATTCGCGAATTTCTTGATAGGAAATGACAGTCCGAGCGAAAAAAACATCAGGGTTGCGTATGTCAAAGACGAGATACATAATAACGAACTTTTTGAATACACGGTGGGTGAGCAAACAGCCGACATCAGAGTATCGCTCGTATTACCAACCGTCGCCATATTTTTCAACGCCAACGATAAGCTCGGTATGAAGGTATCTTCTGTCCTATCCGGAAACACTCCAACAGCCGGTCGCCTTCTTCTCAGGGCCGGAGCCGGATTGCAGGTCGAGTTTTTGTACTAGGTAGCCGTAGATACCTATCGTTCATATACGCACGATAGGTATCTGTAAGTCTCATTATTCTTCAACGTTATCTTTCTTCAATATACCACGCTCATTTTCTGGCCGTCCGATTGAAACCTCAGTAACTTGTCTGAAATCACCACTGCGTATGCTTCCGTATTAGCTGGCGGCGCCGTATTAAACGTGCCTTTGATCTGGATATCGACCACCGATGACTTCAGACGCTCGGATTGCTTGCTCACGTCAAACACCAGAATCGGAAACAAATCTTTGAAGTCCGAGGGTGTGATATTGCTTTGCGTCGTTAGTTCGTCCATTCCATAGTATTTTTCACTGAACGCGGCTGCTGCTCGGTACGCCCGTGAGAATTGTTGATTCGGAAATGATAGATTATAGTCGACAACTGGATATCGGTCCTGGTTCATCATCACGAACATGTTTTTGAGATCGCAATGATTGAAAATGGATGGATTGTGTTCTTGATCTCCGCTTTTGTCGGTTTGAAAACCCAAGATGATGTACCTGGGCTTCTCAGGTAATGTCTTGACGCTAAGTCTCCAGCTAAAATTAGTCGACTGTGCGACGGAGGTGGTATCGCATTGACGGGCTCTGTACGCAACTGGCAACGACGCTTTCGATTCGATCGTTTTGTACAATTGCATCTTCTCCATATCCGCGGGAATAACGTGCGGCATGAACCACGAGATTTTATCCAGCCTAACTTTCCCTGCGGCCGCGGCGGCGAGTCTAAAAATTGCGTCATCATCGGCTTTACGAACCAGAGTTAGCGTATGTTTCACACCAAAAACAACCTTGTCGTAATCATCGCAAAATCCGAAAATATGCTTCAATGGAACTACAAAGCTGAAAGTACCTTTGGCATTTGGTTTCTGAATTATATACGACTGTCTCACGTTGAAACCTTGATTATCCGCGATAGCAGCCGTCGCTCCGCTGTCCTTGTACCACAACTGATTCAAACCTTGAGCTAGTTGAAAATCATTCGGGTATTTGAGTAATCCGAGCATCGTCGTTGCTTGGCCCGGGTGAAATAACGATTCAATTTCCTGATTCGACAATGAATACGAAATTTGACTGAAAAGATGCATGAGCCCATTATTCGTAAGAGTTGCTTCATCGGCATTAACGTAGAAGGTGTTAGGTGGTGCCGCCTTCATCAATCTACCCTCGAACAGCAGGTAAGATTCTGCCGGATGACAAAATAGATCTTGAAGTTCGATGTTTATTCTAATCTCGCCGGAGGTGTTTAGATTCGCCCCCGATATCGGCTCATACTCATACCATTCGTAGCGTTCGACGCTTTCATCGCTCAATGGTTGTTCGGTAAATCTTAGAATATCGGATGATTGCATTTTTACTATTACGCGATAATATATTTTTTACGCGACCTTCATTCCGCCGCCGTTTAGCGAGCGTACTAAATCTTGTATCGACATGGCGTCGTTCTTCTTCAGACCATCCCCCATCATCAGATTATTAATATTTGGGATATTCGAGGTCAACCCGACGCTACCGACGCTACTCAGCCGATCTAAAATTTGTCTAGTTTCTGGCGTAATTTTCTTGGAGGCGGGAGTAGGAGTAAACAGTTTGGTCACTGCTTTGTCCACTAATCGTTTGCCAGCGTCGATTGCGGTTGTTTTCCCAACATCGATGGCCTTTTTCCCAATTTCTTTCGCCGCGTCTTTTCCCGCGTTGAGAGCGGTCGCTGCTAATTGTTTGGCGGCGTTCGACGTAACTAGTCGTTTGAAAAATCCCGAAATTGTATCGAATATTCCCGATCCTCCGATAACGTATTGTTTTCTATACCTCCTTCTATTAATGACTTGCATTTTTCCCGCATTTTATAATATCATCATTATATTTTTGTAAGCATCATTACTCAGCACTTCCTGCCTCAATAACGCGTCGCACATCGCCACGATCTCGTTTCTCACGCCGGTATTGCCTGCTTTGAAGCTGTGAAATCTCAGCTCCAGCTGTTTCGCTAATACGTTTGGATCTTCGGAAATAACGATTACGCCGCCCACGCCTTTGCCCGCTGTCGGTGTATTGCGGGCCCTCTTTTCCCATATCGGTTTGATAATTTCTCGATATTTGACGCTCGGAGATGCTTTCGGTTTGTTAGGATTTTTTGGCTGTCTGATCGCATTCGACGCGAGTAGAATCTCGGCGTAATCGTCTCTATCATTATTATCGTATATCGACGTGTTCGGCTGTTTCATCGTCAGCAACTCCCAAAGCCCCGGTGTTCCGCTATACGTCTTATTTCCAACCGTCACATCGTCTCCTTGAATAAAAATCGGAGTGTCGCCGATGTAGAATTGCCCATTTTTTGATCGTATTCCGAACGTCGTATCTACAACTTTTCTATCGGAGGCGTATTGATGAAGGTACTTGGTGGCTACATCACCTAATTCTAAAGTTCTAATATCCTCGGTCGGATCGTCGCTATACGCTTCTATCGAGGGATACTGAGGAAATTGAACCTTCAACGAAGTGGGTAGCGTCTGTAGTGCGTTTGTAGTAGCTACCGAGTTTTCTTTGATGGCGGATAGTAGCACATTCTGCTCTTTGGAAATTGCGGATTGCGAATCGACGATAGGTTTGTACAGCTTGGTTAGTTCTTGTTGCAGCCCCGAATCCCCCAATCTCTCCGATAAAAAGTTCTGTTGAATATTCTTCTTGGATTTCAGAAACTCTTCGACTATGAAATTTCTTTTCGCCGGGTCATCTATCTTTAGAAACGACATTTTTAATAAAAAAATTAATGTTTTACGATGTGTTTTTCGACATGTTTTCCGACGTGTTTTTCTACATGTTTTTCGACATGTGTAAAAACACAAGTTAGACGTATTTTCAGACATAGCGACATAGGTCTACATAGGTCTACAAAACTCTACATGACTTCATACATGTTCACGTTAGTCGTCTTTCTACTAGATTCGGTATTTTTCTCAAACATGCTTTGAAAGGACTGCCTGACTTCTTCTCTTCCCCGATCGATGAGTGATTGTTTCGTTTCCTCATCCATCGCGGCTGCCGCAACTTTCGACTTACTTTTGATTTCTTCTTTCATGCCATTGAATTTTTCAATCTCGCCTAGAATCAGAGAATATTCCTCGTCTGAAATGTGATCATCCACGAGTGCTTTTGAAATATGGTCGCTGATCGTGTTGAGCTTCGCATCAGCTAGCGTTTTGATCTTCTCATGCTTCTCCGCCTTCAGGGCGAGCTTTTTACAGATTCGGCCGCCGATTATACTCAATAGCCCCGCACCTAGCGCTGTCCCTTCCATAGCGATGGCGATGGGGGTTGCAATTATGGTGGCTAGTACACCGATTCCCGAAATTCCGAGCCCCATCGTGACCGCTATGAGGACGTTGTCTACTACGCCGATTACGCTCACACTTCTATGGTACTTTTTACTCAACGTTGCTCTTTTGTCTCGTTCTTGCTCGATCTCCTTTTTGATTTCGCTAATCTTCTGAAGTCGATACGTTTGTGCAGACCCTGCGGCTATTTGTATTTCACCTTCCGGCGCGGAGGGTGTTATATTTGTTAGGTTTGGATAGAGTTTGATGCCTTCGTATTCCATGCGTTTATTTATTAGCAATATATATTTTTTACTGCTGATAATTTACAAAACATAGCGAATCTCCTTGGTTTATAGTTACCGCTGAATCGGAGTTGTTTTGAATGGAAACTATGATATCATCAACAACCACATCTTCTGAAATCACTCCGTCTAGTAAGCTGCAGCGTCGTTCTTTGATACTCTGTCTGAGGGAAACGAGACAAAGACCCGCCGACATTTCTACGCCGAGTCCAAGCCTTAGCGTATTTGCCGCCTTTGGTTGTATCGTGATATCATTTTGCGCAAAAATCTCCCATCGCAGACCTCCATGCTGTCTATTTGGGGAGTGAGTAACACCGCTCGTAATCTTCCAAATGACTGAAACGGGCTGCGTTCTAACCTCTACCGGTCTAGTTGGTTTAGTTCCAAATTTGTGTATTGGTCTCAACATTTTCTATATAATAATTTATAATATCATGCCAAGAATCGGAATGTTTCGAAACGGAGAGTTGGGGCCGAGCAAAAGTCCTTCGCCATTCACATAGCCCGACCCTGTTTTCATGTACAGCCCGGACCCCATTATCGATGCGCCTTTTTGCCACGGAGACAAGTACAAACCGGATCCGGCTGCTCTTATTTTGCACGCTATGTCGCCTTTCTTGACATACATTACACCCGAACCGCTGATTTTATCGACAAGTTTCGATCCAGCCGCAGCACCTAACCCACCTAATGCGCCCTGCGCTAAACTAGGCAGTACGCTACCAAGAAGGAACCGTCCCGCTGTCGCTAGAAACGGAAGTATAGCGCCTATGAATCCGCCTTCGACTTTCTTGTTGTTCTCCAATTGCGTTTTACTCATTTTAATAATCATGCCAGTTCCTTTTTGGTAGGCTGCTGCCATTTTATTGATTTGCGCCTGGGTGAGAGCCAAAACGTGTTCGCCATTCAAATCATCGTGCGACAGTTTGATACTCACGCCGCTCCCCGCTTGAAGCGATCTTTTAATTTTGTCTTGTTGCGCTTCTGAAATATTAACTTTTACGCCCATGTAACGATTCATTTTATTAATAAATTACAAAAACTTTCAAACTTCTCTGATGTGAAACCGAATCGCCAATTCTTTACCTCGAAGATTTAGTAGGTTCCCGTGTTGGTCTGTGAGCCTCGTTTCCATCGTTGAAATTGTAGATAGCAAAATCGGGAGATATATCAAATTATGCGGCACTTCGATAATCTTGTAACCCGGGCCTACGTTTGGGAAAAAAGAATATATCACGTTTTCCGATGTTCCGTTAGTGTACGAAGACCCGATAATGTCGTTGGTTACTCTCAGGCTGCTTACACTCATTATATTTACCAAGTTCTCCGATTCATTATAGCCATCATAGATCCATTTGTCAAACCCTAGAACCCTTCCTATCGAATTCTTTGACGTAAAGTCAACCCAATAGCCTGCTTCTATATTCACCACAGACCTCAGAGTATTGGTGTTTGGCGCTATTGAGATACAGTAATTTCCATTTACTGCGTCGAAATGTCCATTCCCCTTCATGACCCTCTGTATATATTCGTTGATATCCGTTATTTCATAGCAACCCTCTGGAACTTCAATGTTTACCCAATCTGTGCCGGTATTCGGCGAATACCTGAAGACGTTGTTTGTCGCATCGATGTTCGGAAAAGAATAGTACGTCTCGAGGGCAACTAAGCCCATTTCATATTTCTTATTCTTCTCCAGTTCAAGTAGTGGATTGAACTTCGTTCTGATTCGCGTGCTCTTTTCGCTTAGAAAAATGGAAAATGATGTTTTTGGTTCCGTGTTGCAGGCCGTCTTTTCCGTGTTTTCCGATATCTGTTTGAGAAGCGATGATTCCATTTTTACTATACAATACAATTTTACAATGGCGGATCCTCGATTATATAAAATTCGTCGAGTCCACATCGGTATTTGCCATTGTACTTGTCGCTAGTCAGGTCTAAAACCACGAATCCATGAGGTTGCTCCCATACTGTTTTGCATAGTTTTCTAAATTCATCTTTCGCCATGTCTGTACTCACGTGATCGTTGTAAATATGATTACAATTTTTCAGGTCTTGTTTGAACAGGCAAATAAAGTTCGCATTTTCTCTGATTGTTTGGCGCGGTAATTTGAAATAATTCTGGGCGAGGTAAAAACAATCTACATTGCTATGCCTCCCCCGATTATAATACGTTTCACATTTGTTTTGTTTTTCCAATTGAAGATCATCGAATATCATCAGGTTCTTCTTTTCGGCGCTCAGATCTCTCGGGTCCGGCACATCGTCGGCGCTCTCAAAGAACTTGGCAATTATATCAGATTTAGCTTCTGAGTTTTTTGCTATTTCTTCCATAACAAAGTCTGGCGACGCATTTAGGCCCACGATTTCATCTCGGTGCTCGAACAACCAGACGATCGCTTCTTTCGGCAATTTTTCTTCATATGCTTTTTTAATAATGCGATATTCCGGTTGAAACAGAGAAGTACCGAATACCTGCAAGTTATTATAATCCAACCAGTCTGGCCTGAGTAAAAGATTGAGAAGAAGCGTTGTTTTTCCACACGCCGATTTCCCAACTATCAAACCACGTATGCTTTTTGGTAACAGCGGATTATTGAATCTTTTCGAGAGCGCTGTGCCCCAACTCATATCTCTAATCTCCATTTTTAAAAATATATTATTAAAAAACGAAATGTATTGCGTAAAATGTAAAAAACAGACCCAGACGAGAGATGTGCAGAACGCCGTGGCCAATAATGGGAGATCGATGCTCAGAGGTGTTTGCGTCGTATGCGGGAAAACAAAAACTCAATTCGTGAAGGCGCCCGCTGTTGCGCAAGGTGGGGATCTAGTTAGTTCGCTGAACGCTGCCACTAGCAACATTAAATTACCTTGGGCTAAATTTCCGGGCGAATTACATTTGCCAGGCCATCAGTTTACTGGCCCCGGTACTAGACTAGATCTGCGTCTGAATCCCAACGAAACCCCCAAAGATTGGAGCAAACCTATAAACAGGGTAGATAGCGCGGCATACGTCCATGACCTGGCATACAATCACCACACTGATACAGCTTCTAGGAATGTCGCTGATAGAGCAATGATAAACCAGTTGAATAATATACCTAATCCAAGTCTGCGGGAACGCGTAGAGAGGGCGATAGTCAAGCCCATCTTGTCTGCTAAAACGAGTCTCGGGCTAGGTTTAAAAAAAGCCTAGAATTACGGCAGGACCTGAAATGGACTAATCAATTAGCGAATGAATTACACAAACCAGTAGTGAGAAATTTTAGGACGAGGCGGGTCCGTGTTGGGGGGATTGACCAGATTTGGGCGGCTGATCTAATCGACATGCAGGCCTTCGCCAGAGATAATGATGGCGTGAAATTTCTATTGACCGTCATAGATGTATTTTCGAAGTACGGATGGATCGTTCCATTACATGACAAGAGTGGGAAGTCTACAGCTGATGGGTTCGTGAAGATACTCAGAGGTGGTCGACAGCCAGTCAAAGTTTGGTGCGACAAAGGAAAAGAATTTTATAACAAAAATGTAAAGAATTTAGTCGAGCTGTATTCTACCGAGAACGAGGGCAAAAGTTGTATCGTAGAAAGATGGGTGCGTACGATGAAAGAGAAGATGTTCAAGTACTTCACAGCTAATTCAACTAGAAGATATATCGATGTATTAGATGAGATGGTTAGTAATTACAATGACACGAGACATTCTTCGATCAAAATGACTCCCGCGAAGGCTAGTATGAAAGTGAACGAAAAGACGGTATTCATGAATTTATACGGCGACGAGATTACAGAGCCTATTACACCAAAGTTTACAATCGGCGATCGAGTCAGAATAACTAGGAAGAAGAACATTTTTGAGAAGGGTTATACGACTAGATGGGTGGAGGAGGTCTTTGTAGTATCCCAGGTTCAATATACAGATCCGCCAACTTACAAGATTACTGATTCTGCGGGTGAGGAAATACAAGGCTCTTTTTACGAGCAGGAGCTACAGAAAACAACTCAAGAAATATTTAGAATCGAAAAAGTGATTAGGAAACGCGGGAAGAAATGTCTCGTGAAGTGGTTAGGCTACCCGGACTCGTTCAACTCGTGGATCGAAAATGAAGACTTGGTAACATTGTGAAACGATTTTGACAAAATACGCCAGACGCCAACATTCCCTACTACTTGCGATAATTATCGAAACTGGTAAATCCCACCATTATTGCGTTCTATCACATGAGGATGAGTAGACCAAGTTTCGAAAGTCGGAATTTCCATATCTACGTCGTAATCCACGCACGCAGGGATGAGTGTCCACTGCGTTGGCGGGTAACGACGTAAATCTTGCGGGGAAATTCTAAGTTTCGATGACTCGGTGGTATATAATAATGTGGTGTTCCAAGGCACCCCGGAACACTTTTCGATAAAACGTGACAGGGACGTTTTTGAAATCTATTCGACTGAGGCGTGACACGAAACATTTTCTACTGAATGCCGATCTGCGAAATTTTGTACAGAGCTTGACCGTCTTTCTCCTACCAACGGCAACGACGGTGATGATGATGTTGATGATGATGGTGGTGGTGGTGGCGATGATGATGAAGAGATGACGACGACAAATCGGGTTGATGATGATGGTGATGATGATGATGTTTGTGAGACGATTATGAAAAATAGCCTATGTCGTGTTTGATATCGATAACGAAAGTGAATGAAAAGACTGTGGGCCTCATAGCACTTCGCCAATACTGCGGGAAATTTCCATCGCGAGAAGTCGAATCAAAACAAAAACGATTATAAACCAACGGTGTAAAATCGTTTGCGATATTGTAATCCCGCGCAACTCACGCCCTTACTTCACACAGGCATGAGTTGCCATTGCATTGACAATAAACGACGATGATCTCGCTGACAATAAAAGTAAGATGACGCGGGGGTGAGTTGCCATTGCGCCGACGACGAACGACGATGGTCTCGCGTGGACCTTGTTGATGATCCGGCCGTGGATTCTTGCATGGGCATTCGTCGTCGTAGCATTCGCGGATGTGGGCGTCAATTTTAGCAATGAACTTTGCTTTCCACCGTCTTGTGAAATATCCATCCTTGCTGCTCCGCTCGGCGATTTTTCGTAATTCAGTAACAGTTTTCTTCGGGTAGTCCATTTTGTATACGCCGGAGAAAAAAAATAATAATTTTCGATTGATCCAAAAACGATTATAAACCAACGGTGTAAAATCGTTTGCGATATTGTAATCCCGTGCAACTCATACCATTACATCACACAGGCATGAGTTGCCATTGCATTCACAATTAACGACGATGATCTCGTTGTCGATCAAACTAACATCACTCCGGGGTGAGTTGACATTGCGCCGACGACGAACGACGATGGTCTCGCCCGGCCCTTGTTGTCGATCCGGCCGGGGATACTTGCATGGGCATTCACCGTCGCAGCAGCCGCGGTTGTGGACGTCAATTACAACAATCAGCTCCGATCTCCGCAGTCTTGTATTACATCCAACCAAGCCGAGCTGCCTGGCGATTTTTTGTAATTCAGTTTTAGTTTTATTCGGGTAAACCATTTTTATTGGAATATCTCGTCTTTAGATCGAGTTGGATATTCCATGAATTTGAAAAAGTAAGGCTAGTATAGGCTGAACTGCGCGGGCACTCAATTTTTATGGCTGGTATTGGTCAAATGGGCGAAGATCAAGGCTGTACTGGTCAAATTGTCCGATGGTCAAGGCTGTACTGGTCGAATGAGTCAAATTGCTACATCCTGTTCTACTAGTGTGTAATAGAAAGCCAAACAAGAAAAGAAAGGTCAATGAGTACAGGTCACAGACTGACATGAATGAATGAATGAATGAGTGAATGAATGAATGAATGAATGAATGAATGAATGAATGAATGAATGAATGAATGAATGAATGAATGACACACCCAACTCCCTCAGTCAGATCTTAAGCAAATTAATTTTTAAAAATGTTGGAAAGCCACATGAGGTCAATGCAATTTATGTCAGACAGAAAAATTATTCATCAATGATGCAAATGTTCACCTGCTATGACAGATAGATCACGCAAGGATAAAAAGTCAAACATGGACATAAGCAGCAGGCATGCAGGCAGACAGTAAGGCAGACAGACAGATAAATTTATAGACAGATAACAGGAACAGAAACTTTCATCAATGATAGATTGAAACATAGAAGCACTCATGTGCATCCAGACAGAACGGTTTAAAACACTTCTTCTTTACCCCAACCCTTTCCGTCTGTTCATTTCTAATGGCTTCCACATGCATTATCTTCGTAATTCACATATCACGTTATTCACATATCAGTCAATCAGTGTAATTGACCTGACTCACCGCATAACCACTTGCGATGAGATATTCAAAGGTCAAATCCAATTAATTAAAACACAATTATACACAAACCTGTGGCTTAAATTCGTACCTCTCCCAAAAAACCCAGAAGCACCCTCTCCCATACAATCAATGTCGATAGGATAGAAAGTTGACTCTCACTCTCCAAAAATCTATGAACCCCAACCCTTCCACCCCTTTAAATAAGTGAACCTGTCTCTCTGCTCCAAAACCCAGAAAGCGCCCACACATTCAATAATGACAGAGGGATAAGCTCCTCTCCCTTTTCCAAATACCACAGAATTGGACTGATCCGTTCTCGACCAGTTTACCATGTATTCTTCCACCTCAACATACAACCGTCACTCGTTAAGCTGTCCCTCCACTTGCTCAACATTTCTGTTAGACCATTCATTTATTCGTCATCAAAGCAATCATTCATTTTCTCAAACAATTCATTCATTCATTCATCCATTAATTCATTCAATCTTGTTCTTTTTGTCTACCTGGTAAAGAGCCTCGTCGACCGCATTGTTGATTCCCAGATTAACCATCGTATTCGTCAGCGTCCGACCCATGTAGAACTCCAGCGACAGATAGTAGATCCTCTGAAACAACCAGACATCAATCATCATCATCATTATTTGCATAATCATTTGCATGATCATAATAATTTGCATCGTCATCATTGGCATCATCATCAACATCATCATCATCATCATCATCATCATCATTGGCATCATCATCATAATCAATCACCATCTTTTCATTTGAATCATCAATCAATCAATCAATCAATCAATCAGTCACCAACTGCAACTGGCCAAACAACTCTCAATGTCTGAAGCACAAAAATTCCGCCAGGGCTATATAATATGTGCTCATACAACACAATTGATATTACTGCTTCTCCTAGCTGTCCTCTCCCCTTATTCTTCTTCTCTCACCTACCTCTTGCTCTCCCTCCCCTTCCCTATATCACTTGCTTACTTTCTTACTTTGTCACAGGTACCGAATTACTTACCGAATTACTTACTTTGATACTTAATAGCTTTGTTACTTACAGGTTTACTTTGCTACTTGACAAGCTATGTAGACGTCTATAACAATTTATTTTAAAGGCTGTGACTAGCGGACCTCCAAGCGGCCGTCGAATCTCAAATACTAGCGGACCGCCAAGTCACGTGTAACCTGTCACATGACTGGCGGCCGTCCAATACTGAATACTAGCAAGCCGCCAGGCTTTCTATTTACACCAATCCACAAGAGTTTCTAATGGCTAAACAAACCCTAAAACTAACCCTAACCGACCCTCACGACGCCTAACCTGAACCTAACCAACACTCACGAAAAAAATTGGTTGCTTACTCTGTTTCTAGTAATTTTCTAAGTCATTAAAACAATAAAACTTTTGTCCGACATAAAACCAACTATCGGTAACTGCCGCCATTGTAACAATATTCAAGAATCAAGACTCGTCATGTGACAGGTTACACGTGACTGGCGGTCCGCTAGTATTTGAGATTCGACGGCCGCTTGGAGGTCCGCTAGTCACTTCGTATTTTAAATGCAAATTTTTCATCTCAATTAAGTGTCTGTCTTTTTCAGATTAATTGTCAACATGGAAAGACTTCATGATTCACTAGTCATGCAAGTACAAACAGTTTTTATACCGGAGCTATAGAGGTCACTGGATTGGTTATTTGCATTATGGCAGATTTGATTTGATAAAGCGCCGGAGTAAAGTTAACCTCCCTCGCGTGGCTTTTGTGGAGCGTTAAGAAATTTTGAAAAATAACATTTAATTAAATGCGGTTCATAAAGATCTTGCCAGACGTGCTATAGATTGCGCCAACTTCTTCCTACCTTCGGATCTTTCTCGTAGTAGTACTGCTGCGTTCGGATCCATCTGCTGACGAGATGGTCGCGGACGGTGTGGGCCAGGGTGTGGTAGTAGTCCCTGGGAGTGGCCACATTGCGGTCCTTGACGAGAGTGTAGTGAAGATGGCGACTGAAGGATTTCTTCACGTTCGTCACATTCTCCACCTGCGCGATTCCTCGCACGCTGATCTGCTTCCGTTTATCGTGGTCCGTCTGAGGTTTCCCTGCCATTTCGCCGGTCGTTTCTTGACTCAATGAGACCCAGACCGTGGATGGAGTTCAGCTGCAGCCGGACCCTCGTCTTCGTCGTCCACAACCACCCTTCAAACGACCCTGAACTGAGACGACGCATGCGCAGTGAGCGTATATCGACCAGACGGCCTCGACCTCTGACACTGACCCTGCCAGCTCTCTTGTTGTTTCTTCTTTGACATTACGTCATTTTGATTGAATTTATGTAGCACTACTATGTGGATGGATACTGTATGGGAGGATTAGCAGGGTCTGGAGATGACGTGGAGCGATGCTGTCGACCTCGACTGTCGAGGTGGCGATGGACAGAGTGGAATGGATAAGCTGCGTTGACCGATGTGCAGAGCTGCACGTGAAGGACTAAGGTTCTAAGGTAAGCACTACTAAACCGAACGGCGAAATCAAGCCCACATCTATCGACCAATCGATGAATATAAGCCCACGTTCTATAGGGTGCTGTAGTAGGCCGAGCTTTCTTGTTGCTGGATTGCTATTAATTTTAATTTTTTGACGATTGAGTGAGTGAGTGAGTGAGTGAGTGAGTGAGTGAGTGAGTGAGTGAGTGAGTGAGTGAGTGAGTGAGTGAATGAATGAGTGAGTGAATGAGTGAATGAGTGAGTGAGTGTCATGTTTTTTATGTATGCTATGATTTACACATTTCTTTTTCATGATTCTACACGTTATAATTGTTCTGTTCTCACCCAATGTTCCCGCAGTGCGTTTGCAGGCGGTTCAATAAAGTACATACTTACTTAGAAACAAGCACTTGAATCAAAGATATTAGAGTCGTAGACTAAGATGCGCCACATAATGTATCATATTGTACCTTAATGGTCGCCTCACCTACCTTGTGACGGGTTTTTAGCGCTATAAATAGAACGAAATAGCATTGTCCAGAGGCATTGTCCAGATGCCTGTAAGAGTCGCACGTTTTAAACATAAACCTTCTAATAAAATACATTAGTATATAACAGTTATTATTACTCATCATATTTAATGTGCAGTTTAAATAGTTATGTTAGTTTACGGAGGCTACAATTGTCCAATCGTTGGCGTATATATTTATCCATTTTGCCCATGGCGTCTATGGTTGCTAGGGCGGTTGCTAGGAGCCATCAACCCCGTCACAACGTGGCGCCACGGTTTGTGTGCTTTGACCACCACCCAGATCAAATATACAGCGGAGATAGGAGGTGTCACATCTTAGTCTACGACTCTAATATCTTTGCTTGAATCGGTTCTTCTAAATTTAGTAGTCACAGATTTCTTTAAGGGGGTCTGAATCATAGAGATGTACGCTATATATATAAAATATATAGTAATAATACATCTCTATGGTCTGAATCATCGACGTATATTTTGAGATCTGAATGTTTCGTAGCATCCTATTAGCCTACACAAACACAACTACTTAATATATACGAGTTTTACAATTCTGCAGTTTTACAAAGCGAAAAACTGAAAGTGTGAAGGTGACATTTTGTTAATTCTTGGACCGCAAAAATTATTGATATTTGAGCAACCGCGTAGCGGGTGTGTACCGTGTGTTACATGTTTAATAGCCACCTCCGGGACGCGCACTGCGTACTGTCGATCAGCGGCTGTAGTCAGGTCGGCAGAGGCCGCTTAGAGCAGTTTAGCAACAATTGTTACCTCTGTCACGGCGTACATGGCTGTTGGAGGTAGACCATTTGTCTTAGGCTTTTTGCTGAATGGGCTGGTGCATTTTGAGTTAAATTGTTACCAATAACTGAATGTCCTAGATCATCTTGAAATCTGCGGCTGCAAGTCAATTTCAGTTATGCTGGTAATTGGTAATGTTTGTATTTGAAGAGCAGAGCTTCTCTGAAGCCACTTGACCGACACTTCATTGACAACAGTAGGCCTAAAACCTGTTTCAATATGTTCTTGCAGATCATGGATACAGAAGTTGAGACTGAATGGCAATCGGAGAGAACTCTAGCCGAGTGCATGAAATACATGTTAGACAACGAAATATCAACAGACGTCTGCTTCGAAGTAGGACCACCAGGCGGCGACACTGTGAAGTTTCGTGCTCACAAGTACATGTTGATCTCTCGGAGTCCCGTCTTCCAGGCCATGTTCTCCAGTGGAATGACGGAGTGTAAGAGTGACACTGAGGCAAAGGTCCGCATTGAAGACATTGATGCTGATGTCTTCAAGGAGCTGCTGAAGTAGGTTAAATTTGTATATATTTATAATTTGTGTTGCAGCTCTGTGCTAACTCTGATACCACCCGTACTCTGGTCATGCCAGTCCAAAGCATGGAAAGAGGGGTCAATGTCAATGGCCTGGGTTAGGACAAAGTAATGAGTCAATTTGTTCTGAAATAAATAGCGGCACTAATACTATTAAGGCCCATGGGCTGTGCAAATTCAGGTCAACCGATTTAAGATATATTGCTGGCCAGCTTGCATTATGTTATTAGCAGTAAATTTTCATGAAATTTCTAATGCCTGTTGGAGCAGAGATTATATTTTCTCAACAGCAATTTGACATCTCACATAATAAATTAACATCTCTTGCGCTGTTATCGAAATACACCAGGAATCAATAGTATTGATGGTCTCTTAAACATCAACATCATTTATATGTTGGGTATGATGTCCTACTATGAGTACCATTTATTAACATTTATTGGCCGCTAGTAGCCCGCTACATATATAACGATATTCTAGAGCTCTGCAAAGACACTTGTTCGAATCCATTAGACCATAATACATGTATGTAGAAACTATATTGCATAATATGGCCTCAATCTATGTCTAAAATTGTCTATAAAAGTAATAAATTTACATATGTTGTGAAAACTCTATTTCCTTGCCAATAAACGAAAATACACTACATTGCCATGTGATAATACTGGTTCATTGGCTTCATTTCATTTGACACTAGCTGAACCCGGCCACGCGTTGCTGTGGCTGAAAAGAGGCTCCCCTCCCCTTCCCCTCCCCCTCCCCCTCCTCCTCCCCTCCCCCTCCCCTCCCCTCCCCCTCCCCTCCCCTCCTTCTCCCCCTCCCCCTCCCCGTCCCCTCTCCCTTTCCTCCCCTCCCCCCCCCCTCCCCTCCCCCCCCCCTCCCCCCCCCCCCCCCCTCCCCCTCCCCCTCCCCCTCCCCCTCCCCCTCCCCCCCCCCCCCCCCCCCCCCCTCCCCCCCCCCCCCCCCCCCCCCCCCCCCCCCCCCCCCCCCCCCCCCCTCCCCCTCCCCTCCCCCTCCCCCTCCCCCTCCCCTCCCCCTCCCCCTCCCCCTCCCCCTTTCCCTCCCCCTCCCCCTCCCCCTCCCCCTCCCCCTCCCTCTCCCCTCCCCCTTCCCTCCCCCTTCCCCTTCCCCCCTCCCTCTCCCCCTCCCTCTCGCGCTCCACCTCCCTTCCCTTTCTCCCTCCCCCTCCTCCCTCTCCCTCCCACTCCCCTTCCCCTCTCCCTTCCCCTCCGTCCCCCTCCCCTTCCCCCTCCCCTTGACCTCCACCTCCCCTCCCCCTCCCCTCCGCTCCCTCTCCACCGTCTTTGTCCCGCTCCCTCCGCTCCTTTCTTCCGTCGCAGCGTCCATTCCAAGCCCAAAGGCCGCTTTGTGAAAAGGCCTAAAAGCGGCCTCTTTGGAAAATTAATCGCGACTCGCTTATGACGTCATAGCACCGCACCTCATTGATGTTTCGTTGCTGTGTTTGGAGACGGCGTTTATGAAATCTCTGCAGCCGTGTGGGACGTGTTTAGTTTGCAAATGGCGGACGAAGGGGACGAAGGGATTGCAAAGTTCACTTTTTGTGGAAACGGTTGGGTTTTTTCGGGTGAAAACATTTTAACATGCGGTTGAATGGGAATGGAAGGTGTTGTAAAATTTTCAAAACAATCGGTGGGTCACTTTCAGCGTGAAAATGCGACGAACATTTGGAAAGTTCATTTTTATATATATAGATTGCCTTAGGAGGCTTCAGGTATATATGCGAGAGTATGTAGAATTAGGTACTTTGAAATTATGTTTTGCTGTGAGACCTAGATCTTAGTCTTTTTTGTTTAAATTGCAGTTACATGTATTGTGAGAGAGCGCCGGTGTGTTCTGAATCGTCCGTGTATCTGATGAATGCTGCTAGGAAGTATTTCTTGCCCAAGTTAGTCAAAGAATGTCGCAAATGTCTTTTGAAGGGTCTCACTTTAGAGAACATTATTCACTTTCTGGAGCTGAGTTTGCAGTTTGATCACCAGCAACTTGTGAACGACTGTCTTAGACTGATTTCGTTGAATGCAAAAGCTTTTTTTGCTCGTGTAGAGATCGTGTCTGCATCTCGACAGGCAATGGAAGTTATACTCGGGGCAAGATCTATTCCAGTGAGTGAGACGGTCATATACGAGGCTACTATTAACTGGGCTAAACACCTACTTCGCAGTGATATGTCAGCAGAAACTCCGACTGACCTGCAGATCAGAGAGACCCTTGGTGACCTTCTGCACAAGATTCGCTTTCCAATTATGAAAGCAAGTGAATTTGCCGAAATTAGTTCGGGGAATTGTGTGCTCACAGAGGAGGAGAAATTGTCAATCTATTACTTCTTGGCGACGAAGACGAAAAACTGTCAACTGAATTTTCCGGCCGAGCAGAGAATCGGTGACGAAGTCTGGGTAGATCGAACAGTGAGGCGCGCCGAAGAGTCTTGGTTTACTTTATCAAATTCATCATCTGCACGTCGTCTTGCGATTAACTTCACAGCTGATCATGACATACTTCTGACCGGCATTGGTTTATATACGACATGCAAAGAGAAAGAATACAATATCGAATTGGAAATTTTGCGGTCGGTCAAATCTTTGTTCAAGAAGAGAGTGACGGTTCCGTATTCTGGAGATTCAAATCCGTTTAAATTATCGTTGGATGAACCAACCGTCATTCAAGCTGGAGTTCTTTATTCAATGAAGGCTTTTCCTGATGTTAATGTCCGAAATTATGGGGACGAGTGTCTACAAGAATGTGCCAAGGACTCTGTCAAATTCACATTTTCCAAGTACACAGAGTCACAATCATATTCTGTGACTTACGGTCAAATTCCGCGATTGTACTTCTGTCGTTTGTAAAGCAATCCAACATAATATTCAAGAGATGTAAGCTTTGCAATGGCTTACTGTAACAGATGTGGTCAAATCATGTAACTAAATGACTTAAATACTTGTTTGTTCAGATTTCATTTTAATAGGTATATAGTGTTTAGCTAGTTTTAACCTGAGTACTTCTGTTTAGCAGTTGTCTGTATTCAGAGACATCTTTCGATCTATCTCCATTAAACTGACACGCAGCATAATAGCATTGATGATTTCTATTTACATAATTATGATTATCTGATTACAGAAGTCACTTGCTAATACCTGTATAACGCTAGAGAAGATATCCATAGGTTTGGCCATGCAATTACATGTAGACGCAGCTGCCTAGCAACATACAACAATAGTGTTTTGTCTTGTGCTTCACTGAATGAATATCTATTTTAGTCTTTTTTTGTTCAACTAGTTTTGTGTCTTCATGTCTGCTGAGTATGCATAGGCCTGTATAATTATCTTGAAAATGATCAAACAATAAAATTCATTTGTTGTAGTTGTTAGGTTGATACATATGCAACTTATACCTGTAGATACATTGTTTGTGCATCATGTTGACAGTCAAATAGTAAATATAATATATTTACTATTTTATATTATAAAATGTTGGTAAATTAAAGATTACATGAAAAATAGTTAAGATGATCTTCAATCGACTATGTGAAATTATGTGTCACATAATGTGTGTAATTATCGGTAATGTGAAGTTCTGCATTATCATCTTGAAGGTTATTGTTTGTATGTGCACTTGTTATAGCGCCCCTTCAAGCCTCTTCCTACTCAGAGTCGCTCCCGATGCAGAGCGGACACTGCATCGGAGTTTCACGCCGAAGCGCTGAGCAATTGTGAGTGAAGGACTTGCCCAAGGTCCTTACGCGCTTGAGGGTGGATTCGAACCTCGGACCTTCCGGCTCCAAGGCAACGACGCCACCACTAGACCACCGTGCCCCACAAATATCTGAATACAGAGTGGATGGATCAAGGTCAAAAGGTTTACGTGGTAACATGTACAGTTTCAGCAACTGTTTTTACACCTAATCACATTAAACACATAACTACTGCTTATATACTCTGTTGAATCATTTAAAAATTCTAGAAAAATACAATAGCCTTCTCGTTGTGTTATTTTAGTTGAAACTTAAATCACTCCCACTGGTTATGTTAAAAAAGTAAAGTCCATCCAGTTCCATGTGGAACACAGGGAGGCGCTCATCTCCTTTTCAATAGCCTTGAGCCAGCAATGGACAACTCCCAAGGCCAGTGTTTTCACAGTACTTGCCATTTACTTCCTAGCCTGCGACGGTACCAAATTGTACTGAGAGGCACATGTGTGTAAACAATTTGCCCAAGGTTATTACCCCGAGTCGAACCCACAACCGCATGTTCTGTGAGCAAGCGCGTTACCGATAGGCCACCGAATCGCTCCTGCTTATGTTACCAGCTTCCAATTATAACTACTGGTACATAGGTGGCCCTGCTTAGCGGGACTCTTGTCTCTTAATTTAAGACCACCATTTGTATAGGCTGCCTGTAGCACTGACTTCAAATTGTACCTTGTTGTGTCTTGGGGAGCAATAAAAACCAATGCTGTGTCATGAATGAATAACTAAAGAACCACAGATACCTTGTCTAAAAGAGTACTATCTATTGTTCAATCTACCACCCTCACACGATTACTCTGCACACCCTCCACTTTTTGGTGGGATTCGTGAATTCGTTAATGGTCTTCAGGGAATGTTGTCATTATACTACTGTTGAAGAACGCTAGCCTACTCTAGAGCAGGCCGGTCTCTTTTGCCGACCTGTCATCTTACTTTTCAGTCTGAATAAATAAATCATTATTATTACTAGCTGGGTACCCGACGTTGCCATAGAAATAACCTGTACCTGTAATCGTTCTGCGGTCTGTCAGATTGAATGTTATTCAAGAAGATATCTATCGACCAATCGATGAATTTAAGCCCACATTCTATAGAGTGCTGTAGTAGGCCGAGCTTTCTTGTTGCTGGATTGCTATTTAAATTTTTGATGAATGAGTGAGTGAGTGAATGGGTGAGTGTGTGTTATGTTTTATAGATGTATACTAAGATTTACACATTTCTTTTTTATGATTGTACATATTATAATTATTCTGTTCTCATCCAATGTTCCCGCAGTGCGTTTGCAGGCGGTTCAATAAAGTACATACTTACTTAGAAGCAATCACTGAATTGGTTCTTCTAAATTTAGTAGTCACAGATTTCTTTAATGGAGTCTGGATGTTTATTTGTTAACTGTTGTGTGTTTTAGCGCCAAAAAAAAACGGCTCTTAAATTTACACAAACACAACTGATTAATATATACGAGTTTTATAATTGTGCAGTTTTACAAAGCGAAAAACTGAAAGTGTGAAGGTGAAGTTTTGTTAATTTTTTGACCGCGAAAATTATTGATATTTCAGCAACCGCAGGTGTTTTTTTCACGTTTAACGACACTGCCATTTCATTTTTGAATCTCTCAAATAGCCACCTTCGGGAAGCGAACCGCGTGTCTCTGTCGATCAGCGGCTGTAGTAAGGCCCCACCAGGCAGGGGCGGTGTAGAGCAGTTTAGCAACAGTTGTTGCCTCTGTCACGGCGTACGTGGCTGTTGGAGGTAGACCATTTGTTGTAGGGTTTTTGCTGAATGGGCTGGTGCATTTTGAGTTCAATTGGGTAAACGTCAAGACTGGCTGCCCGTACTCCAAACAATATCTCCGTTAACGAATGCAATAAAATTAGAGCGCGACCTATAGACGACATGGCAACGTGAGGGCCGGTTAGGGCTCAGGTTAGGCGTCGTGAGGGTCGGTTAGGGTTAGTTTTGGGGTTAGTGCAGTCATTCTGCTGAAATTGAAGCTGAATTGATGAACAATGTCGTCGATGGTCGCGCTCTAATTTTATTGCATTCGTTGGCAGCCATATTGTTTGGAGTACGGGCAGTCAGTCTTGACGTTTACCTTAAATTGTAACCAATTACTGAATGTCCTAGACTGTCTTGATATCTGCGGCAAGTCAATTTCAGTTATGCTGGTAAAAATGGTAATGTTTATATTTGAAGAGCAGAGCTTCCCTGTTAAGCCACTTGACTGACACTTCATTGACTTATTCATAGCCTAGGCTTGTTCTTATACTATTTAACCTATTTAAATATATGTTCTTGCAGATCATGGATACAGAAGTTGAGACTGAATGGCAATCGGAAAGAACTCTGGCTGAGTGCATGAAATACATGTTAGACAACGAAATATCGACAGACGTCTGCTTCGAAGTTGGACCACCAGGCGGCGACACTGTGAAGTTACGTGCTCATAAGTACATGTTGATCTCTCGGAGTCCTGTATTTCAGGCCATGTTCTCCAGTGGAATGACGGAGTGTAAGAGTGACACTGAGGCAAAGGTCCGCATTGAAGACATTGATGCTGATGTCTTCAAGGAAATGCTGAAGTAGGTAAAAAATTTATATACACTGTGTCCGCGTTAAAGTAGAACCCACAATAAAGTGTCATAACTCGGTCAAAATGTTTAGGATTTGCCTGAAATTTTACACACTACAACAGTGTCCATAGTTACACGAGATCCTAAAGCCGATTAGAAATATTTGTGGGTTTGTCAAATTTATGAGCGTTTAAGATGCAGCACCGAAAAATGCAACTTTCCAACATGGAAAAGCTGAAAAGAAGTAAAATTCAGCTAAATATGATGCTCAAAATGTCATTTTTGTTCACGAACACTCGACCGTAGACGTTGAGACTACTGTTTGAAGGTCCGATCGATGATCACCTGGTCAAACAGCTGCCACTCTTCAATCAGACGCACCCTACGCTTATCGATGTGATGAATACGGGAACGAAAAACGCACTACTCCGGTACATGCACCCGGATCGAGGTCTGGACTGCTAGGCGGCCACAGCTACGGATATGAAGCTGAGTGTCTTCCGGGACAGCTAATACACTATAGTGAGGAGGTTAAGGTCCAAAAACGCAGTGCATTGTGCATCTTGTGGATAAAAGCAACAAATTTTTACAGCTTCAAGACAAACATATTTTAAAACTTTTCAGCGAGAGGCATCAAAAAATTCAAATGGGAACATACTTAAACAGATGTTTGAAAGTATGCTAAAAATGCACATGCTCCATAGTTGATATGCAGCTCTAAATTGCACTTGGATGCATAATATGTGGTGTTTTGACAACATGAAACATTACTAATCGGATTTAAACATTACACATTGTGGAACAATCGATACAGAACAAGTATACTATGAAAGTATGCTAAAAATTACATTCCAGAGCCGATATGCAACCATTTATAGCACTAATATGCGGAATATGTGGTCTTTTGACAATATCAAACGTTACTAATCTGATTTAAACATTGCTCAGTGTCGGACAATTGATACAAAACAAGTACACTATGAAAGTATGCAAAAAATTCACAATTCCAGAGCCAATACGCAACACTTCATGGACATAGATGCAGAATATGTGGTCTTTTGACAACATGAAACATTACTAACCTAATTAAAACATTACACATATGCATACTTGTGTGGAACAATTGATAGAGCACAAGTATACAATGCAAGTATGCAAAAAATTCACATTTAAAGAGCTGATACGCAACTCTTTATGCACATATATGCAGAATATGTGGGTTTTTGACAACATGAAACATTACTAACCTAATTGAAACATTACACATATGCATACTTGTGTGGAACAATTGATAGAGCACAAGTATACTATGAAAGTATGCAAAAAATTCACATTTTCAGAGCCGATACGTAACTCTTTATGCACATATATGCAGAATATGTGGTCTTTTGACAACATAAAACATTACACACCTAATTGAAACATTACACATATGCATACTTGTGTGGAACAATTGATAGAGCACAAGTATACTATGAAAGTATGCAAAAAATTCACATTTCCAGAGCCAATACGCAACCTTTTATGCACATATATGCAGAATGGTTCCACGACAACTGGTCCACCGACAACTCGTCCAATGACAATTCGTCCACGGACAACTGGTCCACCGACAACTGGTCCACCGAAATAGAAGCCGGATTAATGAGAAAATGCTTGAGAAATGGAAGCTGGATGAAGGTTTTTAAAGGTGAAATAGAAGCTGGATTGATGAAAAACCGCTTAAGAAATGGAAGATGGATCAAGTTTTTTTTCTATCTGAAATAGAAGCTGGATGCATGTTGAGACACATGATGAAAATCGTCAATTCAGCTTCTATTTAAGCTAGAAAACCATTAGACCTTTTTTCATAAACCCAGCTCCTGTTTCGTAAATAAAGAACTTTCATCCAGCTTCCATTTCTCAAGCGCTTTCTCGTTAATCCGGCTTCTATTTCAGTGGACCAGTTGTCGGTGGACCAGTTGTCCGTGGACGAGTTGTCGTTGGACGAGTTGTCGTGACACCATGCAGAATATGTGGTCTTTTGACAACATGAAACATTACTAACTTAATTAAACAATTATACATATACATGCATATATGCATACTTGCTAAAACTTCACTTTTCCAGAACCGATATGCAACTCCATATTGCACTTAGATGCAGAATATGAGGTCTTTTGACAACATGACACATTACAATATCCGGTTGCAACATAGTCGTGTGGGGTAGCACAATGTTCTGCACACCAATACAACTTTAGAACTTGAAGAGTACTTTCAGCAGATCTATACCAAATACTAATATCAGTGTGCTTCCGTCATGGAAGACATAACATCATCATTTTAAAACCGCCCAGGGGACTCACCCAGCGAGGTTGCAAGACCCCTTCCGGGTCCCCTGTGCAACCAAATGGTAACTATTGGCATCATTAGTTAAGTACTGCTTATTATATTTGTTAACCTTGTTTTCTTTGATGCTTGATTTGATTTGTTCTTCTTGTTTTTGGTTGCCAAATAAATGATTTGATTTTTGATTTGAACATAAAAATAATGCCATAAATAGACACAATGTCAAAATTCCAGTTGCAAAACAGGTCTTTTACATTTGGGAATTTATGACATTTTTATACTTCTTCAATAAATTTTGATCTAGAGAAGCTAAACACATTTGCTTTCCAGTTTTGAGTTCTGAACATTGCATAGAATTGCATGATCAAAAACCTTTCATCTCCGTGATAGCAGTCACTTCCAACTGACAAAATGGGCATGTGGGACACCTGATAAACTAGTTAAATACATGTCATTGGAGAAATTGAATAAAAATCTTTTTATTGACACCAAACTCTAAGTAAGTAATCTTTAAAGCAGTGTAATTTTTGTAGAACAGCCTGCAGGAATTGGTAAGACAGACAGTGCCCCTAAAGCTTGACTCCAAACATATCCAGCTTGATGCCCAGAATGTTTGAGATGTCACATGATGCATTTTGCCTTGGTGGAATGTTCTCAATTGTTCTACCTTTTCAAGCAATACTTCCCGACAAGTCTTTAGCTCCGGCCAACAAAGGCTGAAACTGTGTCACAGATAATGAATGCAATGAACATGGTGACTTAATGGTTCCTTTCACTCTCTCTGCAACAATGCAGATTGACTGATGGGTCATCATGAAAAGGCTAGTTCTGGGCTCAAAATTCATGCAACCTCACGAGCAGCAATGTATTGAAGCTGAGACCATGCCCCTATTGTCACCAAGAATTTGCGACACACTATTTTCTTTGGTTTTTATGTCTCAATTGAGTCTTTCTCCGAAGCATCTTTGTGATCTCATGCTACGTCTCCTTTGCTTTGCCTGCATAGATACCTCTCTACGGAATGGAATTCCACAATCAATTCGCTCCACATCAACTTTATTCTGGCAAACACAAACACACAGGATAATCTATCGCTTAAGCGTTCTAAAAATTATTCATCATTTAGTGAATTGCAGCGTTGGATGCAGATAAGCAGGATTGACGAAAAGATTTCTCGCTAAGCAGAAGTTGGATTGATGAAAAATGTTTACTTAAATAGAAGTGGAATCAATGAAAAGATTCTTGCTGAAATCAAAGCTGGATTGATGAACAATATATTTTATTTAAATATAGATTGATAAGAAATAGTTGCTGTAGACCAAATAGAAGCAATACTGATTTTAAAATAAATTCTTGCCTTAATGAAACTTATGGAAGCTCGACCGATGAAAAGATTAATCATGCAGACAACGGCCCTGTTAGTGCAAGCAGTATAGCCACCCAAAAAATTGCTAAAATAGAGTGCTGTGACCTATCAGCCCTTTCCCATGATGCAATGCATTGAGTAAGTAATCAACACAACAAATTAACACAATTTCTAAGTAAGTAAATAGGACATTTTATTTTAGTACAGCAATAGAAGAAATTAGGAAATGTAGACCAAATTAATGAAAAATAAGATTTCATATTATGACGAAATAGGGATAATTAAAGCAGGTGTACCAAATTGATTAAAAAATAAGTGTTCACGTTAATAAGAAAAATGTTGGGAAAAAATAATGGAAGCACACAAAATAGCTTAAGGCGTCATAAGTGTAGGTTAGAGTTAGGTTGTGTTCTTATTGGATACTGTTCACTGGCATAATTTATACAGTGTATCTTTGCACAGTATCTGGTGTTAACACTATTCCTAACCCAAACCAACAAACACGACGCCTAACCAGACCCTAACCGAAAAATCACAATGCGTAACCTGACCCAAGACATCAAGAGATGCTTAAAGCGAATAATCAGTTTTAGGAGAACAGATTTCTTCACCTTCGAACTTCCTATTTAATGGTATTATTACTTAATATTTTAAATTATAATTATTAACTTTTTACCTATTAACTTAACCCTTTCACTTGGGATCTCATGTTGATTACTTAATGAGAGCACTGCATCATGGCAATGATGCTGATAAGTCGCAGCGCTCTATTTTAGCGACTTCTTGGGCGGCCATACCGTTTACATGGACAGGCCATAGTCTGCTAAACTAAAATTAAAAGTGTTCATGCCAACGCAGAAGTAGGATTGATGGAAAAATACTTATGCTGCGATAGGCGAATAATTTAGAACGCTATTTAAGCGATACATTACTCACACTGCACGTTCAATTAACTGGCAAGTACTAAACACTGGTTAAACATCGCTACGTTATTCAAATTCTAACCTTCCAAACACAACTATTCAAATGCATGCAAATTTCCATAATCCATGTTCAAAAATATTAATGTTTTTGCGCAAAATACGAGCGAAAAACAACTTTAATCCATAAATGTTTATAAGTGGGCAGCCCAATCATCGCTCATGAAACTTAGCGTACAAGCCAAGCTATCGCACAAGGTTGGCCCTGTAGAGCGAAAATAGCCCAATAAATTCGCCCAAATGGTCGATCTAACAGCAAAAGTAACCGAATTTTCGACACATTTCACTAATTTTTTTAGTTATGTTCTGGATCGAATTAATTGATGCCTCTCGCTGAAAAGTCTTAAAATATGTTTTTCTTCAATACAAAAAAGTTTGTTGCTTTTATCCACAGTTTGCACAATGCACGAGCTTAACGTCCTCACTACTACTACGTCTATGGTCGTGTGTTCGTGAACAAAAATGACATTTTGAGCATCATATTTCTACTTTAACGCGGACACAGTGTATTTATAATTTGTGTTGCAGCTCTGTGCTAACTCTGATACCATCCGTACTCTGGTCATGCCAGTCCAAAGCATGGAAAGAGGGGTCAATGTCAATGACCTGGGTTAGGACAAAGTCATGAGTCAGTGTGTTCTAAAATAAATAGCGGCACTCAGGCCCATGGGTTGTACAAATTCTGGTCAACAGGTTTGAGATATATTGCTGGCCAGCTTGCATTATGTTATTAGCAGTAAATTTTCATAAAATTTCTAATGCCTGCTGGAGCAGAGATTTTATTTTCTCAACAGCAATTTGACATCTCGTATATAATAAATTAACATCTCTTGTGCTGTAATCGAAATACACCAGGAATCAATAGTATTGATGGTCTCTTAAACATCATTTTTAAATTTCATTTTTCCCCCATTTTGTTCATTTATTGACTTGCAATGTCACATCAATAATCACATAACAGAAACAGACATTAACAACAACAAAACTTCAACAAGGAAATAATTGTTATAAATTTAATATTAGTGCAGGTCAATGAGTCAGCCGACAAAGGTCTAAAAGACCCGCTTAAACTCGGCTGGCTCATTTACAAACTTAAATCTTGCATAAGTAAATGTGGAGAATCAAAATTTCATCAAGATAAGGAGACACCAATAACACATTAAAAATAAGGTTAAGTTGAATATGAGGCGGTACACAAAAATAGCAGAATAACATAGGGCCACACACTATTAATTAATGTAAATGCAAAGCCTGAGAACATCATAAGCTCAAGCATATATCTCACTCAGACGGGGAGGAGGCATTCCCATAAACTTATTTTTAAAATCCCCATTATAACCTACACATATATAAAAAGTACTTTAGTTTATTTTTAAAATGTTTGATGGATACAGCAGTTCTTATATCCACAGGAAGAGAATTCCATACCGGTGGGCCAGTGCATTTAATACAGAATTGCTTAAGATTGAGTCTTGCGCTGGCACATCGATAACTCTTAGATAACCTAGTGTCATGGTCATGGATATCAGAGCCGAGAGAAAAGAATCCATCAAAGTTTGGAGGCAACATACGATGATGATACCTGAACATAAACAGTCCTATTTGCAATTTAGTAATATCACATAGCTGTAGAATTTTGTGCTTAAGAAACGTAGGTTTTGTGCTTGAACTCCAGAGCAGACCAAATATCACACGGATAGCACGTTTCTGAAGGATTTCCAATGCTTTCAAGCGACAATGATAGTTAGAGCCCCACGAAATAATGCAATATGATAAATATGGGAAAATTAGGGCATAGTACAGACCAATTAAAGAAGTTCTGGGTAAGCAATGTCTTACACGAGACAATATACTAATGTTTTTAGCAATTTTTCTGGATATATGGTTAATGTGGTCCATCCATGTCAAATGTTGGTCAATATAAACACCTAAAAACTTACAGGATGAAACTTGACAGATAGATTTCCCATCCATAGCAATCCTGAAATCATGAGGGGTTAGGCCCAAAGATTTGCGATGGGAACGGAAAATTATAAAGTTAGTCTTTTCAATATTAAGAGATAGTCTGTTTGCTTTGAACCAAGAAGAGATTAGCTTAAGCTCACAGTTGGCTCTTTTAAACAGAGACTCCAAAGATTTATCCGAGATAAAAAAAATTAGTATCGTCAGCAAACAGCACAAAATGGAGTATTCTTGAGGTTTTTGATAAGTCGTTGACATAAATTAAGAATAGCAATGGCCCCAGTATGGATCCCTGGGGAACCCCACAGGTAATACGTTTACTTCCAGATAATGAGCCGTTAAAGCAAACACACTGAGATCTGTCGGTAAGGTAATCAGAAAACCAGTTCAAAACAACACCCCTAATTCCATAATGCTCATGTTTTTTTAAAAGAATCTTGTGGTCAACAGTATCGAAAGCCTTCGACAGGTCAAAAAAAAATCCTAGAGAAAATTCATTATTATCTATTGTGTCGTTAATTTTGCACTGCATATCTAATAATGCCATAAACGTGGAATGATCCTTACTGAAGCCATATTGGCTAGGTGATAACAGATTCACTTTAGTTAGATATTCCATTAGCTTATTGTGCATGATTTTTTCAAAATATTTAGAAAAGTATGGAAGAATCGATATTGGTCTGTAATTGTTTACCTTACTTTTTTCCCCAGATTTATAAAGAGGAACAATTTTGGCAATCTTTAAGTCTGTTGGAACACTCCCCGAGGTGTAGGATGAATTTATAATTTTTGCAAGTGGCTGCGCTATAGTTTTAGTTGTAGCTTTAGCAATTCCAGGGTCAATTTCATCCACTCCACAACTTGCGGAAACCCGTATTTGGTCAGCCGCATCAGTAACATCCTTTTCAGTTATAGTTAAGAGGCCCATAGAGGCACACGGGGAGTCAGTCAAAAATTTGTAAAATGTAGGCTGGTCTCCTGGTATAACTATTTTTGAGGCCAAATCAGGACCAATGTTTACAAAATAATCATTAAACCTGTTAGCAATTTCAGATTTATCAGAGGTGCTTATACCATTAAATACAAATACATCCGTATTGACAGATTTACTACCACAGTTTAACAACAATCTAATATTTCTCCAGGTTTTTTATAGATCGTTATTACATTCATGGAATTTATTTGAATAGTACAGTTTTTCGGCAGCAGTTTTAGTTTTTTTAAAGACGTTTCGAAATTTTGTGAAAGCCTTTTTGTTGCCTTCAGTAGGATTTTTTTAATATTTAGAGTAAAGTCTGGACTTCTTCTTACAGGACTTTAGTAAACCATAAGTCATCCAAGGTTGCTTTAAAATGTGGTGATTCTTAGTAGTAGGCACATTATATGGAAATGATAAGTCATATAAGCACTTATAAACTTCAATAAAGTGTGAGTAAGCTGCACAGGGCTTGCCAGCATCACAATGCAACATCACTTCAGACCAGTCAACATTTTCCAGCAGGTTATTAAATTTGGCAATATTGGAGTCATTTATTATTCTTCTGGTGGAGTTTACTGGACGTACTTTTTGGAGATGAAAGGCGGTATAAAACACTATAGGAAGGTGATCCGAAATATCGTGAATCAAAATAAACGAGTCTTGGTTTTCATCTAGGAAATTCACAAAGATGTTGTCAATTAAGGTGGCAGAACTTGCTGTAATGCGAGTAGGACGCAAAATAGTAGGCAGGAAATTAAAAGAGCACATGGTGTTGAAGAAGGTGTTAGTTGGTCGGTGGTTCTGTGTTTTAAGAAGGTCCACATTGAAGTCACCAGCTAGAATGACCCTGCTCTTAGTACAGTCAAGCTTCGTTAGGAGGCAGGACATATCATCATTGAACTGCTCCATACTAGTATCTGGAGGACGATATATGCTACCAATAATGATATCTTTGCCCTTACTTTGCCTAAGTCTAATAAAGAAATGTTCAAAACTGCTGAATTTGAATCTTGACCACAGGGTATCAATAGCCTCAAAAACTAAGCCGTCTCTAACATAAAAGCCCACGCCTCCTCCCCCGCCTCCCTCCCGGCACTTGCAAACAAAACTATAACCAGGTATAGACACATTCAGACTATTGTCATCATCAAGCCATGTTTCTGTAACGGCCAATACTGCTGCCTTGGAAGTTGATAACAATAACGTAACATCAGACACCTTATAAAACAGACTTCTGCAATTGACATGCATGACTGATAAATGATCTGAATGATTTAGAACTTCAGTTTTCATCAACATCATTTATATGTTGGGTATGATGTCCTACTATGAGTACGATTTATTAACATTTTATTAGCCGCTACATATAATATAACGATATTCTAGAGCTCTGCAAAGACACTTGTTCGAATCCATTAGACCATAATAGAAACTATATTGCATAATATGGCCTCGAGGCTCGATCTATGTTTATAACAGTAATATTTAGATATTATGTTGTGACAACTCTATTTCCTTGCCAATATTTACGAAAATACACTACATTGCCATGTGATAATAATGGTTCATTGGCTTAATTTGACATTGCCTTAGGAGGCTTAGTTATGTATGTGAGCGAGAGTATGTAGAATTAGGTACTTTGAAATTATATAATATTGCTATGAGATCTAGATCTTAGTCTTTTTTTGTTTAATTTGCAGTTACATGTATTGTGAAAGTGCGTCGATATGCCCTGAATCGTCCGTGTATCTGATGAATGCTGCTCGGAAGTATTTCTTGCCCAAGTTAGTCGGAGAATGTCGCAAATGTCTTTTGAAGGGTCTCACTTTAGAGAACATTATTCACTTTCTGGAGCTGAGTTTGCAGTTTGATCACCAGCAAGTTGTGACCGACTGTCTTAAACTGATTTCATTGCATGGAAAAGCTTTTTTTGCTCGGGCAGAGATCGTGTCTGCATCTCGACAGGCAATGGAAGCTATACTCGGGGCAAGATCTATTCCAGTGAGCGAGACGGTCATATACGAGACTACTGTTAATTGGGCTAAATGCCTACTTCGCAGTGATATGCCAGCAGAAACTCCGACCGACCTGCAGATCAGAGAGACCATCGGTGACCTTCTGTACAAGATTCGCTTTCCAATTATGAAAGCAAGTGAATTTGCTGAAGTTAGTTCGGGGAATTGTGTGCTGACAGAGGAGGAGAAATTGTCAATATATTACTTCTTGGCGACAAAGAAGATAAACCCTCAACTGAATTTTCTGGCTGAGCGGAGAATCGGCGAGGAAGTGTGGGTAGATACAAAAGTCGGGCGTACCGCCGAAGATCATTGGTTTACTTCATCAAATTCATCATCTGCACGAAGTTTTGCGATTAACTTCACAGCTGATCAAGACATACTTCTGACTGGCATTAGTTTCAATACGACATGCAAACAGAAAGAATACAGCTTCGATGTGGAAATTTTGCGGTCAGTCAAATCTGTATTCAAGAAGAAAGTGACGGTTCCATGTTCTGGAGATTCAAATCCATTAAAAATCCCGTTTGATGAACCAACTATCATTCAAGCTGGAGTTCTCTATTCAGTAAAGGCTTTTTCTTATATTATTATCCGAGATTATGGGGACGAGTGTCGACAAATATGTGCCAAGGACTCTGTCAATTTTACATTTTCCAAGCACACAGAGTCACAAGCAAGTCAAATTCCACGATTGTACTTCTGTCGTTTGTAAAGCAACCCAACATAATATTCAAGAGATGTGAGCTTTGCGATGGCTTACAGTAACAGCTCTGTATTCAAGAAGCGAGTGACAGATATTAGTGATTTAATTAATACTTGTTTGTTCTTTAATTTTTAGCAGGTATTGTGTTTAGCTAGTTTTAACCTGAGTAGTGTGAGTACTTCTGTTTATAATAATGTCTTCTGTCAAGTACACAGTGATATACACAGCTGCCTAACAACATACAACAATAGGTTTTTGCCTTTGTGCTTCACTGATTGAACATCTATTTTAATCTTTTTTCGTTCAACTAGCTTTGTGTCTTCAAGTCTGCAGAGTATGCATCTATGGCCTTTCTTGAAAATGGTCAATCAATCAAATTCATTTGTTGTTGTTATTAGGTTGACATGCAACTTATTATACCTGTAGATACATTGTTCGTGCATCATGTTGACAGTCAAATTTATAGTAAATATATAAAATATGTTGGTAAAGTAAAGATTATGTGAAAAATAGTTAAGATGATCTTCAATTGACTATGTGAAATTATGTGTAAAATAATGTGTGTAATTATCGGTAATGTGAAGTTCTGCATTATCATCTTGAAGGTTGTATTTGCTACTACAGAGTGGATGGATCAAGGTCAAAAGGTTTACGTGGTAACATGTACAAATTATTGTACAGTTTCAACAACTGTTTTATCACATTAAACACATAACTACTGCTTATATACTCTGTTGAATCATTTAAAAATTCTAGCATTAAACAATAGCCTCGTTGTGTTATTTCAGTTGAAACTTGAATCACTCCTACTGCCTGTGTTAAAAAAGTAAAGTCCATCCAGTTCCATGTGGAACATAGGGAGGCGCTCATCTTTTCAATGGCCTTAAGCCGGCAATGCACAAATCTCAAGGTCTTGGACACGGGGCCAGTGTATCGCAGGACTTTGTCGTTTACTTCGCAGCTTACGCCGATACCAAATTATACTGCTTGGTGGCAGAGGCACGTGTGCGTAAACAACATGCCAAGATCGTTACCCCGAGTCGAACCCGCAACTGCATGCTCCTTGAGCATGCTCCTTGCGCATTACCGATAGGCCACCGAGTCGCACCTGCTTATGTTACCAGCTTCCAATTTATAACTGTACTGGTACATAGGTGGCCCTGCGTAGCGGGACTTTGTTCCCTTGATTTAAGACCACCGTTTGTATAGGCTATCTGTAGCACTGACTTCGAATTGTAACCTGTTGTATTTTGGGAGCAGTAAAAACCTATGAATGAATAATTAAAGAACCACAGATACCTTGTCTAAAACACAGTGCCAGCTGTTGTTCAATCTACCACCCTTGCACGATTACTCTGCACGCCTTCCACCACCCCTTGGTGGGATTCGTGAATTCCTTAATTAATGGTCTTCAGGGAATGTTGTCAGTTACTACTGTTGAAGAACGCTGGCCTACTCTAGAGCAGACCGGTCTCTTTGGCCGTCCTGTAATCTTACTTTTCAGTCTATTTTTGCCCAAACCCCTTCTTCCCACCCCTCTGCAGTACCCGGCATTGCCCGTTAAATTTTTTTTCCGCCCCACGGTGAGGGGATTCGCCAACCCTTCACTGGGTGGTCCAGGTAGCCATCCGTCTGGGTTTGAGGTCAATAGCTGCGAAACTGAGGGTGTGCATTCTGGACAAACATACATACACACATTCTTCTTTACAGATAATCTAGATCACTATCATTATTATTATAGGGCTCAATAAACGACTGAATGCATCATCATACAGATGTATATTATATATACAGCCATTTCTTTAAAAAAATTACAAAATGCCACACAAATGACAGATATTGAATGCTCTTATCTTGCAGTCAACGAGAACAGTTTTAAAAGTCCAAGCTGTGCTACTGCTCACAAGACTCTTCTACCAAAAACAAGAACTCCAGAAACCTCAATTACCAAACGAACACACAGATCTGAATTTTGCATAGATCATCTGCGGAGGGCACTATACTGTTTCTGCCCGTTTTCTTAAGACTTTTCTTTTAATTTCAGGCATTCTTGGCACTGAGAGCGCCTCTGATTAGGTTGCACTGTCAAATGCGCATTATAAAATAACTACGGGTAAATATTATTATTTTTTAGTTTTTACATAGCAAACCTCCATGGTCAGAAGTGCTCCCTGCTCAAAAATGGCTAACTAAGGCAGTTCTTAAGTGAGAAATGAACATAGTGGTGTGACCTCTAGGCACCAGGCGGAGTGCAACCGGAAGCCCATTTCCAGGTTCTAGGGTCAGCAACTGCAAAAGAGCACCAGAATCTGACTCCAGGAAGGTGTAAAGAGTAGTTGTGTACATAAACGTTTGGCAGAAATATTCCCACATTTCAACGCAGCAATAGTAACATCCACCATTTCACAAAACACGTTTACCACTGCATGGTCCAGCTCTAGTCAGATACTCCAAACAATGCCTGTCCTTTATGGTGTCCTATTTCTCAATTCGTCAAAACCGCGGCTTTCAGCGAGTCCCACGAGATCACAGATGCGAGCGCAGAGCATACCCTATTGTATTGTATTGTATTAAAATTTAAAACATTTATAAAGCGCCTCTACTAGGGTGAACCGTTCAGAGGCGCAACCACATGTCTGAAAACATTTTCTTCAAATGTAGTAAAGTCTCTGACATCATGGCAGCAATAAGTTAGACAAAACCAAATTCATAGAAAAACTGGTGATGAAGACAAAGTCATAGATGAGACTCGCAAGTACAAAACACAGTCAACAACGCAACAAAAGGATTCCCACTCAAAACCAAAGCGGCTTTTCACAGAACCCCAGTCAACAAATGTTGCCCAAACTGCTTCACCCATAGCCTAATACCCCATAAAGAGCCACATGTTTTTTATGTTAGAAACTTTATTCCGACGGTTCTCTTTGCCACCCATTAATGACATTGTTATGTTCACATTATTTTTGTTGTTGTTTATATGTGCTTTGACGTGCAACTGGGTGTGTTGTGTCACCCTGATTTGTCTCATTTTCTAATTAAATGAAGATTATTATGAACCCGAACAGGTATAAATGCCATACGCAATGCCACGTCAATCCTCCCAATCTGCATTCCTTGCCCTCAGAAATGCTACATGCAATCAGTCCATAAGAAGCAGAGCACCCCCCACCCTCAAGCCAGCCCTGCGTATGAAGTGTAGGTAACTTCATTTTCCTAGCCTCAGCATATGAGGGAAATGGTATTTCAAAGCAATGTGTTTCGTCTAATTCGTAAACCATCTTGGTTCACCGACGAACGTTGTCCATTTGGAACCAACTCAGGTCAAACCACTTGACCGTCCCTATGAAGAAAGTGCGGATTGCCAAACCCAAAACAGAAACCGATATCAAAAAGGAGAATGACCGTTAGAAAATAAATTGGGAGATGAGAATGAAATGGAGGACACAAACTGATTCCACGACCCTACAATTAAAGCCATCGCAACCTTTGGTTCTGTGAACGTAATGCAAGAAATTTAAAGGATCTCATCCATATAATAATATTATATGAAACAAGAAGACTGAACTGGAAGGACAGTTTTGACTCTTGAGTTTTCAGTTCTTCGACTGTACACAATGCAACAACACATTACAAAACGCCTCTTGAAAAGGCGCTATATAAATTCTCAGAACGAATGAATTAACAAACATTCACTTAGATCATACAGACAGCCGTGGGCAAAGCGCTTCGGCAAGTTACTTAAGATGTCCTATACGAAGCATCTGAGTGATTATTGATATGGCGCTATATAAATGTCCATATACATACATACGAACATCATGACACATACATACATACGAACATCGTCATACATACATACATACAAACATCGTGATACATACATACATACATACAAACGAACATCGAGGTACATACATACCTTAACATTCAGTAACATTTAATGCATTGCTCAGCAGAAGAAGAACACTCAGACCAGAAAGACATTTGATTCATCAAAGTGCATAAACGAGTCGGGAGACACCACAAGACATCTCTGACCCATGCAACTTTGACCCTGACCCATGCAACTACGACTTTGACTCCAATCCATGCAACAATGACTTAGACTTCAATCCATGCAATGAAGACTTTTGACCCGTGCAACCAAGAATTTGACTTCAACCCATGCAATTACGACTACGACTCTGACTCGTACAAAGTCTAAGACTTTGATGGTTTATACACACGAGCCACGAGCAAGACTTTTATTCGTGCAACTCAACAGAGCGAGCAATGACTACACGCAACTTCACCAATCAATAAATAAGAATGCAGTACCGTACTATCCAATTGACCACAACTTACAGACGCACAGGTAAAGCACATGAGACAATGGTTGCACATCGACGCACAAATGTGCACTACAATGGATGCACATCAACGCACAGAAGTGTACATTACAAAGGTTGCACACAACAATGCACATAAGTGTGCATTAAAATGGTTGCACACCGACGCACAGACATGTGCATTACAAAGGTTGCACACACCAACGCACATAAGTGTGCATTAAAATGGTTGCACATTGATACACAGAAATGTGCATTACAATGGTGGCACATCAACACACATGTGTGCGTTACAATGGTTGCACACATCAAAGCACATGTGTGCATTAAAAATGGTTGCACATTGATACACGGAAATGTGCATTACAATGGTTGCACATCAATGCAAATAAGTGTGCGTTGCAACGGCTGCACATCAACGCACAGAAATGTGCGTTACAATGTATGCACAATTGCACATCAACACACACAGAAGTGTGCACTGCAATCTGTCTCATAATAATAATAATTTTCTGCCATTTTCTCCACCGAGCTGACGCAGAATGGACTGTAACGGTGACCTGGCAAAATGTCATGTGACAAAACCTCATAGACAAAAATGTCGTAAGTATAAAGAGTAAATAAGAGTTTATTTTAATAATCGAAAACCTCAAAATTGACTGAAATGTGATTGCAACAAAACGTTTTCGATGGTAAAAACCAGGAGGAAAGCAAAATCCAACAAAATAACTATTTAGTATTGCTACAATGCTTTCTGAATTTTTCCAAGGGAATTGAAGGACATTTTCCAGTTGAAATGAAGTACATTTTGACTGAGTCTAGCTCTCAAACATTTGTCAAAAAATTATTTGACTTCTTTTATATAATCTGATGAATAAAGCTCGCTTCAAGTGTTCATTTAGTGTTTGTATATTATCGAAACAACATACAAAATTTATATCAGAAACCCTTGCAATTTCTCTTTTTCGACGGCAAAAACGAGGATTTTGATACAATCAAATACTAAATTCAACACTTAAATTTACTCTTTCATACCTATGGCATTTTGCCTGTGACATTTAGCCAGGTGACATTCTGTAGTTAACGAAACCACTCAAAACAGCGAGGCAAGAAGAAGAACAAACAGTTTTTTGATTAATCGTCGACAAAGTCGCGACCACAACTCTCGCCGACAAGACCAATCCGACGCTCGCCTACGATTCCCCGCAATTCCCTAACTTGTCCCCTCCCCAAATATTCCCCAGTTAGACAGACCCCACAACTGATCAATCGTAGAGATCCGAACTGTACGTTGGAAGCTGGAGCACGCAGTACCCGACGCCGGTGTGGCTCTGCGGCAGCGACCCGACCGTCTCCCACATGTTGGTGAACGGGTCGTAGCGCGAGACCATCTTCTGCCCGGTCTTCGTCTGCACGTTGTACCCGCCGAGAACGTACACCTGTTCCTGGTAGAGAACGCACGACGCCTCCTTGTGGGATATCGACAGCGGCGTTATGAGCGTCCACTGGTCGGCCGCGGGGTCGTAGCTCTCCGACTGGAGAACGGGGAGCGCCTGCTGGTTCTGGTTGAGGTTGCACCCGCCGAGAACGAGCAGCCGGCCCTGCGACGCGCACATGACGTGCCAGCCGCGCGGCGTCAACATCGGCGCCAGATCGTCCCAGTGCTGCGGCGCCTTCGCGTCGTAGCGCTGCAGGTCGGGCGTGAAGTGGTTGTTGCTGTAGCCGCCGGAGATGTAGATGTGGTCGCCGTGGACGACGCCCGCGTGCGCGTGGTACGCCGACGGCATCGAGTGCCCCATCGCCCAGCAGTTGCGCTCCGGGTCGTAGATCTCGCACGTCGCGAGGCTGCCCTCCTTGAACTTCCCGCCGACGGCGAATATCTTCCCGGCGAGCACGCCCGCGTAGAAGTAGGCGCGCTTGCTCTTCATCGCCGCGCACGTGAACCACGCGTTGAAGCGCGGGTCGTAGCGGACCATCGAGTTGATCGCCGACTCGCCGTGCGCGCACTGCGTCGTGCACCCGCCGAGAACGTACAGAAAGTTGTTGAAAACGACGATCTGCATGTGGCTGAGAGGATTGGGGAGCGTCGTCATCGTCCGTCTGCTCTGTAGACTCGCGGCGTTGATCTGCTCCTCGAACACGTAGACCTCGTCGTGAAGGCCGGGGTGCGGGTGGATCTCGCGTCCGCCGATGCTCACGAGCCGCTCGACGAACGCTCGCATCTGCGTGCTCGCGCCGGACTTGAGCGGCTGCGAGTGGGGCACGACGTGGTAGTTGAGCGCCCACAGCACCATGTCGTGCAGCTCCTTGTGCTTCAGCATCGCGTCGACGTTCTGCACACGGTCGACGATGTCCGACGGACAGATGAGCGGGAACCGGATGTTCGCCATCAGCTGGACGGCGTGCTGGTCCTGGAGGGTATCGGTCCGCAGCCAGTCCCACGCCACCTGGAAAATATCGATCTCCCTAAGGTGGAGCAGTCCGTTCTTCAGGCAGTTCACCATCTGCTCGAACGTGAGCAGGGCGAGCGCCCCGTCCTTCGCGATGTCGAGCAGATTCTCGGAGATGAACGAGTCGATCTGGCGGAGCGCGGACGACATGCTGTACAGCTTCGCCGTGTTTATGAAGTCGTAGAAGTTGTGCGTCGTCATGCCGCTGAGGAAGTTGCGTTCGCAGAACTCGATGACGGGTGTCACCTGCATGTGTGTCGCCGCCGCGATGACGTCGAAGATGTCGTCGCCCTCGAGCGTCGTCGTCGACGTGTAGATGACTTCGAGCACCTTCTCGAGACCCTTGCTCGTGACACCCTTCAGCTCGATCTCCTTCTGACTGCACTCCTTCATGCCGCTCGTGAACATCGACCGAAAGTAGTCCGAGCACGAGACGAGAATGACCTTGTGCACGTCGAACTTTTCGTCTGAAAAAAACACGGTACATTATTCATTGACTTGAACTTGTTTATTGATCCCAAGAATATCAAACAGACAATTATGCATTCATAATAGTACGCAAAGTGATTAATTACAGTTAACAATTGCGATAGTAAAGCTTAGTGTACAATCATTACTGTGAAATGTAGGGAGCAATGGGCTACCCGAAGGGAGTGATCCCGCTACTGGGGCCTATTTACCAAAGAAAAAATTCTTCATTATAATATCAGATTATATAAAAGAGGTAAAATAAATTTTTGATAAAAGTTTGAGAGGTAGACAGAGCGAAAACTCCTTCATTTAAACTGGGAAATGTCCTTCAATTTCCTTGGGAAAATGTCCTTCGTTTAAACTGGAAAATGTCCTTCAACTCCCTTGACAAAATGATCATTTTTCTTTGCAATATGCCCATTTTTCTTGGCAAACGTCCTTCATTTCCTACTAGATATTAAAACTTTTTTTCATCAGTTTGAATAAAAGAGTCTAAATATTTGTTTATATAAGTTTGCTCACTTTGGAAAATGCCCTTCATTTTTTGTGTATAAAATGTTCTTCATTTTTCTGTGCAAAATGTCCTCTTTTTTTAAATGTCCATTATTTTTTCTTGAAAAGGTCCTTCCTTCATTTCTTATTAGATATCAAAACTGCTGTTTTAAAAAGTTACATTATTTATTCAACTAAAAGCTGTGCTCTTTTACCATCCTAGAGTCGGGAGCGCCTCTGAATAGTCCCCTTGGAGAGACGATATAGAAATTCCTGAATGAATAGGGAGGCAAGGCGGGAGGGCAGGTGCTCATCAACAGTTCTTCAGTTCACAACAGGCCTTCACGACCCTGGAGGATAGAGGATAGATACATACTACATAGAGACAGATAAATCTTAAAACAAAAGAACATTTCAGAAACAACACACAACAGATCCGACGCTTCCCACAGCAGCATAGAAACAGCAGCTACAACCTTCAGCGATGAGCGTGACATCGCAGAGCACCTTCTCGCGCTTCAGTTTGTTCAGCCCGTGCATGATCCGCATGCTGTGCTCCGGGTTCTTGTCGAGCGCAGTCGCCGTCGACGCAGCGTGACCGTTGAGCCCGGCGGCGGCGCTGTTGCTGTCCAACTCACTCATTGTTGACGACGACGATGAGCTGTTGTTCTCTAGTCGTGCTCTCTTCACCCTCGGAAAATGGAACATTGACTCTGCAACACGACAAAGAAACAGACGGTTAACCCTTTAATACCCTCCGGCATTAAAGGGTTAACAAAACAAACTGCTAACAGGTCAGAGGTGCGGTGGTGTAGCGGTAGCCTATGTTCGGTGCATTGGAACCGGAGGGTTGCGGGTTTGAATCCACCTCAAGCTGCCTATGCGAGGAGACCGTGAGCATATCTGTCACTCACAATTGCTTGTGCGCCTCGGCATGAAACTCTGATTCAGTATCTGCACTGTAGTCGGGAGCGCTTCGATTCTCTAATCAATAATACTAATTCTGTGTACAACAAAGCACTTTGCAACAATAATGAAAGGCTCAAAAGAAACAAGTCTTCAGTGTAATTATCATAATCTAACAACCTTAAAATTTATAAGCAAATTGTCAATTTAATCAATTTACATAACTGCTCAAAGAAATGTAGCAATCTCCAGAAGAACAGATGCAACTCACAGTGCAAAGTCTCACAATATTTCTGCAGTCACACGATTCAAAACTTCACGACAAGTTTCAACGAAGCAACTCAGAGGCATAGTCCGCTCAGTTCAAGACTAACTTCCCTCAGTCAACCTAAGAAGCACACACACACAAATATCCATATTAAAGCATGAAAAACTTTGAAGTATTAAAGTAGTCACATCAGCATGATTCGTGGTGCCATACACTAATATATTTCACTGTATTCCACTGCTTTCTTCTTCTTAAATACGATTGGTTAAATTTTAGAATATCCGCACCAGAAACTTCCTCAAATAGAAATGTGCATTAGTCTTTGAAAATAATAAATGTTACGTAAATATTCGTAATCGGTTTGTATAAGCGCCAAATAAAAGATGTAGCTTGCTTCTTGTCGAACGATGCAAGTAACACCCAATCTCATTCACTGTTATCACTTGTTAGTTCTTAATAACCCGCTCGACTCCTCAGTCTACAAAATCAACCACACAGTAGCCTACTCCTCGCCCCTTCAAACATCAATTAAAACCGCGGCGCAGCCAGAATAGAAGGATATAAACAGTATAACACTCAAGCGGCCAGTATCACAGCACTGACGATGATATTTACAATAAGCAAAACAGATCGATGATGATAAACAGTTACACGGCAAATCGCCAGAGAGATCTTCACAATTTTTCATCGTGTTGATAATTCGTAAAATCATCAGATACGTTCATTAATTCTATTTTAGATGGAGGCTGAAATTTAGAAACAAAACCTTTCATCAAACGAAACGATGAAAAGAGAAGCAGGTAAAATGCAGTCCTCAAAACTTTGTATCGTAAAGCCGTTAAAACACCAGAGTGCGTTTTATATCGCGCTTTAATTTATCACGCAGAGCAAATTGAAGATGCACGCGGTTTTATCATAGGTCTTTGGGTTTTATGAAGCGAATATCTGGGGTGAATTCCATCGCAAACGCTCTCAGTTTTAATGGGTGGGTTAGGGAGGCGGGGCAGAAGTGGTGTCGGTAGTAGGCTTAATGGTGATGGTGAGGATGTTTTCGCAAAAATTTCAGACAAAGCTCCTTTCTATTCTATTAGGCTTAATTAATTGCATGTTCAATCAATTCTGATAACCTTTTTAGTGCTTCAATGCTTCGCGGTCGAATTCCTCTAGGCCTACTGTCGGGAATTCTTCACGCGTATAAACCTTTAGAATATTTCGGGGGCAAGGGCGGATCCTGGGGTCCAACCCGGACATGCCCCCCATTTAGAAATGCCCATGTATCGTGTCCCCATTTGGTTTCAACAAGCTTAAAATTTGGTATATTTTCAAGGACTTGAACTTATAATGACTAAAAAAAATAGGTCAACTTTTTTGGCGGATGAAATGGTACAATTTTCCGGAAAATATGGCCAGATGACTAAAAAAAGTCATCAACTTTTTGGCGGATACGATTTTTTTCCCCAGACCCAAGGACAAGAATTTTTGCCCCTTCCCCCCTGTATCCGCCCTTGTTCGGGGGTGTGATGGAAATGTTGCATATTAGCCTATACTTTTTAGGGGAATTCTGAGTATAATAATTATAGGCCTAGCCTACTATGTAGCCTACGACACCTCTCGAGTTTTTTCTGAGAAGGACTTTCCCCCAGAGACGTCGAGATTAAACACGCTGAACAACTAGACCTACACCTACTCCCGGTCTATATAGTTGTCCACCTATCGCGGCTTCTCGATCCTCTAACGGTCTAACCACACCATCCACAGTAGCCTACTAAGTAGCCGCCTGATTGACACTCTGCTTCGACCTTGACCTAAAATCGATTTCGAACGTCTGCCGCCGATTGAATTGTAAGACTGACCACTTGAGAACAAAACCGATTCCCGCTAGGCTACTTATAATTATAGCTTAATTAGGCCTATAGCTTATAGCCTAATGTGAACGCCGAAGTGATCTCTGGATGAAGATTAGCCTAAGCCAACGATTACAACCGTACGTTAGTCATTGCCTCAATTTGTTATATTAGCAAAAGGCAAAGCCATATGACGTTCCAAGGTCGTCGTAGCTAGGCTTTAGGTAATCTCGCATTCGTAGGCCCCATGGCCATTAAGTTGGCTTTAGCCTACGGCTAAGCATATTCACACTGGGTCTTAATTATACCGTCATGTCACTCACGTGAACTCATTGTTGGACATGACTCGAGCATGAACGCTTAATGCGGAAAATGACAGTGCCAGTCCCAATAAAGGTTGGATTAGGCGAGGAGGAGGGCGACACCTGTGGTGCAGGATCTCAAATCCGATCAATCAGTCAATAGAACAAGTCTCGAAGATGTCCGATGAAGTTCGCGCGCTGTGTAAAAATCGACGGGTTTCAATGAGCAAGGCTGAAAAGTAGCCTACGCAGATTTAGTTTTCTTGATTTCGAAAATTACTTGGTTTGAACCATGGGCGGAGTTGATCAGGGGCTATAGGCTAATCTCTCCCAAGAACAAGAAAAAATGGGTCATCAGTTTTTTATGCGTCGAAATGGTGTATTTTCACGAGATTTTGACCGAAGGACTAAAAATGGTCATCAGAAATTTGGTCGATGAAAATATTGCCGGCGCCGCTCGTTAGCTGGACCAAGTTTTAGCCCCCCCCCCCCCAACTGAAACCAAACTCCGCCCATGGTTTTAACCCACACCCCCCCCCCCCCCATGATGACAATGATGATGAGCGACGAGTCGACGACGGTGATTGGCCGATTAACTTATGGCCTATATAGGGTGACAATTGTGGGGTGGGGGTGGTCAGAGGCTATACAGTCCTTCCTAAGACTCCAAAGTAGGCCTGAAGCTAGCAGGACTGGTTTGTTGCGGAGTTCTACAAAAAGAACAGTTCTAAATGAGTTATTGCAGCTGTGCAGGCACTTTTGTCAAGTTAAAAATAATAGTTAAATAATTTTGTTCATTGTCATACAATTTGGACTAGCCTATAATTTTCCATGGACGATGGAAAGGCCGGGAGAGAAGTTGTGCAGTTCTAGCAATTCCTTAAAAGAAGCCTTGCAATTACGTACAGTATTCTTTGTACCTCCAAAATTTGCACCCCCAAATTCCACACGAATCAAGGTCCAACCTCTCAGATATTTACCCACATCAATTCTCATACTGCCATACATAATACATTCACTGCTCTTGATCTAGATCCATAGTTTATCACAGCTGTTATTAATTAATTGCAGGCTTTTTGCAGCCGAAGCATTTATACCATTTTATGAAGCAGCTATAGCTATTGTATGCGATAAGGCATCTATGACATAGGCCTATACTTGTGGCGAGCGCAAGGGCCGCGGTGAGATAAGCTCAAGCGATCGAGTCTTATCTGAGAAGATTGCGACAACGTTATGATGTGGGATGTTTATACCGGAGAGATTCTATTCGCTGGCTACCTGTCGCCTGATAGATCTTGCTTCTTCAGTCGCCTGTCCCGGTGGTTCAACGTTCTATAACATGTTTTCTAAATAATAATGACCCGCTGCCTCTCTCTTGTTGGTCATGCCAGTATAACCTCCGATCCGTTCTGCGTAGAAATGATCTTTGGATCGAAATCTTTGCAGTTCGATCGCAGGCGACCAGAAGCGCCGGTCTTCGTCTGTTTTGAAAGTTAAATTGCGAAAAATCTAGAGAGGGTGACAGTTGCATTTGCGAATAATTCTGTTTCGATTCATCAAGTCACAGCTGTATACGACTGAGTTGAACGTAAGTTTGACAATTTTTGCTAAAACGTACAGCATAGACTATAGGTTTAGGCTAATACAAGATTGGAGTGTCAGTACGATACAAGATGCTTTGCCCTGTTGGATGTTGGAGATCATGCTCTAATTTAGGTGGCCAAACTATAATAGGACCTGGCATAATTATACGTAAGCAAAGGCAGTAACTGAGCTGGTATAACCAAAAGTATTTACTTTGACCTACTTCTGAGAGCCAAGGGTACTGTGGTTAAATACTTGTTTCAACTGTGATTTTCTTTTCACAAATTACAGCAGTTGGACTGTGACCTATTTTTGATTGCCAACGAGGTCAGCTGTGACTTGGATCTAAGTGTTTTCATTGATATTGGAATCAATCAATCAACCAATCATTCATTCAATCAATCAATCAATCAGTCACTCAATCAGTCAGTCGGTCAATCAGTTAATCAATCAATCAATCAACCAATCATTCAGTCATTCAATCAATCAGTCAGTCAGTCAATCACTTAGTCAGTCAGTGTTGGTGTTCAACTGTTTTAAATTTTGTACAATTGCATGTCTAAGGATTTTCTCAGAGCGTTTTCCCCGCCATCATCATCTTGCACAATGGGATTTGGTGAATCAGGAAGCGAGAGTCCGGCCTCCAGCGGGAAGGAACTCATCGGGGATCCAGTGAAGAAGGTTAAGCTGGATACGGAGGATGAGGAGGAGAATGTCATCTACGCCGGTCAGCTGTATTACCGAGACGATGCTGGCGTCCTCTATGAACTGAAACCAGTTCGAAAGCCAGATGGAAAGATGCCGTTCGCGGTTGCGGAGGCTGCGGATAAACTCCGTCTCCATGACGACGACAGCTCGACGACGACCTCGTCCATCCGCTCCACTGACAACTGGGTCCACAATTTCCAGAAGGTTCGTCAGATTAATTAATATGTCCTCTGAGGTTTTACGTCTGTTATTTGGAGTGTGGAGGAAGTGGTTGGGAGCTCAACTTGGTGGATTATGAGGGACTTCGATTGCAGGTGTCTTAAACGGTGTGTTACCTCTAATCTAACTTTTACCGCTCATTCCTATCTTCTTATCCACCCTGCTTGGTGAGAGGCCTAAGTGTCGCCCTGCTTCTTTATCCAGGCTTGGGACTGGCGCACTGTCAGACAACGAACAGTGCCGGAGTTTCTATACATACCAATTCCCGAACTTTCCTCTCGTTCTGCCCTGCGGGTGCCCCAGAGAAGCGAAAACCACGACGAAGCAGCTGTTTAGTATCAACAATCAGACGTGATTGCTTTTTTTTATCTCCATGCATAGCAAATTCATTTTAACACAAAATCGCTGCAAAGGATTCAATGGCCCAACAAATATGTACATTATTATATCAGGACGCTGGAGTAATTAATTTTATGAAGTCTGTTTAACCACGGTCTAGCTCAGGTTTTTTGCGTGCCGTTGTACAGAAAATGTGCAGTTCTAACTGGATTTATGCATGCAGTAATGTTGTAGAAGCACTTCTGTACACTTAAAGCTAGCAAAAAGGCCAATGTCCTTCGATTTGAAGTTATTTGCCATGCATGGAGAATGGGAAAGGAAAGAAGAGGTTGTGCAGTTCTAAACATTCCTTAATTAAAAAACAGCCCTGGTCGAGCTCCAATGGACATACTAGGCCTACATGCAAACGCCTTTTCTTTCGGAGCCGAGGCCCGAGACAATGCGTATATGCGACTCTTTTGTTTCGCTGACTTTCAGGTGACTCTGGACGTGCTGAGGCGACACAAGACTGCGATTATTCGGACGATTCTCTTTCTTCTGTTCGTCGGTTACACCGTCTACTTCAGCTTCGCTCTCGTCTACAGCGTCGAAATGTCCATCACTCTGATCGTCTTCACAAGTCTCGCAGTCGCTGGATTCACCTACGCTTACATACGAGATCACTTCGGAGACGCCATCTACAGGAACATCTTCCAACCAATCGGAGACTTCCTCTCCAAACACTGGCACATCATCAAATGGTAGGCCTAACTACTACTACATACAACATGTTCCTTATCCAGGGCTTTTTTTAACGTGCAGTTCTACACAAAATGTGCAGTTCTAAATGGATTTTGTGCAGTTGTAAAGGCATTTTTGTGCAGTTAATTTTTTTTTAAATTTCATTGTCTTCCGATTTGGAATAATGCGCCACTTTAAAATGACATTTGGAGAAGCCTATAGTAGGTCTATTGCAAGTTTTGTGATTGAAGTTTGTGTCTACACTTTGAAACCAGCCTAACCAAATCACTATCTTGTTTTGCGACTCAGAATTATTATAAGCAACGGTAGCTAATAATATAGCTATTGTGTACTACTTCACAAGGAGTTGGTTTATGTCTCCAAAATTCGCTAAGACTCAACTACTTCCAGGTACAATTTTTTAAGAAATTCCCGGGGCTGCCCCAGAGGGCCCAGACCCCGATAAAAACCGGAAGTGAAAAAAACCCGACATGTGATGTGTCAGGAAAAGGCATGAGACGTGTGTGAGGTTATGTGGTTGGGAAAAGAGAAAGGGGATGCGGTAAAGATTCAGTGAAATTTAATAGTATAAAGGAAAGAGGAGGAGGAGAGGGAGGTCGTCAAGGCCGCAGCTAGGGGTGTGTGTGTTTTGGGTGTTTGAACACCCCCATATAGGAAATATAAAAACTAGTATAATGCAATTACTAGAACCTGATGTAAAAACCATGAAATAAAACCATGAAAACACCATCAGAAATGGAAAATGTAAAAAAATAATAGAATATTAGTCACCAGCACATAATTAAAAATGAAATTGAGCGAACAATACTAAGAAAGCCGTTTCCGATGGTCTTCTGAACTTTTGACGACTAAAAAAGGTGTCTTCAGAAATTTTGACAATTAAAAAAATATGTTTTCAGAAATTCTGACGACTAAAAAAGGTGTCTACAGGAACTTTTATAAATAAAAAAGATGTCTTCTGAAATTTTGACACCAAAAATCTTGACAACTAAAAAAGGTGTCTTTAGTAATCTAAGCAGCTGGAAAAGGTAGGTCTATCTTCAGAAATTTTGTGAACTAAAATAGGGTGTCTTTATAAAAGGTGTATTTAGAAATTTTTACAACTAAAAAATGGTGTCTTCAGAAATTTTTGCGACTAAAAAAGGTGTTTTCAGAAATTTTTACAACTAAAAAAGTTGTATTTAGAAATTTTTACAACTAAAAAATGGTGTCTTCAGACATTTTTAAGACTAAAAAAGGTGTCTACAGGTGTTTTCAGAAATTTTGGCCAAAATGTGCAATTCTAAATGGATTTGTGCAGTTGGTAAGGCTGGGGAAGTTGTGCAGTTCTAAAATTTCCTTAAAAAAAGCCCTGTCCTTATCTTCTTTTGCTTTTGTCATGCATTTATCATTGCTACTGGAAGGGAAAATGGATACAGCTCTAAAACTAAGATTCGACTGTACAATAGGCCTACATGCACTGGTTGTGATCACACTGATGTACGGACCTGAGATCGATGTGGTCTAAGACGGTGACAAAACAGGAAAATCAATCACATAAATTAAATTTATATAGCACCCCCTTCAAGATCTCTACTCGGCGCTCTTAACCCAGGCCTGGTCAAAAAGAAAAGTCTTGAGAAGACGATAGCAGAGTCACGGGTAAGCGAGCGGAGTGTCGCAGGGAAGCCATTCCAGATAGCTGGACCCACCACGGAATATGCTCTTCGTGTCCAAAATTTGGCTATGCATGTGGTTTAAATATACATGACATATACACGTATGTGTGTACGTGGCTTACATGTACATTGCATTAATGTATGTTTTTTTAATGCATTGATATTATGTATATATCTACAGGTTCTTATATCCAGCTCTGGCGATTGTGTTCATCCTCTACCTGACGTTGTCTGTGATAACCGAGGTCAAGCAGCTTCAGTCGCTGTCAGGTTTCATCTTCTTCACCATCGTCATGTACCTGACGTCAAAACATCCGGATAGGGTAAGGCAGGCCCCTTCCTCCCTCTCTGATCGATCGAGTCACATCCTCCTATAGATATAATTTTCTTTAGAAATACAAAGATATATAGGCCTAGGGCATATAGTGTGATCTAAATTTGAACAGAAAGTTGGCAGTATAATTATATAGGCCTATATACAACTGCCACTGATGACTAAAATAATATGTGATTGCAAGAAAGATTGGTCACGGACATGCTGGAATTAGTTAGACAGATTCCTCGGTTTTACTCCTCCCTCCCGGTCTTGAATAGCCTATAGCACCGGAGCGAACAGGGAATGTTGGCTTTAGCGGGATTGATCTTATATAGAGCCGGTGGTTTAACATTGCTTTTCTGTGCGCTGAGAAACTTTCTAAGATTTCCACACCTACACACACGCACACACGCAAGCATACCCAGTACCCACACATACACGCACGCACACCCACACATACACTCACACACACGCCCATTCATAGACTCGGTTGGTCGTCTGTTCGATGTCCGTCTAACTCCAATTGTTGATTTCTTTTTGTCGTGCAGATTCTTTGGCGTCCAGTGATCTGGGGTCTCGCGCTGCAGTTTGTTTTGGCGATCTTCGTCCTGCGTTGGGAGTATGGCTACATAGCAGTCAAGTTTCTTTCGGACGAGATCGTCGACTTCATCATGTTCGGATGGGAAGGAGCAGCAGTCGTCTTTGGAGATCCCTTCCTCATCCTACATCCATTCGTTTTCATGGTACGACTTACATGTACAGAACCTTTTGTCCAATACGAGAATAGTTTGCATTTCTCGTGCTCTGCGTAAATATATAAATATAAACTGTCTTTAAGAATGTAAAATTTCCTTTATAAATTCTTACTTCTGGCCAAGACATTGGCCAAAAACCTTAGGGGGTGTATTTTTTCGCCCACCCTGTAGATAGTCATTTCATTTCTAAATTCTTGCTTCTGGCCAAGACATTGGCCAAAAACCTTAGGTTTTTTTTGCCCACTCTGTAGATAGTTGCCTCTCTCCTGTGACTTACCGGGTACAAATTATAAGCAAGAAACAGGAGTAGCATAAAATTTTATGTAGCAGTTTCGGTTTAACGACATTGCGTCATAACAAAGATCATACATAGCGTTGCCCTCCTCTTTACCCAGGCTTGGGACTGGCAATACCAAAGCACAAGCAGTGGCGGAAACAGCATTGGCTGTGTGTGTAGCCTATATTTGCTGTTTAACGTCACTGTGTGGTAACAAAGACCATTAGCGACGCCCTCCTCCTTTATCCAGGCTTGGGACTGGCACTGGCAGAGTGCAACCAGTGGCTGACTGTTAATTTGTCTTATACATAGGCAATGCCGTTGTTGATCTACATGGGATGCGTGACGTCCATTCTCTACTACGTCGGAGCGACGCAATGGGCGGCGTGCAAACTGGGATGGCTGATGCAGGTTACCATGGGAACGACGGCTGTTGAATCACTCAACACAGCAGCCAACATCTTCCTCAACGGAGTAAGTCACCCATTCATTCCACCATCCAACCATCCGTTCGTCCATCCATACATCCGTATATCTATCCATCCAACCAAGCATTCATCCATCCATACATCCATATATCTATCCATCCAACCATTCATCCAGCCATACATACATGCATCTATCTATCCATCCAACCAACCATTCATCCATCCATCCATACATCCATTGTTTGTTTGTTTGTATGTGCACTTGTCATAGCGCCCCTTCAAGCTCTCTTTACTCAGAGGCGCTCCCGAGTGCAGAGCGAACACCACATCGGAGTTTGAGCAATTGTGAGCAAAGTACTTGCCCAAGATTCTTACGCTACTCAGAGGCGCTCCCGAATGCAGAGCGGACACCACATCGGAGTTTGAGCAATTGTGAGTAAAGTACTTGCCCAAGGTCCTTACGCGGCGAGGTGGATTTGAACCTCCAACCTTCCGGCTCCAAGGCAACGACGCCAGCACTATGCCACCGCGCCCCTTCTATCTATCCTTCTATCCACCCACCCATCTTTGCATACGTCCATCCATCAGGCATACTTCATGCATGTTTCAGTCCAACTAACCATCCATTGATTCCATTCATCCATTCAGCCATCCATCTATCCATATATCAATCTATCCAACAGTCACTTCACGCACCAAGCCATATTAGCATTCATCTGTAATTATCAAAAATCCATCCATCCATTCTATCCATACATCCTTCCATTCATCGATATTACTGCTATCCGTCTATATATCCACCAATTTCCGTATCCGTCTCTTCTTAAACTGTTTCCATGACAACTGCGACTCTATTGTTTCAGATGGATACGATGTTGATGTTGCGCCATTATCTCGACAAATTAACCCTTTCGGAGTTCAACTGTCTGCTCGTCGGAAACCACGCGACTGTCGCAGGATTCGTCTTCGCTCTCTTCGTCATGTTTGGGGTTAGTGTTCAAAGTTGTCATTTCTTTCCTATTTCTGCAGCTTTCCATGTCATCTCTCTATGTTCTGTTACATTACACCAGTGTGAGAATTGTGGAAAAATAACTGGGGTTGGAATATAAATGATCCACTTGGAATTGGGGTGTGAAAAACAGACTTTACTTAAGGCTAGCTCTAAGAAAGACTGGGGGGGTTGAAAGCCCAACCCATGGCGATTAATTATTCGTAAAGTTTTGAATTGAAAGTGTTGTTCTTATGTCTGCCTCTTTGTATCTCCGTGTGTGTCTGTGTGTATACGTATAGGCTCCACCTCAGCATCTTCTGTCGGCTGCTGTCATGTCTGCTCCGGCCACGATCGCCATCTGTAAGTTGAATTACCCTGAAACGGAGGAATCCATCACCAAAGACATGGAACAAGTGACGCTTACTGAAAGGTTTTTGCTATGACATTTCGCACACACCGCATCATGCACTCATCGTCGTAATAATTGTTGCGAACTCGAAACCTTTATAGTTACAAGTTACAAGTTACAACAAAGCTTCACTGTCATCCTTCACTGTCATCCCCTTAACGCAATCATCTTCCAGTCAATCAATCACTCGATCAATCAATAAATCGATCAAACCTCATCAGTCCAAATTTCTTACCAGTTGATTTGCATGAAGTCGAATAATAGCCTATATTTTCGCTTGCCTTTGTCTTATAACAGTGAGGAGGTGAATGTCTTTGAGGCTGGTGCCAACGGTGCTGCTGTCGCTGCCAAGACTGTATCAGCAGTCGTCGCCAGTTACATCGCTTTCATGTCGATCCTGGCTTTCATCAATGCCACTCTGTCGTGGCTCGGAGGAAGAGTCGGATTCTCCGAACTCAGCTTTGAGGTAACTATACCGGCTTATTCAAACCAGTCTATAAATAAAAGAGAAGTTCCGCTGTTCTATAAAGCGGCAAGTGGTATCTGGTTGGGAGTGGATGGATAACTCGTCCAGTGGTAGCTCATCCAGTGGTAGCTCATCCAGTGGTAGCTCATCCAGTGGTAGCTCATCCAGTGGTAGCTCATCCATGCAGTGGTAGCTCATCCAGTGGGGCGCGGTGGTGTAGTGAGTATGTTCGTCGGCTTGCAGCCGAAGGGTTGCAGGTTCGAATCCAGCTCTTTCTGATAATAATTATATTTGGTCAATTGTTTTTCCAGTTGATCTGTTCCTACATAATGTGGCCGATTGCTCTGATGATTGGCATCGATATAAACGAGTGTCAAGAGGCGGCTAAGCTGATCGGATTGAAGATCTTCGCAACGGAGTTACTCGCCTACCAGGAACTCGGAAAATCCGCTGACGCTGGCAGATTAAACGTAAGCTAAACTAATTAAGTACCGTGAATTAACAATGAGTATAGTTTAGTACATGTAGCATTTATTTAACCAGTAATTAGCCAATAAAATATTTGTTTATGAACATTATGGTCGTTTCAAAGGTACTTTCGCCTCACACCCTGAAGACGAGACCTGACCAATCAGACATGACATTGCATTCCATAAATAATATTAATCTCCATAGGTTCCTGAGGGAATGAAGTACCTCAGGGGAGAAAAATGACAGGAAGGAATTGTCAGAGAAGAAAATGCTTTCTAAACAACAACAACAACAATAATAATCTCTATCGCTGAGCGGTTGTAAATTTTATGTTCCGCCATATTGTCACTATAGAGAGGTTGATTTCGACACTCAATTCGAATGTCAATGTTACACTTACAATGAGAGTCAATAGTTATGAACAGTTCATTTGGTAGGACACTACAGTACTATACAGTCACAGTGAGAGGAGATTTATAAAATCTGTGAAGAAAATTAAGCTGGCATATAGGCCTACTATGGACACATCATAACAAAAGAAAAGAGTTGTTTGGAGAAGGAAATAATTCAAATCACAACAACATGATCACGTGCACGAGGTAGACCAACACGAAATGAATGGATAACATCAAAACGTGAACTGAACTCTCAATTGCGGAACTGATAAAGAGGGTTTAGAATAGACAGCAATGAAGAAAATTTGTGCACGACGCGGCCAGCCTTCAAATTGAGGTTGGGCAGTATGGTGAAATTTGTATTGCAAATTCTGTTGTAAACTACCTTTGGAGGTCACCCATATAGGCCTACAAGTAGGCTAATTAATACCATAAGCCTATGCTGATTCTTCCGATTCTCCTCACATCCCTCGTCATTTCAACTCTAAGCATCACCCATCTTAGCCGTCCATCTGCCGGCCTGCCTGACTCTCCGGACTTGACCCGCTGCCTATCGATTTTGTTTTGATTAAGTGTCTGTTAATAAGCTGGTTCCGCAACTTAGCTTTTGTGGGCGCTGTAGAAGTCTCGAGATTACGATTACAATTACGATGCTTCTTGGAATTGTAGCCCCGTGACCAGGCGATCACTACGTACGCCCTTTGTGGCTTCTCCAGTCTGTCCACCCTCGCAATTGCTGTTGGAGTCTGGAATACGATCTGTCCGCAGAGAGTGAAGCTGATGGCATCGAATATGTTTCGTGTTCTCATCGAAGCCAACATCTCCTGCTTCATGACGGCTTGCGTCGCAGGTCAGCATCATCGTCGTCGTCGTCGTCATCATCATATCAGCATCATCGTCATCAACTTCTTCTTCTTCTCCTTCCTCTTCTTCTTCTTCTTCTTCTTCTTCTTCTTCTTCTTCTTCTTCTTCATCATCATCATCATCATCGTCGTCGTCGTTGTCGTTGTCGTCATTATTATCGTCGTCATCATCATCGTCATCATCGTCGTCGTCGTTGTCGTCGTCATCATTATAATCGTTATAATCGTCGTCATCATCATCATCGTCATCGTCGTCGTCATCGTCGTCGTCATCATCATCGTCGTCGTCATCATCATCATCGTCATCATCATCATCACCATCGTCGTCGTCGTCATCATCGTCGTCGTCGACGTCATTATCGTCATCGTCGAGAACTCTGATTCTATACGTTACTCAGTTCATTTTGCCTGGTTTTTATGCACACTGTAATGACAAAGACGTGTATGCGTGGCTATCCTTGGTGGCCCATCCGGATTGCGTGGATTAAATTGCTAGGATCCAGTCAGTTAAAGAAAGACTGCATGGGGAACTGATTGTTAACAATGAGTATAACAACAGATGTTTTTTGGTTGAAGGTTTGTTCTATTCGGAGGAGTTGGTGGCCATGTTTGATTCGACAGAAAAGACTCCGCAGCAGTTGCTCCTGTCTTGGGTTGGGTCGATCATTCCAGGATACAAGGACCTCATGGCTCGAGGCGATTCTTAGACCAACAACGATCGCGAAAAATACCCTTCACCAACTGTTCACCTCTTCTGCTAATTATTGTTACCAAACATTGTCCTACTTCTGACGTCGTCGAACTCTTTTATAATATGTTAGAGGCACAAACGTGCATCTTGTTCGTGTGCCAACAGATCTCCCCTGAATGTAAATGTAAACGTATATCTTCGAAAATTTCTCAGCGCCCGTATTAAAGCCATGTCCAAGAGAAACTAATTTTTTCACCGGCGCTATAGATATATGCCAAAATTAATCATGTCCGTTATATATCATATATGGCCAAACTGCCATGCTCGTTACAAGACAAAATCCTGAAGGTTAAACCGAGGAGACAGCGTGTTGAAGCGTGGCTAGGCGGTCCTAATCGGTGATGACAGTGGCCAATGGCCCAATGCTTGCATCATTGCTGGAGAAAAGAAACTAACTTAATATCATCAACAGGAATTGTAATGAGCTACATTCTTACTTAAACCTGACCTCTCCCTCAATAGGCTTTTGGCATTCAGCGTTTCTTATATAGACCAACCTACTAGCTGACTGCGAGTAGACCCTGCCAATCTCCACTCAAGCTTTTAGCATTCCAGTTTTCCCGGCACTGAATTGTGCACTACCTATGCATGTGACCAGACTGCCCACAGTGGAGACAGTTTAATCGTGGTTTATTATTAACGATGAATGTTGAGTGGAGTTGATTCTGTCGCTTAATATATCTTCAGACGACAGAAAAACAGACGATAGAGAACAAACTGAACAGCAGACTGATTAGTATTAATGTAAAATAAGAACTGGAGTTATATTTCCATTTAATTGTATAGAAAAGAAATGTTGAAACTGTGCCTCTGTACATCATAATTCTGGACTGTTCGTCGATCAGTTTCGTTTCAGAGTCTAACTAAAGTACCGAACACGCGGTTTTGAATTTGCAATCAGTTCTATTCAATTAATCAATTAATCAGTCAAACATTCAATCAATCAATTACTCAATCAAACAATGAATCTTTATTGACCGCCACAAAGTAACACAAGCACACAGTTTACACAATTCGTATGCAGGTTGTCATTAGGCAAACCCAAAGGAATATGTTTCCGCGAAACAGGGTACCCTATTTACATAAGCAATTTACCAGTTAGGCTATTATACATTGATGGTCCCAAATATATCTTCGAATCACATTATTAGGCCCATAATGGTTGTCACTATATAAACTTTGAACATCGCTTTGCGTGGCAGTGTCAATTATGGTCAAGTAGGATGATAGGCCTACATAAATTAAGATAATCTATAAATCAACCTGGGAAATCATGAAGAAGCAGCATTTGAACCTTGCATCGACAGGTCCGATTATAATCATTCAATCCTAAAAGTCGCCGGTCCACTGGGTAGTTGCTCTCTGCATCTTCTCGGCGGGCCTGCGTATCGTATCGTACGTAGGCACCCTATATAACCTTAAACAATAATTAGAGGACTCCCCCGCTGAGTTATCAAGTTCAAACCGATCAAGTGAGTTTCTGCACTTGCATAAAAGATGAATGGTTTTAAAAACTTGAAAATCCGTAAGTCAATGTTATTATACGTGACAGTGGATCATAGAGTAAGTAGGCTACAGATGTGGGCCTAAGACCTACAGGCTACCACAAAATTTGAGGGTAAGCGATTGATTAGGTTGATAACTTCGCGGTAAAATGATATTGTAGTAAAATAAGGTAGTTAATAATCCTGCATTGTATTGTATTGTATCTGACAATTTAAACAGCGCTTCTCGCAGCAAAAGCCTTTCAGAAGCGCTCAAAGTGCGTGAAACCACGACCGTCTGAATCAGTAATTTCGAAGGTCACGGTGTAACCCCCGAGAGAAAAGGCAGGTTTTGAGACGAGATAAAAATGACGAAAGAATACCAGAGAGGATGGCAGAGCGAACTGATGGGGAAAAGTCCATTCCATAGGGAGGGCCAATGCAGGCAAATGATCTGGATTGAGCTATAGTGGTCCTGACGCGGATAGCAAGAAGGTCAAGCCGATCAGAGGACCTAAGAGGAACCAGCGAAGTGGCAGAAATGGGACGAAGTATAAGATCACAGAGATATTTTGGAACAAGACCCCTACATGTATAATTGTATAGGCCTATAGCATTATTGAAGTTCTGGATCTGCCTCACTGCAGTATGCCATCAGAACCCTCAAGTCCCATGGGTCCTCCATGGAAGACCTCCAAACAGTCGCTATTATAAAATTGTCTTGAATGACGTACGCCTGCTATTGCTGTGCCTCTTCTGCACGGTTGGACCTTTCGAGTGGAAGGGACATAACCCGCATTGAGGACTTCATGAACAGGCTTAGGTGTAAGGCAGCTAAGCTACCGGCTATTTACATCCTGTGATGCCCTTGCGGCTGAAACGTGAGCGCAAGAGGTTGACCCGCAGTGCTTTTTAGAGCTTTTTTTAGTAACGAACTTCTTGTCCTCCTCTGTTCACTGCAGCGAGATCCATTACATAGCTTTTGGCAAATGCTTCACAATTTCACCATCTGGACGAAGAAGGCCAAATAAAAATATACTCGCAAACTCAGCCATGAGTACAAAGTAGCCGTACTATCAATTTTGTTAATTTAGCCTACACACGTAGTGCACATCCTTTTGCCTGTTGTTTGCTGGGGAAAAAACCGTATATACATGCATGGCATACAAGTTCACATTTCCCTGCAACTGACATTTTCTCAAGTCATTACAATCATCTATATACCGCTACCTTATCCCCATATCCCCCATATCTTGCAAGTAGCCTATCTCATCTTTCTGAAGATTCTATGTAGCGCCATTTGATATGCACCCAAAACAGTGGCACGTAGGTCCTATTAGTAGTGCAATAGGGTCGAGCGTAAGACTGATTCAAGGCCGACAAAGTTCAATTCTTCAACCTTTTGTTTCAACAACAATGCTATCTAATCAACTGTCGTTATGAATCTCGAGCTATATAATACAGGCATATGCCCATTAATAACTGCCGAGTCGCGTCATCTCAAGTAGGCCTATAATCACGCAGAGATACCCTATCTTGAAAGTCAAAGTCAAACGGGAAACAGAGTTGATATTATTATTATTGTTATGCACCGTATTTGAATCAGTAGCTCAGCGACATGCTTACATAAGTGAAATATATTTGTTGGAAATCAGTCATAGTGATTGGATCACTGTGTTTATTTAACTGAACGATACACTGTAGAATAGGAACGATGAATTAACGGCTGGATGAAATGGCAATAGGTCTATATGCGAATGAGGACAAGAAAGGAAACATCTTTCCGTAGTTGCGAAAATGTTTCTCTCAAGCATCAGACTGTATATGGCATAGCCTAGATCTATTAAACTTATGTAACAAAAACCCCCAGGAACATCGAAGCGCCCCTTTAATTCATCCCCTGACGCTCTTAGCGATTAATGAACAGTTGTCTGTATAACAGTCGTCTTTTAAACTAATTACAACATCTTCCTCATCAACACATCAGGTATCATGCCTGGGGTCTAATAGACCCACAGATAGCACGGGCGGCAGGTGTAATCCTACCATTTTAAAGACAACACTTTGTAGTGTCAGTGATGGAGTTGGCAGAGTCAGGCAAGATGTCCTCTTCGAATCACAAGAGCCTCGCTGCGAATGCTTCGAATCATCCAAGACAGGAGAACGGAGTCATACAAATCGGACAGCTTTTCTACAGAGACGACGCTGGCGTCCTATTCAAACTTCAACCGATTCAAAATGGAGTCTTCCAAACAGTCTGGGTGACGGAAATTCCAGATGCAACGGCAGCGACGTTGGAAGCTGAGAAAAGTTGTCATGGATACGAAGCATCATCCTCTTCTCAATGGACAAACAGAAGTTTCGCGCTAAGGATACAGCAGGTGAGTGAAAAACAAATGAATTCACGGTGATTGTCTACACCGGTTCTCGGAACTACGCCGCTGCTTGTTCCTTTATAGTGCCAGTCCCATGTATGGGGAAAGGCGGAGGGCGTCATTGATAATCACCGGTTCTAGTAGAAATGTGGTTAACGCACACTAGAAACTTTCGTGAACATACAGCTTTTACAAGGTAGAATTGTAATCAACAATAAATTGCAGCATAATTAATTTAAAAAATTAGCATGCCGCACAAAAGCTGACGCTGAAAATGCAACGAATCATGGTTGATGAAAGAGAAAAAAACAATAATTATTGTAAGTCCTCAGGATAGAAGAGTTTGAGACGCACTGGCCAACACAGACAGAAGTATAAGGATATAAGGAGGGTTAGTCTGGATTTGGAATTCAGAAGAAGAATATCAGACTGAGCACTATACTTAGCCAGCACGTCCGTATACTGAGAGTAGGCTTAAATGGGACCTACATTCCTCTTCTGGACCATGCTTAGAACAGTGGTGTTTACCAGTTGGGTTAGAAGGGCTTTGGGAGAACGACCCCATGGTTGCCAGAAGTGAGGAGCCATTAATTTCCAATTTTGAGTGACTTCTGAAGTCTCCTATGTAAAACCGGCCACAGGGAAATTTTGTTCTCCCATTCCAGAAGAGACCATTGGGGGCATCGAGCCCACAATCGTCCCATCTATGTGCCAATGGAGATACTGGGAGTGATGTGCATACCGATTTGGAACCTTTCAGGTGGCACTGGACGTGCTGAGGCGACACAAGACTGCGATTATTCGGACGATTCTCTTTCTGCTGTTCGTCGGTTACACCGTCTACTTCAGCTTCGCTCTCGTCTACAGCGTCGAAATGTCCATCACTCTGATCGTCTTCACGAGTCTCGCCGTCGCTGGATTCACCTACGCTTACATACGAGATCACTTCGGAGACGCCATCTACAGGAATATCTTCCGACCAATCGGAGACTTCCTCTCCAAATACTGGCACATCATCAAATGGTAACTGCGACAGGTCCTTCTTCTTCTATTATTTTATCTTTATAACACCAGCAATGCAATACTTAGTATCACTATTATGTGGTCGTACACCGTTATTATGCAGGTCTGTCGTACCCCACTTCTGGTACCGTGTTTTGGGTTTGTCATGGATGTATTTATCCGTACATTCCCAAATGAATTCATCCGAAAGTTCATTCTAGTGTTGTCAACTGCCCCGATTCACCGTGTCACGGACTGATCCTACATGTACATTGTCCCGGAACTTCGTGTGCATTGTAAATATCCACTTCACCAAATGTCATGTTATTCTTGCTTTCCCAATCGAATCTCTAAAGCCGTCCTTAATATGCTTTAATGGAAAGTAAGATAGAATAGATGTTAAATAAGCTAATCATCTGCTCACGATTTAATTAGCGTTATCGAAGTGAGCATAATTTAATCTATATTCTTATAGACCACATGACAATTGATGATTTCACTGCAATTTTTGAGGACTTTTCTTAGCATATTGCAGAGCGAACATTACGCTGGTGCAACATTCGTTACGCCTGACTATAGTCCGGGATAGGTAAAAATCATAGTCGGCAGCCCACTATAATTATGTCATCACTATCACCACTACAGTCTTCTACACGTAGAGTGTTTGTGACAGAGACAACTGTTTGACCCAGTACTAGCTGTTCATAAGGTCTTTTACCTGTCGTTGGATGCCAATTAGTTAGGCTATTCAGTGTATTCACGAGTGACTTTTCTTTCACTCTATCGTGGTTCAAGTGTCGTAAGCATTATAATTATGATAATGTGAAACATTTAGAGGCCTAGATAATAACCTCTAGGCCTACTTTGTTATCTAAGAGTGGTCTTAAAGTGGCGAACATGCGTAAGCTTATATGATATATCTGGGCATATATGGAGGGAGATAGAAGGAGCATGGAAGGAGCGAGGGAATGGTAGGCCAAGCAGGGAAGTGAGAAGGAGATTGGTCGCAGTGGCGGTGCTATAACAGGGTACGCCAGGGAAGGTGCCCTGCGAAAGCCTTTGCCTTGGCTTTAGCCTCAAACTGTATGCTTGTATCTCTGCCTGTATGCCTGCCTAGGTTATAACAGGGTAAGCCAGAGAAGATGCCTTGGGAATGCCTTTGCCTTGGTCGTTGCCCTGCCACAAGGCTGCCAGATTTTTTCCCTGCCGAGAATTAATTATTTTGTAGCATAAAATTATCTCCTCTGCACTGGTTAATAATTGTATGCGTCTCTTGGCTATGCGTGTCCTGATTAAAAAATATTTGATAGTCTACCATCAAAGTTGGGAAAAAGAAATGCTCTTAAATCGTCAGCTTATTAATCCACCTATATTCACCTATAACTAAATCGGTCGGCAGCCTTTCTCTCCTCTCTATAGCTTATTTAACCTCCAACTGTATTCATGCTTGTATCTTTGCGTGTATGTCTGCCTAGGTTCCTCTATCCGTCTCTGTTGATCGTTGTCGTTCTCTACCTAACTTTGTCAGTCATTCAGGAAGTCAAGCAACTTCAATCTCTGTCGGGATTCGTCTTCTTCACCGTCATCACCTACTTCACATCAAAACATCCGAACAGGGTGGGTATCTTTAGATGCCACAGTCAGGGGCGGATCAAGAGGGCCAATCCGGCCATAACCCACTCCAAAAGTGTATATAGGACGTGCATGGCCACCGTTTGGTTTCAACAAGCTTTTAAATTTTAAATTCATTAGCAATTGGGCATGCTGGCAGCAACTCTGATCCTTTAATGATCGAAACTTCGGCTTCCCTCGGACTACTCTTGTAGAAAACCTTTTTAACTAGACACAGCGTTCGTGAATATGCTGGTGCCCTGCACATGACCTTTGACTGTCACTTTAAACATTTGGGGATTACGAGCTGCGAAGGCCCTAATGAGTAGACAAAGGTGGTGCTCAACATCAATTAATCAATCAACCAGTCAGTCAGTCAATCAGCCAGCCAGTCGGTCAGCTATAGTCAAGCAATCAATCACACAATCAATCAACTAATCACACAACCACTCCATCACATAGATTTATATAGCGCCTCTTCCAGAAATATACTCAGAGGCACTCGGTGTGCTCGGCTTTGGAACTATGGACATTACGATTACGAGTACCGATACCAGTAGGATACCGGTACGTAATAGTGATTACGATTACGAGTGAATCAGTCTAATGTAATTACAAGGGAGTGTCTTCTGTTTGCAGGTGATATGGCGACCTGTCATCTGGGGTTTTATCATGCAGTTCGCTCTGGCAATCTTCGTGCTGCGTTGGGAGTATGGCTACATAGCAGTGAAGTTCATATCCGATGAAATCGTCAAGTTCATCCAGTTTGCTTTCGAAGGAGCGGCAGTCGTCTTTGGCGATCCATTCCTCATCCTACATCCGTTTGTGTTCATGGTGCGATTTGATTTCTTCTCGAAAGCTAAACTAGGCCTACTCTGCGAATTCCAACAAGGCCGTAGCTAGGGAGTGTTTTGGGTGTTTGAACACCCCCGAAATGAAATAATGCCATTTTTTACACAAATAATGGGTGGCCATATTGGCGTGATTGTCCATCCCTTCTGGGTCTCCCCTTCTTAACCAAATTATGTTAAGGTATTGTTCACTGCCATAATTGTATCATGTTTGTTTGTTGTTTTGGTTGAGGAAAAAATAAAAAATAAAAATTTACTAGCACAATCACGATGCATGCAGCAAGCATGGACTAAGTGGATTTCATTTTGAAACTCTAATTTCTATGCGCCATTTACAATAGATTAAATCACCCTCCAAACACCTTAGTCAGTTGATTTGACACAGGGCCTGCTGCCTATAGTTAGGCTTACTCTTGAGCAACTTTATGACCTGACAAAAATTCTGTGTAAGTTTCAATCGTCTTTGCATTTAATTGCTTCTTCGTGCTGAATAATTCCTGTGAGGCTGTGACAATGATCCGAACTATATATAGCTATCCATAGCTAGCGCTGCCACTGCATCCGAGAAAAGTAGGCCTATTCTCTTCATTTTTTTTAAAACCTGAAGACCTAGGCCAATGGGGCGTATCATGGCGTATGATGGTATATACAGGGCTTAAAGTGTGCCTGGACGGTCATGGACGGCGTCCAGGCACTTGTTTTAAAATCTGAACACCGTCCTGCCACTTATTTGACCTGCACAACAGGGAACTATAAGGAGCGTCCAGGCACTTCTTTTTCTACACTTTAACCACTGGGTATATAGTAGATTGCGAAAGAGTATGTTAACATTTACTGCTGAAGACACCCTTATTTTTCGCATTGCAGTCATGTTTCATCCGCTTAGTCAATCTGAGCGACGTTTCTTTTTGCAACCAATGTAGGGTATGCCGTTGTTGATCTACATGGGAGCAGTGACGTCCGTTCTCTACTACTGGGGAGCGACGCAGTGGGCCGTCTGCAAACTCGGTTGGCTGATGCAAGTTACCATGGGAACGACGGCAGTGGAGTCCTTCAGCACGGCCGCCAACATCTTCCTCAGCGGAGTATGACGACTAACTGCTTCCAAATCGAACATTACCATATGGCTTATGTTGTTCATGCAATCATTGATTAGATTAATACAAGATCACCCATAACTCGCGATGCTTCAAGGTATCCACCAAACACTCACTCTTCAGAAAACTCCCCCATGAATCCATTCGCCGGCCACCAATCCATTCACCCATCAATTCACTCTCTCATCATTTCCTCCACCCTTATATACATTCACCCATCCTTCCACCCACTTTTCAATCCATTCATCCATCCTTTCACACACCCTTCAATCCATTCACCCATCCGTTTATCCATCGATGATATTCAAACTGATTGAAATCTCTTCAGTGACCTACTTAACCCATCAATCCATCCAATTCGTCCATCCTTTCCTTCTCATCATGTTGCTACCATTCGTTTACCATGAATGCGATTCCATGTTGCAGATGGATACGATATTGATGTTGCGCTACTATCTGGACAAACTGACTCCATCCGAGTACAACTGTTTCCACGTTGGAAGCCACGCGACCGTCGCAGGATTCGTCTTCGCTCTATTCGTCATGTTTGGGGTTAGTAGCTGCTTTGTGGACTCACTTAGTATCCGCGCTGTAGTAGGCGTACCCACACTACAATCCATCATTTGTGGGGCGCGGTGGTGTAGTAGGTTTGTCCGTTGCCTTGCAGCCAGAGTGTTTCAGGTTCAAATCCACCTCAAGTCGCCGCGTTGGGACCTTGGTCAAGTCCTTCACTCGCAATTGCTCAGCGCTTCGGCGTGAAACTCCGATTAAGTGTCTACGCTGCTGTCGGGAACGCCTCTGAGGAGAGAGCTTGAAAGGGCGCTATAACAAGTGCACATACGTACATACAAACTACAAAGATCCTCAGCAACTTTTTTCTTCAATTATATACAGGGTGGTCCAAAATAAACTGCACAATGATAAATTGATAGTACTTTATTCAGACCAATTCAAATATAACCGTGAAAAATCACAAAAACACAGCAATTATTTTTACTGTAACATTACATGGATGTATTTCGTTACATAAAATGTTCAATGTGTCCTCCTTGCTGCTCGACCACGCATTGAAGCCAACGACGCCATTGATCAATTGCGCGGTCAATGAAACGCAATCGCTGTTCAACTGCTGTCCAACTTTGCGCCTGCACTGGTTAAGTCCGAGATCTTTCTTTACAATACGTTTAACAGTTGAACGTGAAATTCCGGTTTCACGTGCGATCTCCCGTGGGCTCTTATGGCTTAGCGGTTTGTCTTCCTGGCTACAGATAAGGTCGCTTACCAACTTGATATTTGCATCTGTTCGAGCTGATTTCGGACGTCCGCAACCCGGCTTCCTAGCTGTGGTACCTTCGGTATCAATTTTTTTAATGAGGATAGTACGACGTTTCCATGTCTTATTTGGAAATTCTTTCATCATACGCAAGAAAACTGGCATTAAACATTGAATTGTTATACATTATATCAAGAAAACTTTCACTGTGCAGTTTATTTTGGACCACCCTGTATATTATTTTTATTGCCTGCATGCATTCCACAGTTGATCCTGTATTCTCCATTTGTTTTCCACCAGTTTACAATTTGTTGATCATGACTTTTACCTCTCCAGTATGTTGGCATCTTTTTGTATGGTGATCTTTTGCTTTGATCACTACCTCTTTCTTTCTGCGTCTATCTCTGCTGTGATCTCCTGTGTAATCGTAGTCGTATGGACCTACTCTCCATATTTCTAAAGCGCCACTCGTTAGTCAAACGCAGGGCACCAGCTTATTCACGAGCGCTATATCTGTGTGCCTATATAGGCTCCCCCTCACCATCTTCTGTCGGCCGCTGTCATGTCTGCTCCGGCTACGATCGCCATCTGTAAGTTGAATTACCCTGAAACGGAGGAATCCATCACCAAGGACATGGAACAAATTCAGTTGACGAAAAGGTAAACTAGGCTGCAACGTCAGACACCTGCAAGCACACTCACAGGTAGGCTATGAACAGTTCAAAATTGCGAATTAGGTTTACGATCGATTGAACTTTGTCTAGACGTCGATAATTCAGTTCGGTGTGGAGCCTCAATCCTATGAGGTTTGTACCAGCAAATTGTCTTCTGTAGGCTACACATGTATGATTCTCATTGTATGAAGTTCAAGCTTAGGCTACTATACTATTAGGAGTATCAGTATTGGAAATTTGAAATGTATTCAGTGACACTGAAGTGAACAAACAGTTGTTCTTCGGAAATTAGGCTACTCACTTCCTACAGAATTTGTAATCGATGTGATCGTTTCCCAGAATTGCAAACTGCAGATTTTCTAAGGCACCACTTTTTATAGGCAACCGCTTAGCACCAGCACATTCAAGAACGCTGCGTCGCGTTCGAGGGTTGTCCGTAAGAGTAGTTCTAGTCGTTAGCTGTCTAAGTTTCCGGTTGACTGATAATATGTCCTGCGTGTCTTAACAGCGAGGAGGTGAATGTCTTTGAGGCTGGTGCCAGCGGGGCTGCTGCTGCTGCGAAGACTGTTTCAGTCGTTGTGGCTGGTTACATCGCTTTCATGTCGATTCTGGCGTTCATCAACGCCACTCTGTCGTGGCTCGGAGGACGAATCGGATTCTCAGAACTCAGCTTTGAGGTAAGCAGATGCATTATAGAAATCAGCTGCTTGCATCGTTTAGTATATAACTTAACGTAGGCTACATAAGTGATGAATATGCGACATCAGCTGCAGGTGGGAAGAAGTCGTTCCTGTGCACCTAGCCTACATGTGTGAGGCGCGGTGGTGTAGTGGTGGCGTTGTTGCCTCGGAGCCGGAAGATTCAAGGTTCGAATCCACTTCACCACGTAAGGGACCTTGGGCAAGTTCTTCACTCGCAATTGCTCAGCGCTTCGGCGTGAAACTCCGGTGCAGTGTTCGCTCTGCATTCGGGAGGGTCTCTGAGTAGAGAGAGGTTGAAGGGGCGCCATAACAAGTGCACATACAAACAAACAGAACTAAATCGCTGGAGCAGAGAACCTTAGGCCTACTCAGGCCGACTGATTAACGTTACTTTGCAAATTCCTGTAGCCGTTTAAACTTCTTATCGTGCCCGTTAAAGTATCGGAAATCACTGCTGTCAAACTTGCTCATTATACTCAACTCTGATCGGCTTCACAAAAGACAATTTACGGATTGATTGGCGAGTTAAATAAAAATATTTGATTGATTGATTGATGGAGTTGACCTGTGCTTTATTTAATTAATTTGTGGGGCGCGGTGGTGTAATGAGTATATGTTCGTCGCCTTGCAGCCGAAGGATTGCGGGTTTGAATCCACTTCAAGTCACCGCGTAGGGAGTTTGGGCAAGTCCTTCACTCGCAATTGCTCAGCGCTTCGGCGTGAAACTCCGATGCGGTGTCCGCTCTGTAGTCGGGAGCGCCTCTGAGATGAGAGCTTGAAGAGGCGCTATAACAAGTGCACATACAAACAAGTTGACGCGTGTGTTCAAATGGATATTGAATTCAATTGACAAGAGATGACGGCTATGTTTAGATGGACGACGTGCGGTGTGTTTCAGTTGATCTGTTCCTACATAATGTGGCCGATTGCTCTGATGATCGGAGTCGACATAGATGAATGTCAAGAGGCGGCTAAGCTGATCGGATTGAAGATCTTTGCTACTGAGATACTCGCCTATCAGGAGCTCGGAAAATCAGCCAACGACGGAAGGCTAAACGTAAGCTTAAGATCGAATCAAGGGCCGATAATCAACGATATTGCAACTATGAATTAAATTAATTACCATTTAGGTATGAACATAGATCTGTGTTTTCACTTTTCCCTATGTGTGTGTGTGTGTGTGTGTGTGTGTGTGTGTGTGTGTAATAGGCGTAGGCTACTATGTAGGCCTATGTCTTTTGTCTACCTATGATTTCACGTAGGCCCTACTAGCATAATTTTGTTCTCAAAGGTCTGGAGATTAATATAATAATGATTTAATCTGATCTGTAGAGTACCGGTAGTTCTAGAAATTGAACTTTGTGTTCTTGCTTTGAACTCGTGGCCCATATCATACAGAGGCCTATCATCAATTAAAAAATCTGTGTAATCTATTATCACGTAGGCCCAAAGTCTTGAAGCTTGCTAATCGAAGCGCTCAAAGGGCAAAATAACAATGGGTACAGCATAATACAGGCCTGCTTTATGCTTTGGTCTGGTTGTCGAAAAGGGTCAGGAGATTCGAAAATGTTCAGATTATCAAAGTACCGGTACACGAACGTAGGTCAAGATCTAATGTTGCAATTATGTTGCACAAGAAAAAACCCCGAAGATAATTATCAGAGCGGTCTGGCGTTTGAGTGTACATCAGTAGTTTTCCGCGCGTGATATTTTAGGCCCGTGACGAGGCGATAGTGACGTATGCCCTGTGCGGCTTCAGCAGCCTGTCATCGATCGCCATAGGCATCGGAATCTTTCGCACCCTTTTCCCTGACAAACTCAACGCCTCCGCCGTCAACATGGTCAGAACGTTCTTCGAAGCAAACATCTCCTGCTTCATAACCGCCTGCATCGCTGGTAAGAAAGACCTTGACCTTTGACCTTGGGGTCATTGAGTACAAAGTGTGCTAGGTCTGTCACTTTGCTATCTACTCACAGAGTTACAGGACAACTAGCACTAATTGAAGCATTTTTAAAATGGTTTTAAGTCAGTCAGTCAGTCAGTCAGTCAGTCAGTCAGTCAGTCAGTAAGCCAGTCGGTCAATCAGTCAGTCATTCAGTCAGTCAGTCAATCAACCAATCAATCAATTAATCAATCGGTTAAGTCAATCAGTGAAGTCAGTCAATCAATCAATCAATTAATCAACCAATGAAGTCAGTCTGTCAGTCAATCAATCAATCAATTAATCAATCGGTTAAGTCAATCAGTGAAGTCAGTCAATCAATCAATCAATTAATCAACCAATGAAGTAAGTCTGTCAGTCAATCAATCATACATCTAACAACCAATGAAGTCAGTCTGTCAGTCAATCAATCAATCAATTAATCAATCGGTTAAGTCAATCAGTGAAGTCAGTCAATCAATCAATCAATTAATCAACCAATGAAGTAAGTCTGTCAGTCAATCAATCATACATCTAACAGCAATCAATCAGCAGTAATCAATAAATTCGGTGGTGTTGTACTAATAATTACTTCTCCATGTAGGTCTGTTCTATTCGGAGGAGATGATCGCAATGTTTGAGACGAAAGAAGAGAATCCGCAGAAGGCTCTCGTCTCCTGGATCGGATCATTGATTCCAGGATACAAGGAACTGATGGGACTCGTCGGACACTAATTAAGCCAACGATGATCCATACAAAATCTTTACAGTATTGATCCATCACACCCATTATAGGCATACCATCTACCATCTACGATACCACTTCAGGTCTACCATCTACCATCTACGATACCACTTCAGGTCTACCATCTACCATCTACGATACCACTTCAGGTCTACCATTTACCATCTACGATACCACTTCAGGTCTACCATCTACCATCTACGATACCACTTCAGGTCTACCATCTACCATCTACGATACCACTTCAGGTCTACCATTTACCATCTACGATACCACTTCAGGTCTACCATCTAAGATACCACTTCAGGTCTACCATCTACGATACCACTTCATCTTGAGGATCGGATCAATCCATCGTGGACAGAAGGATCTGATGGGTTGGATCTGGATTGAATCAGATTATTATTTGACCACACGTGACAGTCTTTGGAGGTGGAAGGGGCTGCTGCACGGGAGGGAGGGGTTGAATGGATGAAAGGGCCGACATCTGTATCATCTTTAACATGCGTTCTACATACATGACTTATTGCAATGCGTAACTTTATAGTGATAATAGTTTTGATATAAAATCTCGCTGTAATGTAATGGCTCCCTCTCTCTCTCTCTCTGTCTGTCTCTGTCTGTCTGTCTGTCTCTTTCTCTCTCTCTGTGTGTCTCTCTCTCTCTCTGTGTGGTGGTGCAGGATAGGATTGTTAATGAGTTCAGTTTTCAGTCGTGATTGACACGCAACCGACCAGGAGAGAGGTGCGATAAAGAGGCAGGACAAACGGATGAGCAGGTTGGTCGTAGTCCCCTTACCCAGCTACACAACATCGCATCTGTTTAGGTCTGTTGGGTAGCTACTTTGAGCGCCTTCGTGAGATTCTTGTTAGGGCGCTATATAAATGTTCATATACATACATACATCTTTCTTCTTTATACATACAATACAAAAAAACAAGTTTAAGACATTTCATAACGCTCCGTAAAGACTGTCAGTGACATAGAAACAAGTCTTTTGCATAGTTCATAGGTCACACCATAGTCTGAAAACAACCTTCTACCAACTAAACTCCAGATAGAACTTCAGCATTGACCAAATTAAATGTCAATAATAATACACAGCAGATACAACATCACATACAGATGAAAGACTAATTAATAATAAATCGTAGTATCCATCCAAATCAGATTCATCCGTGACTTCGGATAGTTCAATAAATGACCTCTAACGAATAACAAGAAGCTACGTAGTTCGCACGTGAGATCTCAATGTCAATTTGTAGCGAGTAGATGAAGCGTAGCGTTCGGCGTAAGACCGCACTTCTGTAGCGTGGCGTGGTCGTCGTCAAAGACTGTCTTTGGAAATGCAGACACGATCTTGTAGCTGCTAGACTTATTCGGTCCTCTGGAAACACAAGAACTTTGATCAAAAACTAATAACATATACACATACACACACACACACTGATACACACATGCACACTGACACACACACACACATACCACTTACAGACACACACACACACACACACTCACTGTCACACACACACACTGACACATATACACATACTGATACACACACATACTCACACACACACACACACACACACACACACATACAAATCAAATGTTGTAATGTAAATTCGTTCATTCATTCTATGAACTTATATAGCGCCCTTCATGAAGTCTACTCAGGATTGCTCCAAGTCCAACCAAACCATGGCAAGAGAAAAAAGACTTCAGCGATTTTTTAAACAAAGTTTGATTGGCCAGATGTAATAAACGCAGCATTTGAATGTAGGCCATTCCAAATATCCGCATTCATAATAATTTACTTTATTCAAGTCAAACAGTATATAAATTGCAGATTAATTAAATGATACACCTTCCCGGCACTAACAAAGTAAAGGAGCTTGTAAGAATGTCAGGCAGTTATCGGGTGCATGCACAGCAGAAATCTCCAACCAAATTTCTGCCCTGGACGGGGATTTGAACCCGAAACCTCTTGACCAACAATCAAGCCCACTGACCACTATACACTATCGAGCACGCTCCCTTATAATGAAGCTAACTACATTAATAAATAATTACGATATGAAAGACTCAGCATGCTGCTGCATGTAATAGCCGACCTTTCCTTGTTGAGGTACTTTCGTATGTCGCCGATCGTGTCCGTGAAGCGCATCTTCAGAATGTAGGTGCGGTCTCCGAGCTCCGACTTGATTCGCAGCGTTGTTATCTGCCGACTGCTCGGCGGACGTTCCGCTTCATCGAGCTCGAGTCTGAAAACAATTGCACCCAGCTTTAAATTATGGACCACATTGAGAATGAATTTCAACACTACACTACACAATTGACAATGACAACTGCACACTTGAGATGTCAGCACCACATAAACACACTTGACAATGCCAATGCCAATTGCACAAAATCCGCCACTGGTTGTACTCTGCCAGTGCCAGTCCCAAGCCTGGATAAAGGAGGAGGGCGACACTAATTATTATCTTTGATATGGAAGTGTCGTTAAACAGCAACAAGCCAACTGCACAATTTGTGCAGCCCTTTATAACTCACTTATAACCTTGAAGGGGTGCTATAACAATTGCACAAACAAACAAACAAACAAACTTCTGCATCTGCTATGTTATACATACATTACTAGAAAAAAAAATTGCCTAGAGAGCCATACATGTATTTGCTGAGCCATTTGGCTCCACAGCTAGCCACTGACTTCAACCATTGAAGACAAATTATGATGTACGCAAGCAAGAGACTTCAATTTACTTTGCTACACTACCTTCCCTTCTGTCAAAAACATCTAAAAACGCAGAGCTAAATCCTCCTCCAGTTGGATTGAATAGTAAAGAATCATAGAATCATTAAATTCCAACCTTCCCTTGAGCTCACGCAACTGCGGTGTATCGACAACAGTCACAACTCCAGGACCAGAATTTCCATCATTTCCCTGCGACAAAAAAATCAACACACGTCATTACGAGCACAAGTGCAGAAAGACACACATACAGAAGGAACACAAGTCATAGTCCAGCAACTTAGCAACACTGTACATTGGCTTGCAAGAGAACTTCATAAATTTATATAGTGCATCTTCAAGGGTCTACTCAAAGGGGCTCCCGACAGCCCAGAAAGCTCCCCAATTTTTTTAAAAGCGATTATAGAACGTGGCAGGGAATGTTTCATGAAGCCAACAACTGAAGAGGCATGATCTCGCATGGTATATATGTGGATAAAGATGACTAATCATTGAATATGTCCGAGAGACAATCCTGTATTCACTATTGAAGTCAAAGTCACATGAAGCTTCCTCCCTCAAACGATCATATTTCATTTAAAATTGAAATTAAACTTGTAATATTTATTTCTACCAACAGAAAGTGTAATCCCTAATCTTTTTTGCCATATAATGTTCTAGATATATTCAAAATTTAATCGTAAAACCCAATCGTTCCTACATCCAATTTCAAAATTTCTGGTTCCCATATATTTTGCAGTTCACTACAAATTTGTGGTTTGATTGCATTCTGTCGAGAGCACCTTTGGTGATTCCCTCTCGAAGTGGTGCTATATAAATTTGCAATTACTATTTAATTTTATTTATTTATTTCGGAAATTTATATAGCGCCTCTTCAAGGTAGGCTACTCAGAAGCGCTCCCGGCCCAACCACGGCTAAATAAAACAGTCTTTAGGTTCTTAAGGAACAGAGCGGAGTGACCTCTGGGAATTAAGCGCAATGCAACAGGAAGACCATTCCAGGTGGTAGGACCAGCAACTTACTATGACCAGACTGAGTAACTGAGACGAGATGTGGAGAAGATTTTGAACAAACCGTGATCTTTTCTTGCAGAGAATTTCTTATGTCGATCACTTTTCCATTCTTTACGACCGACTTTGGAATTTTGTTGAGAAACTGTTCCATCGTCAACTTCCGACCTAAATAAGAAAAAAAGATGAATTCCATTAAAAAATGAAACAATAATAATTATTCCAGCACTGCATAATAATAATATCATACGACAACTCGAAACTGTTCTCGGCTTCACCAACTGTTGAAGACTGCTTTTTCGCTTGGCCTGTGTCGGGAGCACCTCTGAGTAGAAATCTTGTAGGGACGCTGTATAAATTCTTCTTGATTGATTGTTTGAAGGTCTATTTCCAGAATTGACCTTGCAGCTTTGATGGAAAATACTCATGATGTCCTTTATGAGGTTCTGGATTTGTTAAAATGATGAATTAGTAAAGTAAAAGGTTCATGAATGGATGTGAATGAGAGAGTGAATGAAGAAATGAATGAGTGAATGAAAGGACAGATGGATGAATGAATGCATGAGTAAATAAATAGAATGGATGGATGCATGGAAAGATGCATCAATGAGCGCATGGATGAATGAATGAATGAATTATAGAACGAAAGCATGAATGAGTGAATGAATGAATGAATGAATGAATGAATGAATGAATGAATGAATAGATGAATGGGTGGATGAACGAATGAATGGATGGATGAACGAATGAGTGAGCGAAAGAATAAGTGCATGATGAATGAATGAATTAATGAATAGATGACTGCATAAATGAATAAAATATTCGAATGTCAACACATTCGTGAATGAAAGAATGAACAAATAAAGACACTAAATGCAGTCATAATTGATGGATGATCAAACTGAGGCTTCAAAATTTTTCCAGTTTGATTTCATCATTCCCTTGCAAGATCCGTCACCTGGAAAGTCTCACCTGGAATTTCCGTTTCCACCGAAGCATCGCCCGACCTCCTTGACCTTGAATCCTTCGAAGCAGACGACGATGGAACGAGACGAGATCGATTGGTTTCTCCACCAAGGATTTGTCCTTCACCTTGAAACACCTCTGACCTTTTGTCCTTGAAGGTGACGTCACGCTTGTCTGTAAACTACAGCAAATTATACTGCATGAGACAAATGACCTTCATCCTGGAAAGTGACTGAAAGGCGCTACATAAATGAATGAGTGAATGAACGGCTGAATGAATGAATGAAAGAGTAATATAGAAATAAATAATTTTTATATTAAATCATAATATTAGTCAGAACCACCGTAACAATTTTCTCAAAAGATTTCCCAATAGAAGCATTCAACAAAGAAGCCAGTGGTGCAAGAAACAGAAGACAATGTCTGGAGATATAATTATCTCTTCTTTTTAAGAGCCACCTAGATTTCATGGCAGAATTTCAAAGCACTCAATAGAAACCTTAACCCTTCACTGACCAAAGTGTAATAAATGGTATAGGAAACCCTAAACCCTCGATCGATAAAGGGTTAACACCTATTTGCTTTCCACGTTAGTATCCTTGGCACCTGATAGTCCAGTGGTTAGCATACTGGACTGTCAATCACGACATGTGCCACTCATTTTAACTCTCATTTTACCATCACCACCTGGCAATTGATATGCCAAGTCAACCTTTGGGGGGGGGGGTATCGGGAAAGCGACCCCGGGTTCGCACTGATCTCCTGCTACCCATGCCACAGTGTTGCTTTTACCCAAAATCCACTTCCCATGGCGCCATATAAATTTCAAATTACGATTACAGTTACGACGGAACTGACCTTGAACGGGACGCCCTCTGGAAATCGACCTTGCAGTTCCGACGGAAAGTATCCATCCATGATGTCCTTGACAAGGTCGCGGGTCAGTGAATCGGAGAACGGTCGGAACGGTCCGTTGAACATGAGGATCCCATTGGAGTAGATCGTCATCTGGACTGGATCCGGCATCTGTGGACAGACACCATCAAAACAATAGCAAATGGAATGACTCAACCTTCCATTCCATAGGTGGTGATGTCCAAAATAATGAGCGACAGTAAAGCTTAATAGGTTGCCATACAGTTCGAATATTGACTCCTGCTTAACCTGTTATCGTGGAGCGCTTACAACTGTGTAGTAGTCACCGTGAAGGAGTGCTATATAAGTCCTCGTAATGAATGAATGAATGAATGAATGAATGAATGAATGAATGAATGAATGAATGAATGAACGAATAGGTTCCTATTGATCATTCATTCAAGAATTTATGTAGCGCTCTTCAAGGGAACTACTCAGAAGCGCTCCCGACTCTAGCTCGGCAAAAAAGGACAGTTTTGAGTTCAGCAAAAAAAGTTTCAGTAAGAACTCCATAACTCGTGTGGGAGCCCATCATGATAAATAGTCCACAAATCAGGCAAGATGAGGTGAGACCAGATCGAAGCTCCAGTTCAAAACAACAACAAATCTCCCGTGAACCCCCACCGACCCTGAGCCTGGCTCCATCCGTTGTGTGATGGATCTTAGCGATTCCGTCTCCAGCCACCGCGTTCAATTCCTTGATGTTCCGTGCGAAGAGGTCATAGTCGACGGAAAAGTCGTCGGATGCGAGGGACTGCGCTGGCTTCCAGACTCCCGGGGATTTCGGATCGAGTAATCCCTGCTGCTGGGAATCTATCTTCCCTTCCGAGTCGCTGGCTTCGGTGTCCTCATCCAGGTAAACGTCGGAGTCTGGGTTGGTCTTGTCTCCAACCCAAATCATTCCGTAGTCGGAAAGAAATCCCTGTAAAATGAGAATGCATCATCAGTTTGGACTGACTTGGTTATTTGGAAGGATCACCTTCAAAGCAATTTCCACACATTTTTTCTTCCATCGTCCGTCCTATCATTCATTCATTCCTCTTGACAGGGCTTTTTTAACGTGCACTTTTACACAAAATGTGCAATTCTAAATGGATTTGTGCAGGTGTGTAAGCACTTCTGAACAGTTAAAACTAACAAAAAATGGTCATTGTCTTTTTGATTGGAAGTTATTTACTATGGAGGATGGGAAGGAAAGAAAGGAGTTGTGCAGTTCTAAAAATTCCTTAGAAACAGCCCTGCCTCTTGTTAAGTATCAACAGCAATACCAGTGCTTGCATTATTATTATTATTATTATTATTATTATTATTATTATTATTATTATTATTATTATTATTATTATTATTATTATTATTATTATTATTATTATTATTATTATTATTATTATCATTATGCTTCAAGGACCATTGCAGAAAAATCTCACATCAAGAAAATATATAATTGTACACAATTTTAGAGAAATTCTCAAAGATCAACATTATATTAATATTAATGGGATTATTGCTCCTAGACTTGCCTCCATCTCGTAGACCTGTTGTTGAAGCAGAAGACATTTTCTCTCCAACTGATTCAACTTCTCTGAACTTCCTTCCACTAATAAAAACAACAAAAAACATTTAGACAAGTTGACTGAAACAAGTTATAAGAGACAACAACGTTTATTTTAAAACTGCCCAAAATTCACGGCAATCTAAAAAATACACGTGTTCTTAAAATCCACAAAAAATTAGAACAGGGCTAATTTTCTAAAAACAAATTACCCTTAATCACCAATCAAATAGAATACGCAGATACTAATTTTAAAAATAAGCTAATAAATAATAAGCTAGAAATGAAAGCCGCTTGTTCTAGAGAAGCTATGAGAAGATTTTGTTACCTCGCGAATTCTTTACAATCTTCAGTTTATCCTCCAAGATTTTTATCTTCTTCTCCTAAAGTCACAGCTAGATTTAAACCAGAGCAAACAAATCGGATGATCATCTAATCTAATCTAATCTAATCTAATCTATTATACTCTAATCTAATCCAATATAATCTGAAACTGAAACTTCTTTTAATCTAATTCAATATAATCCGAAACTTCTTTTAATCTAATCCAATATAATCTGAAACTTCTATTAATCTAATCCAATATAATCTGAAACTTCTATTAATCTAATCCAATATAATCTGAAACTTCTATTAATCTAATCCAATATAATCTGAAACTTCTATTAATCTAATCATACATAATCTGAAACTGAAACTTCTTTTAATCTAATCCAATATAATCCGAAACTTCTGTTAATCTAATCCAATATAATCCGAAACTTCTATAAAACTTCTGCTCCTTTCTCATAATGGTTATTATAAAAGTACATTTTTTCTTCACTTCCAACAAGATGTAATTCACAGCAAACAGACAATTAGGTTCACGCATAACTAAACGTATAATTGTAGTTGTACACAACTTGTCTTTTATAACGAAAATTCTATTTAATTTTTTTGTCTTTTTCCAAATAATCTGCAGAAACTAATAAAAATAAATTTAAAATAAAAGCTGCTAATGAACCCAAGTTTAATTCCTTAATTCTTTTAGCTGATTCTTACCCGATCCACCAACTCCTGGCTCTGAAACTGGAGTCGAGTTTCCAGGTTCTTAATCCTGCTTGTCATCAGCATCATCAGTTCATGGTCTGATGGAGCTACAGGCAAACAATAACAGACATCAATAACAATAGACATCAACAGCAATAGACATCAACAACAATAGACATCAACAACAATAGACATCAACAACAATAGACATCAACAACAATAGACATCAACAACGATAGACATCAACAACAATAGACATCAACAACAATAGACATCAACAACAATAGACATCAACAACAATAGACATCAACAACAATAGACATCAACAACAATAGACATCAACAACGATAGACATCAATAACAATAGACATCAACAACAATAGACATCAACAACAATAGACATCAACAACGATAGACATCAACAACAATAGACATCAACAACAATAGACATCAACAACGATAGACATCAACAACAATAGACATCAACAACAATAGACATCAACAACAATAGACATCAACAACGATAGACATCAACAACGATAGACATCAACAACAATAGACATCAACAACAATAGACATCAACAACGATAGACATCAACAACGATAGACATCAACAACGATAGACATCAACAACGATAGACATCAATAACAATAGACATCAACAACAATAGACATCAACAACAATAGACATCAACAACAATAGACATCAACAACAATAGACATCAACAACAATAGACATCAACAACAATAGACATCAACAACGATAGACATCAACAACAATAGACATCAACAACAATAGACATCAACAACAATAGACATCAACAACGATAGACATCAACAACGATAGACATCAACAACGATAGACATCAATAACAATAGACATCAACAACAATAGACATCAACAACAATAGACATCAACAACGATAGACATCAACAACAATAGACATCAACAACAATAGACATCAACAACGATAGACATCAACAACGATAGACATCAACAACGATAGACATCAACAACGATAGACATCAATAACAATAGACATCAACAACAATAGACATCAACAACAATAGACATCAACAACAATAGACATCAACAACAATAGACATCAACAACAATAGACATCAACAACAATAGACATCAACAACGATAGACATCAACAACAATAGACATCAACAACAATAGACATCAACAACAATAGACATCAACAACGATAGACATCAACAACGATAGACATCAACAACGATAGACATCAATAACAATAGACATCAACAACAATAGACATCAACAACAATAGACATCAACAACAATAGACACATACACGCACATACATACACACATACTCACAACCATTAAGTTTCATTTAACTGCGGCTGATACCGATTTTAGCGTCTGTGGAGATTCGTCTGTTGGTTTGTTTCTGGCCGACATTGACGACTGATTGCGTGTGAAGATCTTTCAAACGACTTGCAGCCATCATCGACGTCACCTCATCCAAAAGCTGACTCTCATCTAAAACACAAAAAACATCACAACTGTCATTTACGTGCTGCTGTTAGTCTTGAAGCTTGTGTTGCAGCGAATGGTGGACTTTTTGAACACAATGATATTTTGAGATGAAACTGTTTTTGGAATTTTTAAAATTTATTGCTATTTACTAGTTCTTTTTATCGTTATCATAATGGGCTAGGATTTTTCCGGACACAGTGTATATATCACCTATGATATGTGGAGCGTGGTGGCACAATGGTAGTGCTTGGTGCCTTGGAGTCGGAGGGTTTCAGGTTTGAATCCACCTCAAGTCACCATGTAAGTACCTTGAGCAAGCCCCCTCACTTGCAATTGCTCGTGTGCTTTGGTGTGAAATTCCGATGCAGTGTTCATGCTGGGAGCGCTTCTGAGTAGCGAGCTCAAAAGGGGCGCGATAGCAAATGAAGAAATAAATCAAAAAGGAAATAAATAACATGAGTGTTCCAATAAGTGATTAGTCAGAATGGTGAAAAAAAATTAATTAGAATCACATAGAAAACACAGGAGTCACTGTCTACCTGAAATGCCTGGAGTTGTGGCTGCGGCATTTCGAAATGGCACGGTGCTGAAATATCCAGCATTCACAATTTAAATTCACAATCTAAATTCCACTATACACTTAAAATCCAGCACAGTTTGCCTCAACAAAGGCAACAAAATATGCATTGCATCCGACAAAATTGGTTATGGTGTTGTACAGATCACTCACCGTTTTATAAAACTGATTTGTGTTTAAAATGCCAAATCAAAAATACCGATACATTCCAATATTACTAAAATTTTGACTACACATCATCTTATTTGCAAAACAAGAGTAACGGTTAAATTAGACTCACACCTTGGTAATGAATTTTTCTTCATCTTCCTTAGGCTAGACATGGCAGACGACATCTCCTGACCGAGTTTCAAATCTAAAGTACACCCCAGACAAAGACAAATCAATCAATTTACTAAACACTCGAAAACACAAATAATTACAGATAAACGTTGGTAATCATAAGTTTGAAAATGCATAAATGGCTAATCACACGGGATAAGCCTATTCGTAAGCTTTAGTCAAATTAGATTAATGGTTGACCAAAGATAAAGAATTAAAGATACAACGTAAAGAACAGAATGCGTCGGTATATAGCACTCATCCTCATTCTTTTGAACGAATAAAAGTCCAAATGGTAACTTAAGATTACTAGTATACATATGATTTGGGAATGAAAATAAATAATAATAATAACTGTTTTGAGTGCGATGATAACCGTTGAGGGTCTAGGCAGCCATCAACATTAAAAATCAGCTGTCCACATTTTATACAGTGCGGACATTACTGCAAGCATTCATTCTGCACTTACTTGAACAAAAGTAACAGTAACAGTCAAATCATGGAGAAAAGCAAATAAAATAACATTATAATAGAGAAAGTTATCAAAACATTTCGTAGCCGGAAGTATAAACTAAATCGGTAGCCATAACAACAATTTCGCGCTTAAAGTGACTGATTTTGCGCTATTATATAAAAAATATACAGAAAAAATCCTCCCGGCTTATCCGTTGATAATAATATTACTCTAATTAGCGCATTGCTAAAAGAATATTTATTTCAAAATATTTTTTAGTGTTCGATTATTAGTTTTACTATTACACGGTAGGCCTATATATTATAATGTGAATATTATATCGTAATTCGCGATGGGCTTAAACTAAATTTTGTCCCACTAAGTACCAATTTGTCTACGAAGATCCCAATAACCCTAGGTGAAAATGAGCCTTTTATATGCTATCTTCATGTACTTTATAAAACGGTGTTTATTTTATATAATATTTTGCTCTAAACAAAAAGATCACTTGCTATTTGTATCAGATATTTAGCTTATTACTGCAATATAATAAATAGACAATAATCAATCCTTTTGTTTGATTATCAAGCCCTTTCATTTGACAATAAAGGTATTATTATTAATATTATTTATAATTATGCCAATTCATTCATTTTATTTAAAACAGCACAGACATTTGTCGTCGACTCGTCTAGCTAGTTACTACATATATTCGCTAGATGGCTTTCCTTCTTTCATTTTTTTTCAAGTGTTCGTATAAATAAAAGCGCCTAAATCGATTACAACTAGTTGTAACTTGTAAGTGTAGATAAAGAGGCAGCTTAAATTGGCACTATATCAAATCAGTAAACCAATATTTTTTTCAGGATATGATAGCTAAAAGTTATGGTAATAATGGAATTGGAATCGTACGGTATTTGTTGTTAGAGGTTTACACCAGCGCTCGTGAATAAGCTGGTGCCCTGCGCGGGTATATTTTGATTTGTGCTATAGAAGTTTGGAGGTTGTTATTGCATGAGTCCGATTTCATCTGATCGCAACATCTGCAATATGGCCGCCCCATACTTTAATCGAGTAGAGTGCTGTGCTGTTACCGGTCTCATTACATGATCGGTTTCATTTTAACCACAGCCAGAGCTATTAAGGTTTCGTGGATGATTGCATGACAATGGTCATCATACAAATAGATAGCTGTTTGGATTTCATAATAACTGTTATTTTACGGACAAGTGTAGAACGTTTATTTAAAGAATAAATTGTTATTAAAGTAGACAGTTGTGATGGGATACAATCTTGAGCATAATCTTTGGTGTTATTTTTTGTTTGTAAGTAGGCATAATGGTTCTGCTCTTTCACTCGATACGATGTTTGTTGAGGTCTACCCCTCAACTGAGCATTCCTCATCGATTTTTCTGCGTTGCCAACTGCCTCGCTCAGGGAAGCAGGAAATGGACGAAGGCAGAGTTGCAACCTTTGATCGAATGGACGAACGAGACGGAAAGCATTTACGGACCAGTTATTAACAGCAAGCAGAACAAATCACAGGAGAAGAAACCGGCCGAGCCAAAAGTAAAGAAATCAGCGGTGAAGAAATCGGCCGAACCAAAAGTAAAGAAATCAGCGGGAAAGAGTCCGCAAGAATCTAATGGCACAAAAGCGGTAAAGGACGTGGAAATCTTGATGGAGACATCCAAGTTTGTTGAAGATACGGCCGTACGGATCGTCAAACACACAAAAGTTGCTGCCTTTCACGACACAATGGACTACGAAGAGGTTTCAGAGCCACCTCTTACCGTGTCATCGCAAACGACCACGAAGTTCATTCCAACAACTGCGACCAGTTTAGGATCGGTCGAAATGTCTCCTGGAAGCGTGTCCCGGAACGATTCTAATAATGGCAGCGGGAATTTACTTCACACACCAGATCTATCTAAACCTGAAGATGCATCTGGTTCTGTAAGTGTGAATGACGGTGAGAGAAGTGGAACAGGAGGCTTTCTCTCTTCAATTCTGTCATTTCCACCGTTTACGATTGCGTGGAATGTGACGGATGGTCGGCGATCGGTTGCAAGCGCCGTGAGGAATTCGACTGACGTGGAACCGGCGTTGAAAGGAACCGGGTTTCCAAGCGTCTCGGCCATTCTGAAAGCCACGATGCCACCGGAGAGCAGATTCTTCCTGGACAGATGGGAGAAGGAAATGATCGAGGAACTCGGAGAGGATGGTTTCCAAAAGTATAAACAGGGTTAGATGAACTTTAACTGTTATACAGTTTGCATGCATGTGTCATAAATACACTTTGGTATGTACTGCGTGTATGTGTTTTGATTTGTTAGATAGTTATGATTTAGCGGTGTTTGGAGTGCTCTCTAGATAGTTATTTCCTTAAACACCTGCATGTTCACATTGATAGAAACAGTGCAGTCTCTTAGTAATTACAGCCCTGAGATATGAAATAGATATGAAATGTTAGAAACTTAATTTTCTTAGCCTTGGCTTATTAGGCAGGTAGCCAGTCCTCTCCCTTGTCATACCTTCTTTCCACAAACAGTGTACTTATTATAACTGAGCTTTCGTAGACATCTCAAGCTGAAAAGATGTTTTTCTGCACTTGTACAATTCATCATGACAGTTGAACCTCTAACCTCTCGAATCACAGTCCAGCATACTAGCCACTGACCTACTCTATCAAGCTCCCTTCCCAATTATGCTAGCCATTGTATTGAGCAATGAGCACCCACTGTGACTACAAAGTCAATTAAATAAAAGATTAGTCTAATTAATAGAATTATAATAGCACAATTAATTAGAAATATCAGATCAATATTGTTCTTTATGAATGGTTCCATAATAAATGGATCTAATAATATAGGTCTTGACTTATGGCTTTGACGATGCTTTCGCACGTGACAGCCGCCCAGCTATGGAAAATCTCCACATCTTTCTCTCTTGAGCTTTGTGTGTAGCCTCTTGTATGGACCAACCCATCTCAAGGTCTATCAAATCCTTACATGAGTTTTTGTTTGCACCTTTCTTTGATGTTTTCCTGCACTTCATCATTACTGTCATGCGTTGAAATGTATTTGCAATTCGATGCGTGTCTGTCGATATTTACAGAACTCTTTTCCAATGGATCCAATCTTCATCTGTGCATCCAGAAATACTTGGAGGGTCAGTCCGACATTGACCTTAAGAAGCCAAACGAAGGTCACTGGACGAGTCTGGAGCCGATCTTGAATGACATTACGGACGTTGCGTGTACGGAGAAGCCTGTCAAGCATCCGGTTCTTCGCTACAAAGGCATTCTGGACTGCGTGGCGAATTATCGGTTCGTTATTAATTATTAGCTATTAATCTTTTACCAGTTTGCCCCGAGAATAGCCGCTGAAAACGGGCTTAAAATTTTAAAATGAACTGGTAAAGGGTTAATCTCATGGACAAAAAATGATGACAAATGAGCAGGTATACAAATTAGCAGGGACCAGAAAGGTGCTATTAGCTCAGACCAAAACTAGAATTTTAACTGCATTATTTTGGCTACATCATAAGACATCCGCACGACGGTACCGAGAGCAGTGCGATGACGGGTCTCGTGGAGGGAGTCAAAAGACGAGGTAGACTCAGGATTTGGTGGCTGGACAACCTCTCGCAATGGACTGGGCTCTATGAACTATGTACTTGTTCATTACACTGCACACCAAAATGCACATAGCAATTGGTCAGATAAAGTGTATTCTTATCTTATTTTGTTTGTGCAGCGGAAAGACATGCGTCATAGATTGGAAGACGTCGAAGAAACCAAAGCCGAACATTCGTCAGACGTTTGACAATCCGGTTCAGTTGGCCGCTTACCTCGGTGCCTACAACAGCCAACCAACTCTACAGGAAGAGGTCAGTAGTCAACCCACAGGAAAGATGCTTCTCGTAATGTAATGTTCATTACCACGGCTGAAAGTGAGCTGGGTTGTTTTTAACGCATGAATGCCTAAGAAACCCGAAAATTGGTTGCGAATGACTAAAGAAGGTCGTCAGTAAGTTTTTCGGGTCAAAGGCATTGGCTCATCTGCCAAAGTCAGACCCAGCAACTTTTCCAAACCACTTTCAGTCCTGTTCATTACGTTGGCTTGCATGCACTATCCAGATTTATTATATCAGCGGTTTGAATTAGGGATTAATGGATTATGATAATCATCAGGCAGGGATGCGTATTGGTGCAGCCATTGGTCATAATCAAGAAAATTGTCATAAGTGTAGAGAAGATTGGCTGTTCTACATGCACACTCTCATAAAAGTCAAGTCCCTCATGTAGCTCTCTGCCATGCTCTCTCATCTAAAAACAACTGCCTTTTCTCTCTGGGTCGCATGCACTGAGAACACTTCTGAAAGGCTCTTGCTGCAAGAAGCGATTTTCGAATACAATACAATAGCTCATTTTTCTGTTGTTTAAGGCCTTATTTAACGTGCAGTTGTACTCAAAATGTGCAGTTCTAAATGGATGTGTGCAGTTGTAGATGCACAGTTAAAACTAGCAAAAATGCTCATTTTCCTCTTATTGGAAGTAATTTACCATGGAGGATGGGAAGGAAAAGAAGGATTTGTGTAGTTCTAAAAATTCCTTTAAAACAGCCATGTTGTTTTAATGTTTTTTCTCCAGGTGGACAGCTGTCTGCTTGTGATTGGCTACCAAGATGGAAGTCCAGCCAGCGTCCACCAGATCAGTCGCACGGATTGCCTGCGCTACTGGCAGACGTGGCAGCGACGTGTCCATCTGTACTGGTCCGACTATTTCGCAATGAATCTCACCACGGCTGGAAATCACTGATATATGCATTCTGGACCAAAGCGTAAACTGTTTGTTTTCAAGAGCTCTACAATGGTGGAGATACTAGCATTGTCTGTAAAACTATTCACAAAATTTTGCAACTTTTTTCTTTTTGGTAGTCCAAGGCAGGAATCTCGGTAAGGGGCTATCCATATATTACGTATGCAGGGAGGGGAGGGGGTCACCGGAGGTGTGTAAGGCGGGGTGGGTGGGGTCTTGACAAAATTTACATGTATATGCAGAGTAAAATTCTAATATAATGACGTCCATGTTGGTCTATTTATAACTCTGTATTTTCCTATGGCAATTGATTAAATTATAATTAAATCCTGTTAAGATCCAAACAGTAAACCATAATGGTTGACAAATTTAAGCTAGTAAATAATTATGATTTTAACAAAAATAAACAGTAGCCTATGGTATGTTTTATTGATGACTTAAGCTAATTCACTTTTGTAAGGGGAGGTTTGAGAAGCTAATCTGCGGGTATGCTGGGTTCCATGTTGCAACAGGGAGGGGGAGAGTTGAAAATACTTTTTTGCATACGTAATTATCTGGATGTACCGTACCCTATTGTTGTGTTCAAGCTGCTAGTAGAGTCGTAGTATTTGTCTGTAAAACTATTAATGGTTACAAGTTTTTTTTCTTTTTGAGAGACCACATCAGGATTTTTTTCCTAAGTTAATGTGGTTGTCTTTAGATTAGGATAAATTTAGAGTAGGTACTGTTGATTCTTGTGGACTTGACGATACTCACTCAAAGCGTGCATTTCAGAGCGAATTGTAATCGTAAATTCAGATCATAACTTTGCAGAATTAATTGCATCCAATGTACTGAATCGAACTTTAAACTGGTAATTTTTTGTGTTCAGCTAATGCAAGAAATTTTTTCGTCTTTATTTTCCGCAGGTGTTGTGTTTTTATTTGTAAATCGTTGACATTATTCCTTTTCTTTCGTAAAACCTACTTCTGTTAGGTGGATTTTCAGAAGAAAGTGAAGTTGAATTAATAATTATTTTAGATGAGTATATTATAATTATTTTAATATACATATGCCGTGACGTGATGATGGTCATTTGTTGTCTAGGAAAGACACATACGTGTGTTACGTTTGGTTGTTTTCAAACTGTCTCTAATTGAGTTTAAAATCAGAAAGTTTTGTTCAAATAACAGCATTTAATAGCATCATTTAATCGATCCATTTGAAACTGTTCCAAGCACATTAAGACACCGGTAAACAAATAATCGTTATTATTAACTTATAAATTATACAATTGCTGAAAATGGTGCCTTCTGTTAATCCCGAAACAACAAACAATGGTATGGTTATGTTCAATGAACACTTTTAACAATGCACTTTTAACAATACAAGACGCAAAATGCTATGTACACATCAGTCCTCTGCTTTAAATATATTTAAAAAAAACTAGTATTCCAAAAGTCATTTGAACCAGATGACTTTTTTAAAACCAAACAAATAACAACAAAAAGACAATGTGACAAAATAGTAAAGTCAGTGGTTCCCAACTGTGGTCCTGGGCTAAAAGTGGCCTCCCAGGCCTAAAAAATGGCCCAAACCTGTCGAAGAATTAACAAAAATAATGCAAAATTGACAATTTGGACAGGATAGAATATATAATTATTTTCTAAATATTTACAAATTATTTAATTTAGACATTTATAAATAACATAAAACATTCTATTTTGATTCAATTTTAACAATTCTATATGCATGTAGTAAATCTCAAGTCCAAAAAGCATAAAATTAACAATTAGATTTTAAAATATATATATTTTAACCTTGCGGCCTCTCATGTCCCCCCAACTAAGAAAAAGTGTCCCTAAGGTCAAAAAAGGTTGGGAACCACTGCTCTAAGTGATTTTAACTTAACAGCATTTTCTTTTAATACTTGTAGGTCATGATTTTCAGTCCTTGAATAAGCTTAAAATCTTCAATGCAAAGTGTAAGACAGGCACATGAAGGCCATCCCTTCAGCGAACACCAAAAAAGCGATGTTGGGGCAGGGCAGGGGGCAAGGCGCTAGCAAATTCATAGCCACAGAATATGGGGGAGAGTTTTGGAAAGGCACAGTTTTGTGGTTGGCCCAGAGGTCTGGATACACCCTCGACTTTACCAAAATCCTTCCTCGCTAAACTTAAAACTTCTCTTTGGGCGTGCTGGAGTCGGGAGCGCCTCTGAGTAGTTTCCTTGAAGGGGTGCTATGTACATTTCCGAAAAATGAATATGGACAGAAAGTAAACGAAACAATCTCAGTTCAATGAAATGCTGAACAACACCTCATAAGAGCTCTTGGTTTCCTTAGTTGTTCTTTTTAAATGTTCAATCATCAAGAAAACTAAATCTCTACCCTGCACTTCGTGAAGTGCCCCTGAACAAAAACAGTCGGCAGCGACTAACTATGTAACCTTGAACATAAACCCCAAGACTCGTTATTTTGTAATGTTATTTTCGTTTTTTATTCTTCTCAGAAAATCACATTACTTTTCGTTTTCTGTTTTTCTCTCGTTTTATTCGGTTTTTTATTTGATTTTTCCCGTTTTAAACATCTACGGACATGACCATGCAATTGCAACGTTTCCTCTAAATAGGTCACCGCAGGTCATTTGACGTACTGCCTATTTTACTCTTGACCTGCCAATTTTTTTGTAATTTTTAACATCTTCTTTGAATGTGATTTCTTCAACCTGCTGAATAACTCCCATGACCCTAACACGACCTCCTGAAATTGCACAGCTGGTGCCGCCACTGCTTTCCCAAAAAATTCCAGTCTGTGATTTCTTGAGTAGATCTGAACCTGTTCCAATAATCATTTCATCCAAGTGGCAGAAGTTGTTGAGCTGTCATTCCTTTTCAAAACTGTCGTCATTTGCAAGAATCGAGTCGATGGAAAAGTAGCTATCTTCCGATGGAACTCAACGATTCCTGAAGCAGTTCTTCCAGAGCGGGAAGAGATATTCTCTCTGCTTCGTGCTACAAAGACATTCCATCAATTTTAAATTGTATTGTATCTATACATTTATATAGCGCATTTCGCAGAATGACTACTTTCATCCATTTAAAACTGTATACATGTACAATAACGCTGAAAGTCTTACATAGAATTAAATTGAAAACGCCTGAATCGTGACTAAACAATTCATATTGACTGGTAGGCCAAGAGTCTCATTTTGCTGTTTAACCCCTTTACCGTGATCCCCGAGTTAACTCGTCCAATTTTTACTAAGAAAATTTTTATTACACGGTAAACGGGTTAAAGACCACTTTTCTCTCTTAGTCTCACGCACTGGGAGTGCCTCTGATTAGTGTGCATTGCAAGAGGCGCTATATAAATTTATCAATACAATACATGACAGACATTCTCATTCGCATACTTACTGTAAATATTTTTGAAAGAATCCGGAGCATGAGAGGACTACGTTTGATAGACTTGCAGTGATCCTCAGGAGCAAATTCCTCCACCTAGAATAACACAATAAATTCTTTAGAAAGAGCCTTAAAAAGCAACTTATAAGTTTAAATTTATGCCACATTATGACAATCAAACATATAAAAAGCGTCAAGACATTTTCTTATATATATTTCTCCCTTTCTGGACATTGTTGGAACCCATTTAAAGAATGTTATAAAGAGAAAAGCATTCCTTAAGCAGCCATGTGTATGAAGTGTTAGCAACTTCATTTTCTTAGCCTCAGCATACGAAAGCGGTTGGCCAGTCCTCTCCCTCACCGTCTCATCTTCCCACCGACAGTGTACAGTCGCTGTACTCATAGCTGAGCCACACAGTGAGCACAGATGGAGCAGGAGTCTCAAAGCAATCTGTATGCCCTGCCCTGGTGGGGATTCGACCCCCAGCCCTCTCTATTAACAGTCCCGGACAGCAACCACTACACTTCAAAACTGTTAAACAAAAGAAAAAATCGTCTGTCCAGGGCTCGAACTTTTGGTGCTGCAGTTTCCGTAACGAACTTGGTTTTTTGTCCCTTTTCCGCAAGTATTTAAAAACCATTATCTTTTATTGTGGTTTGGTGCCATCAGGTAGGAAATGTCTCAGAGGAGGTTTCTATTGCAATGGCACTATATAAATAAATTCATTTAACCCATTACCAGTTCATTTTTAAATTTTAAGCCCGTTTTCAGCGGATATTCTCGGGGCAAACAAGTAAAAGATTACAAGTAAAATGATTACGATTTTAAAGTTGAAAACAGCTAAATTCACGACATCACAAGTCAATTGCTACATCACGAAAGAAATAAAAACAACGCTTCTTTCAACTGAAGAATCGAATTGCACTGACCGTGTCCAGCAGAGTCTCGGACTTTTCGTGTCGCAAGTCGTGATGTACAGGACGATGACAACACATGTGATATATGATGCAACCGACACCCCAGACCTCGGTGAAGGCACCAATGCGACCAAACGACTCCTCATCGCTAAAGATCTAAAAAGATTTAACAACATTCAATTATCTAAGTCACCGATCAGCAAGCAGGGTTGCAGGTTCGAAACCACCTCAAGCTGCTGCGTATGGACCTTGGGCAAGTCATTCACTCGCAATTGCTCAGCGCTTCGGCGTGAACTTCGATTCAGTGTCCGCGCTGTAGTCGGGAGCGCCTCTGAGTGGATATATAGAAGTATATCATAGTAAGATTTTAGCATATGGACGCCCACAGGAGGGGTAAAACACAATGGTCAGTTGGTCACGGTAACTTTTGTATCGAGAGCTTGAAAAAAACTAGGCAGAAATGGATATTGTTCAATAGAGGTTTCTAAATGTAAATTTCTCAGTTTCATTCTGTGTATCATCAGCTTGATGCATACAACTTATCGCTAGAATGACATAATTGTAAAGTTTGGTCAAGATAAAATGTTCTAGATCAGATAATTGTTCTGCATGACTGTACCGTATTAAGCCTGCTCTGTGGCAGCCCAGGTAGACTAAGTGATCTGTTTCAGCCTTCCTTAGGCGTAGCTCTTAAGCTACGCCTTAACCCTGGGACTCTACTAGAATCCTTCCTCACCAAACTAAAAACTGTTCTTTTTGGGCGTGGCAGAGTTGGGAGCGCCTCTGAGTAGTTTCCTTGAAGGGGTGCTATATAAATACCCAAATGACTGAACAAATACAAAAAACCAGTCCCTAAAATGAGCTATAAAAAGTGTACGAATAGAATAGCATACTGTCAATCTTTTCTCTAACCACAAGAATCATCTGACTGGCGATGTCAAGACCTATTCATTTCGTACCAGGTGATCAGCAATGGATGGTGTAATTACCTCGGGTGGGAGGATGTAGGGTGGCAAAGAGTTAACAACTACGTCAATCACTTCCTCGTCCTCTTCGATCACCGAAGAGTTAACGGCCGACGAAAAATCGGAAAGTCGAGTCGTCGTGTAGTCGTAGTTCAGATGAATTCCCGACGCTAAAGAAAAGAAAAAATACCATTGAGATCAAACACACAATTAAAAGGGAAAAGTATCCCGATGCATTTGTTTCAGAAGCTACCAGTACTATATAAATCTGTTCTTTTGTATTGTAGCCATAATTAAAAGACTAGCTGGGGTACCCGGCAAATTTATGATTCGCCCCGTTCCCGGCCAATCCCCTACTTCTCCACCCTCAATTGGCCCCAATTCACAGCACCCCAATGATTAGCAGAAACTATGCACGCAAACATCGAAAAAAAATCATTTCCAGAAATGAAATGCTTTAACGAAATTCTTTGGCCTAATAATTACCAGCGTGGCAATGAAATATCGTACCTATCCATCTGAGGTAGAAGATTCCTGCGTCATTGAGGTATCTTATCGCCGACACAAGACCTGTCGTGTATCGGAGGATATGACCGTCGTCAAGTCTATGCGGCGGTTTCACCTTCTTCACCAAACTCTCGAGAGTTTCGCCTGAAAACGCAGAAAAAAATATCTTTACTACGACTCAAATTAACCAGAACTACGAATTAATTTTAGAAAAATGACAGTTAAATGAAATTGTAACAAATAAATTTACATCTTCTTTCCATGTAGCCCAATAATAAAAAAAATTTAAAATAATAATGACACTTTATATGGCGCCGTAACAGCCATACCGCTACAAGGGGGCCTCACAAATGGCTAAAAATTACCAGACAGAACTCGGCACCCACAAGCAGCCACACAGTAGACATCTAGCTGTGTCAACCTATGCTAAATAGAACATTGCATAACATCAAGCAATGCTTATAAATCATAAACACTAGTCTGTAGATTTTGCAAATAATAACAAATTGAGAAAAACCATCAACGACAAAATGACGAAATTTATTCCTATCCTATCCTCATTTGTCCGCCCCCCAGAAACTTGGATTCTCTTCCCCCCCCCCCCCCCAAGCATGGGACTACATTAAACACTTGAAGGTTTTGTAGGTCAAGTAGGGCAATTTTAATTCTATCATGGACATGAAACTGGAAAGAAAGAGATTGAAAAGCACGCTCTGCTTACTATCCATGCATGAATGGTCACGGCAGAGCGTGACGTTGTTGCCGTCAATGCAAACCCAGAGATGTCGAACAATGTGTGGATGTTTCAATGCAACGAGACTACGCCACAACGCACTACTGTTCTCAGATGATACGTACTGCAAACAGAAATACACAAAAAATACTAATCATTAAAAAAAATTTTTTATTGCACCAAAGAAAGAAAATAGAACATAAGTACAGGTAGCCGATACAGAAATACACAAAAAATGCTGATCCTGCAAATTAACACGAAATCTCTTACAGGAAATTGGGGGACTACAAGTGATTTCTACCCTCCCCAGTTTTTACTAAACAAATATTCGGGTAGTTAGGATGATGGCAAACACTCTGAAGACCGCACGGATATTCGTTAAGTACCAAGTACCCTAGGTACAGACTGACACAGTAAAGTTTCCATGTCCAGGCACCATGATGCTGAACATGGTGAAAGGCGGAAGGCTCACTCATCTCCTACTTATGACCCCTTCAAACAGCAATGGACAAGTCCCAAGGTCCTCAACATTAGGACCAGTTCATTGCAGGACTCACTATTCAGCTCTCAACCTACATGTCAGTTAATTCAATGTCTTAACAATAGTAAACCATTTTCCAGGATCATTTCACAATCTCCACTAAGCAAGCTCAGACCAGAAATCGTCGGATCACAGAAAACGAACACTACCAATCAAACAAACCAAGAGCCAATTGAATTACCATGGTAACAATTTAACACCTGCGTCTGCGTTACCTTGGTAACCCTTCACCACCTGTCGTCGTCGTCATCGCTCTGGCTCACCTGTACGATGTTCAGCATCATGGCGCCTGGACAGAGCGTCGTGGAAAGGGCGGTCAATCCGAGCTGACCGAGGCGACAGAAGTGTCCGTTTACGAGGAAGTCGATTCCGTTTCGTGGGATCGGTGCCATCGGTTTCATGATCGGTTGCGTCCGACTGTAGGCGGATACTTTTTTGTGCATTCGATTGTGTTCTGTGCACGGCCAGACAACATCCGGATCCAACTGCAAACGCACATGTGCATATCGTAAAGATTGTACATTTGTTCGTTTTCAGTGAGTGAGTCGTAGAAAAAAAATGAATGTACAAAACCTGAAGATTGTACGGATCATAAAGATTATGTAAATCATAAAAATCATAAGGATGATAAAGATTATGGAAATAAAAAAGATGATAAAGATAATGAAAATAATAAAGATCATAAGGATAATAAAGATTATGGAAATAATAAAGATCATAAGGATGATAAAGATTATGGAAATAATAAAGATGATAAAGATAATGAAAATAATAAAGATCATAAGATCCATGATAAAGATTATGGAAATAATAAAGATGATAAACATAATGAAAATAATAAAGATCATAAGGATAATAAAGATTATGGAAATAATAAAGATGATAAAGATAATGAAAATAATAAAGATCATAAGGATAATAAAGATTATGGAAATAATAAAGATGATAAAGATAATGAAAATAATAAAGATCATAAGGATAATAAAGATTATGGAAATAATAAAGATGATAAAGATAATGAAAATAATAAAGATCATAAGGATAATAAAGATTATGGAAATAATAAAGATGATAAAGATAATGAAAATAATAAAGATCATAAGGATAATAAAGATTATGGAAATAATAAAGATGATAAAGATAATGAAAATAATAAAGATCATAAGGATAATAAAGATTATGGAAATAATAAAGATGATAAAGATAATGAAAATAATAAAGATCATAAGGATAATAAAGATTATGGAAATAATAAAGATCATAAGGATGATAAAGATTATGGAAATAATAAAGATCACGCAAATTCCAAAGATTTTACAAATAATAACGTTTATAATTTTCTCCAAGATGTAAATTCGAACTCTAAGTGGCTCCTCATGTCATCCAAATAACGAAAGGTGGCTCTAACGTAAAAAACGTTGAGAACCACTAGTCCCGAGCTGGTTTTTTGTCCAAAATTACCTGAAGGAATTCCGCAGAATCTGGGATGTCGACGTTTAGCTCTTCAAAGTCCTGCGTGAGTTGTATTCGCCGATACCAACCTTGCAGTGCCGCTCGCATCTCTTCAATGCTCAACTGTTGCTCGCTGCTCAGAAAAAAGATCACAGAGAAAACGGGTGAATTGAGTGCAATGCAGATATGAGCAAATCATCAATTTTGACTCTAGCCAATTCGATTCTAATCCATAACATTCTACAACAAGATGCTGCTAATCATAAGTGTGAGTGATACGAAAATTTCAGTAAATCTACTTATAAATACCTGATTAGCTATTTATTGAGATCTACATTTGGCTGTTCATCCCTTGCAGCTTTTGGGCTACTTTATGATGTGATTTAGCGCCCAATCACTCCTGTATACTCCTGTATTCTTGCAAACCAGGGAGAGAGAGAGAGACAGACAGACAGACAGACAGAAACAGAAAGAGGCAGCGAGAGAAAGAGGCAGCGAGAGAAAGAGGCAGCGAGAGAAAGAGATAGAAAGAGACTGACAGACAGACACAGATAGACAGACAGACAGACAGAGAGAGAGAGACAGATAGACAGACAAACAAACAAAGAGAGACGAACCGATATTGAGTGAAGAACGCACAGTACGGCACAGCGCACGACGTATCATCGCACATGTTGCTGTGGTTGATGATCGCTGCGAGCAGACGACGAGTCGGAAGTGACATGGCCATCGTCAAACTCTCCAGATCGAACTCGATGTCTAAGATCATTCGACGACCCTAACCAACCAATCAGAAGCATAATGAGCATAATTAATTAGCATAATTAATAAGCATAATTAATTAACATAAATACTGAGCATAATTAATTAGCATAAATAATGAGCATAATTAATTAGCATAATTAATTAGCATAATTAATTAGCATAAATAATGAGCATAATTAATTAACATCATTTCCGGTCAGCATATAAAATCGGTTAACGTGTTTATTTCGCAATGCCTATGAAATCTCCACTTTCGGTATCATTTCTGACTATGTAAGATAAGAATATTCTTTTTTTGACAATTGCTTTCCACATTTTTGTGTATAGACCAGTGCTAAAAGTGTAAAAAAATAAGTGCATGGACGCCCTTACCTCCCCAAAAGAAGTGCCAGGATGCCCCTTAAATTTTCAGGTTGCTGGCCAAATAAGTGGCAGGATGGCATAGAGATTTGAAAATAAGTGCCAGGAAGCCGTCCATGACCGTCCTGTCCTGCCACACTTTAAGCCCTGGCATAGACGTATTTAATAAACATTTTTTATAATTCCTAAAATTGATCAAGACAGTCAAATGTAAACAAAAAAACATTATGCTAGATCCAAACTCGTATATATCATCTTAATACCCCCCATCCCTCCTAATTTCATGATATATCATGTTACCATTCATCTCATGCCACAAAATACAAATGACATACCTTTCTCTTTTCGAAGGCTTGTTGTTACATTAAAAGTGCTTCTGAGTACCCATGTAGTGCAAAGTGCTTTACAAAATGTTCATTTTAAATTAGATGCAGATCAGGTCATTTATATAGCACCATCTCTGTCTCACAGAAGTTATGTAGCTCCTTTATAGGCTAATAAAGGAATTAAACTCACCAGGTGGCACTTCCTCTCGTCACATGTGTCGTCCCCACACTGTGCGCTCAGTCGCATCATTTCGACTAGACTACCGCACTCCTCTTCCGTCCATGACGAGTCCTGACAACATACATAAAAACGAGCCACATAAAAACAACATAAAGAATGAGCCATATAAAAACAACATAAAAAATGAGCCACATAAAAACAACATAAAAATGAGCCACATAAAAGCAACATCAAAAATGAGCCACATAAAAACAAAATAATAACAACTGTTCAATTCATGATATCAACCGTTTAGCCATCAGTTGAAATTGGAAAATGTAATTAGGTGTCCCTGTTAGCGGGATATTCATCCCTTAGGGCTTTCCTTGTTACCATCCGATCATGTGAAGCATTTTGACTATTGTTTATGGTTGATGGTTACAATAAAATGAATTGAATTGGAGAAAAAAACATAAAGAATGAGACGCATAATAACAACATAAAAAATTAGTCATATAAAAACAACATTTAAAAATGAGCCAAATAAAAACAAAGTAAAAATGAGCCATGTAAAAAAACTGAGCCCCATCAAAAAACTGAGCCACATAAAAAAAACTGAGCCACGTAAAAAAAACAACGAAGCCTAATCAATGCTTAGCAAATTCAAAGTCAGATTGTGCACACTCTGCTATGCACACATGGTCTTTGCAGATGGTCACCTTTTCATGGCCAGGAATGTAGCGGTAACATCGTTTATTGAAAAATTCCAGATGTTACAGCGCATACAGGTACAGGTCACATAAAAATAAAATTGTTTGTTACTATCACTGTTCTCGTAAAAAAGGCTTGTTTGCCATTTTCTACATATATATATTAAAACTCTAAATAAAATAAAAGTCTTGTTAGGCCTATAAAAAAAAAGTTGTGTTTCCGGTAACATAGCTAAAAAAAATTGGGTAGGTAGGTCGGAAAATATTTTTATTTTGGTAAAATATTTTTATGCAGTGACTATCCGAAAAATTATACCCCACTAATCTTTTTTGCACGCTGAATCAAAGTACGTGTTCTAAGCAAGTATAAACTGCCTATTTCCCGACAGTCTGCACCTAAAACTGCTCTAGAAACAGTCCTATTCATTTAATTTTGTTGACGTCCCTTATGTTATGCCAATACAAATGTTAAAAAAATAATTATTTTTTTTTAAATAATTTTTTTTTTGGGAAAAATTTTTTTGGGGAAAAAAAAAAATTTGAGTCGCGGCCGTAAAAATGGGTCGGTCGGGTTACCGGAAACACAACAATTTTTTTTCTACGCCTTATCAAGTGGAGTCAAATGAATACAAAAATTGACATGAAATGTTGTTCAAATACAAACGAGGCCAACTGACTTGTGTTATCTGAACTAAAACCTTAAATTACAATTCAGAAACAATTCACAAACTTATTCTACAGAAACTGTAAAATATCTATCTAAACTACTCAAAACTTTCCTTTAGGCATGTGCCCTGGTTGAGAGCACCTTTGAATAGTTATCTCAAATAGGTGCTACATAAATTTCTCAGATAGATAGATAGATATGTAGAAACAAGAATGACATAATAATAAACAATTTTGTAAATTGAAAAAATTCTGCTAGAAAGCAATCTCACGTCATCGGAACCATCGGCTGACACATCGTCAAACGAGTCTTCAGCCTCAAGATCTAAAAACACAAAAAAACTTATAGTAGAATATAACTAATCTAAATTACTAATCCTTAGAATTAAATGAGAATACCTTGCCATCCATACAATTGATACAGTTCCTATAAAACACGATTCACATATCTTGATGCAAAATATCCTCTTTAATTAACCAGCAAGGTCTAAGGTTCAAAGGTTGCCGAATGCTGAGCAGATTGTACTGAGTAAGCCTAATAATGACCTGAGCGAAAAAATTTAACAGGACTTTATTTTCAACGTTCATTTAAGTCTATTAAAAAAAATTCATGGTATAATATTAGGTACTTTGTTATTGGATAAGATAAACGTACGGCTGGATTTATACACTTTTTGTGAGCTCAAAGAATTCTTAGTCATGTTGTCAAACAATGGAAAAGAGGTCTTGATAAGCCCTCCTTGTCATTACCTGTATTCCTGCATATCATTTTATTGGAGACAGGATATCAAGGCATTCAACCATAATCTGTTTAGAATTGGGTACTTCCTAGCATTAAGACACGTATGTTGTTATCATTATTACAATATACGTACAATCAGTTGAATATCAAATACAATTCCAATAACTAATGAAATAATTAAATTATCTGCGCTGGTAATACTGGTACATTAGTTTGTTTTTGCTCTGTTACTACTGCCAAATGCAAACAGTAAAAACAATGGCTACAAGACAACAATGGAGTTAAACGTAATTTTATAACTTTGTAATTCCATCATAATTGTATAATTATTGTTATTGTAATAAATAAGGCATTTTATTTACTGAGAATTTGATTTGATTTTTTTTATTTATTATAATGCATATTTTATTCTCTTCAAAAATTCCAGAAATTGTAATATAGTGAAATACATGAATTTTGTAATTATTATAATTATTATTATTATTAATTATTATTCTTATTCTTATTATCATTATTACAATAAACGTACAATCAGATCAAACTTCCCGAAAGCAGTTACATACCATAGAGTTTTCCGCCAAATCGAGACTGGTTTATCTCGCAGATCTGGTGCACACTATGCCCGGCCAGAACCATCTCTTGACACATCTTCCTCACATAGTCGCTGCTGCCACTGTTGTCCTCCCCCTCCGCCCCCAATTCATTCGACAGCAGGCGGTCGAAATCCGGAAGAATGCTGTCTTCTGAGGAATTAAACGCCACCACTCCGCGTGGAATCAGAGTTGCAGACAGCCCAGAATCCTTCGACGGAACTATTCCGCTGGACGTCAGAGGATTGACTTCGTTGACCCTGCGACCAAATGCTCCGCATTCCTTTTCCGCCACAAGAATGCTGTCTTCCGAGGAATTAAACTCTGCCACTCCGCGTGGAATCAGAGTTGCGGACAGACCGGAATCCTTCGACGGAACTATTCCGCCGGACATCAGAGGATTGACTTCGTTGACCCTGCGGCCAAATGCTCCGCGTTCCTTTTCCCCCACAAGAGCGGTCTCCGAGAGGCATTCTCCGGATGGGGGCGACCCGTCTCGACCGGAATCATTCCGTCTGTAGTCGACGGCGATTCTTTTGTCATTGAAATACCACTTTCGCGTCTCCTCAACATCGGGAGATAGTTCTTCCAGCGAATAGCATGCCTCGTCCACTTCCTGCGGTTTTCCCACTTCCTGCGGGTTTTCCCACTTTGGTTTTTCCAGCGGTCGTCTCTGGTGATCTTCCTCGAAGCGGAATTCCCCGCCTACCCTTCGATCCCAGTTCCTTAGAGAGGAGTGGGTCGAATTCATTTTTGCGCTTCACGTACGAAAAGCCGTTCCCTGTTTTAATGCCGTGTCCACAAAAATACGCGTGTTGCTAGAAAATCCTTCAAATTCATTGATTTTGTTTTAAACTCCAGTACCTGCAAAGATTATAAAACATGTAAATTCATCAAGCATTTCAAAAATAAATATGCGTATGGCTGTTTACAAAAAATGGAGATTCTATTCAGAATTCCAGTTAAAGCTAATCCTATAGAGACTAAGACAGGTTAGAGATAGCAAAATGCATCTATTGCTACAATTTCTCAGTGATGCAATAACCATATCTGAGAGTGGACAGCGTCTTGGGCTCCTTTTCGTCTTAAGTCTTGAGCTCCATAAAAAACTTTCACATGCTTTTCCGTTCTCTGAAACAACACCAATAGTCCCCCTTTTGCACCTAACTCCAGTTTTAAATAGCTATTTCATAATTTTCGCTCTTTAGTCTCATTATAGGGTAAGGGCCCTATGGTAAGGGCCCTAAATTTAGAGTGCCAAAGGGCTTCAGGCCAGGTTGCTACACTGCTGCAGTGATCACACTTAAAAGCCGCTATATAAACCTCACCCAAGCTTCAAATTATATTCCCTTTAAGGCAAATGGTAACATAGCATTATGGGGGTCAAAAGACTCAAAACAGCGTCGAAAAATAAAACTGCAACCTGTCAGAAACGCAATTCTATCGTAAACGTCCAAAACACGGGCGAGTGTAAGACCCACAGCTTTTTATTCGATGGACCGGCCGACCTGGCATCGGATAATTTTGTTATGAAACGTATTTCACGCTGTTACAACCCACTCGACATTTCTGATGGATGCAAAATCGACACCCAATTTAGATCGCTTGCTTCTCTTACATACACACAGAGAAGCCGCCATTTTGATGGGAATTCACGCAAAAGTTGAAGAAATTGACCATAATAATCTCAATCGAAACAATTCGCTGTTCAAAATAATACATTATAATGACCAAAATAAAAGACTAACACAGAACCTTAATCGGTTATAAATGTCGACAAGCCAGTCTGCTGACAAATCCAAACGATAATAAAACTGTCGGTTAAAACTAACACACGGTTAAAATCCCCTTATGGATACCCCTACTGTAACAGCTCTAACAGAGTGACTGGAAATTCATATTCGATATTTCGCTTTAAACAATCAGTACACCTTCTTACTAAATTCTGCACATTCCTTTAATTTGACGATTAAAACGACTACATCGCCAACAACGTCAAAATAATACACTCTAAAGTCTAAACAATAATTAATCTCTCACAACCGGAAAACAATATAATCTTCCAAAAGCACAACCACTCCGGGTTTTACCAGATAAACTAAAAATAGACTTGCTGTCATTCCGAAGAAGCGCTTGCCATTCAACTTAGCGCTCACATCAAAGTATATAATTATTATATGCTGCTCGCTGACGCGCTTAGATCGGTGTTACCCATAATAGTAAAATCACGCTCCACGATTGACGTCATGTAGCTATAAATATACATGCAATTGCCGCCGTATGTATGTCATGGACAAGCCTATAACAGTTATAATAGGCCTAATAATACTTATCTTTATCAAACAATCAAGTTTGTTTGTCTGTTTGTGCACTTGTTATAGCACCTTTTCGGGCTTACTACTCAGAAACGCTCCCGACTGCAGCGTGGACACTGCACCCCCAGTATGAGAATTGTGGAAAAATAACTGGGGGGTTGGCCTATGATAAACTTGAAATTGGGGTATGAAAAACATACTTTAACATGGGGCTCAAAAAAGACTGGGGGGGTTGAACCCCCCAACCCCCCAGCAATTCTCACTCTGGCACCCCCTCGAACCTGCAACCCTCTTGCTGCAAGGCAACGAACACACCCACTACACAAACGCGCCCCAAAGATCGAAACCGGTTACAGTGTAACATTGAAGTGGCTCTATAGAAACCACCCTAATGAATGACCATCAACTATAGGTGGCCCTGAGTAAACAGTTCAGTGGACTCCCTAAATTAACCGAAACGAGGGGTGGGGTGTTAATATTTGATTGACCCCAGTTAGTGTTGGTGTTTGCTAAAACTCTTCGTTGTGGCAAGGCTTTCCTTTAGCATGCAGATCTTGACAGAATGTGTAGTTCTAAATGGATTTGTGCTTTTGTGCAGTTAAAAGTGGCAATTGAGGTCACTCAAAGTAAAGAAAGAAGACAGTGGAAACACAGACAAGTGGAGAAGGATCCGAGTGGCTGACCCCTCGCCAGAGGGATTAATTCTATAGCTTGAAGGGAAAGAAGAAGAAACCCTGCTTTATGAGGGTTCCAGGTTCGGCCCCGGCTGCGTGGACCATAGGCCTATACATTCGCTTTCAGGATTCTTTTGACACAGCCATCCTCCTCTTCTCTCATTAGTCATTACGTGTCCATACCACCTCAGCCTGGTCTCTCGTGACTTGTAACTTGTCATATCATTGATGCACGCCACACCGAGCTTCGTAATTCCTGATGTCGTCACTTCGCTTCGTGTCTTTCAGTGTTTAATAAAGGAATAATTAGGAATTATTAGAACTTCATGTCTTTCAGGGTTTATTAGAGAAATCATTAGAACATTTTACACAGGCATATCGTGACTGACTTTCCCCTCCTCGGCTGCTCCGAGTGCTTCTGAATCGTTGCTACGTTTTTTTAATCGATTGCTTACGAACCCATGGCACTTAAATCTCTACATATTATTATTATTATTGACTGCATAGAGAAATTCACCGGATTGGGAGAAATTCACCATGGTAGGGAAAGAATGGGTCGTGCAGTTCTAATAATTCCTTTAATAAACCCTAAAAGACATATGAAGTTCTAATAACTTCTTTAAAAATACGGAGACATGAAGCGAGTGACGACATCAGGAAGAAGGTCGGCGTGGCGTGCATCACTTACAAGTTACAAGGCACGACCAGGCATTATGGACACGTAATGAGAAGAGGATAGCTGTGTCAAAAGAATCATGCAAGCGGAGGTATATGGTCTTTGCAGCCGGGGATGACAGAAGAAAAGATGGGAGGACGTGATACAATAGGATCTGAAGCTGCTCAAAATGAAGACACTGGAAACAGAGACAACTGGAGGATCCAAGTGGCTGATTAGGGATTAGGCTAATTCTAGCCTGAAGGGAAAGAAGAAACCCTGCTTTGTGGTTTAAACAGGTACTTAATGGACCGTTAACTTGCCGACCATAACATCAACATTCATCAATCACCATTGTTTAACTGATGTTTATTTATATAGCACATTTTAAAGGAAACTACTCAGCGGTGCTCCAGACTCCAGCATGGTAAAAAAAACAAGTTTTCAAGTGCTTATAGAATGTGTCCAAAAGTGAACTAGGGTACATGCACAGCTGAAGAGGGAAACCAAAATCCTATGTTCATCTAACTATGCGCATTACAAGTTAAATCCGAAATGCTAAACCAAACAAGGCAAATTCAACTCAAGACGCTTCCAAAATCGCAGGACCAGACTCACTCCACACCCCTATTCTGGGCTTTGGATCAGTTTACATGAATTTTAGCTTAAAAGTAGGAATTGAATGTTGCATCTTTGGCACCACATCAGTTCTCACACAGACCATGTGTGCAGAGACAAGATTCCAATATACCATGTAGGCCTAATGTATTTCATGACAAAATCAACCTGCGTTTTGCAATTCATAAATAAAGTAATTACTGCAGTGTCAAACTATTTACAATGGTGGACTGTATACAAAATTTTCCAGAACGTGAAAACAAAGGACCCTCAACATAACTAGTTAATGATCTGGGAAGGGACACAAGGAGCCCACACACAGTATTTAAAAGTTTACATGAACTTCACAATATCATCAAGCCAACCAGAAACAACAGAGGGCTGGATACCTTGGCCTTAATGTGGCTTGCTATAAAAGAGTTACTTCCTTCTACAGAATCAACAAATTGAACCAATTCAGGCATAATTTTCAAAAATATCTTCCACATGAACCATTTAATTTCTTTCAAAAATCATCTAATTCACGCATGCAGCATCATGCAAGTTCTTTTCATCAAATACACAAACATCAGTGTGTAACAGATGGTACTAAATGTCAGAACTTAGAAAATAACTCGTGCAGTAGCAGACGCCAATATCAAACTTGATAGCATTGCTAGCCATCAAATGACTTCCAATTTCTGGTCATCTACATTGTAAATGAACTTGTCCACCATTTCTGCAATAGATCACACAAGCATTTAAAGCCAAAGATTTAGGGTCGGCAGACTTTTATTTTGTTCATGCATGCAAATAAATATGTTGTAAACAAATTGATATGGCCACACTGGAAATTGAGCTTGAATCAGTAGATTTGGCTTAGTTTAGCATGAATTTCATCATATGTTGATATGATGGGGAAATAACTTCATCATTTCAAGCTCAGCATACAAATTATAAAATTCACGAGGAATACAAGACATGCTACATGTATATTCAAAGAAAACAGAGCCAAGTATTAATAATAAATGTAAACATTTATGTAGCGCCTTTCTTTTTGAAGCATCTTAATCTCAAGCATATACTCGTTAAGATCAAGCAAAGTTTGACTGTAGGATCATACATCTGGGATGACATCCCTTCAAAGCGATATTTATTACATCTGACTAATAAAATGTCGTAATCTTTACTTTTTTTACCATGGCTGAGCTAGGAGCGCTCCCAAGTAGGTTTCTTGAAAGAGTGCTACACATACAAATAATGAAAATGGATCTGCAACACTTCCGGCTCATGAATACAACTAATCTTTCTTAAAATTTACAGTAAAACTTCCGTTTATTTATTTTAATCAAGCACAAGTGTTTAATATAACAAATGAACATCACATAATGAAATTTATGTAAATTAATTAAATAATTAGAAACCTCTATGGCACCAGTGACAGTCTGTTACAAGCTTGAATCAGTAGTTTGGCTTAGTTTAGCATCACTTTCATCATATATCGATATGATGGGGAAATGACTTCATCAGCTTCAAGCTCAGTGCAACAAACAGGAGTCACTTTACATTTAGTTTGTAGTTTCCTGAAAGAAAAACTATTACAATCAACGTACCTCTCAGAACTGCAGCTTTCACGCAAGTCATAGGATCTTTCACATGAGTTCATCAGATTCATTGCCTTGTGCATGTTCTGCAAGTCACATAAAAACAAAATTCCTCAGAAACATAGAGTAAAAATAAAAGTTAACCAGAACTTAAAGTTGCCTAATCAACCCAATTTGGGATTGTTACTCTAAATTAGCAATCATGAACCAAGATAATATTTTGCAGTTGAGCTTAAATCAGTAGTTTGGCTTAGTTTAGCATTAATATCATCATATATCGATATGATGGGGAAATGAATTCATCATTTTTAAGCTCAGTGTAGCAAGATTCAAAATTAGCATCCCATATCAAAATTAATCATTGCAATAAATTTATAGAGCACCTCTAACAGTGCATACCCATCAGAGGCTTCCAGTGTGCATGACCAAGAGACAAAAGTCTTTAGACAGTGCTCAGGAAAAAAGGCACTTGGTCCACCAGTTAATAAGGAAGAACAAGTCGGAGGAAGCTGGTTACACAGCACAGGGACAATGAAAGCAAAGGTCCATATTTTAGAAATGGCAGTCCCAGCTCGGGGACAAAGATATCTTGCCGGTCAGCACATGAAATCCTTCTTGAAGGTGCCACAACATTTCATCAAAATCATACTCTACCAACTAACGAAGCAAAGATCAAAAACAAGAAATGCTGCAAAGATATTTGCATCAACATCAGAACAAAAGTAATCAAACCAAGATAAATCCTCAGTCCTCAACTTAAAGCTTTCAACCTTGCTGCTACTGAATTGAACGACATAAAATTAGGAAAAGATGCAATATTTTTACAAGAACGAGCTTGAATCAAACATTATAAAAACAAGCTTGAATCAGAAAGTTTGGCTTAGTTTAGCAATTATTTTCACCATATATCGATATGATGGGGAAATAACTTCATCAGCTTCAAGCTTCATTTATCAGCAAATTAAACTTACTGGGAATTTAATTTAATTGTAAAATTCTTACAGGTTCTTATAGCTTCGTAAATAGACTTGCTCTTGAAGAACGGACTCATCACAGCATAAAATCTGCTTGTTGGAACTTTGTTTTCCTGTAAACAGAAATCAGGATGCACCGTTATTACACAGAATAAATAATCTACGCAGAAAGGACATTTGGAAAAGACAAAATCAGATCATCTTCAAGTCTTTAAGATTTCAAGATCTAGTTGCAGCTGGTGTCCAATCAAAAGCTGTAAAGGCATTACGAAATATTGAAATTTTTTACATGTACCTCAAATCATTAAATGAAGCAAAAAGCCATAATGAACACTGCCACTTCAAATAATATTGAAATAAGTTTTATCCTTTTATTTAGGAGGAGCAAACAAGTTGCCTGTTTTCAGAATTATTATAGAGTTACGTCTACAAGAGATTTTACTGTGTACTCAATTCCAATACATATTCCTTCATCACTGGCCAATTAGTTTTAATTTAAATGAGCTTGAATCAGACAAGACTGTCTTGACTTGTTTGTAAATCATGATATTTAAGATGGGGAATTACTCATCATTTTCAAGCTCACTGAATTTGAAACAAGCTCAGAATTTCACACAAAATAATTAGAATTGATTGGGTTACAGGTCTACAAGAGCTAGTGCCCAGGTAGGCGGTCTATAATAGGATCACGTGCAATGGTCTAAATAGGATCACGTGCAATTACAAGATAGGAGAGAATGGCGAAGACTGGACATGGCGGTTGCTAGGGTTCCACGAACAGCACAATGTGACAAAGTGTGCATTGATCTGCATAGGTTGCAAAGTTTGCCAGCTATGGATTTGATGGTGAGAGAACTTCCAAATTTTTAAGTTCATCAATCCTAGCAACCAATACCCATTGATGAACCTTGTTTTTGTGATTTCTTTAAATTTATTAACCACTACAATAATGGAAATCAAAACAACTGCAAACCAGATAGACGTTCAACAAATGCAAAAACCTGAAACTCACATCTTAGTCGGACATTTTGTCCAAGTTCAGAAATTTCGGCACTTCAACAGCCACTGCTTGTGAGCCCCTCACGAGACCATTGTTGTCAAGCTTTTTGTGTTACTGATAGACCACTCAGCCACCAAAACCTGCAGCAACAGAATTTAAATCAGTAAAGTACTTTCGAAGCCTGTAGCTCTTGTCCTTGAATAAAGGCATTTTAGAATTAACTAGGATTTACACAGTTTTAAATTTAAATGAGCTTGAATCAGACAAGACTGTCTTGACTTTTTTGTAAATCATGATATTTAAGATGGGGAATTACTCATCATTTTCAAGCTCACTGAATTTCAAACAAAATATTTATAATTGACATGGTTACCTATAATAATAAATAACTAGGGTCATAATTATGCAATTGCAAAGCAGAAACAAGTTTCATTAATCTCGAGCAACAAGCGTCATAAAGCTAAATTTTATATAACGTAACTTACACCTGCATTATGTACAACAATTTAGTTAAACTTTAAACAAAAGCATTTGGCAATATTCTAAGCGGATTTTAAATTTCTGCCGGTAGATTTGAACAAATGTAGTTGATCCAATATTCGCAAGTCATACAAAACTAACGTGCAAGTAGACGGTCAACGTTACTGTATGCCCACTTTGACACTGTAATGACACTGAAGTTCATCACAGCAACGCCTACGATGGGCAAAACTAGCAGTTTAAAACGCGATATTGGAAACTTAGCTCTGTTCAAAGAATAGTCGACATCCACGTGCTCTCGACATTTTGGTATTATACGACATTTCTGTAATCATCGATTTACAGACGAACAGATTACAATGCAACTTATAAATCGGAATCGATCAACCAATTTTCTGGCAAACAAGCAACTTAGCACTGACGGATTGAAGAGTTTGCAACTCACATTTAGGACAAAAGCCGGCATCTTTCAATCTCGAACTCCTACAACCCATTTCTACGACCGACAGCAAACCCGAGACCGAGAGACCGAACATCCGGTGCGTCACTCTTTTATAAAAATTTGAAGCCTCTTAGCGCAAAATCCTTGCGCGATATCAACGCGCTCTGCCGCCATACATTTCCTAATTGCAATAGCACAATCTCTGTTCGAAATCATAACTTTTGTATGTAAAAACCATGGTAAAAAGTAAACGTTTTATAATGTTATGCCGGTCGAGAACCTCAAATAAAAAACTCGTAAAATAAAATATTAATTTTACGAGAACTAGTTTAGACATTTACAAAGACGTCGTTTCGCATAGAGAATCATACTTTGATAAGTATGTTTGGGATGAGTAATCATTTGTGGAGCAATCGTAGTTTAAAAATTGTTGTTTAAAATCTGTGCCTGGATAGCCATGCAGAGCTTTCATCGCAAGGCTTCTCACGTCCTGCTCGATTTTCCACCATTTGGCGAATGGAAGATTGAGTGGACCAATTTTGAAAGATTGCGGGAAACTATCCCGCATCCGTGCGTTCTTCGGCCAGTGTTTGCCATCAATAACAGCTATGATTAAATTTTGTAACAGACCAATGCTCTCGAGTATTGACTGACCCTGGGCCGAAGACTTGAACTCAGAGTCAAACATTCCGCGTAGGCCTACTGCAATTGTTCGTATTGCCACAGTAAAAGCCTAGCTAACAATTATTTATACTGTGGTATTGCCGCCAACTATTTAAGGTTTTCGCAACAAATTTAATTTGGTTAAAAGTAATCTATAGTTCCACGAAGACCAACAAAATTTAAATCAAAATGTTAGTTTTAACAATGGCGTTTTTCGACTCTGGTCTCAAATTTCAATTTCAACATAGGCCTAGGTCTGCCAGCTAATGTCTGCCAACGTCACTTCAGGTACAGCGCTACAACAATTAAAAATGGCGTATGATTTACAAAAGTATAAGATAGAACAGGTTGATTTTTAAAATATATTTCACAATAAAATAAAATATACTTTATTTGGACTCTTTGTCGCATAATGCCACAACTATCAGGCATAATTGGCATACATGGAGTAAGGGGGCATGTGTATGGAATAGCGTGGGTAGATGTGTAGGGCACTGTGACGCTGCCATTGGTTAACCCAAAACAAACACAGGCTATATGCATCGCTACCTTTATGGTCTTTTGCCTCGACTATTGTAGTGCCCTCTATATCGGGCTCCCAGCGATCCGGATTGGGTGTCTTGACTGGGTTATGCGCACAGCAGCACGTCTTTTAGACCTGTCATAATTGACCAAGTCATGGAGTACATGCGCAATGTACTCCATTGGTTTCCAATTCCACAGAAGATCGCCTGTAGGGTTTTTCTGCATTAGTCTGACGCTGCATGGCTCCCATGTACTCATTACTCGTGGATTTCTTCCTTTTTATTTTTCTCTCTTTTGGACTCGACTGGATTCCTCTACCTAGTTCAAACATGTACTCCAGTTCTATCTATCCTTAAAACTGTTATCTTTAGACATGGTTGAGCCAGGAGGACCTCCGAGTAGGTATCTAGAAAGTGTGCTATTTCGGATATTGATTTGGTTGATTGAACTGCTTTGCACCGCTAATTTTTTGTGTGTGCTTAGTTACCAGATAGCATTTACTACATTCCGGAGTTCATCAGTGAATCGGAAGAGACAAGTCTACTGCAGCAAATATACGCGGCTCCAAAACCCAAATGGACGCAGCTTTCCAACCGAAGGCTTCAGAATTGGGGTACGGTTCACATGCATGTGCAAAATCAAAACTCATTATATTGCGCTCGTGTGGTAATAACTTCACATTATTTTCTTAATTACAATATATTTGCAGTGCTTGGGATAAACAATTTAAAAATAGAGACAGAGGCAGGCATACAGAAGCAACAGACTGATACATGTAGACAAAAGACGGGAAACAGATTCCCATGCATTTTTGTTTTGGATGTAATGGGTTACAAAGCAACAGAGAATATCTGCATTGCTTGTTTCTTTTGTGTTAAGATCATGGGATAAAGGAAATGGTTGACTTCAGCTGGTTTTTCGTTCCGTTGTAGGCGGCCTTCCTCATCCGAAGGGAATGGTTCCGGAGAAGCTTCCTGATGTTAGTTTTCCTCTTCTCTAAGTTTCACGGACCTCTTGAGCTACTAGAGTCTTTTGTCCATATATAATTTCCTTTCATTTCCATATCTTTAGGCGTGCACATTTCAAAGCTGACTTTTTTTCATTCTCGTGAATTGAAATATTTCAGTAGCCTACCGTGACAGGTTTGGCCTTGTAGTCTTTCAATAGCGTACTTTTTGCAATCCAACAATTGCTAATTTAACGTTTGGCTGTAAAAAAATTATTAAAAAATTAGTGTAATCATTAGATTTCGTTGTATCAGTTTGAAATTAAATGAAGATTATTGTTATGCTATGCACTCTGCTTTTCCCGGACTAAGGAAATCTCTTTAACGACCGCAATTTAACATGATGCTGGACCTGGTCACATTAACCCTTTACCCGTTTGCCCCCAGAATATCCGCTGAAAACATGGGCTTACGGGAAAAATGAACGGGTAAAGGGTTAATCACCAATATGTAGTGAGCATGTATCAACTGTTGGTGCTGACCAAAACTTTTTGAGTGAAGCACCTGCACACTAATTGTCTCGAGTGAGTCAGCTGGAATCTTTTTCTCCTGAGCTACCTGTACAAGGTGAGCTTACTAAGCAATCAGTTGCTGTCGTTTAGGACGGAAAGTCGAGAACCTAACATTGAGTTACGTATAGTTTCTTTTAGTGGTTGAACGGTCATTGTCAAACCGTCTCTGGTCTCGGAATCTTCGACGGCAAAACTGCCAACCACGTTCTCATCAACGAATACTTGCCAGGACAGGGCATCATGGTATGCGTTGCATTTGTGTTTTGCATTGTCTCATCTGGATTATATCAAATTTTCAGTAAATAAAAAATATATAAAAAATATGTTAGCAGGCTCAGCCAGTATTAAGTGGGACTTTGGGTCATCCCGTTTTAGTGTTGTACACACTTTGTGATGTATGATACACATGAATAGTAGAACTATGAATGATGATGACGATGGTGGCATTGTATACGGCGGCAGTGATATACATTCACATCTCTAGAATTGGCATTCTAATTTACTTGACGTTTACATTGCTAAATAGTAATAATATTGCTAAATAATAATAATAATGTTAAAGAGGCTTCTTGTTGTTTCTTCTATTTTCACCTTGCATACAGTAGGCCTATATGAAAATTGTTGAACATTAGGTAAATTTGTATTTTAACTCTTAACAGACTGTTGAGTAAAATGGTTCCCTGCTTCATTCCGTAATCACATCCGTGCAAATTCTTAATTGATTTAAACGTTGTGCATGAAATAGAAAAACTACAATGCAGAATTTTCACCTGAATGCAAAGTGTCGTTATCTGCTTCATAGAAATGTATCTGATCCGTTGTTGTTCTGCTGTTTCCAGCCTCACACGGATGGTCCTCTCTACCACCCGGCCGTTTCCAACATCACCCTTTCCAGCCACGTCGTCCTTGACTTCTACCATCCGATTCCAGATGACGCAGAGGTCAATGCTTCGCAGGATCACGACGATGGCGTCTGCTCCAACACTGACGCTGACAAAGTAAATAGCTGCAGATAAATTAATTTATGTTGCTGGATGTATTGAAGAACTCTGCCATTGGTTGCAGTCTGCCAGTGCCAGTCCCAAGCCTGCATAAACTTGGAGAAGGGTGACAGTAATTATGTGATATGGCAGTGTCGTTAAACATGTAACAAGTTAGTGGTTGTATTACCAGAATTGCTGCGGCACTTGTGGGCAACTTTTGATTCCTGTAATGTTGTAATGTATTTCTCTGTATTTGGCAGTTCATTGGCATCAAAGGGTAAACCAAAAATTAACAATATCGTTCTGCTAGCAGGGTAGATATATATCGGGTACCTAAAGTAGTTCTACATAAATTTCTTCTTTCCTCAGACTTGATTTTTAGAGTTGCTTCACAGTGCATTTAAATAAACTCTTGAATTTTTCATGGGATGTTTTCATTGTTTTGCGGTTTCGTTGGTTTTAGGTTTCGCCAAAAACTTCCCTAGAAGAGCGCTACCTTGCGTCCGTGTTGCTTCAGCGTCGCGGTCTTTTCCTGCTCACCGAGCGCGCTTATTCGAGCTTCCTTCACGGCATTCGAGAAGTCGATTCAGACACGATCACCGATAAGGTCGTGAACCTGGACAAGTGCAGTGGTGTCGCGCTTGGTGATACGCTCAGTAGAAGTACGAGAGTTTCACTGACGATTCGTGTTGTGCCAAAGGTTTTGAAGATGAAACTGTTTTTTGGGAAGAAGTAGTTGATTTGCGGCTGTTTATTTTCTGTGGTAATGAACAATGGATAATTCGGGACTAAATTAATTGTTTGACTAAGAAATTGATGCGCAGGATATTGAGGGATCTTTTACGTGAAGCTTTGTTGAGTGAACGTGTTAATGCTTCAGCAGTTTGCATTATTGTCATAGGCGTACGGGAGATTTCAGCAGTGGGGGGGGGGGGGCAAAGATTGAACTTCTGCCCGAAAAATATAGTCGGCGGTTTTGTTTGCCCGAAAATCCAGACTTCCCGAAAGTTGACGACTTTTTTTAGTCATCTGGGCCTGTGTTTGCTCTAAAAACCAGACTTGCCCGAAATTTGGGGGCATTTGCCCCCTCTGGACGCCCGCCTCGTACGTCTATGATTATTGTTTTGCTGAAGTTTTTTGCTCATTAGACTGATTGTTTAGTTTAAAATTGAGTTATTGACAAAATGAGAATGAATATAAAAAAGTTATGTGTGTTGATTAAATGTATCATCAGCTGTAACTGGGTTCAAAGAATAATTATAATAATAAAGACAACATTGTCAATAATAGCAGTAATTTTGACATAAAAATAATTGCAGTAATGTTAATAACAGTGAGAGCCGGAAAAATTACCTTAGCATCAGTATCAGTAATAATAATAATAATAGTAAAAATTAATGATACTCTCTGTCTGTCTGTCTGTCTGTCTGTATGTCTGTCTGTGTGTCTGTCTGTGTGTGTGTGTCTCTCTCTTTCTCTCTCTCTCTCTCTCTCTCTCTCAGACTTCCTTTCTAGTGCAGTATATTTTTTATTCACAGGTAGTAAGCATAGCCTACTTTCAAGCAATTTTATAATGTAATTATATTATTTTAGTATACTTCTTGTTAAATCTTGTAGTAGTCCAGAATTCTGGTATAATTAATTATTAACGTAGGAGAAAGCCTTCTAAGAATGCTGTTACATGGATTGTAATGAATTTCATCAGGCAATATGCACCACTTCCTCTAGTACACGTGCTTGCCACTGACTGAGCGACGGTAAGCGTGTGTGGGTGATGTAATGAGGCCAGTAATGAGGAGTTCTCTTGAAGTGGCGCTATATAAATGTTCGATTATAATTACAAATGTAATGCACCTAACTTGCACAGTACAGAGGCACTTAGACCTATTATATTGTCACAGATAAATTTTAATTTATACCCACGTGACTAAAGCGCCTGATTGTGACTTGCAATACTAGGACGTAGGCATACGTACGTGTTTTATGGAAGTCCCTGCTTCCAACGAGGTGATTTAAAGCATTTCTCACGAAGTTATAATTCGTGGAAAGGGCACTCCACGTACGCGAACGCAGGCCGGAAAATATACTTTGTGTAGCGCCACTTTACGGCAATTTTTTTCCCGAAGCTCGTTTAACTTGTTCGATTTTAGCAGATTATTCGGGATTAATTAAATGGGTGTTCACAGAACACGTTAAATGATTCTGCCTGCGGATTTTTAACAATTAAATTAAACAGTTGATTAGCATCCAGTCTGTTTGAATCTACATTCCATTACAATTACATCGCTCAGCTGATAAAACAAAAACTACTTTGGAACAGCCGTTCTTTGTATAGCGCCTTAATTTTCTTGTCGTAGAAGCCGTAGAAGGCGATTCGCGAGATTTTTGTAAAGTTAAATTGGAAATTTGGATTCTGCTTGGATTTGTTGGTTCGACTATTTGGGGAAAACAGTGGTAAAGAGAGGAACTGGACGAGTTTGATTGGATTTTGATTAAGATTAACGATTTTACCCATGATCCATCACCAGCGCCGCAGACATCTGGTGAACGAAAATGCGGAAAGTGGGTAAATGGTTGAAGGGATCGGACAGGAGGGTATCGATATCATCGGGGAGCTGTGTTTCTGTTGTACTGAAAAACTCACGGACGTCGCGAGGCCTGTAATTGATACAGGCCGAGGACGATTGCTTAATAGACTGCAAGCCTGGCCTCATCGTCGGAGAGTGAAGACGGTGGCGTGTACCCACCGCCGCACAAGAAGCTGCGCCTGACCCCCATACCCCCATCGACTCAGCTCGACATGCAGGCCAACGGTTGCTTCACTGGGGGTGCCCCATCGTCTTCCGTCGGCACTCGTAGGGCCCAACAGCAGCTTCTGCCACCGGTCTATGGGTTGCAGGCGGCGATCGGGTCGCAGGTCCCGGGTTCCGGGTCGTTCAATGCGATGAACGGGTCATCATGTCCAGTGAACTCGTCTTCAGCGGGAACGAAGGACCCCGTCTATCCAGTGAAGCTGATGTCGCGAACAGATAAAGACATTGTCCGGCTGATCGGACAACATTTGCAAAGCCTCGGATTTAAGTATGAAGCATTCTAGAAACGCGCATGCATCAGTTTTTCCTTCGTCGCTTGTGGTCGATTGCCAAATGTTCCCCATTCCAATTAAACGTCTCAAACCTTCAAATGTTGTCTGTGCACAGACGCTGAAAAGCCACTTCAGTTATTTCCTAGACAATTAGTTTTAGGAAATTGCTTGGGAAATAATATGAGCTTAAAAGTTCTTGTTTGTATGTGTTCATTTTTGTATTAATAATTGTTTATTTTGCTTGTAAATTAGACACTTGCTATGTAATTTTCTCTTTCAAAGCAATGACAGGTACTGGGTTATAACAAGGTAATGTTATGATCAGGACTTTATTTTCCACAATTATTTATTATGTTGGAATCAACTGCGTTGACCGTGGTATATAACAATTTGTTGGAACTTTATTTAGGCCTGTGATTTCATATCTTTGGCATTTAAAAAATTGTTGGCCAGTCATAAGGCCATGAAAGATGCAGATATGATGTGAAGAGATTTTAACTTTACTAGTGCCTTCTTTTTGACATCAAGGATTTCTCTTTTTTGCAGTCGAACTGCAGACCAACTAATATTAGAATCGGGTTGCATGTTCGAACATCCGGCTGCAGCAAAATTCCGAGATCACATTATGAAAGGAGAGTGGAAAGAGGTAACGAGAGCTTACGACGCTTCACTTGCGTTGTGTCAACTTTTGACTTGCGTCATTTAGATGAAATCTCTTATATTTATCGCACTGCTTTTCGTATTTTATTTTATTTTGTTTTTAATAATTTCACTCTTTTGGGTCGATTATGATTTTTTAACAGTTTTAATTCAATTTGAAGTTAATCCAATCAGAAGTTATGTTGAGCATTGTAGCAATGTCAAAGCATTATTGATCACCAAAAATATGAGTGTACACATGTGGCAGGTATGATCTAAAATTGAAACTGTAAATGGTGATGCCCAATACTACCTGCAAGAGCTCTGTTGCTCCATGAATATCCAAGACCACTGCTCCCTGCAGGGATATCATGTGCGACATTATTTGATTAGGGGTCCTTGAATATTTTAAAGTCGTGGGGGTCAGAGACTGCCAAAAATTTGTTGACATGATTAACGGACAACTCGTGAGTTGTTTTCGAAGATGAAGATCATTGTAGAAGGTTCAGTTTAGAAATTTAGTATTGTATTGTATTGAAACATTTATAAAGGTAGTTCATAAGTGCAGCACATGAAGAGTGTTGTGTTCTGGTGGATGGGAAGGGTTGACGTTATAAGGTCGTGTCATAGGTCATAAGTTAACATATTGAGGTCATGCCATAGGTCATAGGTTAACATCTTGAGGTCATAGGTTAACGTCTTTAGGTCATGCCATAGGTCATAGGTTAACATCTTGAGGTCATAGGTTAACGTCTTTAGGTCATGCCATAGGTCATAGGTCAACATCTTTAGGTCATAGGTCATAGGTTAACGTCTTTATGTCATGCCATAGGTCTGAGGTTGGCATCTTAGTGAGGGAGGTTGTGGTTGTGTGATTTGTGTTGATTTTGTTTTGTTTTAGGCACACGATAATCTGATGGAGTTGGAGCCACTTTTGGAATGTCCTGAGGGCATGCTGGTAAGCGACCAAGGGGGGGGGGTCATGTTTTCATTGGTTATGGACAAATTTCTTTAGGTCAAATTTCTTTAGGTCATGTTTGCAGGACCAAGATTGACGTTTTCTCGCCATATAGTGTTCGGTCAGAGGTTGATAGCTTTAGGTCATGCTCTGAGGTCAAAGGTCAATCAATATTTTCAGGTCAGTTCAGAGGTCAAAGGCCGATGTTTTCAGGTCATGCTCAGAGGTCATAGGTTAATTATGTCTTCTGATCAGGAATGAAAGACTTGTAAGTCACAAGTTGATGGCCTGACACCATGAATGCTAAAAGGTCATCAAAGGTGAGTGTCTTGGGGTCATCACAATAGGTCAAATGATGTCATCAGGTCATGTGGTCAGCGGTCAGATGAACATTCTTGCTGTGTATGATGCAGTCCACTCCACGTTCATCATTTATTTGTATTTTATTTAACTGAGCGTTGACGTCTGGTATCAAGCATCGATTCCTAATCATATTCAGCAGGCATCAAGTTTACTAAGGGCTAAGACACTGCTACATGACTAAATGACTGCGAAGATGTTTAGCCTTGTAAGCACTTTTTTGTGTGTGTATTTTTAGTTAAGTTTACTACATTAATTGTCATTTCATTCTGTTTTTTAGCCTACTGTTCAATTCAAGATGTCAACCGTTTAGCCATCAAAATTGCACATGTAAATAGGTGTCCCAGTTAGCGGGATATTCAGCAGAAGGTGTGTTTTTCTCTCGTTTTCTGTATTTCTATCTGTGTGTTTTTGTGCGATTTAATGTCGTGTAGAAAATGCGGTTCTTGCTGCTGGAGCAGAAGTACTTGGAGCTGTTGGAGGATGGACGTACGATGGATGCTCTTAACTGCCTCCGCAGCGAACTGTCGCCACTCAAGTACAACACAGACCGAGTTCATGAACTGAGCTTGTATGTTTTACATTCATTCATTCACTCACTCAATCACTCACTCATTCATTCATACTTGGCATTTAGTGATAACATTCATTCATGCAGTTCGAGCATTTATTCATTAATTCATTCGATAGTTTTTATGGCACCCTTAAAGAAAGCTACTCAGCGGCGCTCCCAACTCCAGGGTGCTCAAAATGAACAGTTTTTAGTTCAGTTATAGCTTCACCAAATAATTATCTTAGGCCTCAAGTTGATTTGCCTGAAAACAATTCAGTTTGAGATTTGTAAAGATCTGAAGATATATCACCTCTGGATGACGATTTTAATCACTGGATAAATGTTATTACTTGATTTTTGCTCTTTTGCTTTGTAATAACCTTCATATAGCTGGTGTGAATTTGGTGATGCAAGATCAAATATCGTGCTATATAAATTCATTGTTACGTTACAATGCCTTACTGTCAGCATTGTTGTTTTTATTCAGCCTTGTGGTTTATAACAACGCGTCCGAACTGCGTAAGAAGTCCGAGTGGGAGGGAAAGGGAGCGGTCACACGGTCGAAGCTCGTTGAGAAGCTACAAGGTCAGCGCTGGTGCTACATAAATGCCTGATGCGTTGGGGTCATTGCAGTTACTTATTTATATAGCACATTGGGACGGTGGTGTAGTGGTGGCGTCGTTGCCTTGTAGCCGGAAGGTTCGAGGTTCGAATCCACCTCAAGTCGTGTAAGGACCTTGGACAAGTCCTTCACTCACCATTGCTCAGCGCTTCGGCGTGAAACTCTGATGCAGTGTCCGTGTAGGACGAGACTGGCTGCCGACAGTTAAATTCAACTACTGTAATAACATGTGATCATTCGTTCATATTATGAATTGTAATCATTCTGTGTTGCGTCAGTTTGAGATTAAATGAAGATTATTATTATTATGATTATTATTATTTTTATTAATTATTATTGTGGTTATTTTTGTGATTATTATTATTATTATTATCCTTTTAATATTTCCGACAAACAACATCAGACACATAAAGAACAATAAACAACAGAAGCGGTAGTCATTGTTCTAAATGATGATAAAAGTTATTAGCTCTCCTCTGGGTCTGACTCGGCTAAAGTGCCTCTAAAGGCCACCGAGTTGAAGCGCTGGACAGTAATAGAGAGGCGTTGCAGCAAAAAACAGGTCTCTCTCTCTCTCTTATTATTATTATTATTGTGATTATTACTATTATTAAATTGTGATTATTATTATTGTGATTTTTATTTTTTGCCCTGAGGTATTTAGGATTCCTCAGGGACTTATCTCTTAACACCTGTTATAAAACCAGTCCGGAATTGTCAGGCCTTGTCTTCAGATGAGAAAGTTCCTTTAAAAGCCACCAAGTTATTGTTATTATTATTATTATTGTTGTGATTAGTATTATTGGTATTATTGTTATTATTATTATTATTATTATTATTATTAAATATTATAAAAATGACAATGTAAGATGATCTGTTGTATTGCAGAGCATCTTCCGGCATCGGTGGTGCTGCCTCCGCAGCGACTCGTCACGCTTCTGACGCAGGCCGTGGAACATCAGAAGGACCGTTGTCTATACCACAACACGAAAGATGATAACGGACTCAACTCCTTCTGTCTTCTCGTCGATCACGTCTGCAATCGGTCAGTCTCTTGTCCTCAATCAATTGTTGTCCTTGGTCAATTGTTGTCCTTGGTCAATATGTTGTCCTTGGTCAATATGTTGTCCTTGGTCAATTGTTGTCCTCGATCAATTGTTGTCCTCGATCAATTGTGTCCTCGATCAATTGTTGTCCTCGATCAATTGTTGTCCTCGATCAATTGTTGTCCTCGATCAATTGTTGTCCTCGATCAATTGTTGTCCTCGATCAATTGTTGTCCTTGATCAATTGTTGTCCTCGATCAATTGTTGTCCTCGATCAATTGTTGTCCTCGATCAATTGGTGTCCTCGATCAATTGTTGTCCTCGATCAATTGTTGTCTTCGATCAATTGTTGTCCTCGATCAATTGTTGTCCTTGGTCAATTGTTTCCTCGATCAATTGTTCTCAAGTGATCAATTGTGTCCTCGGTCAATTGTTGTCTTCGATCAATTGTTGTCCTCGATCAATTGCTGTCCTCGATCAATTGTTGTCCTCGATCAATTGTTGTCTTCGATCAATTGTTGTCCTCGATCAATTGTTGTCTTCGATCAATTGTGTCCTCGGTCAATTGTTGTCCTCGATCAATTGTTTTCCTTGGTCAATTGTTTCCTCGATCAATTGTCCTCAAGTGATCAATTGTGTCCTCGGTCAATTGTTGTCTTCGATCAATTGTTGTCCTCGATCAATTGTTGCCCTCGATCAATTGTTGTCTTCGATCAATTGTTGTCCTCGATCAATTGTTGTCCTTGGTCAATTGTTTCCTCGATCAATTGTCCTCAAGTGATCAATTGTGTCCTCGGTCAATTGTTGTTCTCGATCGTTTACTGTGAGAGACGAGGATCATGGACTAGAGAGTTTTGATGAGTGAGGAAGGTGTAGGAGGAGTTTTTAAAATGTGGTTGGAGATAGATTGTCTACATGTATAAATTTTCGTGGTATTGTTTGTTGAGAAGCTGCAAGGAGGTAGTTTTATCGAACATGTTTGTCATTGCAAGGAAGGAATGCACGAGTGAATTCATTGAGAGTGAGCGACAGGCAGAGGATAGGTTTTAAACTACAGATGAGTAGGTTTAAGTGATAGATTAATAGGTTAAAGTTATCGATGAATAGGTTGAAGTGATCAAGAAAGAGGGTTATCATAGATATATACTACCTTTTCAAGTCTACTTATACTTCTTAATGGTCTGCCGAACTTCAATGTGCACTTCTGAGCTTTGTAAAGAGGGCATTATCATATTTTTCAGTTGTATTGTATTGTATTTAGGGACAGTTTTCCGTGCGTGACGCGCCAGACGCTGACTCAGCATTCGGACGAAGTGTGGTTCTGTCGATTCTCACCAGATGGGACGAAGCTAGCGACCGGATCGAAGGACAACACGCTCATCATCTGGGACGTTGATCCAGTCAGTGCAGACAACGGACTCTCGATTAGATTAGATTTGATTAGATTGGATTAGATTGGGTTGGGTTAGATTAGATTAGGCTCTCTCTCTGTTTCTTAACTTGCTTTTAAAATCTCTATTTATCGGAGTTTGACTTGGCTTCTGAAATTGGTTTATTTGTTTCTCCATTTCTATAGCGCCCTTCAAGCGCTCTACTCAGAGTTGCTCCCGACTACAGCGCGGACACTGCATCGAAGTTTCGCGCCGAAGCGCCCGAACAATTGCGAGTGAAGGACTTGCTCAAGGTCTTTACATGGCGGCTAGAGGTGGATTCAAACTTGCAACCCTCTGGCTGCAAGGCAACGAACATACCCACTACACCACCGCACCCCACAATTGTGTGTTGTGATTGCAATGTTGGTTGAAGCAACCATTAAACGATGTTTTGGGCATTACGATTGATTGATTGATTGGATTGATTGGAGTGATTGATTGCTTGGATTGATTGATTGGATTGCTTGATTGGATTGATTGCTTGATTGATTGGATTGATTGATTGCTTGATTGGTTGATTGCTTGGGTTGATTGATTGGATTGATTGGAAATAGTCACACTGACTTAGTGTTTTATCAATGTTCTTTCGTAGGACACGTTTGAGGTTCATCTGAGAAACACGTTTGAGGATCACATGTCCGGCGTATCGTACGTTGCATGGAGTCCGGACAGTAAATCAATCATCGCGTGCGGAACGGAGGATTCGTCGGAAGTCTGGATCTGGAACGTCGAGGTGGAACACTCTTACACGCTTTAATGCCGGCATTAAAGGGTTAACGTGCTTTCCGTTACCACAGTTTTACATCTTGCTGTTCTCATTATCTGGCTTATTACAGACTGTTTAGTGTTTACTACTCCTCTGAACCCACAGCTGAACTATTCCTCATGCTGTTGATGATATGGTGACAATGGCGCACAAATCTTTTGTAATCAGGATAACATATCGTGGAATATAAAGTCATAATACTGTAAGCCTAAATGCCGTTAGCAATTGACCAAATATGGGATAAAAAATGTTTCTGTTAGCAAGATTTGTTTTCTTATATAACGAGCATTTTCCCACTGCTGAGCGTTTTTCTCTTCTAATAAGGGATTTCTTACCTTCTGATAAACATTTCTTTTTTCTAATAGGCATTTGTTTTTTAGTCATAGGCTTTTCTATTTTAATCATAGGCTTTTTTTAATCATAGGCTTTTCTTTTTTAATCATAGGCATTTCTTTCCTCTTTTATTAGAGATACCCTGGTATCTGCTCTTTTAATGGAGATTTTTTCATTTGGTAAGAATTTCTTTTCTTTTTAAAATTGTTTAATTTCTTCTGATGACAATTGTTGTTGTTGTTGTTGCTGTTGTCCAGCGAAAGACACTGACGATGAAGCTGAGCAACACTCCTGAAGACAGTCTGATAACGGCCGCGTGGCATGCCAACAGTCAACGCTTTGTGACGGCCGGTACCAGAGGACATTTCTACCAATGTGTCAGTACAGTTAGTACTTTAGTCGTGGCTGGGCTGGGAGTGCCTCTGAGTAGTTTCTTGAAGGGGCGCTATACAAATTCTAATAATGAATGAATGAATGAGTACATTTCTAAAGCACATTGTGGGAAATCATATAACAAAGTGTACCGAAATTTACTACGTTATTCAAACATACTGTAGTTAAGATTAGGTGTAGCAATTGTGTGGCATATTATCTGAACTGCATATAAAACTTTCATTTAATTAGTACTAGTTGAATGTAACAAGCTGCATTCTGCCAGCATGAAGTTTTTAATTAACATTGATTGATTGATTGATTTGCACTGTCTCAATATGATTGCAATAGCCATGGTGGCATTCTGTCAATCAATCACATAAATTATATTGTGCCTCTTCAACATCTCTACTCAGAGGCGCTCCCAACACCGGCTTAGTCTAAACGAAGTCTTGAGAAGACGTTAGAAAGAGTCATAACAACCAAATGCAGACTTTTGGCGTATGAAATTCTCCTGGTATTCATGCACCTAATATTTCTGCGTGACGTCCACGGTTTACATTTTCTCCATTTTGTTGTGCGTGCGTAACTTTGCCTGATGTCTATTGTTACCTGTTGTTATTGTTGTCTAGGATTTGTACGGGTCTGTCGTGTCACAGTGGGAAGGCGTTCGCGTCCAATGTGTCGCCTGCTTAAACGACAATAAGACGGTTCTGGCGGCCGACACGCAGTTCCGAATACGCGGCTACACCAACGAAGACAAAAACGGTTTTAACATGTGAGTGCTTGCCTTGTTGTTCTACCTGTAATGTAATCTGATCGTAACAGTAAATATGATGTAATCCCAATGGCTCGTTTGTATGTACACTTGCTAGAGCGCCCCTTCAAGCTCTCTACTTGGAGGTGCTCCCGAATGCAGAGCGGACACTGCATTGGAGTTTCACGCCGAAGCGCTGAGCAATTGTGAGTGAAGGACTTGCCCAAGGTCCTTACTCAGCGGTGAGGTGGATTTGAACCTCGAACCTTCCGGCTCCAAGGCAACGACGCCACCACTACACCACCGCGCCCCACCATGGGTAGAGGTAGGCAAGTGGAAAGAGATGACTATTCTTTCTTAAGTTTTGACATGAAGGCTGTCAAAGTGTGCTAGAGTATTGAACAGTACCGTAAACCCCGCCCCATTAATCATGTTGGCAATCAAACCAATGCTAACAATAGGTTGTTTTTAATTGTCTTGTTTTTTAGTCTTAAGGAGGAACATCCTATTATGTCTTTCACGCTAAACGACACGGGTCGATTGGCGCTCTTAAACGTTGCGACACAGGTGAGTGAACGCATTGTCTTTCCTTAACAACATCTCAGGTGTGACTTATGTCTTAACTTCATTAATAACTGTTGCTGGATATTGATCGAGTTACTGCACAGAGTACGTTAAAGGTGCTATATAAATGCTTTATATTTGCCATTGAAAGCTAAACTGTACTGGGAGCACTTCTGAAAGACTCTTTTTTTGTAGAAGCACTTTATGAATGGTTGTTTATATACAATACAATTAATACGAATCATTGCTGTGTTTTAGGGCGTCCACCTGTGGGATCTAAAAGACAGGTGCTTAGTTCGTAAATTCCAAGGCGTCACGCAAGGCTACTACACGATTCATTCGTGCTTTGGTGGACTCAACCAGGACTTCGTAGCCAGCGGCAGTGAAGGTGATGTCTGCTTTTCAGCTCTTCTTTTTCTCTGTATTGTTTTATAAGGCCGGAAGAATATATGCGCATACTGTGCTGCGAATTATGATTTAAGATCAACCTAACCCTATAAAACTTTGTATGTCACATTGATATACATAATGATGACTACTTTATCATATGTAACATTTTTATTTTTAATCCTAGAAACAAATGTTATGTACCAAACTTGATTGTCTTAAAATGAGGATCAAGTTTGCCATTTTATATTTCTTAGTAGCTGTGATGGTTGAATGGTTCTGGAGCTATTAGGTAGCCCCATCTTTTTTTTATCCTATGGATAAACAAATGTTATACACCAAACTTCTTTGCATTTTAATGAGAATAATTTTTGCTCATTTATATTTCTTTGTAGCTGTGACGGTTCTGGAGTTATTGCCACAAAACCGAATTTAGGCCACCCTTTTTATGGGGACTTTGGTATTTTCGTCAGTGGGGTGTACTTAACAACTCTGCCAAGTCTCTATTTTGTGATAATTTGTTGAGTCGATTTTCCTAAAATTCTTCCACTATGAAGGTTCTTCTTCGTTTTGTAGCAACCCATGGCGTGTTTTTCTGTTCATTCTGTCGCACAGATCACAAGGTCCACATCTGGCATGTGCAACAGGAAAAGCCAGTCCTCGTTCTCGAAGGCCACACGCGCACCGTCAACTGCGTACACTGGAACCCCGTCATACCAGAAATGCTCGCCAGCGTCTCTGACGACTTCACTGTCAGGATCTGGGGACCAGAACAGCCGGGAAAAACCAGCTCAGGTTGGTGGGGGGATCACTTCTGATGTAGTAGAGCTCTTGGCCAGCTAGCCAAACAGGTGTAAACGTGACTTGCAAGCTGTAAGAGTTGCTGTAGTATTTGTTGGAGTGTTTATTAGAGTATGACCTAGTTTTGTTCTAACCTAGCTTCGTTTTGACCAAGTTCTGTTTTGAATTTAAATTTGTTTTGGCCTAGTTCCATTCTGACCTAGTTTCATTCTGACTGAACCTTATTTTTTTTTGCCCTAGTTTCACTTTGACCTCATTCTGTTTTACCTTGTCGTTGTGACCTAGTTTCATTTTTACATAGTTTCGGTTTTACCTAGTTTCGGTTTGACCTAGTTTCGGTTTGACCTAGTTTGCTTTGACCTAGTTTCGATTTGACCCAGTTTTGGTTTGACCCAGTTTTGGTTTGACCTAGTTTCCTTTGACCTAGTCTCATTTGACTTTAATTTTTAATCGACTTTTTGAACTTTTACGTACTTTTCTCAAATGTTTAAAAAAATTAAATCACGACTTTTCTTTTGTTTCAGTGGACAATGGAAGTCCTGCGGGATCTGGGTCGAGCACTCCGGTCTCCGAACTGTCCTGAGAAGTTCTTGCCACCGGGTTTACGACGATGACGACGACGATGACAACAACAACAGCGTCATATCTGAGACAATTTTGCTTGTTCTGTGGCGAGGGAGAGGAAACCGTAGCGACTTTTACCATTCTCGTTGTTTAGCAGCAGCGTCCTCAACTTCCAACTGAAGGCAAACAAACAAACACTAACTCTGGGTTGCCAACAAACGTATAAAGACCCGTGTTAATCTGACATTTTTTGACGAAATTTTGACCCATCCGAGGAATTGAAACTGACTGAGATGGGATGGGGCAAGATTATTTGGCTTTTTCCATTGTTCCCCCTACCCCACAAAAAAAACAAAGGCTGTGCGGGCCTTTGAACAATCGATAACCGTACTACCCTCATTGCCATGTGTTTAAGGTTTCAGAAATTCTGTGAAAATTAAACGAGTGCGGTGGTAAAGCGGTGTGCTGTACGGCCACAACAGCGCGTGTGGGTACACTGCCATTACTGTATTACTGTAAGTTGGAGACATTTCTATTTTGTCTGGTTGAACCAATTATCTGCATCTTGAGTTTTTTTGCTGTAATAAGGATATCTGACAATCTTTGGCATTTCTGCCGCCTGTATAATTGCTGTTTGAAGCAGACAGGTGCTGGCTTTTTTCTGGGTTAGATCTGGGTTAGATTGAAGTCCTAATGCAATCGCTGAAATTGACGTGTTTCTTATGGGACTTTTGACGCCGACCACGGCAAAGGTGACTGGGTAAAGTGTAGCGTCTACACCTGCTGCACATAAGCTGAGTTAATCTTGCCATGCAGAGGAACTTCTATTACAGGTTGGCTTGAATTATTTAAAATGCATTTGGTACCGACCGATGTTGCTGCTATTCATTGTTGATACGACACGTCTGAAGTTCCATCAGTATTAACCCTTTTCCGCCGGACCGGGTCATCCGTGACCCGATTAACAGGATAGGTATCAAAACAAAATCGGCTGGAAAGGATTAAAATGCGCTTTGATTGCTTAAAATAGACACAGTTGAATACACTTCGGAAGGTTCGATTAAAATCTATAAATCTAGTAAAAAATTGATTGGCAAGAATGGCTAATTAATGGACTTATTGGTCTCTTATTGGTGACCAGTTTTAACGGTGTTCACTTTGGTTCATATTATGTTCAATTTTTTTGTGCCAAACGAACTCCACCGTTAAAGGTCAAAATAATTAAAGATACGCTTCTTATCTTTTAAATGTCATGTTCATTCCTTAGTTAGTGGGGAATTTTGCTCCGGGTCGCTGGAGAGGAACAGAGGACATCTAGAACGATATCTGATGCTGCGACGGTTGCTATGGTTTCGCGATTCCTTCCATTGTCACTAGAGCGGATAACGACTTGTGCGTTTTTGCCATCGACCACAAACATCTGGTCTTCCATCTCTTTTCCTTTCTGTCTCCGAATCTCTTCCGCTGGAAAACCCGTTCTGTCCGTTTGACCTCGATGTGCTGTCACTACTCCGTCACTCTCGTCCAGCTGTGCTGTAATTTTGTCGGCATTGATTTCTACGTTATTGATGACGTCATTGACGATTGATGACGTCATTGACGATCGATGACGTCATCGACAATTGATGACGTCAATGACGATTGATGACGTCGTTGACGATCGACGACGTCATTGACGATTGATGACGTCATTGATGACGTCATCGACGATTGACGTCATCGACGATTGATGACGTCATTGACGATTGATGACGTCATTGACGATTGATGACGTCGTTGACGATTGATGGCGTCATTGCCTCCTCCTCGTTCTCTGATCAAAACTACGATTTGGTGCAACGCCGTCTAGTGCCATCTGGTGTGTGCTTGCACCATTTGGTGCCTTAGTGCTGAGTGGCACCACCGAACGCTTCCGAACCGACCTCCTCGTTCGGATACGATTTGATTTTATTTCATTTTTGCCGCAGTTTTGACATCTAGAACTGTGTTGCCGCCACACGTGTGTAATAATATTATAGCGTAATGTTGTATTTATTTGGCTGCAACGTTGTCTGGTTCTGTTGCCATTTTGGTTTCTTTGTGTTGCATCTTTCTTGTGTTGTACGCCGTTGTCGGTTGTTTGTCCTCTGCTGCCCTCTGGTATTTGCAAGAAATTTAATGCTTTCTGTGAAGTTGGTTTCATTGAAAAGTTTTCTATGCGAGCTGCCCGGCAAAATTGCATTTAATAATAAAAATTATATAAAAAAAAAAATAATAATAAAAATTTAAAAAAATAAATAATAATAATAAATAATAATAATATAATAATCATCATCAGTCCTTTTCGTGCAATTCTGCACATCGGGCAATGCAATGCAATTTATTATTAAATATTATTATAATAATAAATAATAATAAAAATGTAGGGTTGCTGTAATTGGTTTAGCAGTAACCAGTTTAGCAGATCTTGTGACTGGTTTAGCAGGTTTTCTGTTACTGGTTTATATTTTTTTACTGGAGTAAAAGGTTCAGTGTTTCCCAATCCAGATGCTACAGCACACAAGGCTGCTGTGATCCTGCTCTACGGGTGTCATGCCTGGATGAGAGAATGGGTAAATTTTTACCATCTACTGATAATTATCAGTGTGGACATAATTATAATTATGCCTGTAAATTTTAAGTAATGTAGAAATAATTATAACACAATGAACGCTTAATTGTTATCATTAAAATAACCAACTAACTGAAACATAGGTATCTACAGCAGATATTTTTGCGTGGGGGCAAAACACAATGGCCATGGTTGAATTTGTTAGCAAGAGCGTGATAAATGCAAAGCAGGAAATTAAAAAGCATCAGTGTTTTTCAAAGAGGTTTCTAAATGTCAATTTCTCTGTTTCACTTTGTGTATATATAATTCGTATCGTCAGTGCAAAGAAATGCATTAAAATCCATTAAGCAGTAATTAAAAGATAGGGGTCAATTTTCAAGGAACCCTCTTTCCCCTATCTGCAGGTTCCCATGAACTGAAAGGATAAAGGGTTACAGTTGCCTTGCTCTGAAAATGTTCGGGAACCATTGGGCAAGTTTAGGTTTTTGTCACTGGTTTAACCGTTCATTGTGACTGGTTTTTACGAGACTGCATGTTTGATGTAGGCATGTAACCATGTACCGAGTACTTGCTTCTTGCTTTCTTTCAGCTGTGTGTTTCAGTTGCTGAAGTGTCCTGCGTTTATATATATACGATAAAAGCTTAATGTGATGCAGAGCTCAAAGTGGGACGGGGGTGCCATTGTAATGGCTGAGGCAATGGAAGTTTGGGAGCGGTGTTTTAGAATCTGTATCGAAATGATGCGTGTGGTGGGGTTTTGGCGATGTGTATAGTCTGCACTGTGTTTCAGCGTACACTGCAATATGCTAAATGCTTCCTTACAGTCGTAGCCAGGGCTGTACTCAAGGGTATACGCGGGTATATGTCGTATACTCACCTCCGGGAAAAAACGGCATCTTATACTCACCTCCCGAAAACCAGGGTATACGCTTGTAAAAACCAGGGTACACGGGTATACGCTAGTGAATAAGGCACACGCAGCTATTTAGGTGTAATTCGGGTAAATTCGGAGCAAATGACAAAAAAAGGTCAGCAGCTTTTTCGGACGAAAAATTGGCGACTTAGGGAAAAAATTTTGTCGGATGACTAAAAAAAGCCATCAGATTTTTTCTGACGAAAAACTAGCGCGAAAATTTTACCGGTCGTAGCGTGTACCCACCTCAAAAGTTCTGAGTGCAGCCCTGATCGTAGCCATCCACTGATTAGTTTTAAGACAAACACCAAATCCTGCAACTGGTTTGATGTCCCACATCCGAAAGACTTTGTTTATTAGTTAAAGAATTATATTATACACAAGAAACGCTGGAAAACACTTTGACTAAAATAAGTGGACAGCCCCACAGTGGATTTTGTGATGGGACCTTGCACATTTCTAATATTTGCCCGAGTGGAAGTCATTTCAAGAAACGGCAGAGCTACATTTTCACGGGTATGTAGCTTTATGTATTTGCAACCGTGTACAATGTACACAAGGAAACGCTGGCCATCCTATAGATGCTCATTTGTTGAATTATTTTAAAACCGGTTTCCTTGTTTCTGTACTGGAAAGAAAAATAATCTGATTTCTGTTTAAAATGCAATCTTTGATGGTCCTGCACGAAATGAAATCTGTATTATTTCTTTGATGAATAAAGAATTACTCGAGTTAATTTCTGAACTTGAGGGAACGCGGTCATGGTGAAAGCGCGGTCATGGTGAAAGCCCGGTCGGTCTTTGATGCGGTGTGTACGTGTAGTCTCATTTTGTGGGTTTGAGATCTGGATCATTGTTCGTATATATCAGCAATGTTGGAAACACTGGTCAATTTATCACACTCCGATTTTTAGGCGTATGGACATTGGACATTGTAAAAACAAATGGATCAACAAAGACATGATTTCGAACGTGTTCCAAATTCAGTTGATCTCAAACATTTCTGAACGACTTGCTGAACGAAAGATCAGACAACTGACTTTTCACGAATAAGTTCAGTTTGTATCTTTCTTGAAGGACAGTTTTATTGGCATTGTTCTTGGAAGAACAGTTAGCATTGTTCTTGGAAGTTAGCATTGTTCTTGGAAGATTAGAGTCCTAGCACCGAACAACGGGTGGAAAGCGAAGCGACCACCTTTCCTAACGTGAAAGACGATCCAGTGTTTAATCTATTTCGGTCGCTTTGTTTCCGCCCCTTGCCGTCGTCGTGGTAACAGGTGGTCGGTACTGGCGCCAGAACATCGACGATCCTCGCTTCAGTTCATTCTAAAGTTAAAATCAAAATGAATAATTTATCAGGAGATTGCATGATTGTGCCTCTCTCTTCAAGGTTGCAGTAAATGTATGTAAAGTATCTGGCATTTATATAGTTCCTTTCACAAAACTTATAAGCTGAATTGCCTGATTAGTTACGTAAGAGTTATACAGGAATGGCTGTTGACATATCATAAATGTAAACTAAACTGTACGAGCCTTTGAGAAGTCCTTAAATGGTAATTAATATATGTTACATTGCCGTACATAGTACATACAGTAGCGGCACTAAAGCAGGGCAAGTCATGGCAAATGGTAACAAATCCTTTGCCCCAGTCGTTGCCCCACCACAGGGGCTCCAATCCCTGCCACAGGGGGCTCCAAGGCTGTCATTGCCACAAAGTGGGATGAAGGTACATGAAAAAAATCAAAGTTGCAGCCATACAAAACGTGGAAATGGGTTAAATGTTTGAGTTTAAGGCGTTTTTCGCACTGGGAGCGCCTAGCTTGTACTGTGAGAGGTGCTTTATAAATCCAAAAATAGAATAGAAACAAATGAATGGCTGCAATGCATGATGGGACTTACCGCTGCGGCCAGGCTGGAACAGCATGCCATCCAACTGCTGTAGTTCGTAGCTCTACCAATCGCCAATCCACTAAAACACAAATGTAGAGGACATTTAGAATGTTAAGACCATAAAACCACGAAACTAACATTATATTATTATTATTAAACTGTCATTTATAACACACCTATAAAAAAATAGAATTTTTGACCAAAATGCGTAACAGGAAAGTCTACTCATAATAAATCTTGAACAAATAAGTGTTCAAGGTTTTTTTAAGAGTTATAATGATGAAGGTTTGCGTAAATAAAGTCCGGAAGTTTATTCCAAATAGTCGGGCTAGCTAGTGCAAATGCCCGGTTTTAAACTTTCCTAGATGATCGTGTGACACATTAAATACGAAACAGAAACAGACCATAAAATATTATTATTATAATTTAAACATATTAGAAATAAAACATAAAAATATTAGATAGATGTCGTACCTGCAACCGCTGACAGCCATGACGTTCGCAACGACCGTAAACGGATAAGTCATCTGCGTAACAAGCAACTGAAACGAGAAACAACGCTTTATCGAAACAAACCAATTAAACCTCTTCTGTTTAGCACTGCACACAGTGCACATAGTCTCAAGCGATAACATGAGCTGCCATTTGAAATTCTGCTCTTTACCAAAGAAAAACAATAATTTCTTCCACCATACGCGAAAATTCTGCTGAGTGACAGTGCTAATGAATAAATTCTAACGCATAAAGGTTGGTAAAGTTCAGGCTAATGAATATTCAGAGCAAAGATCATGCTAATGAATATGCAAAAGAAAAATCATGACAATATTTCAACAGTCTGAGCTGAAGAAATTCATGCTAATAAATATTCAAATGCAAAGTTCGAGCATCATTTTCATTCGTCCGAGATCAAATTCTACAACGCAAGCCCTACCTACACGTCACACACATCCCGAGACCAAATACGTCTTTCCATTTCTCTAACAGCCACTCTATTCTGTTGGGACTCATTGCTTTAGATGAAAAACCGGTGCTATAGAAGTCAACACGCAAGACTTTACATGTCTTGTCATAAAAGTAGCAGTTTCATTACAAAGTTTAGACAGAGAACGAAGACGAAATTCGCTTCAGATACGTACGCTTGCAACCGTCCCCGAATATCCTCTCATCTCCTGAAAGATTACAAGCAGAACTTTGTTAAATCACCAGCACAAGGATAAATGAGCTACACAAAAGAAGGCAAGACAAATTCCTGTTTACATCACCCTATATTGCCAGACAACCAACGCTAACTAACGCCAAAGAATACCAGAGAACATGGCATAATTTGTGAAGAATATTTAACAGCCAAACAGCAACATGCAAAATTCAACATCTAAAATTATCATTATTAGAATCGTTATTATTAACGAAGTTTTATATAGCGCCTCTTCAAGGTAGACTACTCAGAAGTGCTCCCAGCCCAGCCATGGCAAAACAGGACAGTATTCACAGCCTTGTTGAGGTGGTGTAAACATGCCAAAGTGCCATTTATAATAAATAGTGCTCATGTTTACAAGTTACAACAAGCTAATAAACAAAAAACAATTACGGCAACAACCAATTAACGAAAGACACTAACTTAGTTGTGTACAAAAGGTACATATCCCAAATACAAGAATGCCAATTTACAACCAACATTCAAAATCAAACTTGAAAACAATATAAATGCGACAGGAAATAAATCAAAGTCCAGCTCAAAATTCAGCGACCAACTATAAGGTCAAAGTTGACACTGATGGAATCAAAAGATGACCCCATATCCCCATATTTTTTAATGTCTTTGAAGTTGAGGGGTCATGCAAACCTTGTCCTGAATAGGTCTAGTGTCGAAAATCCAGTTGTTGATGACATACGCCACCATATTGGTCAGACAGATTGTAACGACTTCGCCAAGCAGACGGGGAACCAGTCCGCTGTTAAAAACAAACGCAATGTACACAATTGTTATAATGACAATTAAGATAGCATCATTAAACTACAGAAACATTATTCCAAGCATGACTAAAAATAGATCCACCCATTAAATAATGTGTGAGAATAAACAAGAACTCTACAAACGCAACTGAGCCGCTGTACATCTGTGTTACAAGGCAACTATACTGAATACTCGTTTTGTACAGGTAATTGCCAAAAACAAGTGACAAACAACAAGCACTTATTTAGATTTATGGTTAGTTTCTTACAAGGAGCTACATAAAGACGCATATTCACATACACTAAATAGGCATTAATTTATAAAAAGCAGAGCAAACTATTGTTTTTTTGAGTATTCAGACGCACACCAACATACACTCACATGCACAGTTGCACACACACTTAGAAATGAACCAACAGAAGATTATGAATATGCAATTGCAACAGAAGATCATGAATATGCAATGGCAACAGAAGATCATGAATATGCAATGGCAACAGAAGATCATGAATATGCAATGACAACAGAAGATCATGAATATGTAATGACTCACGCGAAAAATCCCTTTAATCCTTCGTTGGTCCAGACGTCGGAAAAGGATGATATCAACGAACTACAAGTTACATCAGTAGAAAAAATGAAAAAATTGTTTATAAAAAAGATTTAGCTTCACTAATCAAGCCAATGAAACATCAGTATTTAAATCGGAAAAATATTTAAAATAATATGTAAAACATTAGGATCCGATTTATCTATGCAATTCTAAAGAAGCCTTAGAACTGATATGGTCATTGGTCAACCTACGACAAAGACCATTGTTATATCATTCATGGGATAAACATTTGATTAAGATAATTATTGACTATAATTCATTTAAATTTAATTCATTTAAAATTCACAAAAAGTCATTATTATTTCTACCATTGTAAGTATTAGGATTATCGTCATCTTCAGATGTTAGCTAAATTTACGTAGAAATAATCAGAACAACAGCGGGTCAAGGAGGTCATTTACCGTAATTTCAAAGCGGTAATTGAATTGAAAGACGTCAACGGAGGCTGAGGGGGAGGGGAGTGGGAGGATGAGGGGGAGGGGAGGGCGAGGGGCAGGGGAGAGGAGGCTCTTTTCAGCCACAGCAACGCGTGGCCGGGTTCAGCTAGTTTAGCATAAAAGAGGTAGTAAAGTTTGAAAGATGTCATTTAATTTGAGGCAATTTTATTTGATAGCTCTAGGTCATTTAATTTGAGCGATCATTTTGTTTGATAGAGGTCATTTAATTTAAGAGGTAAGAGGTAGTTTAATTTCACGTTATTTACTTGATACTGAATCTGTGAGCGGCGTTATATAAATGTTCAATTACAATTACAATTGATAAGTCATTTACCGGTAATTAAAGATAAAGATAAAGGTAATTCAAGAGGTAATTTTCAAAAAGGTCATTTAATTCAACTGGTCATTTTGCTTGAAAGAGGTCATTTAATTCAACTGGTCATTTTGCTTGAAAGAGATCATTTAATTCAACTGGTCATTTTGCTTGAAAGAGGTCATTTAATTCAACTGGTCATTTTACTTGAAAGAGGTCATTTAATTCAATTGGTCATTTTGCTTGAAAGAGGTCATTTAGTCAATTATTATTATTATTCTGTAGACTCACTCGTATCGTTCTTCTCTTCCAATAAACTGTGACACGGAGCGAATGAATATCACTACAAACAAGTACACACAATCTTCACACGTAAACGAAAGGCAAAGCAAACATAATTATATTGTATACAAACATGCATTGTATAAATAACATACATTGTATACATACATGCAATGTGTGCCCTGCTCTCTGACTTTTCTGCACTGTACTCTGCATGTTGAGATAATTCCTGTATGATTAACTTCAGACTGGTTTATGACGTAAGCGAAAATTTCCATGCTTTAAGAGCTTAGACACATGCTTTGCGACACATCAAAGAATCAAACCTGGCTAATAGCTAAGGGTGTAGCCAGGAAAAAATTTCGGAGGATTTCCATATCGGTCTCCCCACTGGACATGGTCGCAAAATACCAAGAAATTGAAAAGAACAAATAAAAATAATGATGATGATGATGTCGATAATTAAGATGATCAATTGATCATGATGGCATAATAAATGATGTTGCTGATAAATACTTAAAATGTGGGTCTCCATCCAAGAATATAACACCAGGCGCTGTTAATATTATGCTAGGTGGGGTACAGTACACTCTAATCCAAAAAGTGCAGGCCATGATATATTGCACACCCCCAAAAATTACGTCAATAGTCATTTTCCTACCATGAAACGGTTGACTGAGGACGATACCGACAGAGTGCGATAGCGCCTCGCTCAGCGTCTACAACACATTATATAGCTCCTCTGTACAATTGTATTTCATAATTTATATAGCACCAGAGTTGTCCAATGCACAAAAGTAACAACAGATGGCGCTCCGAAACCAGATCAATTCCAGAAGATCAGTCTGCATGAGGGCAGAGGATAGCTTTTGAGTGAGAACTGGACATAAAGCCAGTAACTTATGATGTAGAGTCAGTAGTACGTGCACCCCCCTTATTAACTGGTGGACTAAATGCCTCTTTTCGCTGTCTCAAGACCACTTTTTTTCTATCTTATGCACTAGGAGCACCACTAATTGGTGTGCACTGTGAGAGGCACTATGTAAATTTATAGATACAATACAATTTACATAGCAAGTGGCCGCATCAACTTTACAATTTCAGCAAGTCGTGTCAGGGTCATGGGGGTTATTCAGTAGGTCGAAGAAATTAAATGTAACAATAAAAAATTCAAGGAATTTTTGGCAGGTCAAAACGCAGCTCAAGAGTAAAAATGCAGTATGTCAAATGACGTATGGTGGCGCCGCCACTGAACATAGCACATAAACCATTGATCAGCAAACTTTTGAGGCATTCAACTTAAAGTTTCAGTTATTTATTCTTTGTGTTTTGGTTAGCCAATCAATCAATTCAAAAATCAATTGAGGTATCGCACGTGATTCACAGAAATATCATTAGAACAAGTGCCAGCCAAGCTAATCACATACAATAGCTTCTGTAGTGACATCAACTGGCGTCTTTTTGGTCAATATACAAAACAACCTGGAGTGACTCACAGAAAGACTTGGAGAAAGCTTACATCTTTGAACAGTTTCCCGACGCTGTCTTTGCATTCTGGTTTCTCCGGTACGCTTACGGTAGAAGGACTTTCATCATCAGCAGCCTCCGAAGCCAGAGAATCCGTCAGAGCCTACGAACATAAAGATCACCATCGTCATCAAGAACATAACCTTTCACTCTGGACAGAGATTGACCCTTGAAATTTATGCAAATAACCCCTTGACCCCAGAGACAAACCTTTGACCTCCAGCAAATATCACCTTGACCCCAGAGAAACGGAGGTTTTAACCCAGATATTAAGCTATAACCCAGAAATTAATACATGACCTCCGAGAATAACCCTTGACCCTAAAGTTTATCCCCAGAGAATAATCTATAACCTTAGAGATTATTCCTTGACCACCAGGATTAACTCCGGAGATTAACTCTGAATTCCAAGGCATAAGGACCCTTGATGCCACAACCACAGAAGCAGTAAAAGTGAACGAACCGCATAGACTCTGCCAGTCGTGTAGTTATTGACAAAAGTCGAGATGAGACGAAAGTAGAGACCTCGATAGAGACCCAGAAATCCGTCTTTCTCCTTAATATGACCGACTGTAAAACAGAAGAAAAAAAACAGATTCCATTACTCATTTCTCATATAAACAAACGCTATCTAAAAATTGTGATCGAAAGAACAATAGGCCAGGTGTCAATACTTCTGAAGATTTCGATAATTGTAATACTTATAATGACCCTCTGTGAGTTTGCAGGCTTAATGAAGGGCCTAAGCACCTCTTTGACTTGATGTGCAAACCACTCTCTGCATGATCTTCACACCCTCTTCGTTCTGCTGACCGCTTTGATTTATTTGTACCTTGGTCACGAACCTCATTAGTCCAGCATTGGGCTTTTGCTGTTCTGGATCCTTCGCTGTGGAATTCCATGACTTTTCCCTTGCAATTCGTAGCAGGTTCTAGAGGGGACTTCACTCGCATCTCTTCGCTGCATAAAGAACTTCCTCTTTTCACGGGTCTGTCATGTACGTCTGCTCTGATGTGAGAAGCACTTTACAAGAGTTCATGTTAGACCAGATGAGATAAAGATTAAAACAATTGTTGGACTTGGTAGACTGTCTTTTTGTAGTAGGCTCTAAACACCAAGGCATAGGTATTGCAAATGAATCAGATGATAATAAGCAAAAACTTATAAATCAATGACAAATCTTTTCTTTAAAAAAACATTGCACGGAAGGCAAATAAATTTGCTAAACTTCTTATAAAGTTATAATGCAAGAATTTTTTTTCTTTGTAAAGATCTGTATGTTAAATTTGCTTACTATATTTGAAGATGTTCGGATACATAAGAACTTGATTCCCAAATAGATTTTTTGACAGCTTTGCAGGAACCGGTTCATGGCCAAGCTGCAATAGTACCAGAGCATGTAATTTCCAATTAAACAGCACGTTACTCAAACCAGCATTGGTTAAATAAGCTTCAGTGAATAAACTTCTTTTAAACCACCATCTTATAATCCTGCATGCTACTGTTAAAACTCATCTTCTGCAATAAAGCTTAACATGCATCTTCTCTTATAATTATTATTTGTCGGTTCTCTTTAACCTAACTTCTCCTACGACGACTCCGTTAAAATTAGTTTATCTTTGGTCAAACAAAATGCACTTTAATATCAAGCAATTCCGGATTAACAAACCTCCGGTGAAACTGCACAATCGGGGACCACTATTAATAGATTTTAGGCGTCGTGAGGGTCGGTTAGGCCTCAGGTTAGGCGTCGTGATGGTCGGTTAGGGCTCAGGTTAGGCGTCGTGAGGGTCGGTTAGGGCTCAGGTTAGGCGTCGTGAGGGTCGGTTAGGGTTAGAATTAGGGTTAGTGTCGTCATTATTTCAAAAAATTGAAAATATTACGTAAGATCTATTAATAGCGGTCCCCGATTGTACAGTTTCGCCGCAAGCAATTCATGATTAACAAAGCTTCATTGGAACTGAGCATGAGCTTCAACTGGACCACTTCTTATTAAGCTAGCGCTACAATAATATCACCTCCGTCAAGTTGGTTTGATATTCACGTTCGATATTCAGACATTCGGTATGGAAAGCCGAAGGTAAAATTCATATTGAAAAATCATCTTATGACCGTACATCTGCATAAGATTTTCACACCAAAGAATAATTAGTCAACAGTTATTGACCTAGCCAATCAGAAAATAATTTTAGACTGATTTTATCAGGTGGGTAAGTGGGTCAAATGTGGGTCCAAACATGGGGAAATATCAATTTCTCCTATTTTCTCACTATGTGTGTGACATTAATTTTTCTTTTTTCAGTTTTGCATTTTCTGTGATGAGTTATCTACCTAGGCAATCAGAAAAAATTCTTAGACTGATTTTATCAGGTGGGTAAGTGGGTCAAATGTGGGTCCAAACACGGGGAAACACCATTTTAACACAATTTCTCACTATATGTGTGACATTAATTTTTCTTTTTTCAGTTTTTGCATTTTCTATGATGAGTTATCTACCTAGGCAATCAGAAAATAATCTTAGACTGATTTTATCAGGTGGGTAAGTGGGTCAAATGTGGGTCCAAACACGGGGAAACACCATTTTAACACAATTTCTCACTATATGTATGACATTAATTTTTCTATTTTCAGTTTTGCATTTTCTGTGATGAGTTATCTACCTAGGCAGTGAGAAAATAATCTTAGACTGATTTTATCAGGTGGGTAAGTGGGTCAAATGTGGGTCCAAACACGGGGAAACACCATTTTAACACATTTTCTCACTATATGTGTGGCATTAATTTTTCTTTTTTCAGTTTTGCATTTTCTGTGATGAGTTATCTACCTAGGTAATCAGAAAATAATCTTAGACTGTTTTTATCAAGTGGGTAAGTGGGTCAAATGTGGGTCCAAACACGGGGAAACACCATTTTAACACATTTTCTCACTATATGTGTGACATTAATTTTTCTTTTTTCAGTTTTGCACTTTCTATGATGAGTTATCTACCTAGGCAATCAGAAAATAATCTTAGACTGATTTTATCAGGTGGGTAAGTGGGTCAAATGTGGGTCCAAACACGAAGAAATGTCAATTTCTCCTATTTTCTCACTATATGTGTGACATTAATTTTTCTTTTTTCAGTTTTGCATTTTCTGTGATGAGTTATCTACCTAGGCAATCAGAAAATAATCTTAGACTGATTTTATCAGGTGGGTAAGTGGGTCAAATGTGGGTCCAAACACGGGGAAATGTCAAATTCTCCTATTTTCTCACTATATGTGTGACATTAATTTTCCTTTTTCAGTTTTGCGTTTTCTGTGATGAGTTATCTACCTAGGCAATCAGAAAATAATCTTAGACTGATTTTATCAGGTGGGTAAGTGGGTCAAATGTGGGTCCAAACACGGGGAAACACCATTTTAACACATTTTCTCACTATATGTGTGACATTAATTTTTCTATTTTCAGTTTTGCATTTTCTGTGATGAGTTATCTACCTAGGCAGTGAGAAAATAATCTTAGACTGATTTTATCAGGTGGGTAAGTGGGTCAAATGTGGGTCCAAACACGGGGAAATGTCAATTTCTCCTATTTTCTCACTATGTGTGTGACATTAATTTTTCTTTTTTCAGTTTTGCATTTTCTGTGATGAGTTATCTACCTAGGTAATCAGAAAATAATCTTAGACTGTTTTTATCAAGTGGGTAAGTGGGTCAAATGTGGGTCCAAACACGGGGAAACACCATTTTAACACATCTTCTCACTATATGTGTGACATTAATTTTTCTATGTTCAGTTTTGCATTTTCTGTGATGAGTTATCTACCTAGGCAGTGAGAAAATAATCTTAGACTGATTTTATCAGGTGGGTAAGTGGGTCAAATGTGGGTCCAAACACGGGGAAATATCAATTTCTCCTATTTTCTCACTATGTGTGTGACATTAATTTTTCTTTTTTCAGTTTTGCATTTTCTATGATGAGTTATCTACCTAGGCAAACAGAAAATAATCTTAGACTGATTTCATCAGGTGGGTAAGTGGGTCAAATGTGGGTCCAAACACGGGGAAATGTCAATTTCTCCTATTTTCTCACTATATGTGTGACATTAATTTTTCTTTTTTCAGTTTTGCATTTTCTATGATGAGTTATCTACCTAGGAAATCAGAAAATAATCGTAGACTAATTTTATCAGGTGGGTAAGTGGGTCAAATGTGGGTCCAAACACGGGGAAACACCATTTTAACACATTTTCTCACTATATGTGTGACATTAATTTTTCTTTTTTCAGTTTTGCATTTTCTATGATGAGTTATCTACCTAGGCAGTCAGAAAAAAATCTTAGACTAATTTTATCAGGTGGGTAAGTGGGTCAAATGTGGGTCCAAACACGGGGAAACACCATTTTAACACATTTTCTCACTATATGTGTGACAATAATTTTTCTTTTTTCTGTTTTGCATTTTCTGTGATGAGTTATCTACCTAGGCAGTGAGAAAATAACCTTAGACTGATTTTATCAGGTGGGTAAGTGGGTCAAATGTGGGTCCAAACACGGGGAAACACCATTTTAACACATTTTCTCTCTATATGTGTGACATTAATTTTTCTTTTTTCAGTTTTGCATTTTCTATGATGAGTTATCTACCTAGGCAGTGAGAAAATAATCTTAGACTGATTTTATCAGGTGGGTAAGTGGGTCAAATGTGGGTCCAAACACGGGGAAATATCAATTTCTCCTATTTTCTCACTATGTGTGTGACATTAATTTTTCTTTTTTCAGTTTTGCATTTTCTATGATGAGTTATCTACCTAGGCAAACAGAAAATAATCTTAGACTGATTTCATCAGGTGGGTAAGTGGGTCAAATGTGGGTCCAAACACGGGGAAATGTCAATTTCTCCTATTTTCTCACTATATGTGTGACATTAATTTTTCTTTTTTTAGTTTTGCATTTTCTGTGATGAGTTATCTACCTAGGTAATCAGAAAATAATCTTAGACTGTTTTTATCAAGTGGGTAAGTGGGTCAAATGTGGGTCCAAACACGGGGAAACACCATTTTAACACATTTTCTCACTATATGTGTGACATTAATTTTTCTTTTTTCAGTTTTGCATTTTCTATGATGAGTTATCTACCTAGGCAATCAGAAAATAATCTTAGACTGATTTTATCAGGTGGGTAAGTAGGTCAAATGTGGGTCCAAACACGGGGAAATGTCAATTTCTCCTATTTTCTCACTATATGTGTGACATTAATTTTTCTTTTTTCAGTTTTGCATTTTCTGTGATGAGTTATCTACCTAGGCAATCAGAAAATAATCTTAGACTGATTTTATCAGGTGGGTAAGTGGGTCAAATGTGGGTCCAAACACGGGGAAATGTCAATTTATCCTATTTTCTCATTATGTGTGTGACATTAATTTTCCTTTTTCAGTTTTGCGTTTTCTGTGATGAGTTATCTACCTAGGCAATCGGAAAATAATCTTAGACTGATTTTATCAGGTGGGTAAGTGGGTCAAATGTGGGTCCAAACACGGGGAAACACCATTTTAACACATTTTCTCACTATATGTGACATTAATTTTTCTATTTTCAGTTTTGCATTTTCTATGATGAGTTATCTACCTAGGCAGTCAGAAAAAAATCTTAGACTAATTTTATCAGGTGGGTAAGTGGGTCAAATGTGGGTCCAAACACGGGGAAATGTCAATTTCTCCTATTTTCTCACTATATGTGTGACAATAATTTTTCTTTTTTCAGTTTTGCATTTTCTGTGATGAGTTATCTACCTAGGCAGTGAGAAAATAACCTTAGACTGATTTTATCAGGTGGGTAAGTGGGTCAAATGTGGGTCCAAACACGGGGAAACACCATTTTAACACATTTTCTCTCTATATGTGTGACATTAATTTTTCTTTTTTCAGTTTTGCATTTTCTATGATGAGTTATCTACCTAGGCAAACAGAAAATAATCTTAGACTGATTTTATCAGGTGGGTAAGTGGGTCAAATGTGGGTCCAAACACGGGGAAATGCAATTTCTCCTATTTTCTCACTATGTGTGTGACATTAATTTTTCTTTTTCAAGTTTTGCATTTTCTGTGATGAGTTATCTACCTAGGCAATCAGAAAATAATCTTAGACTGATTTTATCAGGTGGGTAAGTGGGTCAAATGTGGGTCCAAACACGGGGAATAACAGTTTAGGTTTTAATCATTTTTTCTGTTAAATGACATAATGTTCCTCTTTGAGCTATTGCTTTTTTCTGGTGTGGAACTGTGGATGCATGAACGAACATAATGAATTTGTTTAAAAATAAGGGATTCTTGAGTATATATTACTATCTGGTGTACCCGGCGTTGCCCGGGAAATTTAAGATTCGACCCGCTCCGGCTACAACGCCACCACATCTCTCCTCCACTACCCACCTCCACTCCAAACCCCATTCAAACACCCACTCCCTCCACCCCTCTCTTCCACACACTCCACCCACTCCCAGCCCCCTTCACCCCCCTATCCCTCTCCACACCACCCCACCCCTCCATCCCCCACCATCCACCCCGATCCCCCACCCCACCCTCTACTCCGACCACCCACACCCTCTCGCCGCCCCTCTCCCATCCCTTCTCTCCACCCCTTATTGGGAGGGGGGTGAGGAGAGGGGAGAAATGGAAATAGCAAAAGTTTGTGTTTTCGCATCCCACCATGGACCCCCTGGTGGGAGAGATTCACCAACTCCTTCGCTTCCTCTGTCTATATGCAAAGTGTCAGATCAATAGCTGGAAAAAAATTCGTGCCTTCTACAAACATTCCCCCCACCCTTACCCCTATGGTGTTAGAAATTCGCCAACCCCTGCACTTTTTAAGTCTGATAGATCCCTGTCTAGCTGCAAAGTTTCAGATCAATAGCTACGAAACTGTGGGCGTGCATTCTGGACAAAGCCACATACATACACACCTATTACATACGTATTACATACATCCTTTCTTATAGATATAGATTAATTTCTACCCATCTATATCTATAAGAAAGGATGTGGGTATGTTTATTTATATGTTTGTCCAGAATGCACGTTCACAGTTTTACACCTTTTTATTCCAAACCTTCACTGCTGTGTCCGTATCGGTATTGGACACCCAGTGGAGGGATTCGCGAATTTTTTACACCATGGGGTAAGGGTTGGGGCAAAATCCCTAATTTTCGCTTCTTTTTAAAGCCGTTTTCATGCATAGTTTCACACTTATTCACGTTAAACCTTACAGCTAGACAGATTTTTACACGGGTCGCCTCCCTGCACCCAACACACACCTCGGCCTGCAGGCGCCGGTTGAGGGGTAGGTGGGGTGTGTTGGGGGATGATATTTTTCCCCAAAACTCAAATTTCATAGGTGGAGCACCAGTGGAGGTCGGAGTATGCTGGGGCGTGGTGGGGTATGGAGGGTTGAGTGTGGGGTGGGGCGGTAATTTTTTCCGAAAACCCAAAATTTCAATGTTAGTTTACCGGTGTACATCCGAGTATGGTGGGGTATGTTAGGGTGGGATTGGTTGGGGTGGAGTTGAAAATGTTTCAGGAAAAAATTTCACGGGTCGGCTACCGGTGGAGATCGGGGATGGGTGTGGGGTAGTGGGTGTGGGGGGTGTCGTGGGGGTGGGTGGGGTGTAAAAGTAGGTTGGGTGGGCAGTAGGAGTGCGGATGGAGTCGTGGGGTAGGGAAATATGAGATTGGCCGCGAGCGAGGTGAATCCTAAACTTCCCGTGCAACGCCAGGTACCCCATCTAGTATACATACATATATATATATATATATATATATGTATACTAGATATAGTATACAGTATATATTGTATAGTATACATACATATATACATATACACCCCACCATACTCGGACGTACACCGGTACGCTACCATTGAAATTTTGGGTTTTCGAAAAAAAAATCCGCCCCACCCCACACTCAATCCTCCTCACCCCACCACGCACCAGCATACTTCGACCTCCACTGGTACGCCACCTATGAAATTTGAGTTTTGGGAAAAAATATCCCCAACACACCCCACCTACCCCCACCCGGCGCCTGCAGGCCGAGGTGTGCGTTGTGTGCAGGGAGGCGACCCGTGTAAAAATCTGTCTAGCTGTAAGGTTTAACGTGAATAAGTGTGAAACTATGCATGAAAACGGCTTTAAAAAGAAGCGAAAATTAGGGATTTTGCCCCAACCCTTACCCCATGGTGTAAAAAATTCGCGAATCCCTCCACTGGGTGTCCAATACCGATACGGACACAGCAGTGAAGGTTTGGAATAAAAAGGTGTAAAACTGTGAACGTGCATTCTGGACAAACATATAAATAAACATACCCACATCCTTTCTTATAGATATAGATGGGTAGAAATTAATCTATATCTATAAGAAAGGATGTATGTAATACGTATGTAATAGGTGTGTATGTATGTGGCTTTGTCCAGAATGCACGCCCACAGTTTCGTAGCTATTGATCTGAAACTTTGCAGCTAGACAGGGATCTATCAGACTTAAAAAGTGCAGGGGTTGGCGAATTTCTAACACCATAGGGGTAAGGGTGGGGGGAATGTTTGTAGAAGGCACGAATTTTTTTCCAGCTATTGATCTGACACTTTGCATATAGACAGAGGAAGCGAAGGAGTTGGTGAATCTCTCCCACCAGGGGGTCCATGGTGGGATGCGAAAACACAAACTTTTGCTATTTCCATTTCTCCCCTCTCCTCACCCCCCTCCCAATAAGGGGTGGAGAGAAGGGATGGGAGAGGGGCGGCGAGAGGGTGTGGGTGGTCGGAGTAGAGGGTGGGGTGGGGGATCGGGGTGGATGGTGGGGGATGGAGGGGTGGGGTGGTGTGGAGAGGGATAGGGGGGGTGAAGGGGGCTGGGAGTGGGTGGAGTGTGTGGAAGAGAGGGGTGGAGGGAGTGGGTGTTTGAATGGGGTTTGGAGTGGAGGTGGGTAGTGGAGGAGAGATGTGGTGGCGTTGTAGCCGGAGCGGGTCGAATCTTAAATTTCCCGGGCAACGCCGGGTACACCAGATAGTAATATATACTCAAGAATCCCTTATTTTTAAACAAATTCATTATGTTCGTTCATGCATCCACAGTTCCACACCAGAAAAAAGCAATAGCTCAAAGAGGAACATTATGTCATTTAACAGAAAAAATGATTAAAACCTAAACTGTTATTCCCCGTGTTTGGACCCACATTTGACCCACTTACCCACCTGATAAAATCAGTCTAAGATTATTTTCTGATTGCCTAGGTAGATAACTCATCACAGAAAATGCAAAACTTGAAAAAGAAAAATTAATGTCACACACATAGTGAGAAAATAGGAGAAATTGCATTTCCCCGTGTTTGGACCCACATTTGACCCACTTACCCACCTGATAAAATCAGTCTAAGATTATTTTCTGTTTGCCTAGGTAGATAACTCATCATAGAAAATGCAAAACTGAAAAAAGAAAAATTAATGTCACACATATAGAGAGAAAATGTGTTAAAATGGTGTTTCCCCGTGTTTGGACCCACATTTGACCCACTTACCCACCTGATAAAATCAGTCTAAGGTTATTTTCTCACTGCCTAGGTAGATAACTCATCACAGAAAATGCAAAACTGAAAAAAGAAAAATTATTGTCACACATATAGTGAGAAAATAGGAGAAATTGACATTTCCCCGTGTTTGGACCCACATTTGACCCACTTACCCACCTGATAAAATTAGTCTAAGATTTTTTTCTGACTGCCTAGGTAGATAACTCATCATAGAAAATGCAAAACTGAAAAAAGAAAAATTAATGTCACACATATAGTGAGAAAATGTGTTAAAATGGTGTTTCCCCGTGTTTGGACCCACATTTGACCCACTTACCCACCTGATAAAATTAGTCTAAGATTTTTTTCTGACTGCCTAGGTAGATAACTCATCATAGAAAATGCAAAACTGAAGAAAAAAAAATTAATGTCACACATATAGTGAGAAAATAGGAGAAATTGACATTTCCCCGTGTTTGGACCCACATTTGACCCACTTACCCACCTGATAAAATTAGTCTAAGATTATTTTCTGACTGCCTAGGTAGATAACTCATCATAGAAAATGCAAAACTGAAAAAAGAAAAATTAATGTCACACATATAGTGAGAAAATGTGTTAAAATGGTGTTTCCCCGTGTTTGGACCCACATTTGACCCACTTACCAACCTGATAAAATTAGTCTAAGATTATTTTCTGATTGCCTAGGTAGATAACTCATCACAGAAAATGCAAAAATGAAAAAAAAAATTAATGTCACACACATAGTGAGAAAATAAAAGAAATTGATATTTCCCCATGTTTGGACCCACATTTGACCCACTTACCCACCTGATAAAATCAATATCAGATTATTTTCTGACTGCCTAGGTAGATAATTCATTACAGAAAATGCGAAACTGAAAAAAAATTAATGTCACACATATAGTGAGAAAATAGGAGAAATTGATATTTCCCCATGTTTGGACCCACATTTGACCCACTTACCCACCTGATAAAATCAGTCTAAGATTATTTTCTGACTGCCTAGGTAGATAACTCATCACAGAAAATGCAAAACTGAAAAAAGAAAAATTAATGTTACACATATAGTGAGAAAATGTGTTAAAATGGTGTTTCCCCGTGTTTGGACCCACATTTGACCCACTTACCAACCTGATAAAATCAGTCTAAGATTATTTTCTGATTGCCTAGGTCGATAACTCATCATAGAAAATGTAAAACTGAAAAAAAATTAATGTCACACATATAGTGAGAAAATAGGAGAAATTGATATTTCCCCATGTTTGGACCCACATTTGACCCACTTACCCACCTGATAAAATCAGTCTAAGATTATTTTCTCACTGCCTAGGTAGATAACTCATCACAGAAAATGCAAAACTGAAAAAAGAAAAATTAATGTCACCCATATAGTGAGAAAATGTGTTAAAATGGTGTTTCCCCGTGTTTGGACCCACATTTGACCCACTTACCCACTTGATAAAAACAATCTATGATTATTTTCTGATTGCATAGGTAGATAACTCATCATAGAAAATGCAAAACTGAAAAAAGAAAAATTTATGTCACACATATAGTGAGAAAATAGGAGAATTTGACATTTCCCCGTGTTTGGACCCACATTTGACCCACTTACCCACCTGATAAAATCAGTCTAAGATTATTTTCTGATTGCCTAGGTAGATAACTCATCATAGAAAATGCAAAACTGAAAAAAGAAAAATTAATGTCACACATATAGTGAGAAAATGTGTTAAAATATTGTTTCCCCGTGTTTGGACCCACATTTGACCCACTTACCCACCTGATAAAAACAGTCTAAGATTATTTTCTGATTACCTAGGTAGATAACTCATCACAGAAAATGCAAAACTGAAAAAAGAAAAATTAATGTCACACATATAGTGAGAAAATGTGTTAAAATGGTGTTTCTCCGTGTTTGGACCCACATTTGACCCACTTACCCACCTGATAAAATCAGTCTAAGATTATTTTCTGATTGCCTAGGTCGATAACTCATCACAGAAAATGCAAAACTGAAAAAAGAAAAATTAATGTCACACACATAGTGAGAAAATAGGAGAAATTGATATTTCCCCATGTTTGGACCCACATTTGACCCACTTACCCACCTGATAAAATCAGTATCAGATTATTTTCTGACTGCCTAGGTAGATAACTCATCACAGAAATTGCAAAACTGAAAAAAGAAAAATTAATGTCACACATATAGTGAGAAAATGTGTTAAAATAATGTTTCCCCGTGTTTGGACCCACATTTGACCCACTTATCAACCTGATAAAATTAGTCTAAGATTATTTTCTGATTGCCTAGGTCGATAACTCATCACAGAAAATGCAAAACTGAAAAAAGAAAAATTAATGTCACACACATAGTGAGAAAATAGGAGAAATTGATATTTCCCCATGTTTGGACCCACATTTGACCCACTTACCCACCTGATAAAATCAGTATCAGATTATTTTCTGACTGCCTAGGTAGATAACTCATCACAGAAATTGCAAAACTGAAAAAAGAAAAATTAATGTCACACATATAGTGAGAAAATGTGTTAAAATGGTGTTTCCCCGTGTTTGGACCCACATTTGACCCACTTACCCACCTGATAAAATCAGTCTAAAATTATTTTCTGATTGGCTAGGTCAATAACTGTTGACTAATTATTCTTTGGTGTGAAAATCTTATGCAGATGTACGGTCATAAGATGATTTTTCAATATGAATTTTACCTTCGGCTTTCCATACCGAATGTCTGAATATCGAACGTGAATATCAAACCAACTTGACGGAGGTATAATATCGAGGAAGCGCTTTAGTTGCTCACGGTTTCGTTACCTGAATGAGCACCTTCGCGTAGGCGATCGGGTGGAAGACCACCAGTGTGCCACCTCCAATAACAATCTGAGATACGGCTTCCATTGCTTAGTACAAAAACTCAGATATAAAAATATTTACAACTTAACTTGAGCGAATTTAATCAAAATATAAAATTATAAACATCAGCAAAAACCAGTAACTAAGGCCGTGATTTTGACCCGCTAAAGTCGGTCGGTCCGTGGACTTGCACCATAGACTAAGCATTTTAATATTTGAAGAGTTTTTAAGCGCCGCGAAGTATAGTAGGGCACGAAGGGCACGTTATAGCCTGTCATGTCATTCCGCCATCGTCGCTCTGCGACGGTTGGCTGCACGAATGGATGAGCATCTTCCACAGTTGTCTATCTCCTGCCATGTTCATTAGTCTCCTTCCCGAAAGTCCTGTCCATTCCATGATGTTGTCTATCCATGCCGTTCTAGGTCTTCCTCTACTTCTTTTCCCCTCCATCAATCCCGTCATCAGGCTGTTTTCTATGCTGTCCTTTTGTTGTCTCATGACGTGTCCAAAGTATCGCAACTTTCTTGTTTTTACGTGGATCAACAGTTCTTGCTTTGTTCCTGCTGTGGTGTACACCTGTTCGTTGGTCAGCTTTTTTGTCCATGGGATTCTTAGTGTCTTTCTAAGACATTTGTTCTCGAATGCTTGTATACGTCTTTCCTCTTCTTTTTTTAATGTCCATGCCTCACACCCGTATGTCGCCACTGGCCACACCAAGGCCTTCAGCAGTCTCGTTTTTGTTCTGTTGCTGACAGATTTGTTTTTCCAAACTTTCGTCAGTTTGACCAGGCTCGTCATTCCCATGGCTAGTCTTGATCTTACTTCTCCCGTGCAATTTGCGTCCTTTGTAACCCGGCATCCCAAATATACAAATGAATCCACTTGTTCCAGTTTTTCTGTGCTCACCTCCGTTGTCAAAATCTCATCAGTGGTAGTCATCACCTTCGTCTTCCCTACATTTATCATCAGGTTGTACTGTTCCGCTGCCTCCTCTACGCGGGTCACGATTTCCTGAAGTTGTTCCTGAGATGTAGCGATCAGAACAATATCATCGGCATATCTAAGGTTGTTTATGATCCTGCCACCGATTCTAATGCCTCCCTTAAAGCCCTCCAATGCAACCCTCATCACTTGCTCTGATAGGATATTAAATAAGCATGGTGAGAGGTTGCAACCTTGTCTGACCCCTTTCTTGATCCTGAACCATGCCGATGTGATGTCATTCGTTCTCACGTTAGCACGTTGTTGTCTGTACAAATTTCTGATTAGTTCTACCAGCTGCGGTGGGAATCCCGTGTCGAGCATGGCCAACCACAACTGGTCGTGCCTAACCATGTCGAAAGCCTTGGAGAAGTCTATAAAGCAGAGGTACAACGGTTGATTCATCTCTTTTGCCTTCTCCAAGATGATCCTTATGTTCAATATTTGGTCTCTTGTGCCTCGTTTTGGTCTAAATCCTGCCTGTTCTGGAGCGATTTCTTCCTCTAGTCTGCTCTGCATTCTTTCCAGTATTACACGCAACAAGATCTTGCTTGCGTGTGAGACTAATGCGATGGTTCTATAATTTCCGCATTGAAGCGGGTCCCCTTTCTTTGGAAGCGGTATGAACGTTGATTGAGTCCACTCCTCTGGCCATGATCCTGTCTTCCAGATCTCTACACATATCTCGTGCAACTTGCTTATTGTCATTTCGCCTCCAAACTTTAGTAATTCAACTGCTATATCGTCCGGTCCTGGAGCCTTTCGTGACGCTGTTCTCGCTATTGCTCTCTTGATCTCTTCAATCAGTGGAGGTGGTTCTCTTTCTTGAATGTCAATTTCTACATTCTCGTTCTCTTCGTCGTAAAGTTGCTCACAGTATTCTCTCCATCTTTGATTTACCTTCTCTGGTTCAACAATTTTCTTGCCTGTAGCATCTTTTATAGCCTAATGATTATTAAATTTTTTATGAGGTCGTTGATATCTTAATACACATCAGTGGTAGGGCCTACCTTAAAAACGGGCGCTAGATCAATTGGGAAAATCGTCCAACGGTACCAAGTGTAAACAAATAGCTGAATTGTAAAAGACAAGAGAGTTCAGGAGATAGAAGAACTGTTATGGTTTTGCATAATATTATGTCACGCTTATTCCTACTCATCGCCTTTTATTACCAGTTGTGACTTTATTACCAAAAGTCTTATCTTATCCCAGTATATTTGTAATGTGGTTTTATGTTCCATTCTGCGTTTGCCAGTGGAGTAAAAAAAGTAGGCCTAAATACTTATTTACTTACTTATCTGATCGCCCACCCACTTTCCAATTCTAAACCTAGGTGGCAACCGCTATAAATGTAAATGTACTCGGATTTTATCTAGCGGCTGTGTACTACGGCCTCGACCCTGCCCATTTCGCAATGAGTTGATCTGGTGAGATACTTAGCCACCGCTCGCGCGTTTGAATAGACTATAGGTCTAACATCTGGGCCTACTCTGTCCATCTGGAAATCGAACTCTGACCTCCTTCTCGGACAGAGGCGAATACAGAAACTTTGGACGGGGGAGGGGCCAAAAATTCTTGGCCTTGGGTGTGGAAAATTTTTGTTTCGTATCCGCAAAAAAAGTTGACCATTTTTTTAGTCAACTGGTAAAATTTCTGGAAAAGTATACCATCTTGTCCGCCAAAAAGTTGATGACCTTTCTTTTTTAGTCATCAAGTCGAAATGTCCTCATTATGCATTGTACCAAAGCTTGTTGATACCAAATGGGGGGGGGGGGCACGATACATGGGCAGTTCTAAATGGGGTTGGGGCATGGCCAAATTGCCCCCGGATCCGCCCTTGCCTTTGGACGACCCTTTTGTCAAAAACTCATCTGACTTCACTGTGCAATTCTGAGAAACCCAATGGTCTGCGCTTGTAGAAGTTTGGAGAATACGATTACGAAGCTAGAAATGCGTGTGTGGTTCTAGCACACGTGGTTAACCCATAGGCCCTAGCAGGTCAGCACACGACCCTGGGAAATTGAGAATAAAAAAATGCGACCTTGAACTTCACTCTTTTCAATGATAAAAATCTAATTCGTGTAAACAAGACAAGATGAAGGTCGTTTATTCGATTCAAAGTCGATTACGCGAATATTAGGATGGGTTCTGTTTCATGTCTCAGAATCAAAAGATGGGGGTTAAAACTAACCTCGACAAGCACATGGTGGTTTTATAGCACCCAGATTCGACTTTGAGCCAAGCTGAAGGCTACATCAAGGTGAAATTGGGTAGGTTAGTTTGAAAACACCCTTAAACTAGCACAAGCAGGGTTTCCGAGTAAAAAACGAAATTGCTCAAATGTAAATTTCACGAATTTTTACTCAATTCCTATAGAAATCCATCCTGTATTAGTTTCCAGGTATAATTGCATAATAACCAGAGACATGGAAATGTTGGTGTTGACATCTCACATATGCCAGTCCAGTGAGAAGTAACTATGGTTAAACAGTTTTATGCATGGTAAAGATTAGCTTCAGGCACTAGGCTACAGAAAACTTGTGTAAAAGTCAAGGATCATTTATTTCATAGAAAGTATTAAAAACACAAATAACGATAAAAACCATGGATCTTTTTATAGCACGGTTTAAAACACAAAATGATGATACAAAACAAATCTAATTTCCAAGTTAATATTTACACAAGACTATGTACATACTTATCAATTCTTCAGTGTGCAAAATACCATTACAGTACGTAAAACCAAACACGGTTTTAATTTAATACTATAAAAACAACAAAAGATAATTTTCAACAATATGCAACAACTTCTTTGCAAATAATTCACTGTCATTAAAGCATGACACATTTTGGAAAAGAAATGGATGCAGATTGAAGTTTAACAAACCCCCACCTATCACTAACCCTCCCTGCCCACCTATCACTAACCCTTTCCCCAACCCATCACTAACCTTCCACACCTTATAACTAAATAGTGACCGACTTTAGAACTCGTTTTTAAATCAAGCAAATTATGTCTTTAAGCAAAATAAACTTCTAGGACAATAGTACCGCTATGTACAGATCGAAACAAAGCATAAAAATACATCTAGAGCAACATTGCTGCAAAAATTGCACCCTCAAATTGTGCAGGAATACTTCTACCACTGTGCAAACTCATAAGCAGTGAACAAGTGGAATTTCTTTCCGAAACAGAATAGCTGCCACTGGAGAAGGCACATCACTTCAACTGTAAAAGTTGGAAATGTATTACCCATTAATGCCGGAGGGTATAGGATCCCATACCATTTACTTTCATCTCGGCATTAAAGGGTTAATCAATTTAAACTTAATCATCACAAGACATACGATTTCTACGCTACTTTTCAGTTGTACGCAGGCTACATTTCTAATGCCCAACTGGCAAAATAAAATAATAACTTTTATCGGTAATACATCAGATTTTAACCCTTTCCAGCCGGAATTGTTTTGATATCCTGTTAATCGTGTCACGGGTGACCCGGTCCGGTGGGAAAAGGTTAACATCCTGGTTTATTCGACGAGCAGATCGTTGAACTTAATGTAATCGAGAATACTATTCGGAAACGGAAGGAGATCGATTCGTCGAAGCACGCTCTGTCCGTTTGTCGCCTTCGACAGCTGACGACGAATCACAATCCGGCAGATCTCCTTCATCTTCAGCGGCTGACGGACGCGATCCATCAGCCAGGTCCACGCGTCCTTAAGCACCCGCGTCTCCCAGAGGTTCCGACGCGACGCGGGAATCGTAAAATCCGACTCACGCAGCTCGGCCTCGAGGTTCTGCTTCGTGAACCACGACTCGCCGACGATGCCGAGCCCCGCGAGCAGAAAGAGCTTGAGCAGCATCGGGTGGTGGAGCGAGTACGCCATCCGACTCGGGCTCTCGGCGATGCTCGACGGCGGAAGCGAGAGGTCGCCGCAGTGAATAACGAGCGTTGTGACAAGATCGACGTGCTCGCGCATCACGGACAGGAGCAGCGGGGTGTACCTCCGGTTGTCGATGACGTTGATTTTGACGCCGAGGTTCAGCATCTTCAACACGACTTGGTATTGTCCGCCGGCGACCGCGACCGTCAGCACCGTCTCTCCGTTGCGGTTGTGGTAGTTGATGTCGGCGCCGCACCCGACGACATACTCGATGACGCTCAGGTATCCCGCCTCCGCAGCGAAAAGCATCCCGTCGTTCAAGTCCACCCTGCCGTTGGTCTTCTCGACGAACAGCCGCACGGCGTCGAGGTGACCCCGCAAGCAGGTCAGGCTGAACGGCAGGAAGTTGAACCGGTCCCGCAGGTCGTACGCGCATCCGTAATCGAGCAGCAGAGCGATGATCGAGTAATTTCCGCGGATCGAGGCGATGTGGAGCGCGTTTCGGTTGTCGCCGTTTTCCAGGAACCTTACGCCTCTCTCGAGCAGCCAGCGTGTCATCACCTCCTGATCGGAAATCACAGCAAAGTGAAGACATGTATTCATATATGGCCCAGCATGGTTGAGATCGGCACCGTGTTCTAGGAGCAGCTCGGCCGTCTCGGTGTCGCCGTAGGTCGCGGCCCAGTGCAGCGGGGATTTCCCCTCGGCCTGGGCCACCCCCTCCGTCTCGCATTTCCACTGAAGAAGCAGTCTCACTATTTCTCGATGCTGTTTTCGGACGGCTGTTGCCAGCGGAATCTCGAATGCGCCCTCCTGGTAGCAGTAACTCGAGCTATTGATGTCGGCGCCATAGTCGACCAGCGTTCGAATCAGCTCCACGTTTCCGTTTTCCACAGCGATGGAAATGGGCGTGACACCATGCTGGTTCACCTGGTTGATATCGACTTGGTTGGCAAGCAGTGCTACAGCCTCCAAGTCACCGTTGATAACTGCAGAATTGAACTCTTCATATACGGAAACAGACTCGTGAATATCCCCATCCTCTGGCGAATGTTCGGTCTCGGCCATCTTGAAAATTGAAAAATGTCTATGATTAGATGACTAATCGTACATTTCCATCGTCCTTTTGTTTTAATTGTGCTTGACAATCTCACATCATTCAACAAACATTCAGATAAAACATTAAGCTGACAATGAGAGACTGGTAATTAGCTTTGTAACCAAACGCAACCATTCAGCTAAAACGCAAATCCAAGCTTCACCGAAAGCACAATTGAGCTTTGGGACCTGGAAATTTTTCGTCTAGACCAAGGAACTATGGCCCCATTATGTGCAATATTTATTTTATAGCTACGTTAAAAAATTTCACTAAAACATCCACAATTCCAGTTTACATTCGTAAGCTACAACGAACTAACTTTTTTGCCGATATTAAACGAAAAAAATCTTCAATGTCACCCTTTCGGGCCACTGTTCAGTCCAGGTATCACGCGTTGAACTTTGCCCTCCAGCTGGATGCAGCGAACAGCATGCAATCGTTCCACTAGCGACAATCACGTTCGAAATAGAAAAAAGAAAACCATCGAAGGTACACACCACGTTCTACATAAATTAACTTTCAATGCACTTGTCCCTAAATTTCTCCTGCAGTAATTTTAAACCATCGCTCGTCAAGAAAGAAACAACTTAAATAAACAAAGAACAGATGAAACACCACATGTATTTCAACTATTTTTAACCGCTAGCGACGCTGCGCGACAAAACCTGGAAGCATTTATGTAGCGCAATATTTTGCAATTCGATGACATTTCACTTAAAATGCTAATTTGATCATTATGCTTATGTATATACATATTATAGAATAAATAGATTCGTTTGTTAAAAATCAGGATTGACAACCAGCATCATGGTACACTAGGCTACTGTGCACGCTGTGACAACACTAGCTAGGCTACAAAAATAATAAAGTAAGTAAGTCGGAATAACCTTTTTAACTCAATTTGAAACACAAATATCGACAGACAATGCAATATAACACAAAATGATTTTTGACCGATTTTTTTACAGTATAGGGCAGTCTGTTTCATGCTGTCTTTCTGAGAAGAATTGCAAATCTTAGAATAAATCCAACCCAACTGCGATTTTAATTGTATTTAACATATGGCTTAGCACAAAAATTCAAATATCTCGTGTTCCTACATCTGGGCTAGGCTACTGTTAAAAACAATTAATTTTGTCGAAAGACGCTTTTACAGAAATCTTCTGAATTAAGGTCCAAAATCATTCATGAATATTCATGAGGTTTAAAAAACATTCATGATGCAGTTTAGGGTTGTGGCACTTGTGGGTCAACCAGATGCCATACATCCCTGGAGTTAACGTGGACTTTTGTAAAGTTCTTAATCTAATTAACCATGGAGACCTTCGTTGAAAAAGTAAGTTTGCGTGTTTTTTAGATTATAAATTCGTGTTTCATACAGGCTTCTTAAATGTTGAAAGGATTCGCGTTGCCCAGTTTTGGCATTTTAGTAGCCTACTTTTATGTTAGGCATAAATTTATATAATCGCTAAATACAAACTTCTGAAGCATTGCTTTAACCGTAGTGGATCCGCTCACGCCCCGAGCGTTAGCGGAAACCATGTGCTACATTCACGCCCGTAACATGATTGGTCGCACTGGCTACGGACAGGCTATTATTCGGGCTAACACCCGTCGGCCAATCAGGTTAGCGGAAAACAATGTGGAAGAGTCGAATACCGTAGGGGAGGAGGTTATGCCCATCCTTTGTCAACCCTACTGTCAACAGCACGTGCTGCGTGTCGCAGGGTCTCACGATTTTAGACGAATTGCAATGTAAAACGTTTAAAATGTCTTACAAATGACCCTACGTATGGAGGACCATTTTGCACAGGTAATTATGCGCTCTTTATCGTTAAATTTAAGCATGGTTATAACATAGAAGACCTAGGTGTCGTTCGCGTATAGGGTATAAGGTTTCGCGTCGTGAGGGTCGGTTAGGGTTAGTGTTAGGGTTAGTTTCGTCATTAGATTCTTAAGATTTTTGCGTCGTGAGGGTCGGTTAGGGTTAGTGTTAGGGTTAGTGTCGTCATTAGATTCTTAAGATTTTTGCGTTGGTTGTTTAGCAGTTGTTGGCCAACCTAGCCTAATAGCTTGACCATCAACTGCTAACATCAACTACCTTCTCCCCCCCTGCGGTCTTCGCCTCTTCCAGACGGTTCACGTGACGGGCGTGAGCGGATCCACGACAAAAGCTAATGACAGGATGTAGCGCTCTAGAAATTTTATATCGGATATTGTTCGTCTCGTTAGTACTGCTGTCAAAGAGTCTAAGATCTTTGCTGATACTGGCGCATCTTTCGAACGTCAAGTACTTGCAGTCTTGTTCTGTGACCAATTTCTTCGAACTGCAACACCTTTATGAGACGTGTACTATTCTGTAATTTTGGTCATCTAGTTTCAGCAGGATGGCTTTGCAGTGATAGAAGACTTTGTCACAGAAGAAGAGATCGATCTGATGAAAAGAGAATGCGTGGAGATTGTGAACACGATGAGTCCAAACGAACATCGAACGATATTCGCAACCAAAGATAATTATCAGCCAGTAAGTGAGCAAGGCAACTCGTTTAGAGGTTTTCTTGCTCAGAGGTGCATGCATGGCATACAAGAACGTTGTACTGTAATGTAATTAGTAATTCCTATAGCGCGCTCACCACAATGGTCATTCAGTAGCGCTCCCAGTGCGAAAACCCCCCCGAGAGAAAAAATGGGTCTTAATATAAGAGAGATATATAGATAGCGATCCAGAAAGGAGAGTCCCATGTAGAGTGAAGGAAAGGGAATTCCATTAGGATGCATTCCAATGGTGGTAAAGGATTGTATAATTTCAGCATTGATGACACGGTGCAACTGTGCATGACGTACTTGATTTTTTTCTCCAACGCTGCAACCACCGAGGTGAGACTTGAATCCACGCTCTGTCCATTTCAAGACCAGCGCTCTGACCATTTTGCTATTCTTGAATTGGAGCTTTTGCCAGAAATTGAGAAAGTGAAAGAAGTTCTGTAAATCACCGAGTGAGCAGTGCTTGAAAAAAATTGTGTAAAATTCTTGTATTCACTTAAGTTATTTTACAGGATTTGTTAAGAATAATAATATCATTTTAAAAATTTATTAACGCTCGAATGATCTGATATTTTTGTGGCAGAACACGAAAGAAGATTACTTCATCAACAGTGGTGACAAGATCAGGTTTTTCTTTGAGGAGGGGGCAGTGAATAGCGAAGGTTAGTTTGGCTAACTATGAACGTTTTTAAGCGTTTTGGTGTTTCTTGGCATAACCCTTGAAGTCTTTGAATACATTTCTGACTGAACTTTTTGAGTGGGTACTATCTTACTTACAGAATCTGATACTGAGCTAATTGAATTTAATTGACTAATCAAAGTTAAATTTTTACATAAATTAATCGAATGAAAAATTTGTAATCAATATCAGCCGTAATCTTTACCATAACCATCAATTTTATTGCACCAAGATAACAAAAACATTTTTGCCAAGTATATATAATTTACAAATGCTTTCATCTCATTATCACCGCTGTTGCTAACACTTTAGAGAAAGCAGTCATCTCAGGCTAGCATAGTCTGTACATATAAACAGATAATGCATATTCAAATGGGCGAACACCGAACAGCCTGTTCACCTGTTCAATAAATTGAAATATGAACAGGGTTGAGACCATAAACGTCGCTGTATAAAATCGAGCTCATTTAGATTTGCATTGTTTGTTTGGTGTTTTTCAGGTGAAGTCATTGTCGATAAGCATCTGGCACTGAACAAAATTGGCCACGGTAGGATTCTTCAACAGTTTGTCAATGTGTGATCTTTGAATGGGAAGTGCAACTGTACAAAGGATTTGGGTTACTTCAAAATGTCCGGTCTGTTCTTCTAGTTGACGAAATTTGATTTATTTGACTTGTTGCGTTGCATCCATTTTGGATCTTAGTGCTGAAGTCTGTTCAGACTTTATTTAAAAATATTTTATCTTTTCTCGTTTTAGCTCTTCACGTCTTCACTCCTTCCTTCCGCAAGATTACACACAGTGAGAAAATCAAGGTAGCATTTTCATCGTTCTTGTATTATAAGTACTGTAAACATGTCATCAGTGCAATTAACGTGTTGCTTGCCATTTCCAATTTTCCATGGATTATTAAATAGTCTTAAATTTTCATAATTGTGGTTTTGTATATTTTCAGACTTTCAATGTGGGTATTTACGCAATTGTTTTATATATACTATATTATATTATAATTATATTGTATTATATTTTATATGTACATGTATATTGGTGAGAAGTAACAATATTTGTTGATGTTTGTTTTTGTAGTCGTTGTTAAAGTGCCTGAAGTTTGTTGATCCGATCGTGATGCAGAGCATGTACATCTTCAAGGTTCTTTCATATTTGTGATCATTGTTTTATGATCATTTTTCTACATGATCATTGTTCTAAGATGTTCTATGATCTTTGTTCTATGATCCTTGTTGTATGGTCTTTGTTCCACGATCCTTATTCTATGATCCTTATTCTATAGCCCTTGTTGTATCATCCTTCTAGCTTCATGCTTTGACTCTCTTCTTCTGCTGTGGGTCATGCTAACCCAATTTTTTTTAAATTCTAAACTACATTACATCATATGTAATTGATCGGCACTTCTCAACTCTGCTCAAAGTCTTAATCAGGATAGACCATCTTATTTGCCAGTACTCGATAAAATAAGATCCACATTACACAACAACACAGTTTTTATCTAATGTCAGTTTTAGAGCCAGGTGAGAAGCTGGAGTCTGGTTGGTGGTGATAGTTTGGTGTAGGTGGTAGAGGTTGAGTGGTGGTAAGGTGGAAACAAACGGTGCTGAACTGGAAGGTGGAAATTCAAGTGATCTCAGTGTTATAAATTTGAGTTGGAATGTAGCTTTGCAAACTTCGCATTATTAGTTTGTGTCATTACTTACTTGCTGATTTGTTGTTTTGCATTTTCAGCAACCGTATATTGGAGGGGAAGGTAAGTAAAGGTGTCCCACTGCACATAATATGCCTACTCTGCCTTGACTAAGTATAGTCTGTACTGCTCAATACAACTGCCACACGGTAAAGTACTGCGTGCTACGTTTACCAAGATGTCTATTTTAGCGCTGTGAATTTTACGAGTAATTGATCAACTGATTTAACATTAAACAGTTTTAATTGATTAATTTTGTCTTGTTTGTTTATTTTTTTTACTTGTTTGATTAATTTTTTCCAAAATACAAGGCATTGTATGTAGTTACATGCGATTACATTATGTTGTTGCTGTTATTGACTGATGCAGGGCTTTTTTAACGTGCAGTTGTATACAAAATGTGCAGTTCTAAATGGATTTTGCAGTTGTAGAAACACTTTTGTACAGTTAAAACTAGCAAAAAAGGTCATTATCCTCCGATTGGAAGTAATTTACCATGGAGGATGGGAAGGAAAAGAAGGAGTTGTGCAGTTCTAAAAATTTATTAAAAACAGCCCTGAACTGATGGTTTCTGGTTCGCTTGTTGTTTGCAGTGACTCCGCATCAAGATGCATCGTATCTCTTCACTGAACCGCTGAACGTTCTTGGTTTCTGGATTGCTTTGGACGAAGCGAGCGCTGAGAACGGTTGCCTCGCCTTCATTCCAGGGTCACATCAAGGTCAGACCGCTGGGGGTTCTCGATTCGCTGATGTTGAAACTTATAAAACTAAACATTTAACTGAAATGATGATTTCTCTACTTGTTTGCTGCTTACTTTAAACTATATTTTTTTCCTATCTTTCCCAAATACTCTCCTAGATATCATCTCCTATGGTCAACCAGCTACACTGGTTTTCTCTAACTGCTGCATCCAATATAAAGTCCTTGCTCCGGTCCTCAAGTCCAAACCGGATCTTGCACCGAAATATCTCATGGATCTTATTCGTTCTCCTCTTTCTGCATCTTCTCATTGACCTCTCCGTTCTTTGGACACGTCTGACTTGTTTGTCTTATGGCCCTACTTATGGAATTCACTGCCATCCACTCTGCGTGGGACTCTTCTTTCTGGATCGATATGTATAAGACTTTTTTCTTGGGGTTCTCACACTGGAAACACTACTGAATGGCTTTAGCTGTGAGCGGTGCTATAGAAATTACTAATTACAATATTACTTAAACTTATGGGTTTGCTGGCCGATGCATTGAAAAGTTGAAATATTGTTTGCCTCATTCAGTTATGCCTTTTTGTTTTAAACTTTTAACTTTTTCAAATTGATTGTCCTCAATAGTCTGCCTGTATTTCTCTTACATACGGTACATACACGCATGCATACGTACATATACAACACAGAACTTGTTAAACATTTTTGCTCTGTCTTGTTTTCCTCTTGCTGTAGGTGGTTTGTACGGAGGTTATCGACTTGTTCGCAAGAATGCAGATGGCAAAATCCAGTGTGTTTATGAGGGAGAGAAGCCAGCTTACGACGTGGAAAAGTTTGTCCAGCTGCCTGTTAAGAAAGGTGCAAATCCTTTGCTGTTTCGATCGCCAAAGTCGAATTAATTTCATGCGATTAACTCCCATAATTCCGGTGAAAATTAACCATAAATTTTTTGGGGGCCACACAAACGTAATTTGAGATTCGATTTCTTTTGCTTTGTCGCTTTTTTTAATTGCGATCTAATTGCGATTTAATTGCGAAAATATGCAATCATAATAAGTATGATGAAACAACACCGTACGTATAGTTTCCCTTGTGTGTGTGTTGAAATGTTAAAGTTTAGTTACTGAGGCACATATCTGACAATTAAATCGGTGGTTTAGTGCCCCTAGTTAGTGATTTCTTTAATCGCTTTAGGACTTTCTTTCTTGTAACAGTTGCGATGATATGTAAACGTGACTTTTTAGATTTGGTTACAAAATTGATTGATTGATTAATGATGCAGTAAATGTGATTGGCTTGATGTGATGTTTGGTTGTAGGTTCTTTGGTTCTTATCGATGGTCTCGTGGTTCATCAGAGCGAGCAGAACACGTCCAGTCAACCGCGACATGCTTACACGTTCCATGTCTTTGACGGCGCCATCTCCAAGTGGAGTGAACGAAACTGGTCAGTAAGAAGGTTTTAGGAGTGCTCGGAGTAAGGCCATAGCAAGGATTTGATTTCGGGGTGTTTATTTTTTAGTCATCAAAATTTCTGACGATTTTTTTCATTTTTTATTTTTTAGTCGTCGGAAACGGCTTTTTTACCATTTTTCGCTTAATTTCATGTTTTATTCATTAAGTGCTAGTAAATGCATTCTATTATTTTTACATTTTTTCATTTCGGGGGTGTTTTTATGGTTTTATTTCATGGTTTTTACATCATGTGCTAGTAAATGCGTTACATTATATTTTTACATTTTCGTTTCAGGGGTGTTCAAACACCAAAACACTTCCTACGGCCTTGGCTCGGAAACAATGATAGGAATTTATTCCTTTGAGAATTTTGTCTTTTGCTCACATCCACGGCTTTCAGTTGCTCTGCCTCTTGTTTGCAGTGAAAGGCCCAGCTTGCTATTATCCTGATAACTGATCCATGGAAGCCTGCAGATATTCGTGCAGGGGTGGGGGGTAAAACACAATGGTCATGGTTAAATTTTTTAGTAGGAGCTTGAAAAAATGCAAAGCAGACAATTAAGAACATGGGAATTTTGCATAGAGGTTTCTAAATGTAAATTTCTTAGTTTCACTTTGTGTATCACTAGTGCGTCAGTGTAAATAAATTTGTTGCAAACAAATGAAGTGATAGTTAAAAAATAGGTGTCAAAATTTCCAGGAGGCAAGTGCCCCTCTTACCCCTATGTGCAGGCGCCCATGAACTGACCCCTCCTTGCTCATTTATAACGTGCTGGAGTCGGGAGCATCTCTGAGTAGTTTCCTTTGAGAAAGTGCTAATATAAATACTTGAATGAATAATAAATGCATTATTAAATAATTCAATAAATTGAATTGGGTTTTAAAGAGTAGCGGTGAACTGTTCGAAAACTTTACACTCTAATTTCCAATTCCATGTCACAAATTTATATAGCGCACCTTCAAGGTACCTACTCAGAGGCACTCAATAAATAAATGCTGCATTACATTGCATACAAGACATTTGTTAATGTTTGTAAACTTTGTTTGTTTTGACAGGTTGCAGCCAACTTCCACTGAAACGTTTACACATTTATACGACACAACAGTGTGATCTCGCGCAGCGTGAAAGAAAGTCAACAAAACTGGATCGTATTAATATCACCATTTATCCGGTGTTCACTATGCGATAGTATTATCATAATCTTGCGACAATATTCCATATGAATTAAAGATATTAGTTTTATAAGCATATCGTTTGCAATTTTTTATTATATTTTTATACTTGTGTATTCATTCATTCAAGAATTTATATAGCGCTTCTTGAAGGGTCTACTCGGAAGTGCTCCCGACTCTAGCATATATATATATACATACATATGTATGTTTGGTGCATTGCCGATTTCATTGATAAGTGAGTTGTTAGATCTTTTATTGCTAACCCTAAATCATTGCAGTTAAGGTTTTATGCTAACCATAAGTGGAGTTAAGGTTTATTGTTATGTAGTTTTGAGTTTTTATTTGGCATGGCAGAATATGTACATTATAAATAGAGGACATTTTGCTCAAATAAAGAGGTGTGGTGATCATGATGATTATTGCTTTTCTGACGAGTTGTAGTGATATGTTTTGCTTCATAAATATTGAACTGTTGTACAAAAGCTGTGTTTGGAAATGCTGTTGCTGATATTCAGAGAGGTTGAAGCAAGAGAGCCGGTTAGATGTTGGTTTGTTGTAGGAAATGTTAATAAATATTGTGGATGTTGGGAGATTTATTTATTTAGGATATTTCAGAGCCTTCTATTACTCCATTGCAATTCGATAGCACCCTTCATACAAAGCGACACGTCTTGAACTAAAATGGAGCCCATGAATTTCAACCAATCACAGCGCGAGTTTCTCTTTACCATTGAATACCAAACTCTCAGTAATAGAAGGCTCTGGGATATTTTATACAGTGCCTCTTTAAGGAATGGAAGATGGCAAAAAGGTTTGTGCTTGAAGAGTTTGTTTTACCCTTTCCCATGCCCTTTCCCATGCCCTTTCCTAGGGATCTTCTCGATCTTACTTACTTGCGAGTTAACATAGCTTCTTACTCTCATTGCATGCTGTCTTTTTCCATTTTTGTCAAATGTTACCTTTTTCATTTTGCTGATTTTGTATTTTACTGTTGATCTCCTTGAATAAACACGTTCGAATTGAATTGATTTTAAGAAAATATGCAATCATAATAAGTATGATGAAACAACACCGTACGTATAGTTTCCCTTGAGTTTTGAATGATGAAACAGGCTAGGCCTATTCTGAGACACTGACCAGAAATGTAGCTCCGATGATGACGAGCCTTTTCTCGCCAGCAGTATTGAGCTTCTTCAAGCCTTCTTGGAGATATATATATATATGTATATATATATATATATATACACATATTTGTTTAATCATAATCAGGTTGACAAGCCGCAACACGTCGTTAGAGAATGAAGAGCAGAGTAGTTTAAAAAAAACAGTGGATTAATTTGTACCTATTTTGTTTAACGCAATACGTCTAACTCTATTTGAAGAGACGCTACAATATTGACCTACACTTCAGATTCCCGGAAAACATCAAATCCACCTGATTTGCTTATTATTATTATATAAGACGAAACATATGATGGCGCACCATAAATTTTAGCGCATGTATTAGGAAACGCCGGTATCTATTAATAAACCGGTAGGAAGCAAGATAGAATGAGCACGAACGATGACGTGTTGCTTCCACAAGATTCCATCGTGACCCATTTTTGACCAATTACAATCCGAGTTAAAGCAACGTCATCCAATGGCAAAGCGCGTCGTATTTTCTATACGTTGAACATTCTCCCAATGAGATACGAATACGAAACTAGGTCAACCAATCGGAATTGGCCACGATCGGCCGGTCCAATATATAATAATGTACATTGGTTTTGCATCTTTAATCTGAGCTTCCTAAAAATCAAAGAAAAGTTTCTGCGAAGAAGAAATTCAGCGAATTTTGCGAAAGAATATATTCCGAACGTGTTCGTCTTGCATATCGTTTCCACTCAGCTCGAAAAGTAAGTTGATTAATCGTATATTTTCTTCGTACGTCGGTCTTTTCTAGACGGTTCGTTGTTAAGTGCCCCACCCGCGTGCGTGTTTCAGCACCGGTCTCCATTTGCAATTTGTTCTCTTGAGTTTTTATTAATTCGACGGTTTGTATCCATTGCTTTGTCGGTATTAAGTTTCTTATCGAATAACCAAGTTTGTCGTTTGCTGTGCGATCGTTCAAATAGTTATTACATTGACTTGAACGAAAGTTAAACGTAGATTTGTACTATAGACTACTTCCGAAAATTTCTTCTCCCCCAGACAGGCATACATGTGCCGCCGATGATGCTTTAAACTAGACTTTAGTCTAGAGTATCTAAATCGTTCTGTTTCTGGTTTTATCTGTGGTTTCTCTCATTGTCCATGTGCTTTGTCCTTAGATCTTCCATCACTTGGAAAAATAATCATTTAGTAATTCGAGTAAAGTAATCAGTATGCACGGCTGGTTTTTATTTAATAGTTTTCATTTATTTCCTGTGCAGATAAAGAGTGTCAAAATGAAGAGTATGCTGTGGAGGTTGAGTGTGTTGGGGCTACTAGTGGCCTCCGCTGTCGCCAAAGATGAAGAAACAAAGAAAGACAAAGATAACGTTGGGACCGTCATCGGAATTGACTTGGGCACCACGTACTCATGGTGAGGATCCTTTTGAGTCAGTAATTCAAGAAGCTTAGCTTCAGAGACTTTCGTACAGCTTTTGGAGTACATAAAATTGCACATTTACATTACATTGCATGCATTACATTGTTCTATAGACTACTTCCAAAAATGATCGTTATTAATTAGAACAAGTAAGCATTAAGTTTGTGTGACTGGCTTTATTTAATTAGCCTTGGCATATATGAGGTAGCAGCGGTCTTAGTTTCCGACCAACCGAAACTCAGCATTTCATCGTCTCACTGATATTTTACTGTCGGCGTACTCTTTGTAACTGAGTTGGCTAGAGGGTGAATGCGAGCCAAAAATCTCGAACCATATTTCTGCCCTGGTAGGGATTTGAACCCATGACCTTTTGATCGCAGTCCAGCCTGCTAATCACTATGACATTAACCTTTACCCGTTAATTTTTATATTTTAAGCCCGTTTTCAGCGGATGGATATTCTTGGGGCAAACGGGTAAATGATTAAGCATATTGTGCTTGAGAGCTGAATGAATTTAATTCCCGATCAGTAATATTGGTTTCAGTAATCGATTTGGCTCGTAATATATTCATTGTGATTGGTTGACAGCGTTGGCGTCTTTAAGAACGGGCGAGTCGAGATCATCGCCAACGACCAGGGCAACCGAATCACCCCATCCTACGTTGCCTTCACGCCAGAGGGAGAACGTCTGATTGGCGACGCGGCCAAGAACCAGCTGACGACCAACCCGGAGAACACCGTTTTCGACGTTAAGCGCCTGATTGGCCGTCGCTGGAACGAGCCGTCGGTTCAGGCAGACATCAAATACTGGCCGTTCAAAGTGGTGAACAGCAACGATAAGCCGAACATCGAAGTGTCGGTTGGGACGGAAACAAAGACGTTCGCCCCAGAGGAGATTTCTGCCATGGTGCTGATCAAGATGAAGGAGACGGCTGAAGCGTACCTTGGAAAGAAGGTGACCCATGCCGTTGTCACGGTCCCGGCCTACTTCAACGACGCCCAGCGACAGGCCACGAAAGATGCGGGGGTCATCGCCGGTCTCAACGTCATGAGGATCATAAACGAGCCGTGAGTTTCGTCTTGTCGATCAAAGAAAATTCATGTATTCATTCATTTAACCCTTTAATGCCAAAAGGTATAGGTTTGTCCATAGCATTTGCTACCATCTCGGCTTTAAAGGGTTAACAGGGTTTATATAGCGCCCCTTCAAGACCATCTACTCGGCAGCGCTCGCGACCAGATCCTGGCTAGAGAATGGTCCTAAGAGTAGAGTATACCGTGGTCTCGAAGACTCTAGGCATTAGACGCAGCTCCACTGGTTGTAGCCCAATAGTTTCGATAGTTCCCTTTCAAGATTCTTGCTCAGAGCCGTTCCTCTGCTCTTGCCAACTGGTTAACTCGTCAACTCGTGAGAGTTACAACGTTACTGGTACATCTGTGCACCAAATGCGATTATCAATTGGTTGATAAAGAATTTTCTTATTTATAGTCTTTAGAAATTGAACCGAAACGTTGTTTCAATTCGCGCACAACATTTTGTGCTAAAATGTTATTTATTCATTTCTTGGACTATTAAAATTGAACCTATATAGCGCCTTTTTAAGGTGTTGCTCGAGCCCTCCTTTTCCAGCCTTGTTTGACAGGACAGTCTTAGGATGGGACTAATTGTTCTTTTTTGACCATTTTGTGGTGCATTTGATTTTGCAGAACTGCCGCCGCGATTGCCTACGGTCTGGACAAGAAGGAGGGCGAGAAGAACATTCTGGTGTTCGATCTCGGAGGCGGTACCTTTGACGTGACGCTGCTGACCATCGACAACGGTGTCTTTGAAGTCTTGTCCACGAACGGAGATACGCATCTTGGTTAGTACTGCTAGACTGATTGATGTGTACTGTAAAATTTGTTTGCTGTAATGTAATTCTTTGGGAATTTCCCACCAAAGCCACGTCGTAGAGACGAGCTTGTTTACAGGTGTTATATCAAATCAAGTTCGCAATAGCCAGAGCTGCTCTGATTCAGACTGAATATCTTCTGAAGCATGGCTGATGATCAGAGTGTTTTTGCTGTTGATTTTAATATCAAAAAGATATTTAAAGGCCATGCATTTTTCATTCAAAGGCATGGACATAAAAATTAATAGTAGCTTATACTGCTTATTTACGTTGTTTTAGAGGATAAAAATATGGGGGAAAATAATAGCGAGGCTCTTCCCCATGTCAAGTTCAATGCTGTTGGGGCCTGTTTTGTGTTCACATTAACGTGGGCGCGCTGAAGTCGGGTGCACCTCTGAGTAGTTTTTATTGTTGAAGGAGCGCTATAAACTTCCGAATGAATGAATGAATTTGTGTTATCTTGGGACCTATTGTTTATCTCATTGTGATTGTTTTATTGTTGTGCGGAACAGGCGGTGAGGACTTTGACCAGCGTGTGATGGAGCACTTCATGAAGCTGTACAAGAAGAAGAAGGGCAAGGACATCCGCAGCAGCAACCGTGCCATTCAGAAGCTGCGTCGTGAGGTCGAGAAGGCGAAGCGCGCTCTGTCATCTCAGCATCAGGCGAGGATCGAGATCGAGTCGTTCTTCGATGGTGATGACTTTTCCGAAACGCTCACCCGCGCCAAGTTCGAGGAGCTGAACATGGTAGGTTGGCAGTTGGGATCAGATAGAACGGCTGTAATTTAATTAATTTAATTTTACCATATGGCGTTAAAAAAAGTGTTGTGTTTCCGGTAACCCGACCGACCCATTTTTACGGCCGCGACCCAAATATTTTTGTAAAAAAAATTTATAAAAATTTTTTTGCCCAAAAAAAATTATTTTTTTTCTTTCAAAAAATGTTTTTTAACATTTGTATTGACATAACATAAGAGACGTCAACAAAATGAAATTAATAGGACTGTTTCTAAAGCAGTTTTAGGTGCAGACAGTCGGGAAATAGGCAGTTTATACTTGCTTAGAACACGTACTTTGTTTCAGCGTGCAAAAAAGACTAGTGGGGTATACTTTTTCGGATAGTCACTGCATAAAAATCTTTTACAAAATAAAAATATTTTCCGACCTACCTACCCAATTTTTTTTAGCTCTGTTACCGGAAACACAACACTTTTTTTTTTAGGCCTATGCATGGTTGGTGATTTTAAGTGGTTTTAAGGACCCTTTGTGCTGAGAAGGGTTTTAATTTTATCATATGCACAGTTGGTTATTTTTTAAGTTGTAGAATTTTTTTAATTTGATTTTAGGGCCCTTTGTGCTGAGAAGGGTTTTAATTTCAGTGCTCAGGGATGTAGTTGGTGAAAGTAAGCCATGTAATTGCAGTTATGTGGTTTTATGGACCCTTTGTGTTGAGAAAGGCTTTAGTTCAACTTTGGTATTCTTTTGGTTCAGTTGAGCTGTGGAATTTTGCAGTTGTTTGGTTTAATTAACCCATTTTGCTGAATAGAAGGTTTTTAATTTCACCTTGGTTCTTAGTTGGTAAGCTTAAGCTGTAGAAATGGAGTTATTTAGTTTAAACTTTAAAGGACCCTTTTTCGTTTAATTTCTCCAGGTGCCTACATCGTAAACTTAAACTGTAGAATTTGGCCTCAGAAGGGTTTTTTGTGTCACCTTATTACTCAATTGGTGAACTTAAGCTGCAGATTGCTTGATTATTTCTTGTGTGCAGCAATTTCCCGCACTTAACCCTTTGAGACCAGCATGCATAAATAATACATGTATGTATAGGATGCGAATACAGCTCATCATTAAAGAGTTAAGTTTTGTCAGTTTTGTTAATGATGTGAATTTTTTCATGTAGGATCTTTTCCGATCGACAGTGAAGCCAGTGCAGAAGGTGATGGAGGATGCGGATCTGAAGAAGGATCAGGTGGATGAGATCGTTCTTGTCGGCGGATCCACTCGCATCCTCAAGGTCCAACAACTTGTCAAGGACTTCTTCAATGGAAAGGTAAGAAAAGACATTTGTCATCAGTAATGCGGTCAATTTGAAATGAGATGAGGAGTTTGATTCTTTGTTTGGTTTAATTAAGAATTGCTGTTTAGATAAGATCCAGCTTAAATACCATGCGTGCATATTCAGTCATTCAGATGCATTAAGAAAATTGTTTAATTACAATGGAATAGAATATTCTTTATTAATTAGCCAATTGCAGCCACATTTCTGGTCACAAAGTTCAAGGAGTTGTGATCGTTTGCACAATTTCTGGGTTCATTTTATTTAGTCAGCCTTTAAATTTGTGATCCAGATCATTTGTTTACGTTTTATAAATCGTCCTGATTTTAATAAGCCATTCTAATTATAATAGCGTCCTAATTTTAAACCATCCTAATTATAAATAATTTGAATGCTTGATTTTCTTTTTATAAAGATCCAGTCTTCTGCTGTGCTTGCAATCTTCTTGAATTTAAGTTGTTGCTTTTGTACTGTGCACTTTGAATTAATTAATTCGAAGAACCCTTTGGAGTTCGGATGATTCTCAGATTTTGCTGACTTGTAGCCTTGGCCGTAAGTGAATATCAACCATTAAAAATTGTTCTTTCTTCAGGAACCGAGCCGTGGAATCAACCCGGATGAGGCCGTCGCCTACGGGGCCGCCGTCCAGGCCGGTGTTCTCGGAGGCGAGGAGGACACGGGTGACATAGTTCTACTCGACGTCAATCCTCTCACCATGGGCATCGAAACCGTCGGAGGAGTCATGACGAAACTCATCGGCCGTAACACCGTCATCCCGACGAAGAAGTCTCAGATCTTCTCGACCGCGGCCGACAACCAACCGACCGTGTCGATCCAGGTCTACGAGGGCGAGCGGCCGATGACGAAGGACAACCACCTGCTCGGGAAATTCGACCTGACGGGAATCCCCCCGGCGCCCCGCGGAGTCCCGCAGATCGAGGTGACGTTCGAGATCGACGTCAACGGCATCCTGCGAGTGTCCGCCGAGGACAAAGGAACGGGAAACAAGAACAACATTGTCATCAACAACGACCAGAACCGACTGTCACCCGAGGACATCGACCGCATGATCAACGACGCCGAGAAGTTCGCAGAGGACGATCAGAAGGTGAAGGAGCGCGTGGAGGCGCGCAACGAGCTCGAAGGCTACGCGTACTCGCTGAAGAACCAGATCGGCGACAAGGAGAAGCTCGGCGGGAAGCTGAGCAGCGAGGAGAAGGAGACGATCGAAACGGCGCTCGACGAGCACATCAAGTGGCTGGAGAAGAATCACGACGCGGACGTGGAGGACTTCAAGGAGCACAAGAAGCAGCTGGAGGAGGTCGTCCAGCCGATCATTAGCAAACTCTACCAGGGCGCCGAGGGAGGCGCTCCCCCGACGGACGGTGGGGACTCGTCGGAGGAGAGGGACGAATTATAGTTGGCCGCAGGACTACCGCTCATTCCACGTGTGTTTGCTCGTTTCTCGTTGTTTTTTTCTGTCGCGTTGTACTGTTGTCGGTTGAGTAAATCTGTTCATTTTGAGTCGATTGAAAACAAATTTAGGTTTTGTTTAGCGAGAGAAAGAGTTTGTTTCTGAAGAAGGTGAACTTTAGTTGTTTTATGGGGAGGAGTAGTTTAACCGGGAGGCGAATGTGTAAGTGATGTAGCTCCTCGTGGGGTTAAAGTGGCCCGACTTCGGGAGCTGGCGTGATCTCTTCCCTCCTACTACTCTTCCTCTGTAACGGGACAAGTGTTTCGTGTTGATTTTGTACAGATTGCGTGTACATAAACTGCAATTACATTACATGTGTTGAAAAGTGTACTGTTGTCATTGTTTTTTCTACCCCTAGCACTTCACAATGCAATACAATACCATGTTTACAGTTTGTATGTGCACTTGTTATAGCGCCCCTTCAAGCTCTCACTACTCAGAGGCGCTCTGGAATGCAGAGCGAACACTGCATCTGAGTTTCACGCCGAAGCACTGAGCAATTGTGAGTGAAGGACTTGCCCAAGGTCCTTGCGCGATGATGTGGATTCGAACCTCGAACTTTCCGGCTCCAAGGCGACCACTACACCACATCGCCCCTCAATGAAAGGCAGTGTCGATAAATACAACTTTGCTGGTCTTGCTGAAAGTGTTTACAATACAAGTCACAGAACATTCTCTCTACTATTAGGCTACATGTAAAAAATACACTATTTCGAACTTTGAAAATTGGCACAAACAGAGATGAAGCCTTCATTTCTGCATGCCAATTGCCAGACTACAATATTATTTCTTCTCACTTTCTAGACAAATGCAAATGTTAAGACAGCGTGTCGTAATAGTGATACCAGTGTTGTCACATGACAATCTGTTGTGTAGAGTGACTTAAGTGTCAATGGTGAACTGCTGCTGGTAACAAAATCTTCATGAAACAACGCTAAATGCTCTGCCAATATTCTTTTTTTCCATCAACAATGCTGGCAGTGTCATGGAAGCATCTATCAGCAGACATATGCTACAATATGTATGCGGTGCTAGATATGAAGAAAAAATAACTGCAAGTCTAGACCCATAGACAAGTTGGTGCAGAAGCTGCCTTCAAGAAGAAGATGGCAGCTGAAATGATAGATCTTGAAACCAATAATAGCCAGACTGGATACATGTACCTTGCCAGTACCTTGACCATAAGATGAGGGACTTAAAATAGATTGAATTGGTGCTAATAGCTAGTTAGGTGAATAATTAATTCACACAGCACATATTAAATTTGCGACTGTTAGACTGTTGAGCATTTGCATCAGAAATTGAGTGCAGAATTGATGGTTTCATTAAGTCTTGCTTGGTAAGATGATGGAACTAATGTTTCAGTTTTTTGCTTGTTACCAATTTATCTGAGGTATTGTGAGCTAAAAAAAAAGAAGAAATTGGTGAGAAAATGTGTGATTATAAGCAGTGATGAAAATTAATGTGCAAGTATTATGAGCAGATGGTAATTCAGCCATATCTGACATCCCAGTAGCTTAAGTCTGTGGCAACTGAAAGAGATTGCATATAAGCAATAACGATTATTGCATCTAAGCAATAACGATTATTGCATCTGAGCAATAATGATAGAACTCCTTACTTACTGTGTAACATGTTCTGCTAAAAGAGGAAGTAGAATAGTTCCTTACTCTGACCCTCAGGCAGTGGCCATTGGTATGAAGTGTTAGCGACTTCATTTTCTTAGCCTCGGCATATGAGGATGGGTGGCCAGTCCTCTCCCTCGCCGTCTTTTCTCCCCACTGACAGTGTACGGTTGGTGCACTCATTTTAGCTGAGTTGGCTAGGGTGATACAGATACGGAAAAAATCTTGAGCAAAATTTTGGTCATGTCAGGTATGTGAACCACTGATCTCGGGATTGACAGTCCAGCACGCTAACCAGTTAACAACTACAGTGACTATTATACACTGTCGAGAACCCAACTGCCTGCAAACTGCCAGCTACCATATTCCCCTCTACATACCATTGGCGGCACCAGGATTTCATTTTTTTTGGGGGGGGTGAACTCACGGAGGAAATTTTCCATTTTAATTGGGAAAATTTCTGACGACTTTTTTTAGTCATTTGGTCGAAATCTCATGAAAATTTCATGTTTTCATCGCCAATATTTCTGACGACCTTTTTTGTCGTCTGATTTATTTGAGGGGTGGGGGGGGGCTAATCATCTAAATATTTTATTTTTACATGGGGAAAAATGGATGGCGTTTGGGGGGGCTAAACCCCCTAGCGCCGCTACTGCCCACCCCTCCGTATGCAGATCGCCTAAATCCGGTGACCCCCTCCCTGCGCACGTAATATGTGGATGGCTCTCTCTGCATGACTAGCCTACGTAGGCTACATAAATTATGTAATGTAATGTAAATCTTCAAGAATTTCTCATCGCCCACAAAAGCATAATATGACGTGCTAGCCTACATAGGCTACATATGGGGCGCGGTGGTGTAGTGGCCGGGTATGTTCGTCACCTTGCAGCCGAATTAAAGGTTGCAGGTTCGAATCCACCTCAAGTCGCCGCTTAGGGACCTTGAGCAAGTCATTCACTCACAATTGCTCAGCGCTTCGGCGTGAAACTCCGATGCAGTGTCCGCTCTGCAGTCGGGAGCGCCTCTGAGTATAGTGAGCTGGAAGGGGCGCTATAACAAGTGCACATACAAACATACAAACATATGGCTGGCCTGCTTGAAACAGGCCTACGTGATGCCATGCAGTGATGGTCGTTTTGTGGCCACAATGCAATTTCATTTCCGTTTCTTTAGAGGTCGATTTCGTGTTATGGAGAGGAGAAGGAGGGAATCGACTGAGTTAGAAGGCAGAGTGAGGAGACCCAAGGGAGGAAGCAGTGCGACAGGGTGGACCAATAAAAGTGAGTCCTGCCATTCGAAGATGGCCCTCTAGGGAATGCGTTGACGGAACACGGATATTGATAGGGAAACGATGAAACAAGCACTGAGAGAGATGCATTGAGAAAATATAAAGAGAAAGAATTTAGAGAGAGGGACAGACACATAGAGCCAGATAGACATACATGCATACAAACAGACAAACAGACAGATGGACAGACAGACACCCGAAACACAACAGCAATAAGAGACAGACAAAAAGGCAGACACTGAGCGACAGAACAAGAGTGAACACAGTCACAGCTAGCCAAGCTATTACTTGCCCCCTCCCCCCCACTGGAAAATTGTCACCTTTTAAAGAAGGCTTCTACTTATTGACTTTTGACAAATTTCTTTGCGCTAAAGCATTGATAATGCACAATAAGCAACTGAGAAATTACCCTCAGAAACCTCCATGCAAATACCCATAATTATGTTCTGCCTTGCATTTTTCAAGCTCTTGCTAAAAATTTTATTCGGGACCAATGACCATCGTGTTTTGCCCCTCATGCAAAAATTTATCTGCGCCGCGCGCCTATGAGGCTATATGCCGACTGGTATCAATTCCCCAGGGCATCTTTCATCAACTTTTCCACAGTTATGAATTTCAGTTGGATAGTCTGGAACAAATATGCTGCTGATGTTGCTGTGGCTGCTATTGACCAATGGGTGAATGAATGAACGAGAGAACCGATTCAATGGAGCCCTGAAACAAAAACGACCAAGTACCATTTGTTTAGTTTATGTGTGGCGCAAATTCCTTTCGGTTACAGCGCACACAAGCGTTATAACGAGATTTCCGTTCGACGGTGATTCGGTTAAAGAGACGACGACGACGACGACGACGACGACGATGATGATGACCATGATGACGACGACGACGAAGGTTTAGAGGAACTCTTTCCGCTTTTCCATTCGGCCAGTTATCCGCTTCGCCATCCATGCGACGTGGAACGGTGGAAGGTCCGGATGGAGAGCAGGAGGGGAAGGGAGGGAGAGGGGAGGTAATGGGAGAGATTTTTGTAGGACGTGGAGGCAAAACGGATGAACGGTTTGACAGATCGATGCTCTTGCATGAGCGGACAGAAGGGAGGAAGAAGAGAGAAGAAAGTGAAAGAAGCAGAGAAGGAAGGAAGAGCAGAGAAAGAAAAAGAAAGCAAAAAAAGAAGAGGAGGGAAGAAGGAAGAAGAAGAGAGGGGAAAGAAAGAGAGGAGAGAAGGAAGGAACTGCAGAGAAAGAAAAAGAAAGCAAAAAAGAAGAGGAGGGAAGAAGAAAGAGAGCTGAGAAGGAAGAAGAAAATGAGTGAAGAAATGGAGATAAGCAGGAAGAGATGGAAGAAAGAAGGAAGCAGAGAATGCAGCAAAAGTTAGGAACGAAAAATTGAGAGCGAATAAAGGGAGGAAGTAACAAAAGGTGGGAAGAAATAGAGAGAAGAAATGAGAAGGAGTTGAGCGCGGGAAGAACAATGGAAAAGAAAGGAGGGAGTGAGGCAAGAATGGGAGGAATGGAAGGGATGACATCATCATCATCATCATCATCACGAGTCATCTTTTTGCGACCATGCATGCAGCGCACGTTACGCGGCACGTATACATTGTCCACGAAGCACAAGAAACTGAAGATCGGATGTTGTGAGGATTGGACAGTAAACGGAAGGGAGACTCAGACAACAGGTGGTTGTACATGTAGGTGGTGATCAGGAGGCAGACATACACGCAGGCACACACGCAGACATACACCCAAACGTATCTGAAACATACACATGCTGACATAATTATACACAATGCTGGCTTAGGCGTATGCATATTATGTTTTACACAAACTTGTATGCGATTATGCATGCATGTATTACAGAAGACTGTCAAGAAGATGGATGATAAAGAATTTTTGCAGGAAGAGAATGACGAAAACGGTGATGATGATGATGAGGAGGAGGAGGAGGAGCATGGGCGGAGTTTCGTTTCCATTCTTGGGGTAGGGGCAAAAAACTTGGTTTGGTTGTGGGGCGGAGACTTAGTCCAGATCGAGCGGCGCCGGACAAAATTTTAATTTCTCGACTGACCTTTTTAAATTTTTAGTCATCGAGTTGAAATCTCACAAAGCCATACTGTTTTTCCCGGAAAGTTTGTCCTTTTTGTGTTTTTAGTCATTCGATTCAAATTGCGTTCGTGAAAATTTCTTGAAGAAACTAACCCCTTGAAAAGGATACCATTTTTATGGTGACAAACCTGAATCTGGGCCTTCTTGGGGGGAGACTTGAGCCTCCCCAACCCCCTGATAAACTCCACCCATGAGGAGGAGGAGGAGGAGGAGGAGCGAGCAGGGGTAGAAAAAGGAGGAGGAGGAGTACGAGGAGGAGGAGGAGGAGGAGTACTCCTGCAGGAGGAAGATGAAGATGAGGAGAAGGATGAGAATGAGGATGACGAGTGGATGAGTGAAGCCCTCATCATCAGCATCCTCTGTTGTTGTTTTCGATTGGCTTCTCTTTGTCGGTCGGATGAACATCGTTCGTCCTGTGCAGCCAAGTGTAACATTCCGCATCATTGCAGCTCACAGTCCATGGGTTTCGCTCATCCGTGTCTACAATACAGGAACAGCAGCAGCAGCAGCAGCAGCAGCAGCAGCTGGGGACAGGAAAAGACAAAAATGAAGAGGAAAAAAGACAGAGAAGATAAAGAACAGTGAGCCAAGAGCACGAGCCGAAAGAGGAGGAGGAAAACTGAGAGGAGAACAAAGTAAAAGAAAGAAGAGGAAAAGAAGAAGAGAAAGAAGAAGAAGAAAAAGGAGGAGGAGGAGGAGGAGAAGAAGAAAAGGAAGACGACGAAGTCGAAGAAGAAGAAGGAGGAGGAGGTCAGGAGGAGGAGGAGGAGTAGGAGGAGATGAAGAAGAGGAGGAAGAAGGAGGAGAAGTCGAAGAAGAAGAAGAAGAAGAACAAGAACAAGAACAAGAAGAAGAAGAAGAAGAAGAAGAAGAAGCAGAAGGAGGAGGAGGAGAAGGATGTGGCCCAGACGGACACACATACAAGCTAAAGCTAAAGAGAGCGTGAGAGAAGAAGGCAGAAAGGCAGACGTCTAGAGAACTGAACGCTTCAGACAACATGACATTGTGTTGATTATTGGTAGAAATGATCAGGTCTGATGTTGTCTATAGTGGTGCCATGGAGACCAAGCGGAAACGATGACGTCTATAAATTGCTGTAGGGGATTTCCATGCAATCAGACAACGAGGCGACATTGGGTGTAGACAGAGAGAGACAATGACAGAGACAAGGAGAGAGTGAGACAGACAGACAGACAAATACAGAGACAGAGAGAGAAGGCAGAGGAGAGAGAGAGAGAGAGAGACAGACAGACAGACAGACAGACACACAGAGAGAGAAGAGAAGACAGAAACGGAGCGACAGAGAGAACAAGCGAAACGGATAGAGAGTGACAGAGGCAGAGGTAAACAGAGAAATTGAGACAGACAGACAGACAGACAGACTACAAACAGCACGACGACGTGAGGTGCGGATGTCGGCGCCTGCAGCAGCAGCAACAGATTCGAATGAACTGATGAGGAAACGATATGTAATTGCGTCACCTGCTTCAACAGCATCAACACCTGCTGCATCAGCCAACCATCCATCTAAGATGGACGTCGTGCGTGCCATTCTATGTGTCCGTGTATGTATATATGTGTCCGCGCATGTGTATGGGTCCGTGTATGTGTCCGTGTTTGTGTATGGGTGCGTGTATGTTTGTGTGTGCGTGTCAGTGCGGCTGTGTGGGTGTGCGTCAGTGAGTGTATGTGTGTATGCATCAGTGTGTTGTGTGTGCGTGTATCAGTGTGTGCGTGTGCGTGTATGTGCGTGTGTGTGCAGCTGTGTGTGTGTTTGTGTGTATACATCAGTCTGTGTGTTGTGTCTGCGTGTATCAGTGTGTGCGGCTGTGTGTGTGTGTGTGTTTGTGTGCGTCGCGATCGCACGATCACGTCCCATGCACATTCCTCTCCATCGCTGCAGACAAATCCGACGACAGATGTCATTAGCTCTGTCACCATTTTATGTTCGACGTTGATATTCTCTACGACCCCTCGGTGACTCTCCCCTCACCCTGCTCTTCCTCTTCCTCTCTCTGTCTCTGTCTCTGTCTCTGTCTATGTCTCTGTCTCTGTCTCTGTCTCTCTCTGTCTCTCTCTCTCTCTCTCTCTCTCTCTCTCTGTTTCTGTCTGTGTCTGTCTGTCTGTCTCTCTCTGCACTGCCTTCTCCTCTTTCATCCTCTTTAATCCTATAGTCCATCTATTATTTTGTCTCCTCTCTTTCTTCCTCCTCCTCTTCCTCCTTCCTCCTGCCACTCCTCCTCCTTCTCCTCTTTCTTGATCCTCGTCCTCCTATTCCTTCACCTCCTACTCCTCCCTACCTAGTTCTTCCTTCCTTCCTTCTTCCTCCTCCTTCTTTTCCTATTTCCAACTCCTTATATTCATCCATCCCATATTCTTCTTCCTCGTTCCTATTTATTCTGCTCCTCTTCCTTCTATTCTTCCTCCTCAACCATTCCTTCGGCAACTCCCATGTTATTTCCTTCTTCTCAATTTCCTTCTCACCTCTTTTCCATCCTTCTCAACTCACCCTCAACTTCTGGGTTTCTACCCATATTCCTCTCCTTGCCCACTTCCTACTTATCCTTGCCATTTCCCACTTTCTGCCCCAGGTGCTCCTGTGTAGGCCTCCAGCTGCTCCTTATCCTCTGCTAATTTTTCTTCCCTTCTCTATCCTCCACCTCGTCCTCGTCGTCCTCCTCCTCCTCTTCCTCCTACTCTTCCTCCTTCTTCTCCTCCTCCTCCTCCTCCTCCTCCTTCTCCTCCTCCTCCTTCCTCCTTCTTCTGTCTCCGTTTCCACTTTCCGTCACGACTCGTCATTCGAGCACCCACTCTATTTATATAGTGCCTTCAAAAGTACAACAATAAGTGTCAATAACAATTACTTTTCAGCGCGAAATGAAGACATCGCATTTCGTGTTTCCGTTTGAATCGAAGGGGTCACGTGGCTAACTCCCACCACAGCTGCCATATACATGTACCGCTGCCTCTCCTACCCCCTCATCCCTCCCTCCCCTTCCCCAGCGTTCAAACTTCTCGCGGACGTCATCTAGCGATAAATCGGTTAACCGTGGTATAGTAAACGCCAAGTGGTAATATACCGTTCAATTCTGGCCCCGCATAAAAGAACTCTGACCTTCAATGCGTCGTCCAATCACAGATCGACGCGCGGCATCCCCGCCAGGATTATTCTTTCTGATTGGGCTTTCACTGCGAGCGGCCGTCAGTCGATACCGCGTGTGTGTTGATAACGGGCCGCAATAAATGACGTATGGATCGTTATCACCCCGTGGAGCATTAATGCCCGGATCATGTAGCAAAACATCGGCCACCAGATGGCAATCGGCGTCCATTGCGCGTTCTGTGCTTACTCTTGACGATCTGTACTCCCTTCTCGCGGCAACAATCGCATCGGGTGCTGTACGCTGGGTGTGTTAGAGAAAATCGCACTTGGTGCCGTCGTTTTATGTGTTTTTGTTGTCCTAGTCTCCTAGATTGGATAGCTGAAAGGGTGCGTTCTTGAGGGTGCTTTAACTGCATTTGCTTCGATCCGGGGAACCCACGACAAAAACACGCCCGGTGGTCACATCAACGGGTCTTTTATTTGCCAATGAAAGAGGTCGAGAGAGCGACAGACACAGAAAGAATCCTAAACAGACGGCTTGCCCTGCGGTCTTTATGCGCTGATATATCTTTCGTCACGCCCGTCTGGAAAATGCAAATTATTCTGACAAGAAAATCTATGCAACTACCATCCCAACGCATTACGCATATGCGGCAAATCTCTTTCCTTTCTGTCTATAGGCCTACTAACTGAACAACATGTTCTTACATATAGTTCCATTCTGCTCTAACTCACTCCTCAACACCTCCCCCCCTCCGAATGCTCTAGCTGTAAACATCACTCCACCGAAACTCTAATTGCCTCTCTGCATGGTCAGAATAATGGTCAGAACAATAAGCTATCGTCTCTGCCGTCAGCCATCAGCAAGACGTCTTCTGCGGCTCTGCCTTCTCGACATCTTCGCTGCATTCGACACCATCGATCACAGACTCATTCTTCGTCGACTGTCATCTTGGTTTGGCTTCTCTGGCACTGCTCTGCTCTGGTTTCTGTCGTAGGCCTACTGGTCTAAGTTGTCTTCCAGATCTATGGGAGATCGTTCTCTATTAAAGCTCCCAACCATTACTAGGCCTACCTGCCCTCTTGTGGTTTGTCTCCACTGCTCTTCATTCTGATACGACGTACACCGTTGACCCAACTCATTGAATTCTGCTCCTCAGTTTACCACCGTTTTATGATATTTCTCCACAGAAAGAGACACACATAGACAGACAGACAGACAGACAAACAGACAGACAGACAAACAGACAGACAGACAGACAGACAGACAGACAATCAGGCCAACCCATGCAGACAGCTTAGACAGACAGAAAGACAGACAGCTGAGACAGGCAGACAGTTAGACAGACAAACAGGCAGACGGGCAAGCAGGCTGCAGATAGACAGACAGACCGACAGGTAGACAGACACACAGATACACACACAGGCGGACATAAGAGACAGACAGGCAGACAGACAAGCAGACAGACAGACAAGCAGGCAGACAGACAGACAGCTGAGACAGGCAGACAGTTAAACATATACAGGCAAACAAACGGGCAGGCAGACAGACCGAGAGGCGAGAGAGTCGAACAGACAGAGCCAGAGATAAAATAAATAGAGACGCACCAAAATTAGTTTATTTTCAGTTCAATCGCATTCATACTCAACGCGTTGCTATAAATTGACACGCTGTTAACTCATCGTCCGATCGCATTACGTCCTTTGTCCATTGTCCTTTGTCCATTGTCCTTTGTCCATTGTCATTCTTTCGCTGTCCAACAGAGTGCTGCCACCTATTGTCCGACGACGGCACTGTATGGGGGCGCTCGTCTGTCCAACGGAGTTCGTCGGAGGGGGGGACGTGGCACTGTATAGCATCCTCCTCCGCTTCCTCCTCTCTTCCTCCTCCTCCTTATCTACTCGTTTTTTTCCTCTTCGTCCTCGTCCTCCTCGTCCTCCTTCTCGTTCTCGTCCTCCTCTTTTCCTACTCCTCCTCCTCCTCCTCCTCCTCCTCCTCCTGCTCCTCCTCCTTCTCTTACTCCTCCTCCTCCTCTTCCTCCTCCTCCAGTCCTCCTTCTCTTTTTTTCTCTCTTCCTCTACCAACCGTCGATTCGTAAATTAATTAATCGGAAAACATCGTCGTAAAGAAACTTCCGTCTCTGAATGGACGAAGAATGGATTTCGCTCCGTCAAATACAAACGACTATTTTCCATTTTTCTCTTTCCTCATAATAATTATTATGCTCCCTCTGTTTTTATATCCCTCCTACTTGCTCCTTTTTTCATCTAGTCCTCTCGCCTGTTTTTTCCACCGATGTACCATGGGACCATGTCAGCTTGGCAAGTCTCAGTATTGTCATAAATAAATACATATGTAATGGTGTGTATGATGCACCCATGTGTGGGCCATGTATACAGGCAGAGAGTGAGATAGAGTACAGATAGACAGACAAACAGACAAAAGACAGACAGACCGAAAGACAGACATAAAGACACTCATACAGAATTCATACAGACAGACAGACAGACGAATAGACAGAGAAGCAGACAGATAAAGACATACATACAGACAGAGGGATAGACAGACAAAGACAGATAAAGACCAACAAGCAAACAGACAGAAAAACAGACAGAAAAACAGACAGAAAGACAGACAGAATTCATACATATACATACAAACAGACGGACAGACGAATAGATAGAAAAGCATATAAATTACTTGCAGATAGACAAAGACAGATAAAACATACAGACAAAGACAGATAGACAGACAGACAGACAGACAGACAGACAGACAGACAGACAGACAGATAGACAGACAGACAGACAGACAGACAGACAGACAGACAGACAGACAGACAAACAGACAGACAGACAGACATACAGACAGACATATAGGTAGAGGCAGATGCATTGGCAGATGCACAGCTGAATACAGAAAGGCTGCAGAGACTGGACAGAGACCTTTAAGTGCTAAGTGCACATTTTACCGAATAATTATGGCCGAACGGATGCTTGCAACGGATCTAATCTCGCCATAGCCATAAATATTAATGATGAGCCATTCGTTTTTATTGAATATCCAGGTGTAACAGCATTTGATGAGGAGCATAGGAAATAAAACATAATATAGGGTAATAGCTTACCAGAGTCACCAAGCCTATTATTATTATTGTCGTGGCTGTAAATGTAACTGATGACCTGCTGGTCATAATAATAGTATTATTAGTCTATTTCTGTCTGCTTTGCATGGATCGAGTTACCATGCAGGGTCGGATTGATAAATGCTGTGACTCTACCCTGTTCAATATAACTGTGGAAACCAGCGATAATTATACAAAAAGGACACATAAAACTGTATTAGCTTTTTGCTATGGACAATGTGTATTTGTGACAGCATCTCTTTGTTCTTAAAGCACTATTGTTACGTCACTAATTTTGTTTATAGAGAAAATTTGATATGTTGCTGCTATGCTATTAATTTTGTTCTATGGACTTCGTATTGTGACGACTTCTGTCTGTTATGCACTTTTGTATATTATGGGCAAATTGCTGATACGACAATTGTAATTTATTATCGCTCCGCACGATAATGACGATACCTCCTTGGTGACGTATACGATTGTTACGTCACTAGCTATGCGTAACCATGGAGATTATAAATTATCATGTAAATATGTCGCTTATAAATATACCTCATTGCATTGATATGTATTAGGTTAACACCTAACTGGATTGGAACAGCTTCGGTTACTGGTCCATGGCCGACGGCGAATGACACGTGACTTCCTGTTAGGGAGACGCGTGCATGTTCCTATGTAAACCCATGTTAAATTCGTCAACTTCAAAAGCTATTTTCAAGAAATCTGGTCAGTGGCCGCTAAATACAGTTAAGTTAGTTGTTTTGTATGTCACTCAACTCAAAAACCCTAGGCTAGTTTTAAACAATTTTGTATCATCGCTGAGAAATTTGCGTTTTAAGCCGAAGAGTGTGCCGCCTATCTTTTACTATGGTTTGCCTCTAGGAATCCTGGGACTTGCCCCAGAGAATCCTGGGACTTGCCTCAGAGAATCCTGGGATTTGCTCTAAGGAATCATTGTCTTTGCCTCAAAGAATCATGGGATATCCCTAAGTGAGCGATAATCCGTACCTTCATAGGCCAGTTCCTATCCAGTAGCTATATAGTACATATCAATGCCTCATTGTGTGTAACGTTGATAAAAAAAGGAGGAAAAACGTATACAAGCATTCGAGAACAAAATAATGTCTTAGAAAGATTTTAAGAATCCTATGGACAAAAAAGTTGACCATCGAACAGGTGTACACCATAGCAGGAACAAAGCAAGAACTGTTGACCCACGTAAAAACAAGAAAGTTGCGATACTTCGGACACGTCATGAGACAGCAAAAGGACAGCATAGAAAACAGCCTGATGACGGGATTGATGGAGGGGAAAAGAGGTAGAGGAAGACCTAGAACAGCATGGATAGACAACATCTTGAACTGGACTGGACTTTCGGGGAGGAGACTAATGAACATGGCAGAAGATAGACAACAGTACTGTGGAAGATGCTCATCCGTTCGTGCAGCCAACCGTCGCAGAGCGACGACGGCGGAATGACATGACATGTGTAACGTTGTTAGGCATTTGGCTAATTCCGTATTAATTATTATGACCAACCCTCTTTGTTCTACAAACATTATTGCTACGTCATTAGTTTTGTCCATAAACAATCATGTTGCCGACTTGCTGTTAGGATGATAGCTTTGTAACATTTAATAAAACGTTGAACTGTATTTACTACTTTACATGCAAGCTACATTACGGCCTCATTAGCAGGGTGAGAATTGCCGGAGGGGTTGGGGGGGTTCAACCCCCCAGTCTTTCTTAGAGCCCCATATTAAAGTATGTTTTTCATACCCCAATTTCAAGTTTATCATAGGCCAACCCCCCCCCCCCAGTTATTTTTCCACAATTCTCATACTGCTCATTAGTAGGCTGGCTAATGGCTATACATAATACTTAGCCTACGTAAACATTTACACGACGACGCGCTGTCATTCGTTTCCCATGCAAGTTTAGTACACACGTTCGTCGTTATACAGCGCTAGTAATTGCCTACATAATACATACGCGCATACATACATACATGCATAGCATTGCATACATCGAGTTTTACGAGCAAACAACATTAGCGAAGATTGGCTACGATTGCTGGACAGAGCTCAGACCATGGCCGCTAAATCATGATTAGACGGTAATACCTGCGAGGAAAATGCTGGCCAACCGACGATAAGTCTCACTTGTTCTATATCTTGGTCACCGAACTAGGGCGGGTGGTTGGGGGGAGAGTTGTTGGGGGGGGGGGGGGTGCAAGTGGTAGGTGGAGGGATCGGAGGAATGGGGTTTTTCAGGGAGGTACAGAGAATTAGCCTCAGAGTATTGACTTTGTCTCTGATGGTCGCGAGTTGCCACTAAGCTTTCTTTGGCGCTGCCAAGGAAACTTCGAAGGTAGGCCTATACGGTAACGATTATGCGGATACATAGATACGTGTATCTGTTTTCACTCCCTCTGTACGGTATCTTTATGTCTATGTGTTTGTATGCCTGTCTGTCTGTCTGCATGCCTGTCTGGCTTTCAGTCTACCCCTCTGTCTCTATTTCGTTATCCATCATCACTCCAAAAGTCTGTCTGGCTATCTGCCTCTCAGTCTCTCTGTCTCTGTCTCTCTCTCCCCTGTCTGTCTGTCTCTGTTTGTCTGTCTCTCTCATTGCATCTTTATCTGACTCTGTTCTCTAGCCTACTAATTTGTCTTCCGTTTGCCTGTCTTTTGTCTGTTTGTCTGTATGCTTCTCTCTCTATTCAGTTTGAAATTAAACAGAAATCCTATTGGATTAGACTTAGCGAGGACGAATGGACGACAGGACGACAGGACAGGACAGATCGATGGCTGGCTGGATGTATGTATGTATGTATGTATGTATGTATGTATGTATGTATGAACGCATGGATGGGTGGGTGGATGGAGTGATGGATGGATGGATGGAGGGACGGATGGATGGATGTAAGGATGAATGTATGGATAGATGGACGAATGGGTGGATGGATGGATGAATTGATGTATGGAAGAATGGATGGATGGACGGATGAATGAATGGATTGGTGGATGAATAGATTGATTGATTGATGGATGGATGGATTTATGGATGAATGAATGGATTGATGGATGGATGATTGGATGGATGAATGGATGGATAGATAGATAGATGGATGGATGGAGGGATAGGTAGATGGATGGATAGATGGAGAGATAGGTAGATGGATGAATGCGTGGATAGATGGATGGATGGATAGATGGAGGGATAGGTAGATGGATAAATGGAGAGATATGTAGATGGACGAATGCATGCATGGATAGATGGATGGATAAATCATAAATGGATGGATGTATGGATGGATGGGTGGGTGGATGATTCATTTGTTCAGCGGCGTAGGCGTGCATTGTCGTCCATTCCAATTCTCCTATTCTAGTTCGATCGAAGAATCAATCGCTGATCGGCCGATCGGAAAATACAGAACTATCGAAGCGAATTTATTTACGTCTCATTCTTATAAGCAGAGTAGGTATACTCTAAGAAGAGAGATTGGCCAATGTCCGCCATCTTAGGCACAGCAAGAAGAGATTGTTCATTGTTCAATGTCCGCCATTTGTGACCCGTTTGTGTACCTCGCAAATTGAATCTTATAGCGCATTAGTTGTCGTAGACAAGAAGTATATCTGCGAAGTCAAATCCAACGACTGAATTTGACTTCCTTTGTTTTCTTCTCCGCCCGTCTGTTCGTCCGTTCGTCCATCTGTTCGTCTGTTCGTCCGTCTGTTCGTCCGTTCGTTCGTTCGTCCGTCCGTTCATCCGTTCTTAGTCTGACTGTATGTGGGCGTTGCGTGGTGGTTCTGGCTATTTCTTGTCTGCGTCAACGATCTGATTTACGTTAGGCTACTTTAAGGTATTTATTATTTGTGCTTTTCGCGATCTTTTTTCTTCTTGTTTCCGTCTGCCTCTTTGTGCCTCTGTCTCTGTCTCTCTGTGTGTCTGTCTGTCTGTGTGTCTGTCTGTCTGCCTGGCTGTCTGTCTGTCTGTTTGTTTGTCTGTCTGTCTGTGTCTGTCTCGTTCTTTCTATCACTCAAAAGATCTAGATTTAGATTAAACAGCAGATTTCTCATCAATCTATTTGAACGTTGCGAGTCAATATATATAATTATATACGGTGGAACAAAATGGCGGTTGAGAAATCGTTCACTGGACGCGTTTTAGAGATGCCTTCTGAATCTCACGGAGCTCTTTCGTACACCGAATAATTCATCATCATCCATCTCCCCTTCCCATTCAATTGGACTTGGTGAGATTGGCGCTGGTTGACACATTGACCACAATGAAAAATCTGTTGTGGGACGTGTGTGTCATTTAAAATTCTTGTTTTCGTTTTGAACATTCCAAATTAATTCGCCAACTCTCCGTGGCTGGCCCTGCAACCTGTTACTCTTCGCCAAAATTGCCTATTGGTCTCTCTGCCTCATTTCTTTCTCTCCTTATTCGATCGGGGTTGGACTGGGAGCGCTACTGAGTAGATAACGTTGAAGGAGCGCTATATCAAATTGCTAGTAAACCAATCTCCATGGAGTTGTAAAGAGCGAAGTTTGAAATTTGAATTAACTCCTTTAGAATCGTCACGAGAAAGAAATGTTCGATAATATTATTCGGTGGAAGTTAATATCGTTGAAGCAGCTGGCGCCTCTAGTGGTGAGTGACAAACTGATGTCCGCGAGGAAACTCCATGGTTATTTAGCCAATTAAAATAATGTTTTAAAGAGCTGTGCGTAACAGGATTTCTTATTATATTATCTGTTTCGATTCAAAATTAATATGACGTTTCTGATTCCTGAAGCATTGCAATTCAGCGTTGACTCGTTACTTTTGAAGCAGACAGAGAGAGAAAGAGAGAGAGAGCGAGAGAGAGAGAGAGAGAGAGAGAGAGAGAGAGAGAGAGAGAGACACACACAGAGAGACAGACAGACAGACAGACAGACAGAAAGACAGACAGACAGACAGACAGACACAGAGACACAGAGACAGAGACAGAGAGAGAAACAGAGACAGAGACAGAGACAGAGACAGAGTGAGCGCAACATTTCTCTAGCGCTGCTTTTTAATAACCTGGCTTTTGTCGGGAAAGTGATTGCTCGGTGGAATTGAATAGAGAGACAGTTTTGACAAACGTATATGCAGAGGACGAAGCAGAAAAGTCTCCTTTCACGCGGTCTTTGGTGCGACGACTCATTGGAAAGAAAGAGTCTTAT